>CAWUFW010000105.1:4305000-5505000 GCA_963921515.1 Calotriton arnoldi | reverse complement strand
AGGAGTGGCCACATAGTAGGTGCATCTTAATCATTCAAGGGAGAGAGAAGCTGAGATCCATTCGGCTTCCAGGCAATAAGTAAACAATCAGAAGGGGAATGTATCACTTGTCCTGTAGTGTAACCAGGGTCTTAGGTACTGGCCGTCTTATAAAAAAACCCTCATTCACGTACAGTGGGACTCAGCGGTATATCTTGATTATCCGCTTTTGTAACTACGAGAAAAGCATCATCATAGGGTGTAGTGGTATGCTTTCCTCCACCTGGAGGGAGACCAACTGGTGATTTACAGTAGTGATCAGAAATGAAAGAAAAGTGAGTTTAAAATTACCTCCATCTCTCTAGCATGTGTCTTTATTCTATTGGAGATGGGGCAAGGTTAAAAATTAATGGCGGTGTGTGTCTAGAAGGGCTACTGTTCTATAGCACCTACTGTGAACACTTGAGTGGTAGACATGTGTCAGCCATAACGGTGCCGTGTTGGGTCGGAGGGCTTTCTTCAGGACCAAGATGTGGCACGGTATTTATTCTAAACGTGCACAGGTAAGTTTTGCACTTACCCTTCTTCGCAGTGAGCTATTGGGTCACTGGATGGTTATTGGTCTATGGTACCTATAACTGGAAAAAGAAAAGAGAAAGGAGACCATGACAACAGAATATGACGCCATTTGTACTCTTATGTAGATCTACTATGATCCATGCTTGTCATCACTGATGCTTAAAAAGAGTAGTTCATTAACTACACAAATCGTTGAATGTAGGAAGAAATAAATAATGATAAAGCAAGAAATGATTGGCATAGGGATCACACATCATAATGGTTTAAGATGAACAAATGTTGCTGATTTACGCGCAGTGATTCTCGAGACGGTAGGCCCAATCCGTGTAAATTTCATGCTTGAATGCTGCCACGGGTCTGAATGATTCTATGAGACGTATAGAGCGCTGTGCTACTGTAAGCGTGATTATCGATCGCCTAATGAATTAAGTGCCGCCGTCGTGGCTCGCGGTTCTCGTGTATTTGTGGTAGTATGCCATTTAAACTGCAGAGGTGGCGTGCCTCGATAAGTAATTAGCTGTTGGTAAATAATCTAGCTCATGTTTGTGTTCGGTTGCTAAATTAGGATTACTCAGTAAGAAATGTGGCTATAATGTCAGCTTAGTCGTGAACGCTTAAAAATGCGAGTAGTTAATGGACGCTCGCCGCATTAGCTTGTAGGCGGAATACCTGGTGTTGCAATTTTTTCGCTTCCTCGGGGGACAAGCAGAGTTCAGAATACTTTGTGAGCGAGGAGGGAAGAATTGTAAAATTATTAAGCAGAGGCACGTTTATAGATCTTGCAGCCTCTCTCCGCGTTTGACATACCTCGTGGAGTCGAGATCACAACTTGTGCTCGCTCCGTTTCTTGTGCCCCGGTGACGCGGGCCGGTGGAGGGGCCTGTTTTGTGGTTGTGGCAGTAATGGGCATGGTAGAGAGACTCAGCCCGATGGTTCTAATTATGTATGATGGGATCTATCAAACAGAAATGTACAGAACTGGGCATCCAATATGAATGTTCTATGAAACAAAACTCAATTGGGTCCTTTTATTGTTGTCAGCAAAAGGTGTATCATTTGGTAAGTTCCTATTAATAGATTTCATGGTCGAGTTACGTTATGTCATTCATTATATTTTTTAAAAAGGCGTATTCTTGGGGGAAAGGTTACCTTAAGTTTCATGGTGATATAGTAGGTTATTGCTATTGCAGTGGTAGATTGCTTGCGTGGGATGGTATAATTTCACGCTAATGGTTAGGTTGATCACGAAAGGGTTAGGTGTTTGTAGTCTAGGTCAGCGTAAGATGGTATGCCATGGAATGTGGTCATTCAGCCCCGTATCATAAGTTTCGAGGCGGTGCACCCATCGTTGATCCTTTTCAAAAATAATCTTTTCTGCGTTATGGTTTTTTGTGACCAATGTTTCTAAGACCACCCAATTGATTTCATCAATAGTATGTTTGGTGTTGATGAAGTGGGTGCTCATTTTAGTGGTGGCCTTTTTACATTTAATGTTACTCTTGGGCTCACTGATTCTCTGTTTAATTTTCTCCAGGTCATCCCGATATATTTGAGGTCGCAAGGGTAGGTGATCATATAAATCACATGGGTGGTATTGCAATTCGTATGGTGGCATAAGGTCCATGTGAAATCTAGTGTTAGTTGCAGAATCTTGGTTGCCTTTGTTAATTTGCAGACAGCGCAGGACCCACATGGGAAATGACCAGTTACGGGCGGCCGATTCCAGATGTTTGTGATGGATTCCGTTCTGGGTTTTTCAGGAGCCGGTCTAGTGTGGACTAGTATACGGATGTTTTTATGTTTGTTTATTAGCTAACCTGGGTTTGGGCCATTTAAGGGATTCGGATGTGAGAATGCGCCAGTTTTTATTCACAATTTTCTTCACTGTGTTGGAGGCTGTATTGTACGTGGTCACGCAGGTGAGTAATTTTTCCGTTGCTTCTTTTGTGCTGGTCTCTAGGAGAGTATCTCAGTGCTGGTTCCTAGCTCTCTTTTGGCATTTTTGTATTTCTCTGTTTGGGTAGTCTCTAGCTCTTAATTTCTGGCACAGATCTTTAGCTTGTGTCCTGTAGTCCTCTATTTTGTTACAATTACGTCGGACGCGTAGAAATTGACTGTAAGGGAGGTTTTCCCTCAGGGGACGTGGGTGAAAGCTGTTGTATGAGAGGAGACTATTCTTTGCAGTGGGTTTGTAGAAAGTCTTAGTGTTGATGGTATCGTCTTCAATGTAGATGGTTATGTCCAGGAAGTCCAGTTTGTGGTTATCTGCTGTGTATGTGAATTGTAGGAACTCGTCTCTGGTGTTAATCCATCTATGGAATTCCGGGAGGCTGTCTGGGGTGTTGTTCCAGATCATGATCACATCATCAATGTAACGCTTCCAGAAAAGTATTTTGGCTCTGTATGGGTTGTTGTCATTGAGGATGTGGATGTTCTCAAAATTGCTCACATATAGCCCAGCTATGCTTGGGGCAAATGTGCTGATCATTGAAGTACAGTGGGATTGAAGGTATAGTGTTCCGTTGTACTCAAAAAAGTTCTCGGTGAGGGCTAGTCGACAGCATTCCAACACAAAGTGTCTGGGGGTAACGTGCTCCCACTGTTCTGCGAACAGTATGTCTTCAATCGTCTGGAGAGTCCTTTGCTGTGGCAGGCTGGTGTATAGACTCTCTACGTAGAGTCCTACTAGGCACATGGTTCTTTCCTTGAACGTAAGTCCCTTCAGTTGATTCAGTAGGTCTCGGGTGTCTTTGAGATTTGTTGGGTTCTTTTGGACCAAAGGTCTTAAATAGTGGTCAGCTAATTGAGATAAGGGTTCAAGAACTGATCCTATCCCTGACACTATCGGTCATCCTGGTGGTAGTGTCCTGTTTTTGTGTGTTTTTGGCAGTGAGTAAAAGTATGGTGTTTTGGGAGATTTTGTCTTCAGAAAGTCAGCCTCATTCTTGGAAATCCAGCAGTTGACCTCAGCTTCATCAACCATGAGTTCAATGGTTTGTTGTAATCTCTGTGTTGGGTCTATGGTCCGGATGTTATAGCATTTCTTGTCAGACAGGAGTTCTCTGCATTGCTTGTCGTAGTTTTCCTTTGTTAGAATTACAATGCCTCCACCTTTGTCTGCTCGTTTTATTATTAGGCCTCTGTGATTCTGTAATTCCTCCAGTGCTAAGCGTTCTTGTGTAGTTATATTCATGAAGGGCTTCTTCGCTGTATTTTTCAGGTTTTCTACCTCTCTGAACAGAGCTTGTTCAAAGGCTTGTATCTCAATTGGGACCAGATGGGTTGGAAGGCAGAAGGTGGATTTGTTCCGTAGATTGGTGTCACTTGTGGCAGTGTTCTTTATCTTTGAAAAAAGCTTTTAGTTTAATTTTTCTGCAAAATTCTGCCAATTTGCACTGTAGTTTGAACTGGTCTAAAGGCAGGGTGGGTACGAAGCCCAGGCCTTTTTCAAGATTTTTTCTTGATCTTCTGTTAGTGACCAATCCGTCAGATTCACTATGAGCGAGTTGTTGTGCTGGGTCCCGGTCTCTCCTTGGACATACTCTGTGTTAGGACTTGACGTTCTTGGTCTGTCCATGTTACTCCTCTTCTTCCTCTCCGGTTGTTGGGGCCTCTCCCTAAAAAAGGCAGTCTTTGTGTGTGGTATGGTCCTATCTGTGGTGGGCCTTGCAGGTATGGGTTCATCCAGCCTAGAAAATTCGGGGTATATGGTTGATACATTGGCTGCGGATGCTCGCCAAACTGAGCTGGATGCCACGAGTTGTTCCACCGACGCGGGCGATGTCGATTTTGTCCTCTGTTCTGTCGTTGGTATGGTCTTTTATCGCCACTCCAGTCAGAAGTATGTGTGGAGTTCCCTCCTGAGGATTCATTATCGCTCTGTGCTTCTGATCCAGTATAGTCATCTTTGGTATAGGGGTGCATTTTTTCTACAGAAGTCCTTCCCCAGTTTCTGTATTTTGTTTTGAGTGATGTATTCTTTGGTTTCATTCATTTCTTTATAAATCACTTCCAGTCTCTTTTTGTAAACCGAGATATGTACTGTTGTCTTTAGTTTTGCTTCACTAGTTTGTATCTTGACAGTCAGAGCGTCTGACAGTCTGGTGGCCGTTTTTATGATGAGGACTAGATAGTCTCTTGTACACTTCCAGGAGATGGCTGACCAGTCTTTACAAAATAGAATGTCATGTAGAAAGATACTTGGGGCATTGTGCACCCACAGGCCTTTGGGGGCAGCGTTAGCGCGCAGATATTCGGTCATAATGAGGCCGTGAATGGGCGTTCTGACTTCTTCTTTTTTTGCCTCAAAGTTCATCCCAGTCATTTGTCTGTGCTAGAGTTTGGTTGAGCTCATTGTCTTGTAGCAGTGAAGGTCCAGAAAGGATGGCATTAATCTCATCAACTGTATAACAGAGTCCCGGGTTCTCTGCCATTATGGAGTGTTATGAGGTGTGTTATTATTTCTTCCCATGTGTTGTTTCTTCCTGTTAAACCGCTCAAGGTGGCGGAGTTTCGGCGATCTTCTAATGAGGACATTTTCCTTCGAAAACATCGAGTTTTTTCGTTCCTATGTAGGAAAGACTTTAACAGCTGTGCTCTGCTTTAATAGTCTCTTAATCAATCAAGGGAGAGAGAAGCTGAGATCCATTTGGCTTCCAGGCAATAAGTAAACAATCAAAAGGGGAATGGATCACTTGTCCTGTAGTGTAACCAGGGTCTTAGGTACTGGCCATCTTAGAAAAAACCCTCATTCACGTACAGTGGGACTCAGCGTTATATCTTGATTATCCGCTTTTGTAACTACGTGAAAAGCATCATCATAGGGTCTAGTGGTATGCTTTCTTCCACCTGGAGGGAGACCAACTGGTGATTTACAGTAGTGATCAGAAATGAAAGAAAAGTGAGTTTAAAAATACCTCCATCTCTCTAGCGTGTGTCTTTATTGTATTGGAGATGGGGCAAGGTTAAAAATGAATGGCGGTGCGTCTCATAGAATCATTCAGACCCGTGGCAGCATTCAAGCTTGAAATTCACACGCATTGGGCCTACCGTCTCGAGAATCACTGCGCGTAAATCAGCAACATTTGTTTATCTTAAACCATTATGATGTGTGCTCCCTATGCCAATTATGTCTTCCTTTATCGTTATTTTATTTCTTCCTACATTCAACGATTTGTGTAGTTAATGAACTACTCTTTTTAAGCATCAGTGATGACGGGCATGGATCATAGTAGATCTACATATGAGTACAAATGGCGTCATATTCTGTTGTCATGGTCTCCTTTTTCTTTTCTTTTTCCAGTTATAGGTACCATAAACCAATAACCATCCAGTGACCCAATAGCTCACTGCGAAGAAGGGTAAGTGCAAAACTTACCTGTGCACGTTTAGAATAAATAACGTGCCACATCTTGGTCCTGAAGAAAGCCCTCCGACCCAACAGGGCACCGTTAGGGCTGAAACATGTCGACCACTCAAGTGTTCACAGAAGGTGCTATAGAACACTAGCCCTTCTAGACACGCACCGCCATTCATTTTTAACCTTGCCCCATCTCCAATAGAATAAAGACACATGCTAGAGAGATGGAGGTAATTTTAAACTCCCTTTTCTTTCATTTCTGATCACTACTGTAAATCACCAGTTGGTCTCCCTCCAGGTGGAGGAAAGCATACCACTAAACCCTATGATGATGCTTTTCACGTAGTTACAAAAGCGGATAATCAAGATATACCGCTGAGTCCCACTGTACGTGAATGAGGGTTTTTTATAAGATGGCCAGTACGTAAGACCCTTGTTACACTACAGGACAAGTGATCCATTCCCCTTTTGATTGTTCACATAGTAGGTGCATCAGAATTTTTTCACGATGTTCTTTTACTGACAATCTATACTCTGTACCACAGCCAACATAGCACACCATTCGGCTATGATTTTAAATTCACTCCACTCCTTGCACTGTGGGCACATTAACTTTGGAATACAAATTTCATGCATGATAGGTCTTTTAACTTTGTCCCATTTACTTTGTATGTAGGGCACAACCACCTATCAACTCTGTAATTGTGTATAGGTGAATTCTAGTGGTTTTTAACAATATGATGATGGTTTCTATCCTCACACATCTATGAGCAGCACTTTTCGCTCCACTGCTCGGATCACTGCAGGTGTATGCTGTAAGATATAGACCAATGTGGTTATTGTATTACAGTTCTGTTCCTTTTTAATGTTCATGGGGGGGGAGGGGTCTCTTCGTCATCGTATAAACATGATAGTCCTGAAGATGGTCTCATGGGTGTTTACCAAGTGAGACCGAAACGTTGACGCACAATCCATCTTTTCTGTAGACAATTTGTAACACCTATAAGAGTTTTGTTTCTGTTGAAAGTCAAACATTCTCTAGTTGTATGTTGAAAGTGGGTACAGAGTACGTTGTCATATGTTAGAAAACTTTGAAACACTGATAATATAGTATTAGACACTGTCAATGTACCATGAGATAGAACCCCTATATTATCCTTCACATTCATGTGATTCTAAAGAAAAATTTGGAAATCGGATACACCTGCTTATATGATTGATTTCTTAGTCCTAAAATTATGCTTTGTATATTAAGTTATAATCAATTTATTTGAGATGTCATTCACAGGCATCACAGAGTCATGGGAAAAGAGAGATTGAGAGAGAGAGAGATATATATATATCCACGCTCCCTTGCACCACAAACCAGCGCACTCACGGACGGGTGCTTCCAACGCGGAGGTGCAACCGCGTACAATATTCACGCTCCCTTTCCTCTCAATGTCCTCAATCGGAAAAAAGCACTCACAGGGGACCTCCGTTAATCCAAAACCTTTATTCCACAAAAGCCAACATGACGCGTTTCGGCTTACGCCTTACTCTTATGTTTTTATGATTTCGCGCCGTTCAGGTAGCAAGCTTTATTGAATCAATCACATGATTATGCAGTCACATGGCAAATAGCGATATGGCCATCAAAAACGGACTAGTGTTAACCATCTTAACACATGCGCCATCTTGGAACATTGTTTTCTCATTTTCCTAAACACTATTGTTTCACATACGCATTGTGGTAACTAAATAGAACCCCACAATGAGACAATCCTTTAAACGGTATACATTTACATCTTGCCGTGTATCGGCTTTGCCGCTACCATGTTACAAGTATACATAACGCCGTATATCGGCCTTCATACCAAATCTACTAATTTGTTTAAAACATGGTAGCTCTGAATCTAGCCGCAAATCGGCATACTCAATTCCCCGTTTATGGACCCTATGAGACATTTTTAAACATACATGGCCTATCGCTTGCACTACATGTAGCCATCATCAATATAAGCATAAGCATATCTTTACATCTCAGTTTATTCTAATTATCCAAATTGTTTTTAACAGTTACAATGATGTTTCTTCGAGCCCAAGACAATGTATAATACATTAGTCCCCAAGATGTATTGCCAACTCTTCACCTACATTCATCCCTTTCGGGGTCTTAGTTTCCAAGTCTATTATATATCTAGATTCAAGTCTTCGTAGCCTCATTATTCTATCACCTCCCCGTATACTGTTGGGGACCTGGTCTAAGCCAAAACAACGTAACCGCTCCCTGTTACTACCATGTAGCTCCGAAAAATGTCGTGCTACTGGATATGTGGCATCTTTCTTACCTATCGCCCTCATATGTTCTAAAACTCTGATCTTCATGGGGTGAATGGTGCTGCCCACGTACCTTAATCCACACGGACATTCTAGGCAATATACTACATGTGTTGTATTGCATGTTAAAAATTTGTTAATGATCTTAGGTTGTTTAAGACCAGGAACTTTATACACAAGTGTTCTCCTACTTGCTATGCAGGCCTTACATTTACCACAGGGATAAAAACCCCTTAACTCCTTAAGGGTCCCTCCTTTGTTTTGGTTTGTATCAAAATGGCTATGTACCAGACTATCCCTCAATGACCTCGCTTTTCTATAGGTAATTAGGGGTGAGGGCGGAACATCTGTTCCAATGACTGCGTCAGTTTTTAATATATGCCAGTTCTTATTAAGTATTCTTCTGAGTTCATTGGCATCATCTGAAAATGTAGTTACCATCCTGAACCTTGAGTCAATATTCTGTTTCCCCTCTCTTTCATTCTCATTCAAAAGTTTCTCTCTGGGGATACCTTGTACCCTTTTGAGGGTAGTATTCAAAAAATCTTCATTATACCCTCTATTTACAAACCGATTAATACTAGCCTCTGCAGCTGTATTAAAATCCTCCTCCCTTGTACTATTGCGTTTAAGTCTTAAAAATTCCCCATAGGGGATACTCTTAACCAATTTGGGGGATGGTTGCTCGAGGCATGCAAGGTTGAATTGCCCGCTGTTGGTTTGCGATATAGTGACACAATGGGCTTGTTCTCAATAATAGTGACTTTTAAATCTAAGAAATTAACCGTTTCAGCACTGATTTCCCCGCTGAACTGTAAATTGAATTGGTTGGCATTTAGATGATTAATGAATGTTTCTGCCGACTCTACACTCCCCTTCCACACTATACAGAGATCATCGATATATCTATACCAGGCAATTACCCTGGACATCCAAACCTTGTTTTCTTGTGCTCTGGACACCTGCTCCCCCCACCAGCCCACGAACAAGTTCGCGTAGCTGGGAGCGAAGCAGGTGCCATCGCTGTACCGGAGATCTGCTTGCAAAAATCTTCACCGAATACAAAGATATTGTTCGTTAAGCAAAATTCAGTGAATGTCAGAATCATTTTATTATGCTCCGTAAATCTCAAGGATTTCTTTTTCAAAAAATGTGCCACTGCTTGTAATCCCTGTTCATGTTTAATACAAGTATATAGACTTGTGATGTCCAGGACAATCAATTTATACTCTGGATCCCATTGCAGCTTTTCAATGAGGCCTAAAAAAGCACGTGAATCTTTAATATAGGAAGGCAATTGTTCTACAAAAGGAAAAAGAAAAAAGTCAACAAATGTTCCAGTTTGTGTATTCAATGAAAATTTACCCTGGGAAGCCGGACAAGGGGCAGAACATCTAGAGTCTTTAACGGCATCAGTTTCAAAGTCAGTGTTTGGAATGTTTTGATGTCAGAGGTTGTCTCTCACTGGTTCTAGGTGAGGGTTCTGGCAGTGTTCTTGGTGTCATTCTGTCCTTTTTCGACGACCTCTGGTCCTTTTTTAGGCGGTTGCACCCCCGGGGTCCTGTGTAATCGATCTATTGTTAAAAGGACTAAATTCATACATTAGTAAAAGATCCTCACATACAGTGTAGGCATATGATTATAACCACCAGGCTGCACAACCCATAGGCCATATTTAGTTACCCCTAGAGGTGACAGTGCTGCGCTATACAAATGCTGATTGATTGATTTTGTTGTGGGAGAAACGTGCTGCTTATGAAAAAAGACTGCATAAATTAGGATGTTTTTCATTCTGCAGTTAATAAAACCCACCTGATTTGTCCTTTTTCAGACACCTTTCTTATTGGAGGGGCCTGCTACAGGTTCTTCCAATTTTTTTGTTTCTTGAATGGTGTCTTAACCCTTCCTGGGCTCTTCTGGGTTACAACATTGCCGTCTCAGGGGTCGGCCTCACGAACTGTCATGGAGTAATAATGAGCTTCCAGCATAATCTGGATGCCGCTCAAAAAAGGCGACAACTTTACATGTCCAATATTAAACCAACTTTACGGAGACTTTTTTTTAAAATATATTTTTATTGGTATTTTGTAAGAATCGACAATTTGAATACAATCAGGAGAAAAAGAGGGAAACAGAAAAAAAAAAAAAGGGGAAGCAGAACAGTTTACAACTATCACTGTCTACAATCAAGGGTGGTAGCTCCACCACTACGAATATATCTCAGCAATTATTTAGAGAGTTGTCCAATATTGGTCCATCTTATGCTTGCATGATTATAATTGGAATCATAATTTGCCATTGACATTATACCAATCTGAACCAATGAAATATGAAAAAGAAAAGAAAAAAAAAAGGAAACCAGCAACGATTAACTAGTACAGAGGAGTGGTGTGAACACGTGTATATGCTAATATCTAGTGGGGTTGGGAACATTCCCAACCCGCAGAACTGGACTGTTGCAGGGGACCCCCCCTCACGGGCACTCTCCCACCCCTGGTAGACTTTGTAGTTCCAGGGTGTATTCCAAGTCTACACGGTCTCTCACCATATGTCAAACGCCAGAAGCCCCCGACGGTCCCTGTTCAATCACCGGAATCTCGGTATCTGTGACAATCGGTCTGACTCTCCCCCTTCACTGCCCGATCCCGCCGGCTTCTCCCATTCAGCCATTACTTCCTTCCATTGCTGAGCCATCGGGAGCTTCCTCACCCCTCTGGCCTCCTCCCATGCCAATGCTCTACCCTCTGCTCCCGCCCAGGCAATGACATCCCTATTCCAGACTGAAATCTGCGAACCCCTCACAGATTTCCACTCCATCGCGATCCTGCGTTTAGCTAAGCCCAACGCAAGATCAATCAAGCGAGTCCCAACTTTGCGTTTAGGCGGTCTAGGGAAGAGACCTAGCAGGCAGGCCTGGATTGTTAAGGCCAACTCCCTACCAAGCACGTCCTTGATCTTAACCAACACCGCCTCCCAGTAAGGGCGTAACCACTGGCAATCCCAAGTCATATGTCCAAAGTCAGCATCTGGATGTGCGCACCTAGTGCATTGTCTCACTTCCCCTCCATATGTCACATTGAGTCGGTGTGGTGTCATATAAGTCATATGTGTATAGTTAAATTTGATATATTTCAGTCGGGTGTTCCGGGATACCTTCCCTGAATATCGCAGAACTTTACGCCACTCCGAGTCAGTAAGAACTTTACCCCCCATTGCATCCCAACGTGCCCGTAATCTATCCAGCGGGCCGGTGGAGGCCTCCACCAACGTGGCATAAAGCCATTTCCCGAGATGCCCCGCCGTACCAAGAGTAAATAACGCATGAAGGACAGGGTGCGTATCGGGTTCCTCCCTTCCGGTGCCCCATAGTTGTGCAAACGTGCGCATTAACGCTTCATAGCGCAGGAATTGGCCTGGGGGAGTCCACTATCTTCCATCAGGTCTGCGAAAGGGATCAGGGCCTTGTCTAAGTAACAATCCCCTACAGTCTCCAGTCCAGCATCTGACCATCTGGCCAGTTGGGCGTCTGTGAATACGGATTGAGGGTCCCCGTGTGGTAGACCCACCAAGGGAATCAGGGAGGAATACTTTACAGGTTGTTGCCTTCCGCTACAGCATCGCCTCCACGTCTGGAGGGCCGTGCGCTGTAAAAGGGAGCAGGAGGGGATGGACGTAGCTGGCAATAGGAGTTTTGCCCTCACTAATCCTCGACTGGATACTGGTTCCGTTAGGCACGACCCTTCCTCGTTCACTCCCTCCACCCATTGTGCCAACCATTGCAGTTGGGCGGCCAGCATGTCCAATTCAAAATTTGGCACCCCAAGTCCGCCATCCGACATAGGGCGCTGTAGGATCTGCAGGAACACTCGCGGGCGCCCGTCCCCCCAAATCAATTGCCGCAGGAGAGCGTGTAGGGGTCTAAACTAGCTTTGCGGCATCAGAACCGGGAGGTTCACAAAAAAATAGAGCAGCCGGGGCAGCATAACCATTTTGGATATCGTAATCCGGGCCATAATGGGCAATTGCAACGAGTTCCAAAACTGAATACACGAGCGAAGGGAGTGCAGCGTCGTACCCAAATTCCCGTCCTTAAGATCATCCAGGTCATGGAAAATTTGTATGCCCAAATACTTAAATGTACGCTGTGCCCAAAGGGTATCAGGCGGCAGCGCTTCCGGCCTGGGTAAAGGCCCAGCTATTGGAAACAAATAAGTCTTAGTTTTATTAACCTTGAGGCCCGAAAGGACAGCAAAATCGCCTAGGATTTGCAGGGCCGCAGCGGCCCCCCCCAACTGCCTCCGTGAGGTACAGCAGCAGGTCGTCTGCGTACAGAGAGACGTGGTGGCAACGCCCACCCAAAGTTAATCCCAATCCACCCCCCCCCAGCCAGAACGGCTCTGCCAGCGGCTCCACAGCCAGGGCAAATAGAAGCGGGGAGAGAGAAGAGTCCTGTCTGGAGCCGCGGTAGATCTTGTAAGGTCTAGATATGGCTCGTCCCGTTTTGACACTCGCAGTGGGCGAGTCATAAAGTAGCTGCACCCACCGTACCCAGTCATCCCCCAAGCCCATGTGACGCATCGCCTCAAATAATTACTCCCAGCTCACCGTGTCAAACGCTTTCTCCAAATTGACTGATAAAACCGCCGCGTGCTGGAGAGCTGGAGCATCCACGTGATAGAGCACGGAGTAGAGCCTACGGAGGTTAGAAGAGGTGCTGCGAGTGGGGATAAACCCGTTTTGGTCTGGGTGGATCAGAGATTTCATATGCGGGAGCAACCTACCCGCCAATACTTTACTCAGGATCTTAAAGTCTAAGTTCAGCATGGAGAGCGGTCGGTAGTCTCTCACTCCCGCGTCGGGTTCTTTGGGAGCGGGATCACCAATGCCGTCTGGGTGGAATCAGGCAACCACCCCCCTCCCTCATACGCCTCCGCATACAATGCAACCAGATGTGGCGCCAAGATATCAACGAACCGCTGGTAGAATCGGCCGGGAGGCCATCAGGCCCAGGCATCTTAACATGCGCCAGTGCAGCTATGGTGGCCCTGACTTCCTGCACTGTGACCGGACCGCCCAATTCATCCTGGTCATCCGTCTCCAATGCGCGGAGCTGCAGAGGAGGCAGGAAGTTTCGTATATCCGACAAGGAGGCCGTAATCGGGGCCTGGTATAACCCCTCATAATATTGCAAGAAAGTGTTGTTAATGATGTCAGGGTCGTGCACTATTTCCCCCGTTTCCAGGCCAAGTCGCGTGACAAGCGCGCTCCCCATCTCGGGCTTAATTAAACATGCTAACAATCGGCCCGCTCTCCCTTCCTCCCTCTGCACTTTGTCCAAATATTCCTTATACTTAAAACACCGCAGTCTACCCAGCGCTTCATTGTACCATGCCCGCGCTTCGCGTAAGGACTGCAAGGCTGTGTCATCCATACCCTGTAAGTAATCTAGCCTGCGGATAGTCCCCTCCAATTCTAGAAGTTCGCGCTTAATTTCCCTGTGTGCCCCACACGCCTGAGCCATGCAATGACCCCTCACCACAACTTTAACCGCTTCCCACTCTACTTGGGGAGATGAGGCAGTTTTGGCGTTGATAGGGAAGTAAGTGTCAACTAGTGCTTCCAGTGAGGACCGGAAAGGGACATCGAGTAAGAGCGGATTCAATTTCCAAGTTGGGATCGGGGGGCGCCGACCTAACGGATGGTGTAGCATGAGTAGTGGGCTATGGTCGGACAGGGTACGTCCCAAGTATTCCGTGTGAGATACAGAACCATTGAAGGCCGGGGAACAGAGGAACATATGAAGCCTGGTATGGACCTGGTGTACCGGTGAAAAGAAAGAGTACTCCCTATTCCTTGCGTGTTGCAGTCTCCAGGTGTCTTCTAAGTCCCAATGGGACATCCAAGCCTGGAAGCCCGATGCAGTGCGATGTGGCTGGGTCCCTGGCAAGGGAGGATGCGAACGATCGATAGTAACATCCGCCACACAATTAAAGTCGCCCCCCAGTATGAGAGAACCCGTTAGACACTGGGCCAGAGAGGCGGAGAAAGACTCCAGGAAACCGACCTGGTCCTGGTTAGGAGCATAAACACTGCCTAGGGTCACCTTCCGCCCCGCCAGTCGGCCCACAAGCAGGGCGTACCTCCCCTCCGAATCCAGCCATGTGCGTTCAGGTGTGAAAGGGACCCCAGGCTTCACCCAAATCAAGACCCCTCTGGCAAAGGCCGAGAAGGTGGTCGCAAAAACCTGCCCCCGCCACCTCTTCTGTACCCTCCCAGCCTCCTCTTTATTAAGATGTGTCTCCTGGAGGAAGGCTATGTGCACATCTCTGCGCCGTAGGTAGGAATATACGTTATGTCGTTTGGCTATTGTTCCCATACCCCGGATGTTCCACGTGAGGAACCTCACAGTGTTAAGTGTGCCTGCCATTTCCATAGGAACCCTCTCCAGAATGACCTAGGGGGGACCCTCCCCGCCCATGTCCCAATGCACGCGCCACCACCCTCCTCCGCGAACAGCCACACAAACTAAAAAGAAAACATCAACTAAGAAACCTTCATCTTGAACAACTCCCCAAGCCCAGGACAGCCTGACAACGGTCAGTCGTCCAAACAATATGTGGAACATTACCCTTTGTGAGGCCTTACTCTAGTAAGGTTCTCAAGGGGGGTGGACAGTAAGAGCAGAGGACAACATAAGGGTAACACGCAAACAGTCCTGGTCGCGCTGGCCCCATCAAGTCATGGTAAGCCGGGACCGGAGATCACCACCTGTAGATCAGCAACTCCCCAAGGATACAAACCAGGACAGAGTCCGGGCTGCCTCAGATAACGTCGGCGGTGTGTGGTGTCACCACTGGCATCTTCACGCTGTCGCTGCGGGATGTATCCGAGTCTACGTCCCCAGTGTCCTTTGACGAGTGAGCTGCCGTCTCAGGGGTGGAGCTCCTGCCCTGCATCAGCGCCGCCACTGCCTGCAGAGCTTCTGCCCTCTCCCTTTCGGTTTGGGAAGAGGTCGGTTTCTTAGGAGCTCCCCTCCGGGAGCGTCGCCTGGAGCGCCTCCCAAGCTCTCCCGGTTTCCTCGATTTAGCTCTAGGGCCCGCAGGCCGGGAGGTCCCAGTCTTATAGGCCTCGATCCAGTCCCAGGCCTCACCTGGGCTCCCACAAACGTGGGTGGCGCCGTCCAGCACAATCTGCAACCGAGCTGGGAACATCAGGGAATACTGCAGGCCCTCCTCCCTCAGTGGCCTTTTAACCTCCAGAAAGGAGGCTCGCCTACGTTGCACCTCCAGGGTATAGTCTGGAAAGAGGGAAACCTTGCTGTTGTCAACTGTGTAGGGACCCTCTGTGCGTGCCCTCTGTAAGAGAAGATCTCTGTCCCGGAAGTGAAGCAAGCGGGCCACTATCGGACGCCAGGGGTCAGGCCGGAACCCTATGGGCCCTTTAAAGAGTGTAGAAGGGCGACAGGCCCTCAGGCGCCACCACAGAACGCAGCCAGTGCTCCAGGTAGGCCACCATGTCGTTACCCTCGATTTCCTCCAGCAGGCCCAAAATTCGGACATTGTTCTGTCGGTTGCGCCCCTCCGGCTCTCCGTTCAAGGACGCCCACCCTGTCGGTGAGGGCTCCCACCTGTTGCTCCAAGGCCTGTTGGGCTGGGGCTATCTCCGAAATGCTGGCCTCGGTTCCCTTCACCCTCTCGGAGAGCTTCTTGTGTTCCTCTCGTAAAAGACCCAGCCCCACCGCCACTGTGCTGATGTCTTGGTGGAGGGTGGCCTTCGTGTCAGCTATAGCCTCCAATATCTTGCCCAATTGTTGCTGTATTGGAACTTCCATAGCAGTTTGTGACTGTTCCTGGGCACTGTCGTAGGGATCCTGTGTGGCTCCGGCCTGCCGACATCGGGGTTTGCCCATGGCGGCAACCCACCTCCAACCGATGGGGTTCGCCTGAGAGGAGGCTCGAACAAGCAACCGGCGCTGCAATCCCACACCACGTAGTAAGGCCCGGGTACACCACACTCAGAGGGGCTCCAGCACTGTCGCCAAAACAGGTGCTCCGCCACAGGGCCCGGCAAGGATAGCGCTCCTGCGCTCACAAGCCAGCCCCAGCCCCGTTCAGGCCCAGTCTCATACCCATGCGCTGGGTCCAACCCAATGCCTCCAAACGATGAAACCCCCCCCTTGCCACTCACTGTTCAGTTCAGGGCGCCCTTATTCATGCCAGGAAATGACCACCTTACTCCAGGGCAATGTCTATAACAATGTGCAGGTAGGAGGGCCCCCACTCCCTTGAGGCGAGCGTACAATTCAGGCGGCCCCGGGTAGTCTCCGCAAACGGGGGTCGTCAGCAAGGCACTCCGGGTCTCAGGCTCTCACCCAGAGGGAACCCCCCCGGGCCTGATTCACTCACCAGAGGTTTTCTCTGCCCGGTCTCAGGAACTGGTGGGGTCTCCAATACACGTCTCCCCAGATCAGCCAGCTGGAACGCCGGGCACAGCCACATGGAAGGGGGAAGCCAATGGGCAGCAACCACATGTCAGCCCCTGAGCCCCGAGATGGGCCTGGAGCATCAGTGTTGGCACTCCACAGTCTCCCCCGGTAGGCCAGACACACGGGCCGGGCGGGTGCCGCCCCTCCTCAACTCAGTCAACCACACTGGGTTGGGCCCCAGCAATCCACCGGCTCCCGGAGGGAGTTGCGACCTCCACAACAACCGGCGCTTTCACCCCGCAGGAGCCCAACCAATGTCCACGCAGCCCCTTGATCTCACAGAGGGGGGCCCCCCTCCTGCCACGGGCTATGTGGGCCTTCCTCCGCGGTGGCCAATGGCGCCACGCACCAGCCGGATCTACGAGCCCCGACAGGGCTCTTTGCACTGTGTGACTACACCAACGTGCGCACGTCACACCGCGGCAGCCCTGTGAACTCCGCTGGGGGCCGCCGATCAACCCCTGTCCCACGTCGCAAACACCGGATCTGGGAGTGCAGTCTCACACTCGGAGCACGAGCGCATAGAGGAGCAGCCTCCGCTCCCTCTCCGACTGCAGGCACACTCTGGTCGCCATCTTGTCTGCCGCTCACCGCGGCCGCCGTCCAAAGCTCCAGCCCGCCACAGCAGCGTGGTGAGTCGCCCGGTCGCCAAAGCAAGCCCCCGGCGTTCCAACACCGTTGGGCACCGTTTATGGGCCTCCCCGGTCTCCAGCAGCCAAATGAATGCTAATAAATATCGGGCTGGTGCGGAGCTCCAAGCTTACGCGTCCGCCATGCTCTGCTCCTTGGCCACGCCCCGAGTTTACGGAGACTCGAGAGTGTCAGAGTGAGTCGAGTGTTGGTAAAGAGACTCTCGGGCCATTTGATGAATCTTTACACAGAATTTATGTAAATGACCTGTGTTATCTACCTGTATGTTTTGAATTATATTGAACTCTTTTTAAACCGATAGATAAGTGGCCGTCTTCCTTTGGGCTTAAGCTTTCGAATACCTCCCCCATCAATGCCTCAAAGCGAGGATCTAAATGAAAGTCTGTAAATACGCGGAAACAAAAATGCTTTTAAAAGCCTGTGTTGCACTTATCCTGCGCTGAACTACATTTTTTTTCTAGACATATTTACTCATTCATTGTATTTTAAAATAAGTTGCATACACTTTTAAACACAAACGCTCAAAAGTAGGAGGACAACAGGGTCAAACAATTTTAAAGGCGAAAGCGGGCTTGAGTGGTAGCATGCAGGACCCCGATAAAGAGCAGGATGTGTAGGCAGTGGCGGCTGGTGGAATTTGAAACTGGTGGGGCGTATGCAGAACGAATCAACGTATGCGAGTGAGCGTAGCGAGCGAGTCCGATGGCAATAAGGGGGTTTGGGGGGGTTCTCCCCCCGTGAAGAAATAAAAATTGGCATCTTTTTGGTGCGATTTTCAGCACTATTTCTGTGATAAATGGACTAAAAATTCAGTTCTTCTAGGCATTCATAAAAGAAAACTCGTACATTATTTCAGAGAATTTCTGGGTTGCCAAGCAAGTCTGACTTCTGAAGGGGGCTAGGGTACTAAGCAAGACTGGTTTGGCTCTACCCTTTCCAATAGAAAACACTAGTTAGCGATATGAACAAGTTCAATGGACAAACCTGGGGTCTAGGGAGAGTCCCTCTCCTGAGAAAGAAATTTAAAAAGATTGGCAAATGGTGCATTTTAAAGCAAATGAATGCAGCGATAAAGCAAGGCTTATTAAGCAGTGGGAACGTATAGTCTTGAAATATTAAACACATTAAAAACTGCCCCGTATCTTCTTGCATTAATTTGTTCAACAGTTACTGTAATATGTAAATTGTTCTGCATGACAACAACTTTAGCCCTTTAAAATGTATGCTTGCCCAGTGTCTTGCACTGCATGCAGCATTAACTTTGGAAAAATATGCTCTAACCAGACTTCGGGAAGCACCCACAGCTGCTGGCTGTAACCAGTCATATAGAAATATGTGCAGACAGGTCTTTAAGTGAGATGAAAAAAGTGGGTGCTCCCTTTAAAGGAACATGCCAAATACATTTCTGTGATTCCCATAGTGTGCCATCAGACCGGTATTTTGGTTTCTCTCTGAGATGTAATTTTATCCAGATAAATGGCACAGAAACTGACATACGCCTAAAGCCTGTCAGTATGATTGGCTTTGTCACTGGGTGTTAGCTGTTTAAGATAAATGAGTAGCAACAATGATTTCTTATAAATAATTAACATTGAAAATGTTTAAATTCTGAAATAGTGAGTCTGTGAATTAAATAGCATTGAGGCCTGTGGAAGGAGTTTTGGCCTTCAATTATGTGTGCTTTATGTTAGATATGTATCCTCTTTTTCTCTGCATATCTTGTCCATCTGCACATCTTCAACCCCTCTCTTTCCTCTTCAGCATCCTCTTTTCACTCTTCCCCGAATGCCTTTCCTCACATCTGTCACTTCACCGCCCCAACATGCACTGCACTCCCTCAAATATAAGCACTTTAATTTCTCTTACTTTTGCCTTGCAAATATTTTGACATCAGTGTACCCCCTTCACACACATTTCCACAGAATTTCAGTTGCAAATGGAATACACAAATATTGTTCTGTGTGCTCTGCAGTCAGAGAGGCCAACCCACTGACAGGCACTTCGTTTGGCTTTAGCCTTAGCGCCTGCGTGCTCAATCAAAGCCCCTCATAAACACCTGGCATGGCTCAAGCCTCAAAGTATGCACAGAAAAAAATACAGATAAACAACAACATTATAAAATAGCTAACTCGTGGGGAATGCAAGATCAAGTAAACGTGTAAATAAGAGAGGAACTAAATCGCTGAAATGCATTCCCTCGATGTTTTTAACATTCATTGTTTGCAAGTCAATCCATTTTTTTGGCATCAGTGTTAACTTAGGGGCATGTACACAGGGCCAGTTTTAATGCCATACATCAGAGGACTGGCCACTGTAAGCACATGTTACACAGTAAGCACATATCTCTCGCTTGTGTCACTCACAGAGACCTAAACTACCCCAGGCCTCTGCCATCAATCACAGACCAAAAGCGCATTGCTGCTGGTAAAAACGGCTTGTTGAAAGTTTTGTAGTAGTATTGCCTTCAGATCATTATTTCCTAATAAATATCACGTGCTTTTGAGCTCTTGCAATATTCTCATACAAGTATTTTTGGCTGGAGTGCTTTTTAGAATTATTAGTCAAAATATACATTTCACTTTGACATTTCCTAATGAGGGTAAGATCGATGATGAGACACATGAAGAGGAATGCGGCTGCAGATCGTAGATGACTTACAAGTAATGTGTACAACGCTGATTCCAACTTCAAGGCAATGCGTTTCCTGTCTCCTTCGCGTATAAATGTATGTATTAAAACTTTGTTTGTACAAACTCCAATAACGAAAAGCGAGAAGCATCAAAAATGCGATGAAATTAGGGTTGACAAGACAGTCCCAAATCCTCTGTAACCATGTATGGGAAGTTAAGATCGCCTGAGGCAAACGGTCCAAAATGCGCCAGTTACAAAGTCTTAGTCTTCCTACATCCAAATGGACTATTACGTCCAGAGAAAATAGACACATTTGCCAGACAGCACCCACTAACAAAAGCGAAGACGCACACAACCTACCCAAGCAAATTAAATAAAGAACCTAACACCTCCGCATAACCATCCGAAGATCAACGCACCGGATAAAACGACATGACATAAATAATTCTTTATAAGCCTCAGAACCAAAAATCAACGCTTATAAATTGGTTTACAAAGCGAAAAAGTGGAAAACCGATATAAAAATGTGTGGAGGAAAGCGTTTTTGTCTGAGCAAACACACAGTCGGTGTTAAAGGGAGAATGGAGCACAGGAGATGGGGTCACGCAAATCGAGGGAGCGTGCGCACCTAAAAGGAATCCCACATTACACCAGAAACATCCGGAATGAACCTGCAGGGGGATGCACACAAGCACCTGCATACATCATCAAGGCAACTCACCAGCATAAATAAACACCCACTCAAATGACGCCATGAATACCAATGGGCTACGGGCTAGTTTGATGTTGATAACCCGTGAGAATAACTCAATCTCATATATTAGAAAAAAAGGTCTTGCCAACAGACAGTTAAAGGTGCCTGTAGCTGCTCCCTAAAAAGCATGCCATTTTCACTGTGGAGAACCGAGAGTCTAGCCCATTTCTACGTACACTGAGGTTTCTCTCTACAGCACTGGGGTCAATGGCAGCACCCGTGAGTTAGAGCAGTATCGAAGAACCCGTGGCACGTAGCTTCCTGATGTCCATCATTATCTGGGCGTCATTTGTGCACATGAACATAGTAATGCACAGCAGATGAAGCAAATGTGGTTTTGGTGCAAAGTAAATGTTGAATAACGGAGGGGATAAGGCAGACCCATTCCCTTTGTAAATGTCTAAGCTACAGATGTAAAAGAAGTGATTCGGCTCTCCAGGTGAAAAGGAAGACAACCATTCAAGTGCCTCACCTATAATTTGCATCTCGTAGAATGAATGCGTTGGCCGGTGGCGTCGACTGCTGCTGACAAGTCAAGCAAAATCCGAGCTCTGACCACTCTCATCTACTGTTTGACGCAGTCAGTTAGAAAGAGAAGATCACACCTATTCAGAAATCTTCCTTGATTGTGTAATTGACAGGAATTACTGCAAAAAACGTTCCAAGAACTAAAGACGAACTGTAGTACCCCTCAAAACAGAACCATACTTGGGTATTCGTGCACAATTGTGACCTGACTTGCATAGGTAATAGACCACACCCGGAAAAACTATGGAGAAACACTGATGGCCGTTATCAACATCTAAACTCCACACGAGTGGCTGCCACAGTGAATTAATACAGTGCAAATGGCTGCCTGATGCAAGGAAACAGCTGCAGAGCGGCACCCACTATCCCATGGGCACAACAGAAACAGCTGGGGAAAGCACACATGGCACTTGTCTACCAGAGAGAAGCAGCTGGTATACACTTCCCTTGAAACACATTACCTTTGATGTCACAGCTAACATTCATGACCCTGTGAATTAGAAAGTGATTAAAATGTGTAATGTGACTGATTAAATGCCTACATAGATGTGTGAAATGCTACGCTCTGCAAAAGAGAGGGCAGTTTCATTAGTAGCATTTGATCACTTCACAGTGGGAGACGCACAGAGCACCAGACCAACTCTGTCAGAAAATATCATACAATACATAATTGATCAAAACAGTCGCGGCTCACAATACTCGCGGGGGGGGTCGCACGGGGGTGGGGGCCGGGGGAGTTTTAAAATAAAAAACTTACCTGACCGCCCGGGTCCGCGCCGCCTCTGCTCCGGGGTCCCGTTGGCGCCTACAGGAACAGCTGCGTCCCTGCTGGCAACCCCTCTCAGCCAATCCTGGCGCTGCTCCAGCAGCGCCAGGATTGGCTTAGCAGGGATACTCGCCGCCCGCCTGCCCATTAGGAGACCGAGGTTTGAGCCTTTGATCAACCCTCGCTCTCCTAATTCGCAGCCGCCAGCCTGAGCAGACAATAGTGCGCATGACTGGGCTGGTCAGAAAAATTTGCCGACCTTCACCAGTCATGCGCACTTGTGCTGCTGCCTGCCCGCCCCTGGTCTGACATGCATGTCAGTCAACATGACGTCGGACCCCCCACCCCCTTCAGACTCTGAAGGGGGTGGGCGGTCCGACGTCATGCTGACTGAAATGATTGTCAGTTCTCCCTCGGCGTCTCTGAACTTAAGTAAACTAAGAGTTTACTTAAGTTCAGAGACGCCGAGGGAGCTGCGGGCGCTGGCGGCTTGTGGGGCAACGCCCCAGCGCCCTAATGGACGCACCGCCACTGTGTGTAGGATGGTGGATGAATAGGGCATGTCTCGGAATCTGAACTAGGCAGGCCTAAATGCATGTGCACCTTGCTGAAAGGCAGCAGTTACCTCGGCGTCTCACTGTAGCGTCACACACAAACAACAAACTGATCTGATTAAAAGATCCTATCGCAAACACTTACCATGCTGCAGTAGAAAAGTTGTGGAACAAGAGTATTCACATTATAACAGAAGCTTATTGTTACATAACTCTAGGGCGTTCATGTGGGCGGTTTGGTTATAGGGTCTTTGAGCATGTGACTCCTAGCTCAAGGCCATATCAGTGTTTTTTTTTAGGCCACACGTAAAAACAAAATCTGGCTCCCCCAAATATTTAATTTACATTTTATTACCTAAATTTCCCACATTAGCGATACTACGTTTAGCCTCTTATTTACCACCAAGGTGCGAAGCCCCAGCCTAATAAGACATAGATTCCATTTCAAAACTTTAAAAAACTGCACTCCTTTACATACAATGACACATCCACAGAAGCATTTCCCCCAACACCAGCTCACAGTGCATGCTAATCCTATTAACTACTCTTTTGTAAACATTTCTTCACAATCCCCACTATATTCACTTTCAATTTATAGCCTATATACACTGAATTGAGGGACATGTATTCACTAAGTATGCTACTCAAACAAATCTCCTACCTAAGCATATAGATTATTTTAAATGTGCGTTAAAGTCCCATCCAATGTTATAAAAGCATCGCTCCTGATGATGGCTGCTTTGCTTACTGACACATGCACACAGTAGTGTTGGGCAAGTGCACGGCTAGACAGACGCGCACACAGTGTCTCACACCCCCATACCCACTTGATGGATCACCCCGAAACTTTCAACACAGCAGCTGAACCAAAAAGGGGCGGTTTTTGAAAATTTCATGAAGATTCGTCAAGCGCCGCAAAAGTAATTAGCAAAATTAAAAACGCATTTCCTATGGAAACATTGGTCCTAACTACACATACTTGCGACCGCCAGTAGGGGGGGTGGGTGGGGTGGGGTGGGGTGGGGTGGGGTGGGGTGGGGTGGGGTGGGGTGGGGTGGGGTGGGGTGGGGTGGGGTGGTGTGTGTGTGTGTGTGTGTGTGTGTGTGTGTGTGTGTGTGTGTGTGTGTGTGTGTGTGTGTGTGTGTGTGTGTGTGTGTGTGTGTGTGTGTGTGTGTGTGTGTGTGTGTGTGTGTGTGTGTGTGTGTGTGTGTGTGTGTGTGTGTGTGTGTGTGTGTGTGTGTGTGTGTGTGTGTGTGTGTGTGTGTGTGTGTGTGTGTGTGTGTGTGTGTGTGTGTGTGTGTGTGTGTGTGTGTGTGTGTGTGTGTGTGTGTGTGTGTGTGTGTGTGTGTGTGTGTGTGTGTGTGTGTGTGTGTGTGTGCTTTTTTACATTTTTAAAAACGATGTTTTAACCAACACGCCAGCACCTAATATTTTAGCCATCTGCAGACGGAACAACAAGGGCCCCAGCTTGCAATTTACTCTGCCCGAAACGACAACTGGAAAATGTAACGTTTTATTTTCATCTACAATTCCCCGGCATCGGTGTTAAAGTTAGGCGACAGCTCCCCCAAGTGGTGAACGGTTACCTAAGTCTTTTCATTAATTTTTGTTGGCTCAATGGGTTGGTTTCATTTATTCTTGAGCATGTATTTTATTGTGATATCTTTACTCAAATTGGATCTTGTACATTTCATATCAAGTTATTGTACGTGCATCTCCCCCCCCTTCATTTACAACGTTTGTATCAACTTTATTGCATCGGTATATCTGTATTTGATTGAACCTAATAAAGTTCTTCTAAAAAAAAAATAAAGTAATTTTCAAAGGCAAACGTGAGTGAAAGCAGACTTGTTTGTATGAATTGTGGTGCAACCTCCAATAATGAGAGTTCACTACAACAATTTAGTACAGTTACACAGAGTCACTGCATCGAAATTACTGCCACTGATAGCACTAATTGTAACAAGGTGAGTGCTCGGTTAAGTGACATGGTTATGGTTACTGTTACATTCAGGGCTATGGTTAGGGAAGATTACCGGTAGTCTTAGACTTATAATTAGGGTTAGACTTTGTGTTGTGATAAGGTTTAGAGTTAGAATTGGGGTAAGGGCTGTACTCTCTCTCTTGTTCTTTCATCATTATATAGAGAGGCATTATCAGAAGTGGTATTCTCTGTAGCAGTAATTTCGAGATGGTAGCATCTCAAAATATTTGTATTCGATGCAATGACAAACAATCTATTTTTGAAGGCAATAACTGGCATTGCTCAGAATGTTAAAATTTCATTTGGATTTCGTCTGATCTGCATGGTCTTAATGCAGCCTATCAATCTTTAGTAAAATAGCTGTCCCCACATCATCACAAGATTCCTTTTGTTGGCGGTTTCCGATCGCTAGTCCAAAGCAGACTAGGCTAACAGTCGGAGAAGCCATCATAAGAAGTCTAGTGATGTTGGTAGATGCTTGTATTTAAGAAAGACTATTAGGCTGTGCCATTATTATAGATGTGTAATAAAACGAAGACAATGCTTATTGGACGAAAATGGATGTTATTCCAAAAGATACGTGAAAAATGTCACTAAAAGGTTCGGAATCAATTTCCGATAAAATGAAAAAAAAAAAAACACCTCATGCTCTGCAAAGACTGCAAAATACAATGTAGCTGGACATCTGTGAACTTGTGCCACTTTATTTGCGATTGTCAACAGTTTTCAAAAAATTCTGTCCTGCTGAAGGAGACTCGTAGATAAAAGGAGGCCCAAAACGTTTTCTTCCGTGCCAAACGGGTTGTGTATTATTAATGTACATCAGAAGAGGATGATAAACCAGGCACTTAATAGAACTTAATGAGATGGTGAGGGTGTTTACTCCAGTACCAACATTATGCCTTTTGGCACATTTGGAGAATGTTAATAATATGATGATTTGTGAAGAAATATTAATTGTTGACTGGACTTATGTAGCACCTAAACAGTTTAATTTTGATGTGAAAAGAAATTCGGATTTTATTCTTTTTGGTTGCCAAGTGCCTCTGTGTGTAAAATAAACATGAGATACATTTGGCCTCCAAAATGATAATCAGCTTAAATACATGAACCCATATTAATGAATAATGTTCTTATTCTGTGCTACTGCTATGGAAGAGGTGCAGTAGGTACTGGGCTTGCAAGCAAATCATATAGATTATTTTAAATGTGCGTTAAAGTCCCATCCAATGTTATAAAAGCATCGCTCCTGATGATGGCTGCTTTGCTTACTGACACATGCACACAGTAGTGTTGGGCAAGTGCACGGCTAGACAGACGCGCACACAGTGTCTCACACCCCCATACCCACTTGATGGATCACCCCGAAACTTTCAACACAGCAGCTGAACCAAAAAGGGGCGGTTTTTGAAAATTTCATGAAGATTCGTCAAGCGCCGCAAAAGTAATTAGCAAAATTAAAAACGCATTTCCTATGGAAACATTGGTCCTAACTACACCTACTTGCGACCGCCAGTAGGGGGGGGGGGGGGGGTGTGTGTGTGTGTGTGTGTGTGTGTGTGTGTGTGTGTGTGTGTGTGTGTGTGTGTGTGTGTGTGTGTGTGTGTGTGTGTGTGTGTGTGTGTGTGTGTTTGTTTTTATAGTCTCTAACTCTTTAAGTAACTGTCTCTGTTGGGCTTCATTCAAGTTTTTGGTATGGGTTATGACCAGCCAATATAGGCCAGGATTTTTTTTTTTAACATATCCTTTCTAATGGATTGTGTTGCATGTGGTAACGCCCCATCAAACCATAATGGATGTTCCTGGAAGCCTGTGGAATATTCCTGTTTGTTATAGGGTACATAATTTGCAGGAATTGGAGCAGGTTTATATGTGGGGAAATGCCAAGTCCTTTTTCTACTGAATCCAGTTCCAAACTCCACCAATTAGTAAATTATTACAAGTGAATATGCTGGACTCACGGTAACTACTGAAATGACTTCGCCCCATCCTCAGGGAACATTTGCCTTGTGATGTAGTTTGTCAATAAACCTCTAAAATTTGCCTTACCTTTACAGTCTCCATTTTAGCACATATTTAGAATACAATTAACAATTCATTCAACTAGGAAAAATCTTTTACTAGTCAAGCGCTTGACAAATCCTCCAGCAAATGGGGAGTTGACATCAGAACTGAGGAAGGAGTCCAATATGACAAAGTCTCCGCATTAGTTATAATTGGGACATACCTATCAGTGGCACCTAAGGGTACCCAGGACTCCAGCCTTTTGCCTTCAACGGCGTTATGCGTTTTTACAAATCCCTTTGTAAATGTAGCCCACATAGGCTTTGACAGTCCCCTGGCAAGCACAGCCATGAACCAATGTACCAGCCAGCATAACGAGGAAAGGTAAGCTGTGACCCAAGCATCTCCAATTTATCCGGAGATAATGCTTCTCAGATGAGGATCTTTCCTGTCAGAGACAGACTGAATTATATGTATTAGTTGCCGAGTCCTAGAATCTCTTTACCCAAAAGATGGACACACAAAAAATCCACACTATATATTTCTACAAGGCTTTATTCACTAATACAGCCTGGTTTTTTATTTTTTTTATTTTACGGAGTTTTATATAGCGCGAACTTGACCTGAAGATATCGGATATCAGAGCGCTTTACATAGCACCAGTTGCATTGCATGAGGACACATTCATTAGGTCTCGCCTACGCAGCGCGCATGTGCTGCATAGGCAAAAAGACCTTTTGCAATCGCTTCGGCTTTTCAGCCAAAAACGTGCACGCGTTCCATTGCCTTCAATGGCAACGCGTGCATGTTTGGCGATTCACTTGCGGGAGCGAGCGGCGCCATATGGTAGCAATTATCGCTCCTGTCGCCGCTCGCTCCCGCAAGGGAAACGCTTTCACTTTTGCCGATTTTTTTTTTTTTTTATTTATTTATTTATTTTTTTTTTTTTTTTTACTGTTGGCGCGAGGTACCGGGATGCAGTGAACAACGGAGAACTGAGAGCGATACAAAACCAGCAATAAGTGTTTTGGAGACCTGGCTCTAGGTGTTCTCATCAGGGTATTATTATTATGGTAGCTTTATTTAATTGTGCCCAATGTAAAATAACGTTTACATCCTGTTTTTATATTTGATGCTTTTTTACATTTTTAAAAACGATGTTTTAACCAACACGCCAGCACCTAATATTTTAGCCATCTGCAGACGGAACAACAAGGGCCCCAGCTTGCAATTTACTCTGCCCGAAACGACAACTGGAAAATGTAACGTTTTATTTTCATCTACAATTCCCGGCATCGGTGTTAAAGTTAGGCGACAGCTCCCCCAAGTGGTGAACGGTTACCTAAGTCTTTTCATTAATTTTTGTTGGCTCAATGGGTTGGTTTCATTTATTCTTGAGCATGTATTTTATTGTGATATCTTTACTCAAATTGGATCTTGTACATTTCATATCAAGTTATTGTACGTGCATCTCCCCCTTCATTTACAACGTTTGTATCAACTTTATTGCATCGGTATATCTGTATTTGATTGAACCTAATAAAGTTCTTCTAAAAAAAAAATAAAGTAATTTTCAAAGGCAAACGTGAGTGAAAGCAGACTTGTTTGTATGAATTGTGGTGCAACCTCCAATAATGAGAGTTCACTACAACAATTTAGTACAGTTACACAGAGTCACTGCATCGAAATTACTGCCACTGATAGCACTAATTGTAACAAGGTGAGTGCTCGGTTAAGTGACATGGTTATGGTTACTGTTACATTCAGGGCTATGGTTAGGGAAGATTACCGGTAGTCTTAGACTTATAATTAGGGTTAGACTTTGTGTTGTGATAAGGTTTAGAGTTAGAATTGGGGTAAGGGCTGTACTCTCTCTCTTGTTCTTTCATCATTATATAGAGAGGCATTATCAGAAGTGGTATTCTCTGTAGCAGTAATTTCGAGATGGTAGCATCTCAAAATATTTGTATTCGATGCAATGACAAACAATCTATTTTTGAAGGCAATAACTGGCATTGCTCAGAATGTTAAAATTTCATTTGGATTTCGTCTGATCTGCATGGTCTTAATGCAGCCTATCAATCTTTAGTAAAATAGCTGTCCCCACATCATCACAAGATTCCTTTTGTTGGCGGTTTCCGATCGCTAGTCCAAAGCAGACTAGGCTAACAGTCGGAGAAGCCATCATAAGAAGTCTAGTGATGTTGGTAGATGCTTGTATTTAAGAAAGACTATTAGGCTGTGCCATTATTATAGATGTGTAATAAAACGAAGACAATGCTTATTGGACGAAAATGGATGTTATTCCAAAAGATACGTTAAAAATGTCACTAAAAGTTTCGGAATCAATTTCCGATAAAATGAAAAAAAAAAAAAAAAAACACCTCATGCTCTGCAAAGACTGCAAAATACAATGTAGCTGGACATCTGTGAACTTGTGCCACTTTATTTGCGATTGTCAACAGTTTTCAAAAAATTCTGTCCTGCTGAAGGAGACTCGTAGATAAAAGGAGGCCCAAAACGTTTTCTTCCGTGCCAAACGGGTTGTGTATTATTAATGTACATCAGAAGAGGATGATAAACCAGGCACTTAATAGAACTTAATGAGATGGTGAGGGTGTTTACTCCAGTACCAACATTATGCCTTTTGGCACATTTGGAGAATGTTAATAATATGATGATTTGTGAAGAAATATTAATTGTTGACTGGACTTATGTAGCACCTAAACAGTTTAATTTTGATGTGAAAAGAAATTCGGATTTTATTCTTTTTGGTTGCCAAGTGCCTCTGTGTGTAAAATAAACATGAGATACATTTGGCCTCCAAAATGATAATCAGCTTAAATACATGAACCCATATTAATGAATAATGTTCTTATTCTGTGCTACTGCTATGGAAGAGGTGCAGTAGGTACTGGGCTTGCAAGCAAATCAGATGGAGAGCACTGTGTAGTAGTACAGTGCAAGATATTTGGCCGTGTGGGGCTACCATTGCTGTAACACTGTGGGTCTGCACCCATTCTGAATCAAAGTTGATAATCCCGAGTAAGTACACACCAGTCTGCAACTTTTCTGAGCACCAAGTTGAGAGCTATGCTAATTTTTAGAGAGCGATACCATCACATTCTGAAGCTAGAGACAGGCATATTTTGCACAATCACAGTAATGCACGTTCTCAAACACTTAGACACTGTTAATTTTTCTTGTAGGCCACCGAAAATCTGCATGTGCGAAGAATACCATTGGATTTTTTCTCTTTCGGATTGTTTTCAGTAATCACGATTATTAGGAACGTTAACAGTCAAGCTTTGCAAACTCAAAATAAATGAACCCAGTTTTCAATGTGGGCTATGAGCCTCCATTTCACAGTGTTGCGTTCGCAAGCAACAGTATATGCAAGAATAAATTAAGTAAATAATGCACTAGTAACTGCTTTGTTATTGTGATATTTCTAGGATTCCTTTAATTAATGTAGTGAACAAGAAGCGTGCGTAGGGTTTACAGCTAATGGATCTGTTTTTATCAGAGTATTATACTGAATCACAATTTTAATGTGCATTATGTCCCTTTTTATGGTCTGGCTTGACATCGTAGTTGGACAGCAATTCCTATGCACACGCAACAGAGAGTAACAGGTATATAACACTGTTCATGTGATTCTCACAAACGAGAGAAGTTCTTAATCCGCTGTGGTTCGTTTTTAATACGGGTTTTCTTATGCAATGCAGCCAACGCGCGTTTCGTCAGTGGGTCGTGACCCCTTGACTTCTTCAGGGCTCTCTGCACAAATGATTGATGCTCTCAATCTATCCACCGGTGATACTTCCAACCCGGATGGGCATGTAAAAATCTTAAATCTTCATATAAAATTAAATTGAATTCTCCAATTCTAATAAATATACTTGTTCGAGCCTCTCTGCAATTAATTTGTAGGCTCCGAGTGCAGCGGTCTCAATTTAAATGCCCATAAGAACACGATCATGCGGCGAAATAAGCCGTCTAGTGCCAGACTATAGCGAGTACGTCCAGTACGATCCGGGATCTCTGTCAACCGGTTGACAGAGATCCCGGGATCGTACTGGACGTAGGACGTACTCGCTATAGTCTGGCACTAGACGGCTTATTTCGCCGCATGATCGTGTTCTTATGGGCATTTAAATTGAGACCGCTGCACTCGGAGCCTACAAATTAATTGCAGAGAGGCTCGAACAAGTATATTTATTAGAATTGGAGAATTCAATTTAATTTTATATGAAGATTTAAGATTTTTACATGCCCATCCGGGTTGGAAGTATCACCGGTGGATAGATTGAGAGCATCAATCATTTGTGCAGAGAGCCCTGAAGAAGTCAAGGGGTCACGACCCACTGACGAAATGCGCGTTGGCTGCATTGCATAAGAAAACCCGTATTAAAAGCGAACCACAGCGGATTAAGAACTTGTCTCTCGTTTGTGAGAATCACATGAACAGTGTTATATACCTGTTACTCTCTGTTGCGTGTGCATAGGAATTGCTGTCCTGTTTCTGCCCTGGACTTCTTTGTTCAGGTTTTGGGGGTTTATGGGATATTTCCCCCACCTATAGCACCGCGAATACTCTGTAACTTTTTTACTGATCACGTTATTTGGTTTAGCGCCGACACAATACGCCTGTGTAAATTAATATCCCTTCCTTCCTACAGTCTTGACACCGTAGTTGTTGCCAGACAATTATGTGAGTATCACTAAAGGGGGCTTTGGCGCCACCCACATGTTGGGATCCAGTACATGGTTTGATTGGGCAGAAGTTGTGTGCGTTCACAAAAAAGTGCTTGCCCTTCACACAACTCAGATCATTTTGTTTATTTATCCATCTGTCTGATCTTGAACTTTTAAGGGCACATCCATAACATTGCAATGCTAATAAAGTGTATAACTAGATCATTTATTGTGCTTTTCTCTGGCAGCAGCACAGATGGGAGGAGGGCAGTTATTAACCTAGATAGATGTTTAGGTCTGGCTTGACAGATTTAAACATCCATGAACAATACTTATTGTAATTGATAATATAATTAAAAACAGTTATGCTGGCAAGCCAATAAAAACAACTTGAGGCCTGATTTGTTCACTAGGAAAACATCTTTCTGATATTATAGGTCTGATCTATTTATTATGAAAAGTTACGATAAACATAGTAGCCCTGAAATATTGATTGTAAAAAGCATACATCAAATCAATTAGCATTTAATGGTATATTGTTATTTCTCTGTATTAAAGGTTACAGACCGGTATTTTGCTACCCGAAATGCCAGAGATTACCTTTGTAGGGAACAATTTTGGTGCTGACAAACCCTTGGGGTTGAGCATATGCACGCTAAAAGTTTTTGCTACAACCTTTTCTTAGCCGTCTGCCAGTATCTTGCGATAAAAAAAATACATACTAACATATAAATATATCCATACAGAGGCATTGAGGGCCTTTAAGTTAGCTCTGTTCTGCCACGTGTCTGTCGGAGTACTCTGCTCTAGCCATGGCAGCGTCAGTTCACATCCGTCATTGCCTCTTTGTAAATGACTGCTATTTCTGATCAAATGTGTTCATCCACCTGAAAAAGAGTGTGCTTAACGGTCAGGGCTGGTGGTCGTCACTTAGTTTTCAATTTTTCATTTTTATAGTTCCCCTTTCATTTCTTTGCTTCTCCTCTTTTTCCTTTAATGTTTCTTAAGAGGATACTACAGCTCTCCAGGCAGTGCTAACCAGTTGCTTGCTTTCCATTCATTTAATCAGCATTTCACCACATCCCTCGTACTCACACTCTCTAAATTAGGGGCCCAATGTGGAATGCTGTTGTCCACAGTGTATCACTGTGCTAGCATCCCAAGAAGGCCAACACGTTAATTCTAAATGTGGCAGCCATGCTAGAACTTGAAAACAACTATAGACTATTTACAGTACCTCTGCAAGATGGGCACTCACTGGTATGTTTGGTTTCGTTATTGCAAGGACATGCCCACCATGTTTAGACAGTGACATGTTTTTTATTTTCTACTTGTATTCTTTCAATTTGTCTTGCATATGCTGTTGAGTTTGTGTGTCTTTTATTGTGGTTGAGTCAGAGGGTGAATGCAAGAATGAGTCAGAGGATGGGTGAAGGTATGCATGAGTGCAAAGATAAGTGACGGAGTGCATGTATATGACTTATTGAATGCCTAAGAACAAAAGGCGTTTTCACTCATAAACCAGACCAGTTGGCATTGCCAATGCTTGTTTACATTTGATTCTTATTTGTACTGTAAATAAATTCCTTTTTGAAACATTATTGTACTTGCACTTTGGATGGACATTCACACTCAAGCCATGCGACACCTCATGATGCTAAAGATGTGCAGTGCAAACAGATTTATCTTTGTGACCCCCCTTCATACAAACACCTAAGCACAGGGTATGTATACAGGCCAAAGTTTATAGCCAAAAGGAGCATTCTCCATGCGGTAATTTAATCAGCACCACTATTCTGGAAAGGTGCAATCAATGTAAAAAACCATCATGAAACGACAGAACAAGAAGCCTTCCACTACTTACAGAATTTTTAATAAATAAAAATTACTCCAATGTACCGCCCAACACACAACAATGCAGTTCATGTATTGAAATAAGGAATCTGCTTTTTTTCAAAGCTCATGGTCTTCAACATACTTGGCATACACTTAGATGAGGGCACCGTGTGTATTTCTCTTGCATATTTTTATAAACACTGATAATGTATATGTACGTGGCTTGGTAGCTAAAACGTCTAGACTTGCCACTGTGCAGTAAAAACTATATTCGGTGCCTGGGATAACAATCAACAAGCATTCCTCTCCCTGAAGTGTGACAATAGTTTTCCTAACACCCGTCTGAGGCAACTAAACGTCTTCCTCTTTGAAACTTTTGAGTTACAAAACTAAATCTTTTTCATGATCCCACTTCTTTAGGAAACGGATGGTATTTCTTTGGCTCCCAGAATGGGAAAGAACAGCATTCATTGTGGCGCCTTTGGAGCAGGGTCATTCTACTTTTAGGTCAAGCCTAGGCAGCACGTGTGCTGTTTCTTTGAGACATGCTGTATTCATTCACTCTGTGAGATTACAGCCCACCCATTGCCTTGTTATTCATTACTTCAATTGTCCTTTAAAAATGCTTGTTTGCTTGCTAGTGATACACGGGAATCCGAAACCCTCATTAGACTGGGAGGAACACAGACTGCACCTGGGCGAAATCTTTGAGAAAAGGTAGAGGGCGGCCTTCCACATCATCCGACATGAGTATCGGGATAGACTATGTATAGCTGAGAGTGGAAGGTGCACACAAATGAACCCCCATGGCTTGACATGGAGAGTAAAATTTAAGGTGTGTGTGACCACCATGTTGCTCTCACTTTGCATGAGCATAACTTGTAACACATACTTTTGATTGTTCGAAGTGCGCCAGAAGCTCATTGCGTGCTTCCTCCGGAAGATAGTTGATGATTATAAGACTGTTTTCATTTAATTATTTTAGGTTTTGTTACGCATTGGGTAGTCTGATAATATGCTGCTTGGCTAAACACTTACAAGGTCCCAAAGGCGAGACCTATTGGCTATGCCAATGCTTGTTTTTGTTAGGCACGGCGAGATTAAGTGATTTGCCCAGAATCACAGGATGTTCAGCGTCATTGCCGAGACTCTAACCCAGTTCCCCAGATTCGCGGTCGACCGCCCTAGCCGTTAGGCGAACTCCTCTCCCCTGGTTCTATTGCAAAATATATGAATGAGCGGCATTACACAAATAAAAAAAAATAAACTGTGGAAAGCACAAATATAATAAAAAAATGGCAACCTGTAAGATGGTGATCACTAAAACGAATCAGCCCATATTGGAATCCCTCCCTTCCTGGCCTCTAGCTAATCTCTATATTAGCACCAAAAATGCCAAAATAAAAGAGTGAATTTCTTTGATAGCCTTTTTCAGTCTTGCTTTTTGATGTTTCTCAGTCTACAGCAAGCGAGGCCACTTCCTGTGTTTTTGGCATTCTTTGCATGAAAAAACGACACTACAAGTCTGTGTCAGTGTGTGGCTTTCAAACTGATTGCTTACAGCTTTGATGCTCTCTTGAAAATCGAAAGATTTTCTTTCCAGTAAAATATATGTGCATCCAACTTCAATTTGGTCTCTCAACATAATGTTGCAAAAAGCAATCCTTCTGATTTAAGATGTGAAAAAGAACCGTGACTTTCTCCTGCACGTTTTACGAGATCCACTGTTTTATAAATCACGCTATTGAAAATATAACCGTTGAGCAATGGATGCACTAACAACCTAAATCAAAGCATTACATTACAGAGTGAATACAATCAAAATGATGTATTTATAAATGATAATATGCACAAGAATATATGAATAAGTAAATTCCATGAGTGGTTCAAAAGCATGAAACGTGCAAAGCACTTGACCGTTCCTCTAAGCCCGCTACCGAAAACGTGTTTCGGAAGTGTCAGAGCATACTTTGCTTGCTTTGCGGTGCCTGATATTGAGCAAGATTTAGCTCACAGCCGTGACACAATCCTCCTTCCGAACCAGCCGGCACCACCACCAATATCTTCTAACTCTGCATCATGTAGCCTGATCAATGCTGCTGCATTTGGAACTGAATGGCCAAGAGCCCATCGGCAATTTGCAGGTGGGCGTCATTAGTCGCTCCACCGTGGAGGGGTGGGGGACCAAAGAAGTGGGTCATGACCCGAAGTGGTCATGAGTTATGCGACAGAGGGGAGGGGGCAGAGTAGAGCCCTTTAAAAGTGGGCGACCCCCCCAGTGACCCCCCTCTTTGTCCCCTGATGTGCTGCGGGAGCCGGACTGAATGTTACCCACCCACCCCAACATATCTACATGGGTGCCCATCGTAGGCCCATCGTAGCAGTGTAAGGACACTAATGCTTGAGGGCACTAAGTTGCCCAGTTGGCCGCCTTCTTCGGGAGAAGCCTTTCAGGGGTGAGACTGGTTGGAAGGAGGGCTGACCTGCTGGTGGCCCTACCCTTCTAGCCCTACCTCGGGTACCCCAGAGATTATGTGGGGCATGACCAAGAGTCATGGGATGCCCCGGCAGGGACCAATGCGGTCTCTGGAGATGTCTGAAATGTTTAATGTGAATGTTTATCACCTGGTCTTTCTCTACTATGTTGCCCCCAAATGGGTATGTAAATAGGATATGTGCAATGCCGTGTTCAGGTTTGCTGTGTATTTTGCAATATTTTCTATTGTGTAATGTCATTTGTTTACAGTGATTTATACCACCTTGTTTCATGTGGAGTAAATTTGCTACATCCTAACCCAAGAAGTTGAGTCTGTTGCCTTTGTGGGGGGGGCGAGGGGACCGGGCAGTTTGTAAGGGTGGTTGACCCCATCTCCATTGCACGAGTGAGCGCACTAAGACTCCAGCTTTAGCAGGCAACATCCATCTGGAAAACCATCTCTAACCGGGGGGCAAGGGGCCAGCAAGGACCAAGCTAGTTCACTTAAGGAGTAGTTAGCACTTAGGAAAACTGACCTGTATGTTCAGATTGATGCTCATGCCAGCAGATCCCTGGAACAACCGCATCCTCTCAGCATTATCTATTGTTTGTTCAAGTTCCATCAGTGTCCTCTGCAGTTGCAATTGGGGATTTATTGTCAAAGACGTCATTACAGCTAGCATAAATGACTATCAAGGTTTTTATTCAAAGTCTAAGTTTGCATTTGTTAATCATCCTACCAAGTACCATAGTAAGGCTTCCATTTCACCACCACTCATCCCTCACCATCTCTCAACCCTCACCATCTCTCTGTCCAGCTTACCATTTTCATGATTTATCATGGAACTTAAACCTTTCTCTAGGAAATTCATTTTTACATGTCTAGGAACACCACACCTCAAATATATACTGTACGTCCATCCTAAGAGGCCTCCTCTTTGGTGTTTTGAGTCCCCTGGTAGGTAGCTGTTTATGAACTATGTCTAGCGATGTCCAGGCTGCAGTTGTGTTCAGATCTGCCAGAGAGAGAGTGTTTCACAGTGTCCTTGTAAATGATACAGCTGGTCTGAAAGATGATGTTGCATGTAAGGGGTACCAGTGGAATTCTGTTAGGGTAGAGGTGATGTGGATGCATTTCTCCAAGCCCTTGCTGAGGCATGCTTTGGCATATATAATGCATTTCTGTGGACCCAGTGTGCTGTCTGTGAGCCCTGTGGTGCAAGGTGTTGCCTCCTACCAGATGTGCAGAGCTGAAGTCTCTAGTAGACTTTAAAAGTTTCAAGAAAAAAAACCAAGTACCATTCCCTTTTGGTTTTCAAGGCAGTATGTTCCTTGATGGAGGGGTCAGTTTTGAGGTCAGTGATTTGGTATTGTTTGGCAAGTAGGGTTTAAAGCCATCTAGATTCATGTCCTTGAGCCAGGTTTGGACCAGTTGACTTTTTCAGCTAGAAAGGGGAATTCAGTCTTGATGGTGTTGAGTTTTTAGCAGGCTGTGGAAATCCAGGCCAGAATGAGGTGGGTGCAGGGTAGGAGTATGGTAAGAGCAGAGGAGACATTCATGTGCAGTTGTGTCATTTACTTTTTGGTGAATATTGATGTGGCTGTCGACAGAAGAGTTCCTAGGGGCTCTATGCTGAGGTTGAAGATGACATGGGACAGGATAAAGCTTGAAAAATCCACTGGCGGACCAGCTATTTTTAGGGACTACTCACCCTTTCTAGGGAGTTGAAAATCCTCTAACTTCAGTCACAGAACAAAAAGTACATTTTAGGAAGCCAAACTGACTTTTGACCTTTGTCTCTGAAAGCAGAGCAAATATGACAAGATAACAAGATTTAAAGTTATCTTTATTGCTCACAAAATGAAAGTGCAATAAAAATGCCTTTAAATCTTATCTTGTCACATTTGCTGGCTTTCAGAGACAGAGGTCAAAAGTCAGTTTGTCTTTCTACATTTATTTTTCTTTCTGTGACTTAAGTTAGAGGATCTTGTAAAGTGAACTGTGTGACAATTGAACTGTGCAAAGCATGTTAAATGAAAGGCTGTAAGATGTCAGGATTTTTTCTAACACAACACTGAAATAGCTAAGTGAACTGTTCAAACATTTAAAATATATTTCACTAGTTATGAAGACCCATTTCCGTAATTCTGTGGTGAAAAAAATATTTTTATAGAATCAAAACAAATCAGAACACTTTACTTGGGGATGTGCACATTTTTAATATTTTTGCTGAAATCCAATTTCCCAACATTGTTTATGCACTATTATAAGTAAAACTACATGTTAGTGAGAGGTTTGTGGCCTGAATGGAAAATATGCTATCTGTAAATGACAGTGCACTACCACATCATGCTTTGGTAATATACTTCTGTAAAGTGAGTTTTTAAACATGAATTTGGAATTATTACTGCTCCTGCCCGAATGACAATTCTATTAGTGAACTAAGAGGCAAGCCAGGGATCATGTGTACCCTATATGTGGACTCAATTATTGTTATAGATGGAGCATACATTTAGGGGCCGATTCCGATCTCGGTCGGAGGCGCACCCAATACTATTCGGTCGGGAAAAAAGCCATGCGAAAGCCAGTTTCCCGACCGATCCGTACAGCACACCGAACGAGCAAGTACGATGCGCACAACAGCAAAAATTCCGGCCGAGCCGTACTCACCCAAACCAGGTCCTGTTCTCCGACCGAGGCGAATCCGGAAACGCCGAATCGAGTCGCACGGAAGGGAAAATGCAGCCCCGTCCGGCCGGACAAGTACGATGCGCTTTCCGTACGCGCCGAACCCGTCGCTACGCACGGCACGTCAAAGCATCCGGGAGAGGCGCACATAAGCTCCGAATCGCGCCACAACACGATCCACGGCTACGAGACGAACACAGCACAGACGAGGACGACGCGAAGCGACGAGGACGAAGCGAAGCGACGAGGACGAAGCCAAGCGACGAGGACGACGCGAAGCAACGAGAAGGACGAACGACACGAACCAACCATGAATCCCTTCGTCCCGATCATACCAATATTCTACATCTACTACCGGAACAGGCACGGACGCGTACGGCGCAGAAGGTAAGTCAGACACCAACCACAAAACACATACAACACGTACACGACACATCACACACATACACTGGGAATCTGAATATACTTACACCAGCAGCACCATAGGGGCGGGATGCCCATCACCAATGCCACATATGCACACAGGGGCCTGAATGCGCGCCACCACCCCAACCCAGGGGGCTGGATGCCCACCACTACTACCACCCTCACCCAGGGGGGGCAGGATGCCCACCACTACTACCACCCTCACCCAGGGGGGCAGGATGCCCACCACTACTACCACCCTTAGCCAGGGGGCAGGATGCCCACCACTACTACCACCCTCACCCAGGGGGGCAGGATGCCAACCACCACAACCACCCTTAGCCAGGGGGTGCCAAATGCCCACCACCACTACCACCCTTAGCCAGGGGGCAGGATGCCTACCACTACTACCACCCTCACCCAGGGGGGCAGGATGCCCACCACTACTACCACCCTTAGCCAGGGGGCTGGATGCCTACCACTACTACCACCCTTAGCCAGGGGGCAGGATGCCTACCACTACTACCACCCTCACCCAGGGGGGCAGGATGCCCACCACTACTACCACCCTTAGCCAGGGTGGCAGGATGCCTACCACTACTACCACCCTTAGCCAGGGGGCAGGATGCCTACCACTACTACCACCCTTAGCCAGGGTGGCAGGATGCCTACCACTACTACCACCCTTAGCCAGGGTGGCAGGATGCCTACCACTACTACCACCCTTAGCCAGGGGGCAGGATGCCCACCACTACTACCACCCTCACCCAGGGGGGCAGGATGCCCACCACTACTACCACCCTCACCCAGGGGGCAGGATGCCCACCACTACTACCACCCTTAGCCAGGGGGCAGGATGCCCACCACTACTACCACCCTCACCCAGGGGGGCAGGATGCCCACCACTACTACCACCCTCACCCAGGGGGGCAGGATGCCCACCACTACTACCACCCTTAGCCAGGGGGGCAGGATGCCCACCACTACTACCACCCTCACCCAGGGGGGCAGGATGCCCACCACTACTACCACCCTTAGCCAGGGGGGCTGGATGCCTACCACTACTACCACCCTTAGCCAGGGGGCAGGATGCCCACCACTACTACCACCCTCACCCAGGGGGGCAGGATGCCCACCACTACTACCACCCTTAGCCAGGGGGCAGGATGCCCACCACTACTACCACCCTTAGCCAGGGGGCTGGATGCCTACCACTACTACCACCCTTAGCCAGGGGGCAGGATGCCTACCACTACTACCACCCTCACCCAGGGGGGCAGGATGCCCACCACTACTACCACCCTTAGCCAGGGGGCAGGAAGCCTACCACTACTACCACCCTTAGCCAGGGGGCTGGATGCCTACCACTACTACCACCCCCACTCATAGGATGGACAATGCATGACACAACAAGCACACCACAACCTAGGGAATGCAAGATTAAGACATCCCCCCACCACCATGACAAGCGTGTGAGCAGGCTGTGTCAAATGCCTACAACACCGAACATGACATTGAACATACAATGTGACCCCCTAGCACATGTGCCACACATATATGTGTGTGGCACCCACAATGCAAGCAGCCCATGACCATTGTGGCAATGGGGCCTAAACCCCCATCATCACAGTGACCAAAAGGCAAGTGTGGGGTCCATAGCTGAAGCACATTTTGACCATTGTGGCAATGGGGTCTAAACCCCCATCATCACAGTGACCAAAAGGCAAGTGTGGGGTCCATAGCTGAAGCACATTTTGACCATTGTGGCAATGGGGTCTAAACCCCCATCATCACAGTGACCAAAAGGCAAGTGTGGGGTCCATAGCTGAAGCACATTTTGACCATTGTGGCAATGGGGTCTAAACCCCCATCATCACAGTGACCAAAAGGTAAGTGTGGGGTCCATAGCTGAAGCACATTTTGACCATTGTGGCAATGGGGTCTACACCCTCATCATCACAGTGACCAAAAGGTAATTGTTAACAAAGAAAGAGCTGCAACTGCCAAACTGCATGGATCATTCCTGGTCACAGAACCAAAAACTCATCTGTGGCAAAGTAGTGTATGTGTCCCATTGCAACATAAATTGGGGGAGCCAAATACTGCAGTGCAAATGAAACATTCCTTTGGCCATGTGCAGACAAACAACACCCATGGGGGCTGAGACCGTCAACAGTCATCAATGACACAATGACAGAAGTGACCATCAGAATGCAGAACCACATATTTGCACCAATGGGCACACAAATGCAGATACCCTGTGGAGACAGCAGATGTGAGGTGAACAGATACCATACCATGGCAGCAATGGGACACACAAACCATGATCACTGTGCTGACCGATGACCTAGGAGTCCCAGGGACAGCAGGGGAAACACACCAAACTACATACAGCCAATGGCACACCCAAGATATGCCAATGCAGTGGTGCAGATGCACAAACACAAACAGGCAGACCCACACTGCACATCATACACAACAGGTGAGGGGGGGTGCCAGTGTCCCCAGGCAACCACACAACACATGAGGAGACCTGAATACCAATCATACAGATGTGCATACAGTGCCACACAAAGGTAACTCATGGATCCAAATCCCCTATGTGGGCAAGCAGGCATTGTCAGATGAGAGGGAGCACAAATCACACATGTCACACAGGCACGTAGGGACAGCAACTGACACACCAAGACACAGACACACTACAGCACCACCCCCAGGGCCCCCACAATGTGGTGACCCTGGGCTGAAGAAAAATACCACTGTGATGACAAAGCTAAATGTCGTTCACACTGTGAACCACAGTCAGGTGTCCTGAGCAACTAACTACCATCACACCTACACAAGCACAAATCAATCAGCATGGCCAGTAAGCCAAGGCCAACATGGAGGCAGGGGACTAGCCGGGCAACAACTCTCATCTGCACACACTCAAGACCACACCCCTCGACCTCCAACAATGTGCAGCAGTGAAGTACACATGCACTGGTGACATTGCACATGCACCCATGACTATTCCAGGGTGGTGGGTGGGAACCAAGGTGTAGAAACACATCACACATGGACACTCAACAAGACTCCTGAATGTCTGACACACTGCACACTACTCTGTACATGGACATGACGGCAATACCACACCGACCAATGGGATCCCAGCCACAGTCACACACCAATGAAGAAGCCAAGGTCACCCACAAAGAACACACATAGACAACAACCAACATTGCAGCCCGGACCCTAAGGAGTGCCAGCAGTCACACACACAACGTGTCACAATCACTGAAAGATAACACAAACTGGAAATCACATGACAGGGGCAAACAACAAGTGCCAAAGGGAAACCTGACTGTGACCCATCTGCGTCAGCACACAAACTCTGCCCTGACAGCAAACACACCTATGGGTGACACCCTGATGACCAGTAATGTGCCATGCACCCACATCACAGAGAACACAGGGAGAAGACTTTGGGGGAACATAGCTCAAGTCAGCAAGCATCACAAACAGGTACAACACTAGGGATCACAGCATGCGCAGATGAATGGAAGTGAACACACAGACATGCACATACAACACACACCTTGGGCGCAGGCAATGTCACACGTGTACACACTGCCATGAGGGGACTCCACTCCTGTGTGAGGAAAGCTGTGCCATATGTTGCCTCAGTAGGGCCCCATCATGTCAGCTGAGCACTTGGTCACACAATCAACAATTAGCACCAAATGAGGGCTCCCATCACATCAGCCTGGTCATGGATGTGCCAACGGAATCATCAGCACAGATCCAACACACTTGTATAGCAATGTTGCACTGACTACACGGATGAGTCCCTCCCCATTGATGCCCAAACCTGCATGTCCACTGGAGATGGCAACACGGTCAGGGAAGTAGACAAATGCAACGATGGCAGGCACAACAGATGTGCAGGGGTGGAAGCCACAGATATGAAATTGCCAATGTAAGTAGGAAACCCATTGCCAAATACTGAACACATGACACCCTCAGATGCTGCTATTGATGACATGGATACACCACATGATAGGACACATTCCCCCTGGACCACATGGGTTCCTGCACAGTAACACTTCATAATCATGAGACCAGATATCACCATCACTGCAGCAAGGGCATGGTTAGCTGCACCAACAACATGTACATCTGAAGCATGAGCACTAGAGAAAAGAAAGTTGCTTTATTCAGCATATGTGTTGAGGCCAAACGAAGTCCTGAAAAAAGAGCAAAGGCCAATGGCCAGTCCATTGTCAAAGTTCAAACAGGGTGACACTGGCAGATGTCACCCTACGCATGCCTGCACAATACCAGGGACAATCCACTAGGAGGGGCAACCGGGGGGCAGGCCAGGCACCGCAGGGACAGGATCAGGGCTCACCAGGGGGAGTCAGGGAAGGGGTGGTGGGTGCAGGAGAGCCACTGACAACTGCAGTGGAGGTGTCTGACATGGTGTGTGCCGGCACAACTGGGGGCATGACACAGATGTCGTGGGTGCCGGCACAACTGCAGTGGACCCTGCAGATGGGGTGGACAGGTCCGCCACTGCAGTGCCCAAGTCAGACAGGGCGGTAGTGGACTCCACTGCAGTGCCTACCTCCAGGGGAGGAGAATGGGGAACAGGCAAGGTGGGTTGGACAGAGGGGGGGACACCCTCACCACATCAGTGGCACAGACAAGCGCAGCGGGGGTGTGGTGCTGGGAGAGCAAGTGGCAGGGGGAGAAGGCCGGAGCATCTTGGGGATGGTATATCTGTGGGTGGGGGAACCTGGGGCAGGGTGTGGTGGGGGCACCTGTGCAGTGGGGGCCTGAGGGATGGAGGACGGAGACCTTGTGCCTGAGCTGCAGGGCGGTGGCGGGGTCTTGCTCTTAGCACTCCGGGGGGACTTGCGGGTGGGGGCCTCAGTCCGTCTGCGCCTGGGGGAGGGTGTCCGGGGGCGAGGGGCACTCTGCTCCGTGTGGGTGGGCTTCCTCTTCCCCCGGGATGCTGGAGCAGCTTCATCGGTGGGGAAGAGGCCGAGGTCACAGAGGAAGAGCTGCTGTGACTTTGGGGTTGCAGGTGAGGCAAGGGAGGGTGCTTTGGAGGGAGAGGGAACTGAGGACTGCGCAGTGCATGTGGATGCGTGTGTGTGTTCCAGGGCCCCATCCCCTGTGAGTCTGGCTTCAGTCCCCTGAATGTGCGTGCGTGTGCGTTTTGTCATTGGCGTGTGTGTCAGTGTGCTGGATGTGTGTGTGCTGGTGTGTGCCTGTGCCAGTGTGTGTGTGCCTGGGATGGGTAAGGTGCTGGGGAGTGTGGATGGAGCAGAGGCAGGAGGGGTGAGGGACCGTTTGAGGAGGGACACTGCTGCCGTCAGGGAGGAGTCCATGGACCTATTGCCCCTCTGTAGGTCAGACATGCCCGATGAGATGCCCTCCATGAACGACACCAGCTGAGTCAACAGCGCGGTGTGCGCATGGAGGACACTCAGCATGGCTGTCTGCCCTACATGGAGCTGGCGAAGGAGGTACACAGACTCCTCACTCAGGGCAGCAGGGGACACAGGGGCAGGGGTGCGGTGCCTGGCCCAAAGGAGACACGCTCCCGGACATGGGAGCCTCCACGGACCTGGGGAATGGGAGCCGATGGGAGGGCGGTGGTGGTGCTGGTGGTGGCGGGGACAGCAACACTAGCTGGGGTGTGGTGGCTGCTGACACCCGCCTCCACAAGGGAGTCATCCTCCGAGTTGCTCTGGTCCTCAGCTGAGGTGGATGCTGCTGAGGACTCCTCGGTGTGGCTCCCCTCGCCCTCCGTGCCACTGGGTCCCTCCGACCACTCCTCGGCTGCTGACCCAGTCTGGCTCTCCGGCTCCTCCTGGTCCGTGGAGCTGTCCCCTTCCGTGGCCGTGGATGTATCTGCAAACAATGGGGAAACAGACAGACATCAGTCACCTGCACCAAACGCACACACCACTGTGAGCACAGCACATTACAGAGCAAGCCCTGGCATCATTAGTTGTACATTGCTAAAAGTGCCCTAATTGAACAGGAGAAGTCAATTGTCAGTCTGATGCCAAGCATGGCACTCACATCCCACATGGCCTTGCACCCATCTGTCTGGTGTCTGTTGGATTGCAACACCCCAGTGTTGACACATGCACCAAGTACACAGTAGTTGGACAGTGCAGAGGACACGGTGTGGACACATCACAGCTCTTGCCACTGAGTCAGTACAGGTTTACGGATGTAAGGGATGCCCAGAGTCAAATAGGAAATGCATGTGATGCATACCAGCGACAGACACCATGATGCACCCATGTCCTGATAGCCAGCGCCACTATGGTGTGCATGTAGCACATGTCACTCCCCTGCAGGATCACCAATCAGTAGACACATGCCATGGCGGAGGCATGACTGCAAAGTCATACATCACTGTCTCAGTGATGTATGACTTTGCAGCCAGACAACAACACTCTGCACTGTGTCACAATAGTAGGTCATGGGGAATGCAAGTCCTGGAGCTGCACAAGTGCACATGTACATCCCCCCACAACACATCCTCTTAACCCTCATCTGTCCAGGTCATACCTATTGGACATATGGGAGACCTGTGACACTACCCTCTGAACCTGAGCCCCTCACACTCTGCTGTGCATGGGGAACAGCTGCCTGAACTTCACATTTACATGCCCCAGTCTGCATGGGCAGCTGATCAGACACCTATGTGTCACACAAGTATCGTCTCCTATGGTCACATCTCCAGTGGCATGCTGAGCCCCTACCAAGAAACTCCACAGCAGTCCTGGCGACTAATCCACAGCACACTGACACAGAGGCAGACACCTGAGGGGTCAAATCACTGTGCACAATGTGTCCTCTGATACACGGGAGTGGGAGTACAGAGTGTATTGTATGGCCTGGAGTAGGCATGACTGTCCAGCCCCACATGAATGAGGGATGAGCCCTGGACTGTAGGCAGCTGGCTAAGTATGTGTGACACACGTCATATACATACTCCTGGGGCCCAAACATTGTTCCCACCCGCAGCATGGGTGTGTGCCAGGTACCCCAGCCACATGTGGTGGATCAGCTCAGCAATTGGACCACAGATCAAAGTAACACGCTGAATACATGTCAGAATACAGGCATTGTGTAAGCAATGGACCCACCCATGATGCCCACCACAGAGTCAGGGAAACAGATGCTGTCTCCCACCTTGAGTCAAGCAAACTGCAAGGACACAGTCCTAAGTGACAGAATTCCCTGCATGTAAGGGCCACACCTGGGTATCAGATGAGGAGTGGGCAGTGCACAATAGAGGGACATGGCTCCTGGACAACATGACTGCTGTACTGTGGCAGTTCAACCTGGCCCGAGGAGGGCACATAACATGTTAGACAGAGTACACAGTGCAGTCTTTGACTCACCCCCTCCTTGCTGCTCTCTGGCCTTCAGCTGCCCATCCAGGTCTGGAAAGACCACCGCCAGGATCCTGAGCATGTGGGGGGTCAGGGTCCGTGTTCCGCCCCTCCTGCGAGGAGGCGACAGCTTCAGCTGGACCCGTGCAATCCTCCGGGTCCAGCCCCGAAGGTCCTGCCACCTCTTTTGGCAGTTGCGGATCCGGCGCTTGTAGACCCCCACGGACCGGACAGCCCGGACGATGTCCTTCCAGATCTCATGCTTCCGATGGGCAGAAGCCTGTCAGGATGACAAAGTGATAAGGCCATTACTACACATGCAACATATCCGTGCATGACACAGTTGCATATACATGTCGCAATCACAGGGGCACATGGTGTACCCAGGCAGTGCACGGCTGCCCATGGACAGTTTTCCAGAAGTCACTACATGGTATCATAGCATGGGGAGTAAAACCCTGTTCAGAAGCACTGTCACTGCACCATACCTGTCCAGTGCAAGTCACTACACACTATGGGGGGTGACAACTACTCAGTGAGCCTGCTAGCCAGTGGTGTGCTGACTCTCAGCCTTGCTAGTCAGACAAAATGCACATTCAGAAAGGCAGTGCACAGAACACTCACCTGCTCCCCTGGTGTCCCATACAGCTTGCTGTACTGTGGAAGTAGGCTGTCCAGCAGGGCCTGGTTCTCTTCAAGGCTGAAGGCTGGGGCTCTCTCCACAGTACGTGCCATTGCAGGGTCCAGAGGGGCAGAGACAGCAGCAGTGCAGTGGCAGATGTCGTCCTGGAGCATGTAGTGCAGGCAAGTGGGCTCTCAGGGGAACATGCAGCAATATATATGTGCTGGAGAGGCAGATACTGTCCCTTGTGTCCAAAGTGATAGGTCCAAGTCGTTTGCATCTTCTGAATCTGGCCAATCCATGGAATAGCAGCACCAAAACACGCCCACAGCATCCTTCAAACTTTCAACTTCATGACATACATGATTTTGCAACATTGTTGTGGGTGACCAACTGATTTTCCAGCAACCGACTCGTTCGAATATTCGAAAACGCGTCCGTTGCCAGGCAAGCCCATTGTCAATGGGTGCGCACCGATCGGTCCATTGAGGTACAACGCGCACAGGGGTACAACGCGTACCCGCACACATTGAAAGCAATGGGCCGGCCGGAGGCACCGATCGGTCCATTGCAGTACAACGCGCACAGGGGTACAACGCGTACCCGCACACATTGAAAGCAATGGGCCGGCCGGAGGCACCGATCGGTCCATTGCAGTACAACGCGCACAGGGGTACAACGCGTACCCGCACACATTGAATGCAATGGGCCGGCCGGAGGCACCGATCGGTCCATTGCAGTACAACGCGCACAGGGGTACAACGCGTACCCGCACACATTGAATGCAATGGGCCGGCCGGAGGCACCGATCGGTCCATTGCAGTACAACGCGCACAGGGGTACAACGCGTACCCGCACACATTGAATGCAATGGGCCGGCCGGAGGCACCGATCGGTCCATTGCAGTACAACGCGCACAGGGGTACAACGCGTACCCGCACACATTGAATGCAATGGGCCGGCCGGAGGCACCGATCGGTCCATTGCAGTACAACGCGCACAGGGGTACAACGCGTACCCGCACACATTGAAAGCAATGGGCCGGCCGGAGGCACCGATCGGTCCATTGCTGTTCAACGCATCACTGTACATGTGACTGGCATATGTCAGCATGCCTGTCTCAGATGGACATATGCCAGCCACAGATAGCTCCCAGGGAGTGAGGGGCACACCTACATCACGACAGCCTGTCCAAACCTTATCATAAGGCATGTAAGGCTGCATTTCCTATTGTGTGTATGTTGGTGTACATTTTGTCCTGTGGGTGTCACCTGTGGGCAGCCACCCCCAGGCTGTGCACGTGTTAATGGGGACAGGATCCTGGGTGTTACGTGTACGTGACCACTGTGATGTGCAACTGTTCATATCTGTGCATGTGCCATGGTCACATTTCACAGTGGTGTTTGTGTATGTCATGTCACATACCCCGTGAGTCCCATGTGGGACGGTATGTTTGAGCCAGGGTGTCCCAGTGGCACAATAGTGATGGCCCTCCACAGTCTTTGTGCATGTAGTGTTTACAATGTCTCTGATTTCATGTGCACAATGGGAGACAGTCTCCACATCCACGTTGTGTGTGCATGGACTCTGATGTTGTGCGTGTGTGTCACAGACGTCCATGGCTCTCCTGCCATGGCAAGTGTGGCCACTACCTGTGGGGGTCATGTTTGTTTTGTTGTGGTGTACACATGATACTCCAGGTGATGCCAGTGTCCATGTGGCATTACAGGGTCCCTGGGAATGTGCCTGTCGTTGAGCTGTGGTGCCTGGGGCACATCTGTCCTCACATGTCACTGGGGGGGTGACTGTGACACAGCATCATGATATCCAATGGGCCAACCTGGGACAAATTGATGCCACCTGTAGGACCGTGTTGACAGATGTTGGCCATGTATGTACCATACATGTCGTTCCGGTACTGCACACTTCATGTAGTTGTGCCTCATGATGATGTATGTTGGGATCTTGAGTGTGTTCAATGCCGCATATGTGGGGTGACTGACGATCTTGCTTACTTCTCCTCTGCACTGCAGGGCTCCTGCTGTCCATCGGCCATTCCCAGACCTGGCAACGATGGTGGAACGGGACAGCATCCGACGGTACCGCTTCACCAGGCAGCTGATTGAGGATTTGGCAGTGCAGTTGTCCCCACATTTGCAGCCTGGCCGGCCGTATCCTACAGCGCTGACCCCCAAGGTGAAGGTGATGGCAGCCCTACACTTCTTTGCCACCGGTACCTTCCAACATACTGTGGCGTCTGCTGGTGGGATGTCACAGACCATGTTCAGCCGTGTGCTCCGCGATTTCTTGGCGGCAATGTTGCTCTTCCTGAACCGGTACATCTATTTCCCTAGACTGCGACGACTCACTGACGTGAAGAGTGACTTTTATGCCCTGGGGAGGATGCCGCATGTCATTGGCTCCATTGATGGGACACATGTGGCTTTGGTACCACCACAGGCCCAGGAGCAGGCCTACAGGAACCGCAAGCACTACCACTCGGTCAATGCACTGGTGGTGTGTCTTGCAGACATGACCATCACACACGTGTGTGCCCGTTTCCCTGGTTCAGCACACGATGCCTTTGTGATGAGGAGTAGTCGCATCCCCAGGTTGATGGCACAGATGCAGAACCAGCGTGCCTGGCTTGTCGGTGTGTACTGACTTTGTGCCATTGTGTGTGATCTGATCTGTAGTATTCCGCCCACTTTTCCAAGTCAGCTGATGTGCACTTGTCTGTCCGTAGGTGACTCGGGATACCCCAACATGCCGTGGTTGCTGACACCCCTCAGGAACCCTGTGACACCTGCCCAGATGCGCTACAATGAGGCACATGGTCGGACCAGGAGAGTGATTGAGCGGACCTTTGGTCTCCTGAAGAGCCGCTTCCGCTGCCTGGACAAGACCGGAGGGTCCCTCCCATATGCCCCTGCGAAAGTGTGCAAGATTATCATCGTCTGCTGCATGCTCCACAACCTGGCAGTGCGGAAGGAGTTGCCTCTCATCCAGGATGACGATGACCAACATCCGCCACCTGTGGAGGATCCTGGCCTGGAACACGATGCCAGTGACGATGATGATGATGATGGTGATGGTGATGTCCGCACACAGCTCATCACCAACTTCTTTAGCTGAATGTGAGTATCCTGAGGTGTCATGTCAATGATGTGAGTTGGCATGATGTGTGGGTGGTGCTCTGGTGCTGTTGGAGTGTGTCCATGGGCTACTTGACTGGATGTGTGTTGCGATGTGTGCTTACAGGTGGGCTGTACTCCCCAACAGTGTTCACATGCTAACTTGGTTCTGGGTGGGTATCTTGTAACATGTATTGTGCATGAGTTTTGCTGTTCTGTCCTGTACTCCATTGCTTTTGACTGTGTGTCATTTCTGTCCTTCACAGGGTACTTTCAGATTCGTTTGGTCAACTGTGTCCACCGACAACGTGATTGCACATCCAGGCTGGTAGCTGTTGTGTCCCTACAGGTGATGTGCGCCACACCCATGGACTTCCTTCTGTCTACAGTTGTTGACTGTGTGCCCGCTACCAGGTGGGGTTACCTTGCATCTGTAGTGGTTACGGCATGTTGCTACTGTGTAATAAACCTGTGCTTCACTTAGTGATGTGCGTTGTCTGTGGTCACACATTTGACTGCCATTTGCTTACTGCACCTGTGGGCTACTTGACTACAACTGGGAATGGGTGTGGTGTCTGTGCATTGCACCGTCTTCCCTGGCAACATCAGTGTAGGCAATGAGTCAGATGGCCTAGGTGTGTATGTGTTGTGTAGCCCTGGTGGTGTGTCTCCCTCATATGTGTCACGTTGCCTGTACTCACATGCCTGTGTTGTCCTTGCTGTTGCAGTTCGCATACACAGTGTAATTTTGTTGTTCATCATCCCCATAACAGCACCCACGTTGGAATCACGACAGAGGCAAGTATGGTGTATTATTGTGTTTATTGTGATACATCTGTGATAATAGTGCATAGGATGGATTGTGCTGTACATGAATCTTGCAATCCCAAGTTCCTAGATGAATAGAAAGTCCAGGTAGACAGGATCCCCAGTATCGGGGCCACAGTTGTCTGACACATTGTTCCAACTTGTACTCCCCATGCAATGTGTGGGAGTAGTGTTGCCATCAACAGGGTGAACAGTCTGTGCACAAAGGCGAAAATCCAGAACAGGTTCAGGCTTCCTGGGAGTTGCGCTTGGCCATCAGCCTCTCACTTTCCCCTCCTCGGACGACCCCTCTTCTTGGGGGGGGCCCTCAAGTGCAGGCTGCTGCGGTGCAGGGGACTCTCCGCCAGAGTCCTCCTCCCTCCCTGTGGCAGTTGCAGTTTGTTCGGTACCAGATGTTGTTGGCACACAGGGAGGTGTGGACTGGTTGCTGTTCATCTGGCGGAGGCATTGTAAAATGTCCCTGTGCACCGCCGTCATCTCATGTAGTACATCCCACTTGGACTCCACGCGGGTCATGTGGGAGTCCACACGTGACATGTGGGAGTCCACACGTGACATGTGTGACTCCACATGGGACATGTGGGAGTCCAAGCGGGCATGATGGGCAGCCTGCTGCTGTTTGATGTCTCTGAGGAGCCCCACTACCTGGCTGAGCTCTCCGGTGCTGGACTGGTACGCATCAGCTATGCGTACCAGTTGTGGGTCTTCATGCACACCAGCAACGTCTGCAAGCAGCGACCTCTGTCTCCCACCCCTCCCACCACCCCTGCTGACATGTGCAGTGTGTGCAGTTGCACGCACAGATAACCCTGGTCCACCTTGGGGGTTGGTGGTGGTGGTGGTGTCCATGGCCCCAGGTTGGTCCAGGGTCACTGCGCTGGTGTTGTTCCTTATTCTGTCCATGTCGGCAGGGATGGTATTCGTGGTGACAGTCGTTGGAGGGGTGGGTGCAGGGGTGCAGCTGGTGGACCTGCTGGTGCTGCAGCTGGTGGTCCTGCTGGTGCAGCATGTTGACTTGCACCGGATGTGCCAGGTTGTTCTTCATCGTCCGAGGAGGACAGAGGCTGTACGACGCCAGTGAGCTCGGCATCCTCTTGAGCCTGGGACTGGGACTCCTCAGCGTCTGCTGCTGTGTCCCTATCATCACCTGTTTTTGGGAGACACAAACAATGTATGTCATGTTTCTGCAGGCATCAGTGGTTGACACACCTGACAGTTGTGACTGTGCCTCGGGGTGCGGGCCTGTACATTGTATTGTCCTAAGTCGTCACAGTCAGGGGTTGATATTGGTGTGGCACATTGTCCTGCATTATTTGGGCATTTCTATGTATTCTCTGGGGTGTGAACATGGTCTGCATTGATTGTGTTTGGTTGACAGCCAGACCTCCTTCCCACCCACCCACCCACCCAGTCAGTTATCCCACCATGGAACGTGCTTGCATTGCAGGGAGTGTAAGTTGTCTCTCAGGATGTCAGTCAGAGGTGTCCTGCTGTTTGTTGGTGCACAGTTGGCAGCAGGGCCTTGTGCTCCCCACAGCAGTAGCCAGTGTCAGCCATCTTGTGAGTCCTTCTCCACTCCCTGTGATGTGAGCATGGTTCAGGGTGGTGTTGATGGGACAGTTGTGAGGCTGAGCAATGTCTGTGACTACCACTCCCATCATGCTATTGCCTCCACCCCCTTCCCAGCATGCCCATGCTTCCTTCCTTTTGACTCTGCTTCCCTGTGGGGTGGGCTGGCTGTGCTGACAGGATGGCTGGGAGTGTTGTCCTGGCAGTTGTTTGGCTAAGAGTCCCAAGAGTGTCCCTGTGCTTCACACAACATAACCCAGGGTGGTGGTGCTTTGTGGGATCTTGTGTTAGGATGGAGGGCATTGCATTCTACCAGGTGGGTACTGTGGAGTTTGTGTTGGGGGGGGGTGTGAGGGGAGGTGCTGGTGACTATGGTCAGTGCTGCAAGTCCCCCTTCCCACCCAGCCAGCCGGATATCCCACCATGGAACGTGCTTGCATTGCAGGGAGTGTAAGTTGTCTCTCAGGATGTCAGTCAGTGGTGTCCTGCTGTTTGTTGGTGCACAGTTCCCAGCAGGGCCTTGTGCTCCCCGCAGCAGTAGCCAGTGTCAGCCATCTTGTGAGTCCTTCTCCACTCCCTGTGATGTGAGCATGGTTCAGGGTGGTGTTGATGGGCCAGTTGTGAGGCTGAGCAATGTCTGTGACTACCACTCCCATCATGCTATTGCCTCCACCCCCTTCCCAGCATGCCCATGCTTCCTTCCTTTTGACTCTGCTTCCCTGTGGGGTGGGCTGGCTGTGCTGACAGGATGGCTGGGAGTGTTGTCCTGGCAGTTGTTTGGCTAAGAGTCCCAAGAGTGTCCCTGTGCTTCACACAACATAACCCAGGGTGGTGGTGCTTTGTGGGATCTTGTGTTAGGATGGAGGGCATTGCATTCTACCAGGTGGGTACTGTGGAGTTTGTGTTGGGGGGGGGGGTGTGAGGGGAGGTGCTGGTGACTATGGTCAGTGCTGCAAGTCCCCCTTCCCACCCAGCCAGCCGGATATCCCACCATGGAACGTGCTTGCATTGCAGGGAGTGTAAGTTGTCTCTCAGGATGTCAGTCAGTGGTGTCCTGCTGTTTGTTGGTGCACAGTTGGCAGCAGGGCCTTGTGCTCCCCACAGCAGTAGCCAGTGTCAGCCATCTTGTGAGTCCTTCTCCACTCCCTGTGATGTGAGCATGGTTCAGGGTGGTGTTGATGGGCCAGTTGTGAGGCTGAGCAATGTCTGTGACTACGACTCCCATCATGCTATTGCCTCCACCCCCTTCCCAGCATGCCCATGCTTCCTTCCTTTTGACTCTGCTTCCCTGTGGGGTGGGCTGGCTGTGCTGACAGGATGGCTGGGAGTGTTGTCCTGGCAGTTGTTTGGCTAAGAGTCCCAAGAGTGTCCCTGTGCTTCACACAACATAACCCAGGGTGGTGGTGCTTTGTGGGATCTTGTGTTAGGATGGAGGGCATTGCATTCTACCAGGTGGGTACTGTGGAGTTTGTGTTGGGGGGGGGTGTGAGGGGAGGTGCTGGTGACTATGGTCAGTGCTGCAAGTCCCCCTTCCCACCCAGCCAGCCGGATATCCCACCATGGAACGTGCTTGCATTGCAGGGAGTGTAAGTTGTCTCTCAGGATGTCAGTCAGTGGTGTCCTGCTGTTTGTTGGTGCACAGTTGGCAGCAGGGCCTTGTGCTCCCCACAGCAGTAGCCAGTGTCAGCCATCTTGTGAGTCCTTCTCCACTCCCTGTGATGTGAGCATGGTTCAGGGTGGTGTTGATGGGCCAGTTGTGAGGCTGAGCAATGTCTGTGACTACGACTCCCATCATGCTATTGCCTCCACCCCCTTCCCAGCATGCCCATGCTTCCTTCCTTTTGACTCTGCTTCCCTGTGGGGTGGGCTGGCTGTGCTGACAGGATGGCTGGGAGTGTTGTCCTGGCAGTTGTTTGGCTAAGAGTCCCAAGAGTGTCCCTGTGCTTCACACAACATAACCCAGGGTGGTGGTGCTTTGTGGGATCTTGTGTTAGGATGGAGGGCATTGCATTCTACCAGGTGGGTACTGTGGAGTTTGTGTTGGGGGGGGTGTGAGGGGAGGTGCTGGTGACTATGGTCAGTGCTGCAAGTCCCCCTTCCCACCCAGCCAGCCAGCCAGATATCCCACCATGGAACGTGCTTGCATTGCAGGGAGTGTAAGTTGTCTCTCAGGATGTCAGTCAGTGGTGTCCTGCTGTTTGTTGGTGCACAGTTGGCAGCAGGGCCTTGTGCTCCCCACAGCAGTAGCCAGTGTCAGCCATCTTGTGAGTCCTTCTCCACTCCCTGTGATGTGAGCATGGTTCAGGGTGGTGTTGATGGGACAGTTGTGGGGGGGGCAATATGTGTGACTGCGACTCCCATGATGCTATTGGCTACACTGACTTGGCCAGCATACACAGAATTCCTTCCTTTGAGTGGTCTTCACTGTGTGTTGGTGTTGTTGTGGTGGCTACATGTGTGGATGTGTGTGTTAGTTCTATTTGTGCCACTGCCTAGCTGTAGTTGTGGTTGTGTTTGTACATGTGTTGGCACAGTTGGATGTGACTTTTTTGATGGCATGTGTTGTGTTTATCTGACTGACATACACATTTTGGGATGATTCTGTTCTAGTTGCTGTGTAATTGCTATGAGTGCATGGTTTGACTCTCCCCTTGACAGTGATGTGTGTGTTTTGTGGCAGTTTATTGTGTACATTTGTTGTGTACTCACCAGGCTCTGGGATGTCCTCTAGTCCATATACGCTCACTGGCGGAAGGATGGCCCGCACCTTCTCCTCCCAGGGCCTGAGGTATACTGGCTTGGCAGGAGGGCCACTGCCGGTGTATTGGCTCAGGTGGTAGTCTTTCTTGAGCAGCTCCCGGACCCTCCTGCGCACGTCATACCACCTGTTCTGGATGTCGGTCTTTGTGCGCCGACATGGTGATTGGGCGTTCACCCTGTTGATGATCCTCTCCCACATCTTGGTTTTCTGCGACATGGGGGTCTGTTGGACCAGAGTGCCAAACAGCTGTGGCTCCACCCTGAGGATCTCGTCTACCATGACTTCCAATTCACTATCTAGGAACTTGGGATTCTTCTTGGGGGGCATGGTGATGGGTGGTGATAGTGGGTGATGTGTGTGTTGGTGTGCAGGTGAGGGTGTGTGGGTGTGTGTTGTGCTGGGTGTATGTGAGGTAGGTATTTGTTGGTGTGCTGCTGGTGTGTGGCTTGTGTGAGGGATGAGCTGTGGGTGTGTGGTTGCTTTCTCTTGGGTGCTGGCAGTGGAATGGCATTTGCAAAGGCTCATGGTAGTGATTTGTGTCCTTTATATAGGTGGAGTTGTTGGTGTGTCTTTGTTCTCTGTCCCCACCCCCCCAGTATTTATTGGCTTGGTAATTGCTTGTTTGGCCTTTTTTTGGTTGATTTTTCCTTTGTGCTGTTTGTGTATGTTGGAAACGTTCTTGTGACCGAGTCGGACCCTGCATTGGTCTCGTACGGTGTTTTCCGTTTCGTTCACGCTGTGTTTGTGCAGTTTTGTATGCTGCGTACGCGTCGGTCGCGGTGTATTGTGTTGCTTCGGCTCGGTTTTGTATGCGTGTCGGTCGTACGGCTTGTCCTCCGTCCGACTCGGTCGTGTTTTCGCGCCTTGCATCGTACTTTGCAGGTTGGAGTTGGCGGGTACGATTCGGTCGGATTTGTTCCGGGTGCGTGTCGGTCGGTTGGATTCGCGTGTTTTTCCGGCCGGATTGCTATTTTCCGAGCGGCTCGGTCGGTCGGCTTGGTTTCCTGACGTGTCGGTCGGATTTATCGCGGCTTGCATCGTACTTGGCGTGTCGGGCGCCACTGGTACGTGTCGGTCGGTATTTTTTCCGGATCCGAGTCGGTCGGTGCTTTTTCCGGCCCGAATCGGAATCGACCCCTTAGTCTATTAAATAAATAGTTTTTTTGTACAGCAAAAATAGTGAACTTGCATATTTGAAGGTGCTCTCTTATGTGATAATAAAGACATAAGACAAAATATTTGCCTAGTATCACACAATTTGAGACCAGTGCACAGGTCTCAAATATGCCCAGTATCGCACAATTTGAGACCAGTGCACAGGTCAAGTACATTACAGTTAAGTCGAGTAGCTTGTTAAAGTTACTAGACCTGCAGGTCTAGTAACATTTTTATGATTTTTCAAGCCCTGTGGTTACCCTCTAGGTGACAGAGAATCTGGGATCTGGAGGCCCTCCATATGGACAATCTGAATACAGTTGGATAGGAGACCCAGACGAGAATATTTCTGGATAATCGTATTTGAGATGCAAAGGTATCAACAATGAGTGAGTGGTCAATGATGTTGAAGGCAGCTGACAGGACCAGTCTTATTAGGAGCCATGGATCATTCTCCGTTGTCGGGAGGGTGTTGTGAATTATTTGAACGGTGGCTATTTTAGTGTTGCCTCATGATCTGAAGCCTGCTTTATAGTAGTGAAGAGGGCGTGATCAAGAGGACCAGGTCGAGGATGCGGCCTTTAGAGTGGGTTGGTTTGCAGACTTACTGTACAGTGTTGATCGTGTTCATGAGGTTGAGAACATAGTGAGTGAGAGAGAGGGATAGATTTTTTTCAGTGAATGAAGTGGTGAGCAAGTTTGAGATTTGTTCTATTAGGGGTCCTGTAGATCTGATAGATGAGTTGGAAGTTGGTAACTAGGTTGCAGAGAGTAAGAAGTGGCATGTGAGAAGCTCCGTGGACGAGTGTAGGTAGTCTGCCAAGGTTTAAGAGGATTTGTAGAGAACTGTGAGACCTCTTCATATCTTGTTTTTCTGTATGCATGTTTATTTTTGTAGTCTGTGAGCACAAGGACATCAAGGATGTGGTTGTGAGCCTTAGTTTTAGTAATGGATCCAGCCCTCCAGGACCATCTTTGGACAACCCTTATTGTTGTGCATGATAGATTCAGGCTAATGGGTTCTAGACATAAATACCACTTTCACAAGTTCTGTGAGAGATGGCAAAAATGCGGACTGTGAACTAAAGTACAGCCAGGCTAACTAAAATGAAAACTGTAGCTAAAAGGGAAATGGTCCTAGTGTTTGACATCCCTAGAATAACTTCTAAACTAAAGAATCACTAAATGAGTTTTTGCATGAATTTGATTATCATAACTATATCACACGTTTACAGAAGGACATACTAGAAATGTGCATTTGATGGAATCGAAGTTGATCACTTGTTTCATGTTCAATAACATGTTTCCATACTGAAATGAAAGGGGTCTCTGCATTGGAGGACCTTAGTTTGACACTGCACTATACTAAAAAACACCGCTATAACATTTTTCGTACCTGTGCATAGTTCTTATAAGGCTGTCCAATCAGATTAAACCAAGATGATACTTTACATACTCAACAGATTCTCAAGGCTGTCTCACTAACAAGACTCCCTCTGTGTCTTTCAAAATACACTATCTGTAACAGGATAAGATGCATGAAATTGTCTTCACACCGGAGGGGGCTTTTTGAATGCGGTATTCAAACATTCCACGATAATAACTGAGAAGAAGAAAACATTTTTTCATATGGGAAAGAAATGAAAAAGAAAATTGCATTCCATAATTAGAACTCCAGCTTCACCTTGAAATAGAATGTTCACGTGTCACAGAACAAAATGGCAAACTATGTTAGCAATTTTAAAATTCAGGCCTACCTTGTTTGTAGTCAATCTAAACATGTTTAAACACAATTTCTCTCTACAAATGGCATTTTAATAAAACTTTTCCACTGCCAATTGAACATGGCGATGCAGCAGCTTGGAATGCTGGGGATTCAAACTACAATGCAATAGTCTTTGGCATCCAGGCAGACACTTGTATCCACATACGGTTAGTCCCCGTAGCCACACAGCTGGAGGACCTTGTTAGTCACAGCGTCTCTTAAAACCCTCTGATGCTTATCCTGCTCTCTCCTTGTTAAGCATACTCTCAATCCTTTGCACAGTAACTGGATTCCAGGAATTCTTTATAGAATTTATGCAGACCCACAATAGTCATCACAAATGCATACATCTTTTACTCTGCGCGAATTGCAATGTATTTAATCTTTAAAAAAAAAAAATAGTAATGCATTTTGATAGCCTTTTGTATAGTAATCCTGACATTGGAGTGACCTTTAACATATCACCGATATGCAATGCAATACTATCTACTGTGCAGTTTGATACTATACAGTGCCATGGAACTATACCATATAATATGATATTACGCAATGCTATGCAACTATACTATATTGTACAGTGCAGTAATACACATTGTAAAAGTACTATGCAACGCAAAATACTATACAATGCAATAGTACTATAAAACAAAACAATATTCTGTAGAGACAGCTATACAGTACAATACCGTGCAATCAAATGCAATACCAGTGCCTGACTGGGCAAACACCAGGGCGGCTGAGGGTCTTTGCTGTCACTTTTGAAAGGCCAGTACGACCTAGAGTATCAGCAGGCTTGTCACTGAGGCCCCTCGGGGTTGTTGTACTTGAAAACAGTGCTTACAAACACTTGCCCTCTCGAATGCAGCTCAGCAGGAAGACAGACGATACTTGTTGGGCAGAGGCCGGCCCGTGTTGTTCTTTAAATTGAAGATCCTCGAGGAAAAAGCTTCTCTGTCTGACATAACTGCACCCCTTTAAAATATTATACGATTGAACACATCATTTTACAGTGTTGCAGAATAGGCATGTGGCTACTGACTGCCACTACATCAATTCAACTATGTGGGGCGGGATCAGCCGTCGGGCCAGAGCATATCGGCATGTCAGACCTATAGTTCACCTTTGCTCTTCCTCCATCCCAGCTCTGAAAGCAGAAACCGTACTCATGTGAAGAGCTGTCACACCCAGATAGGTCCCCAAAATTACCTAACCAGCGACAACTTGGTCATCTTTCTGCCTATTTCTACTGCTACCAATGCACAAGGCGTGCAGCTCATTGTACCGGGCTGGCAGCCTTCAGAAACACTTTTACAGTTGCTCCAGCCTCCTCATTGCACATGACAAAAAATGCCACATTATCTTTTCAGCCAATCCACCTGTTTCAAATAGGTGTCTTCCGTTAGTGACTACCTGGGATCCATTGAACCTAATTTTCACTCTGTTACGGATAGACGGTCTAATTGATCATATTCCACTACTTCCAGTAATACTCGCAACACAACTACACATAAGTGGAAAAATTGAAAAATCTAATGAGGAAGGTCAATCTACATCACTCGATAAACTTGGTAATCATTAATCCAAGCATGAGCTCAATGGAAAATAGTATTCCCATAAACGAATAATCAAATCTGTTCTGCATGTAAACGAGCGTCAGTAGCTCACAGATGCTGACTTAACGAGATCTCAGATTTCCACAAGGGCTGAGCATATACATGACTCGTCCTCTCTATCCCCTATATATAATACCAGTATGGAATCATTCTGCAATGGTCTTGTTACCTCATAGACCAAAATCAAACCAAAGTATTTGGACGTTTTCTCAACAAAGAGCAAGAATCTGCTACAACACCAGAATTGGATGCTGGATTCCAGCAATAAATTAGAAAGTGTACCCTGCAAATTAAATGAAACTAAAACTTGGGTGTCCATAATACTGAAATTAGGACTCGGGCCAGGCATGCCTACTAGCCTAAAACTCTTTGCAATCTTTCAAAATAAAGTCAATCAAACAAGATATTTATAAGCTACTGATCATAGAGAAGAAACAAGTCAAAAAAACTCTAGACAATTTAAGGAGATCCAAAAACAAATAAAAATGACTGTAGTGAACATCCATGTGAGTGACCACAATGTACTCCCTGAAAAATCTACTGCAGCTTTTGAGGGTAATGAAACCTATTACCTCATCATGAAGATAACCCGGACCAACTAGCATGAATGTGATAAATTACTATAAAGAATTGCGGAATGTATTTCAAAAATAGCAAGAGCAATTGATGCTTCAGTGCATAATATCCTTGTAGCTGAAACACAAAGAAAAGGATAAACCTTAACAGCGTTCAGATCAGAGTAATAGTAGTACGGCAATCCATAGTTCATGCTCTGAAATTCCAAACAGTCCTTGTCTACAGCTTTATCCAGAAAAAAACCCCTATGATGCTTCATCAGTGGTGCAGCTTCAAATTCTAGCACTTCCTATTCTCATTCTACTTCTACTCTCAGAGAATCAGAAATGCATTCACTTTACTTCCTACATATGAATCGGAAGATCCAGATGACTTATTGAATAGACAAAACATCCTGAAACTATTACAATCATTTGACAACCTTAGGAATATTAACTCACAGGATGCCAAAAAAGTTTAATTCATCATTGACAATGAACAAGGTGAGAAATTTACATGAACAACTTGGCCCTCTAACAACTATTTAAACCTCCTGGAAGACCAGAAATCTGATTTAGCTGATTGGGTTAGTCTTTTAAAACCAATCCCCAAGACCACCTGTCCTAACACTATTAGACAATGTAGGGAAGGTTATCACCACTCTTCATTTCAGTCTAAACCGAACAAAGCAATGAAATTTGAAGGTCCTGTCTTAATCCATAGCAACAAAATGGATATTCTAATTATTTCTCTATCTAGAAATTCATCCTTCTCCAGAGAAATAATCTGCCTTGATTGAGATGGACTGTTATTAAAGAACACCAAGAAGTAGAACATAAATCAATCAGACCTTTAAAACTAAAATATCCACAGAACTCCTGAATATGGACACACCATATATCAAACAAGCTGTCAGTCTGTTCTTGGAATATTGCAAAGATTGAGCGGTACCGACTTAATAACTTAGTTTCGCCAATATTACATCACTTGTCTTCAAGACCACCTCAAGTTTCTGCCTCTCCGACTTTTCTGTCTAACATATTAGCTACAAAAACATGGGAAGACGGAGTGGGGGACTAGTTAAACTAACAATATATTCTACTTCGTAAACTCTAAGCTTATTTCAAAGTCCAGATTGCACTTGGCATCATGTTTAAAATTCCCCAAAGAAAGGCAGCTACTAATAAAACATTAAAACTTCGCCAACCTGCAAAAACTCACTATTAGTATCTACTCTGTTAGCAGGAATTGAGAACTTCCCAGAAACATGTGTCAACGCTTTAGAGTTAGGCAATCCTCATTATAGGATGTACTTGATCATCTTTATACTGTTTTGCAACCTATATATAATTTATAGCCAATGAAAATGACCGGTGGAAATATTGGATCATTACTTGACAATCTAGGCTTCCGCTCTCTGAATGTCAAAATGGATCATTTCAACTTGCTCAGTACATCTATCAATCCTTTACTTTTAAATCTATTATTAATTTATACTTTTATTAATGCAAAAGACTTCTTGCGACTTCAAAATCAGCAGCAGGAGAGAAAGTGTCCACCAATGCCAACACACTATTCTTAAACAGACCCTCTAGAAGTTCAGCAAAGCAAGAGCATTTTCTATGAAGATTATCGCAGTTATAGTAGTGAACTTCATCCTCAATAAGAAAATAAATTGCATATGGGCTCAAGATTTCGTGCTAGAATTTAATTTTTTGTTCACTAAAAAGACTAATCCAATTTTTTCCTGGACTCCTGGAAACTCTTTTTCAAAATATCTTCAATTTTCTTTCTTTCATATATATTGCAATATCAGCAATTTTCACACTTCAGTTATATTTGTGATATTTTAATCCTCCTTGAGAAAAGGAAAATACTGAAGACACTTAAGATGTGTACTAAAAGCCCCTACTCTGGGACCAGGAAATTGGAAATCTAAAATGCTGTAAAATAATAAATTCAGGAGGACTTTTAGACTGTGCTACATGAGTCAATTAAGTCACTCAACAGCTGTAAGTTTCAGTCAGTAGTTGCACTGAAATATCTGGTTAGAAAAAGCCTTGCATCTACAACATCACATATACCAAACAGAAAATATGTAACAATGAGCTGTCAGAGATGCTCCTGCTTCTTCCACGCATATTACAACCCAGTTACACAAGCTTTCTAGCATCATGCAAGACAACGTCATACATATAATAAGAGGTTGCAGTTCTTCTCGTCTCTGGGACCCATTTGAAATTCCAATTGCTCAAATTAAGAAAGACCCAAGGAACTGGAGCTCTGTTTTATCACTATTTTCTGCAATATTTTTCAATGGCCTCACTCTGGCTTCCTGGAAAGTTTCCATATAACAAACATAAACATGGTTCAAAACCTGAACTGAATACTTTCGATTAATTGCCCTACTTGATGCAGATGGCAAGATTTTTGCAAAACACCTATTAACTAATCTCATATAATATTCATTACGCAATAACCAAATTAAACCTTTCTAAACCGGTTTTAGAGCATAATGATCTGCCATTGATAACATCATGGTACTATATATAAAGGCAAACCGATCTATACAACAAAGGTACAACACACGTTTTGCCTACTTTGTTGACTTTTCAACAGCATTTGACAAAGTAGACAGAAATCACTTGTGGCAAAAACATAATGCCCTATGCCATTGAGCAAACCTTGTCGCACCTTGTAATTAGGGCTCTCGGTTTCATGTTTTTTTTTTTTTTTTGCATTTCCGTTTGTATTTATCCTTCTTTATTTTTTGCCATCTTATCTATATTTATCCATATTTATTTTGTGTTGTGGATTAACAAAGTTGTAAAATTGCACATTTCCATATTTAATTAACTGATAGACACGCACTCATACTTTGATGTCTGTTGTATTTTAGCTATGTAAGCTGCCAAATTAACATACCAATACACCCACTGGTAAATATTAGCAATATACCAGCAGATGTATGTTGACTTATGCCGTTATTTACGGAAATTGAATCCTGTTTTTTTAATTCCCCATGCTGTCTATCTGCTCAGCTGTTGGCCTACAATTCATAAAAAACAGCACAGAGAGTCACTTAAAAGATGCACAATTTTCTGTATTTACCTGCTTTTAAAAATAAATATAGTTAGAAAACACACTGTTTTCTGCCTGTATTTATCATTATAAATCAGTAAAAACGAAAAACTGGAAGCCTTACTTATAATAGAGCTACAAAGGACACATAGCTTTCTGATGGGGTAGGTGTAACCTCTAAAATACAGACTACTAATGGTTTGACACCAAGATGAATCCTGGCCCCAGTACCGTTCTCCTTGTACATTGCGGACCTGCCCAGGCTGACCAGGAATGATACCCTCCAAAATTAGACCACATCCCGATAAATCAGTTTGCATGTTCATGTTTTCGCCAATCCTAAAAGGACTACAGCTTAACTTAGACAGTCTGCATGAATACAAGAAGAAGAACAGTCTGACATTCATTTTGCTGAAAACAAAAATATTGTCCTATTGCCCTAACTGAAGTTTATGTGGATTCTAGAGAATACAGTCTTCGAGCAAGTAATGCAGTATTCATAGAACAGGTTTGAATTTCATAAATTAAGTTGGAACATTCCCTTAACGAATTTGGCTACCAGATGCTTGGTGGTCTGTAGTGCACTAAAGAATTTTTCCAAGAAATCTTGAAGAGACTGGATTGACCGCACCCGCAATGAATATTGTTCAGACAGAGATACTCTAAAGACCTTAATCTAGAATGAGATAATAACACCTTCAATGGCACTTGTAAAATTAATGAGTCGACTTCCCACCTCCTAATCACAGACTGTCAGTTGCCATCCATAGAAGAAATTCCCACAATTAATAAAAACTCTCAAACTACTTATAAAGCAGAAAATAAAAATGTATGATCATGCTAAAGACATTTCTCAATCTGAAACCTGCAAATATTCAATGTACCTAGCATCCACAAACACTAGACAAAAGTATTTGGACTCTAATATAGAAACTCTTATAAAATAGGCATTTTTAAGGTTTTGGCTATTATATGTCATGTTTTTGCAATATGAAGGTTCCTGGCACTTAAAAGATATTGAATGGAAAACCTGTCAACTCTGCTTGGCATAGGAAGAGACCATTAAACATATACTTTGCCTGTGCCCTAACGTGCAAGAGCTATGTGAAAAATCTTTGTTCCTTGCTTCGGACACAAAACATAAGACCAATCTCTGAAGCTACGTAATTTATTTTCACTGGATCTTCCCAAAGACTGATTGCTTATAAAATGAAGTTCCTTTCTTCAGTGTACAGGTTTCAATGAATAACTCAATGGGAACTTGATTTGGAACCCATCACAGTATGCTGGATTGACCACCTCTTGTATTTGGTCATTTTTGTGAATTGTATGTCATTTTTGGAGAGGTATTAAGTTAACTGCTTTTTAGCTGCATAGATTGATTTTATTGTAAAGCATTTTGATACAAACACAATTAAGATTATCATACTATACTGTAGCCGTTGAGGTAGCCCAATTGATTAGTGTTCAGGCTGCAGAGGTTTGCATGCAAATCAAGTGCCACAGGAATGATGGGTATGGTCCTAGAGTAGAGCATTTTCTAATAACAGCTGATAAAATGTTCTGAATTTCCTGTTTTTTGTTTTTTCATACATAATGAGTTTGAGTATTGCTGCTTGGACTGAGGATGCTGATCCTCCAATAGATTTCATTTTGTAAGGGGGTGTGACAATTTGTGGCACCAATCTTGAGCACAGTGTGATGAGTATTGTTCAAGCTTCAGTTGGATGTAAAGCAGCGGCTCAGTGAAAGAGACAGCGAGCCTTCAACATTTTTTATGGGAAGCCAGTGAAAGGCTTGTAGGACAGGCGTCACTGCGTACCCTGGAGTGTACAACAGCGCATATTTAAGAACATCTTCACACAGCCTCTTTTTGACCTGGAGAAAGGAGGCTTGCTGGCACTAGACAGTCAGTGTATATTCTGGAAAAAACGATACCCTGGCATTCTCATATCGAACAGTGCCCTTGTCACAAGCCGCCACCAGGACTGCATCACAATCAATATAATTCAAGAGCCTGATCACCAGGGATTTAGGCGGTGCTCCAGGAGGGGGACATCAAGTGGACACTCCATGAGCATGTTGAGTCACACAATAAGGTGAGTGTGCCAGCCTAGAAGTAATTAAGACACAGACAACAGTTTTCCGAGTAGCCAGCGGGAGAAACTGCAAAAATGTCTTAGATGCACGAAGCAAACCAAAGCAGGTTCCCACTACGCAGCACACTTGCGACTGAAATGATAACCGATTATCAAATTTGATCCCAAGATTTTTAACTGCGCCCGAAGGAATGGGTGCAGAAGGAGCTTTATTAGGCCAACAGGCAGACCACCAATCCAGCTGAAAATAACTAAATGGAAGAGACTCAGTTTTGTCTCTGTTACTCATCAAATGGTTTAAGACTCATCCATTTAAAGATGGCTGAGAGACACAACTTGAGAGCGCCACATGAAGAAAAGGAATGCAATATAGGACTTTGTGATTGTTTTGTCTTTGGTTTGTCACTATCCCAAATTGTGCATTATTTATTATATTTCTGGATTGTTTAGTTCAGCACTTTTCTGATCAAGGCAGACTTTGAGGGTTAGAAAATATTTGGAATGCTTAGATAATTGTCTAGAAAGAGAAGAGGGTGGCACAAGACGCCTTTGCTGTCAAATGTGCGTTTTGATATTCACCCCTAGGAACTATTTCATTGATTTGTATAGGAATTCAATCCCTACAATCTTCTCCACTCCCCATCCTATCTTGCCAGGGCATCTTGTTCTTAATTTTTATCATTGGTTCTGTACAACATGTTGTATTGTTGAGAATGGACGTTACAGGAGATACATTTTGGGTATTGGAATTGTCATATGCTTATTGCTTCTAGGAATTCTTTACTCTCTTGTAATCTTATTTACTTTTTTGGGCTGTACAAATATTACAAAAAATGATGTGTACCAGGAAATCGTTTAGTCTTTCTCTGGAATCTAAAGTAAATCCACAATGTGAAAGCACACACACAGCTTGACTCTAGTACAATAAAATGTACTTCACAGATGTGTTTTATTTTTTGCTTTCTCCTTCCCTTTGTCCTGGTAGTCATGCCACATTTCTGCTTAAGAAATTACTGTTTTAAATTACTCTGTTACCACCCCTGATGGAAACTCCAGTTGACAGGTTACAGATAGTCTCTGCTACATTCATTTGGTGGCCTGCGGGTTCCGAATATCTTCTGAACTGATATGGACATAAATCAAGTTAGTTCAAGTAGCATTTTGGTGACTGTTCAATGTTTTCAATTAGTATTTTTATTTAATAACTAGTTATTTCTGTTGGGCTTTTCTACTCCACAGTCAAAACCCATATAACTTAACTGGCTCTACTAGACATCAGTTGTAACTGCTCAACTGGACTTTCCATAAGTAATTTGCTTTGTGTTTTTTCCCCCCGACATCCTTGGGTGCCATTGAGTCCTCTGTAATATCCTGCATATGCCCATCCTAACATTGACCCACTTTATTTCTCTCTTCTGTCATTATCAAGAATAAGCAAACATTTGTGTGACACAATATGTGACTGATGTTTGAGGTCGAAATAAGACTGTCAAGAGACAGATGTGTAATTTTTCATTTGATTTGAGGCCTAATTGTTTCGTTTTTTATTTTACAGGGACTGTTTGTGGAGAAGTCGGAAGTAGTTCCTCATTGCATTTACTTCACATAATGTAAACCTCAGCCACAAGAGTGCCTTCGGGCAGTTACAAAGAATGCCCATGCTCATTTTATATGGATTTAATAAAAAAAGCAATATTTAGGACCAGAGAGAGACTTCTTACAAAGAAATGTATCCGTGTAAATTTACCATCCTCCAGATCCAGCAAATTGCCTTTGTAAACAGACTTGTCCTTGCTGACAAAAATAATGTTGGTATCACGTGGTGACAGGTCGACCTTTGTGCTGGTACTCATTGTTACCCAACTAGTATTTATTCTGCTTTTATACCGGCGAGGAGCTGTTGATGTTCTGCAGGGATTATTCACCGTACACTCACATCGCTGGGACTATTCCAAAACTGAAGATGTATACACAAACCTCAGTTTGTTCACTCCGGTTACGAATTCAGACGATATGCTGTATTGCCCTGTGAAGTCACCAATACTTGGTATGGCATTGCTTTTTTCTACATCTGTCATGATTTCCTTATTCTTTTGGGAAGGGTGTGGACTGCTTATAAATGTAATTTATAACTCTGTCCGCTTTTCCCTATATCTGTTTCTTTCGGTCTGAGTTTTTAGTTGGCCACTCCTTGGAGATTTCTAGTTTGAAACTGTCATTAATGTTTGTAATGCATTTGCCCTCCTTAACCTTGTTGTACCTTATCTACTTGGTCTCTCCTTTACCTTCCTTCTGCTGCGTCATCCTTCCTTACTACATATATATATATATATATATATATATATATATATATATATATATATATATATATCCGCATTACTCCATTCCTTCGTTCGACCAAACAGAATCACTGGAGCACGGACCACAGATAGGTGCAATTTTTCGTTTTTATTGTTCACACAAGCACCAGCAGCATAACTCGTTTCGGCTCCGAGGAGCCTTGATCACATGACGCGCTCAACAGTGTATGGGTAATTTATACACATCTTTTTTCTTTAGGTTTTCTTTCTTTCTGATTTTTTTAGTCTTTTTAGTCTTTTTATGTTAAAGTGACATGTGCCTTATGTGCAAAGTAAAGCAAAGTATAGACATAAACAAAATGCATAGTGAATTCCGGTATTTTGATTATTGGCATAATTAGATTGTTCAGGTATAAATACCATATAGTTATGCATAAATATAAATAAATATAAACATAATCATGACATTTGTTTTTTCTATCTTGGTTTAAATACCTCTTCAAACAATTCTGTACAAATGAATATTTGAAATGTCACTACAAATACAGTACTAATTGAGAAAATAAGTTACAATCTTTACTCTATCACATAATTTAAATTATCTAAAATCCTGTGCAAAATATGCTAATTAAGAGTGTTCTAAAATTTCTAAAACCGTGTACAAAATAGTGTATAAAAAATGTTGTAAAAAATGTTAATCAGGCGTTGCGGTGAAGTAAATTTCTAAGTTTTTTCAAGTTTACTTTAAAGTTCTCAGTATCTGTGTATCCCTAATTTATTTCTTTCTCATGAAGATTGTATCACTCATTATTAGAGGCAAGTATGTAATTCCTCTGTGATATTAAGACCCTTAGGATGCTTTGTATCTAGGTCTAGAATATATCTGGTTTCTAGACGTCTTAGGGCTTTTTCTCTATCCCCTCCTCTTTTACATAATGGGATGGAATCAATAATAAAATAAGTGAGTTGTTTAGGATCCGCTTTGTGTGCTTCCTCAAAATGTCTAGCTACAGGGTAGGTAGCATCCTTGTTTTTAATTGCTCTAATGTGCTGGAGTATCCTCTTGTGCCCCTGTAGTATAGTACTACCCACATATCTTAGGGCACATGGACACTCCAGCACATAGATCCACATGGTCCGTTTTACAACTCAAGGATTTAGATATGGGTTTAACTTGGTCACTAAATGGAGTGTCATAGGTGGTTCTGTTGATCCCAAATTGACATGCTTTACATGTTTTACAGCGAAAGAATCCCTTTCTTTGGGACAACCATGTATTCTTAGTTTGAGTAAAAGGATCATTTTGGACCAAGACATCCCTCATAGAGGTTGATCGTTTGTATGTTATAGACACATTTTTAGGTAGATTTTGCCCAATGACAGGATCGTCTAAAACAAGAGGCCAATTGGTTCTGATGATTTTTCTAATTGCCTTGTCTTGCTTACTATATTTTAGAATAAATCTGAAGGGGGAAGAGTAATTTTGTGTTTGAATCACCTCCTTCTGCTTATTATAATTAATCAGATTTTGCCTTGGGACTTTGTTACTTTTTTCTATGGCTTGATTAATGCAGTCATGTGAATATCCCCTTGCCTGAAATCTTGCAGCACATTCTTGTTGGGCTATTATTAAATCAGCTTCGCAACTACAGATACGTTTAAGACGTAACATTTCCCCATAGGGGATACTGTATATTAGATGTTGGGGATGGAAGCTGCCTGCATGCAATACCGAATTGCCAGCAGTTGGCTTCCTATGCAGTTTTGTTTCAAGTTGCCCATCTCTTATGTATACTTCAACATCTAAAAAATTAATAGTTGTTGCGCTGATCGAAGCTGTGAAATGCAGATTAAGACAATTTTTGTTTAATTCTCCAATAAATATATATATATGTGTGTGTGTGTATATATATGTATATGTGTATATATGTATATATATATATATATATATATATTCACTGAAAAAAACATAGGTTTTAGGGACAGTTATAGTTAGTTGGACATTGCACTCGTACAAAACCCGTGAAATTTCCCCGTTATAGTTAGTTCAGCTAACTATAACTCGCGCCCCGCAATGCACTGCTGATGACGTCACATATTACATCACTCATGACATGGTCAGTGACATCACTCATGACATCACTGATGACATCTCAAATGACATCACTGATGACATCATCCAGTGACTGTGTTTCTGTAAAGTTTAAATATGTTTAATATATATAGGGAAAGGCGTATTGAAGAATGAGTGGGTGTATAAGTGTCTGAATGGATGATTTAGTAGGTGCGTGACTGACTCTATAAGTGAGTGATTAAACGTATCTTACTGAATGCATGGGTTAGTGACTAAACTGTGTGAATCTCTGTATCCGTCTTCTGTTGGTGTGTAAGTGACTGTATGGGTTTGTGAATAGCTACATGAGTGTCTATATGAGTTATTGATTGGTTGTCTGAGTATCTGTATGGGTGCCTGAGTGTTTGTGTGGGTGGGGTGTGTGTGACTCTGCATAGATGTGTGAGTGGGTGATTCACTGGGTGCATGGTTTCAAGAGTGCATCTGTGATGGACTGTATGGGTGGGTGAGTGTGTGTATGGGTGTGTTAGTGAGTGAATGTATATCCCAGTGGTACATGTGTGAGTAACTACATATGTGAAAGGCAGTATATATGTGTGTTGGAGTATATAAATGGCTATAAGTGAGAGTGTGTGATTGTGAGAGTGGCTGTATGGATGAGTGTGTACTTGTATCAGTGATCGTATAAGAGCGTAAGAATGTGCTAGTATTTGTATGAGTAAGTGAGCTGGTGTGTGTATAACTGTATAGGTGAGTAAATGGCAGTGTGATTAATTATTTGTATGACTGACTAGGTGTGTGAGTACCTCTATGGATGAGTGGCGGTGTGTGAGTGTCTATGTAGGTGTATGAGTGCATATGATAGTCCTGTACTGAGTGACCGTAAGTATGAGTGACTGTACGGGTGAGTGAGTGGATGTGTGTGTAGACCTAACAATCAGTGAGTGGGTATGTAGTTATTGGTGTTGGAGTGTCTATGGTTTTGCGAATGGCAGTCTGTAATTTAGAGTGGGTGTATCAAAGGTTATATTAGGGTGTGAGGAGGTGCATCAGATTATCACGTGGATGATGTCATCAGTGATGACATCTCAAATGACATCATTGATGACATCAGTGATGTCATGAGTGATGTCACTGACCATGTCATGAGTGATGTAATATGTGACGTCATCAGCAGTGCATTGCGGGGGCGCGAGTTATAGTTAGCTGAATTAACTATAACGGGGGAATTTCACGGGTTTTGTACGAGTGCAATGTCCAACTAACTATAACTGTCCCTAAAACCTATGGTTTTTTCAGTGAATTTCAAAGGTTTTTTAAATGCTAATTCCTAACTATAACATGTCTGAAACCTATGGTTTTTTTCAGTGAATTTCAAAGGTTTTGAAAATGACAATTTTTAAATGTATTAATTGTTATATTTATTTTTTGATACTGATTTACTTCATTTTTTTAAACTATTTATTTTTAGATATTTTATTTTTTAAATTACATTGTAATTACATTATACATTACATTACAAAATATACTTTCTCAGAATGAATTACTTTAGTTTAAATACTTTGCAAATAGGCAATAGACAGTAGTTACAGTTGTTGCAATTGGCAACACAATTTCAAACACAATGCAACATTGAGCTCAATGTGAATTTCTAGTTAAATGCAATTAGTTACTTTATGGATTGCTTTTCTAACCACAGGACTGGATCCTAGATTCAGTCCTGGGACATCTCCTGTAAACAGTTGAGTAAAAGCGTTTTGGTTACAGTAGTGATTTTTAAGGAATATTATTGTATTTTAAAAGTTGACACTTAGAAACTTTTTCACATAGAATCACCAATGTTATCCTATGGGAGGAAATTCACTTAGCAGGTAAGTAGTGTTATCGTTACTTTTTCTTACTCAGTGGTGGATCCTGGATCCAGCACTGGTGCATCTCCTGTAAACAGTTGAAAGAATGCGTTTAAGTCATACAGGCGATTTTTAAGGAATATTTGTAGTTTGTGAAAATCGACACTTTGAAACTTTTCTGCTGAAAACCAGACAATGGATTCCTATGGAAGGAAATACAAGTTACTGATAAGTACGGTTAGAATTACTTTTCAGGGTCAGTGCTGGGCTAAAAGATGCAGCACTGGGTTCTCTCCTGATAACAGGTGATTAAATCGGAATTCGTAGTTCGGCTGATTTTAGAGGAATATTATAAAGTTCCAAAACTCCACACTTAGAAGAATTTCCAAGTGAAACCAGTCAATGTTAGCCTATGGAAGGAAATTCAAGTTACTGGTAAGTACGGTTAGAATTACTTTTCAGGATCAGTACTGGGCTCAAAGATGCAGCACTGAGGTCTCTCCTGATAACAGGTGAGTAAATCGGAATTCGTAGTTCGGCTGATTTTAGAGGAATATTTGCACAATGGTGAAGGAAGGGGGTGGGGCCTGAGGTGACATGTCTTGAAACACGCCCTGTGGCGCGTTTTAAGTTGGAGAATTAATTCCTCCTCAATCCCGAGGGTCCCTAGGGGCCAACTAGCCCACCAGATACCTCCAGTATGCGCCAGAGAGCTGCGTTGCAGAGAGGTGTTCAGAGGCCATGCCCCTTTTGCACCTCTCTGCAACGCAGCTCTGTGGTGCTTTCTGGACGTACCTGGTGGGCTAGTTGGCCCCCAGGCACCCTCAGGATTGAAGGGGATTTAATTCCCCATCTTAAAACGCACCACGGGGCCTGTTTGCACACATGTCACCTCTAGCCCCGCCCCTCCCTTCACCACTGTGCAAACGCGCCCGTGGCGCGTTTTAAGTTGGGGGATTAAGTCCCCTTGAATCCTGAGGGTCCCTGGGGTCCAACTATCCCACCAGGTACCTCCAGTAAGCGCCACAGAGCTGCGTTGCAGAGAGGTGTAAAAAGGGCGTGGCCTGGACCACCTCTCTGCAACCCAGCCCTGTGGCGCTTACTGGAGGTACCTGGTGGGCTAGTTGGCCTCAGGGACCCCCAGTATTGAATGGGAATTATTTCCCCAATTTAAAACGCGCCACAGGGCGCGTTTGCAGAGTGGTTAAGGGAGGGGGCGGGGCCTGACGCTCGATCGCGTCTTTTACTTTCTTTTTTGTTTTTTTGAAGGGGTGGCTGTGTGGCCCCCCTTCTTTTTTACTTTTTGGGGCCCTGGGGACCCCATCCCCCAGGGCCTGATTACTTTTTTCTTTTAAAAATACTGTACGGGAAGGGAGCCACGTGGCCCCCCCTCCAGTGGCCGATTCCGGGCCCGGGGACCCCATCCCCCGGGGCATGGACACTTTTTAAAACTTATTTTTTGAGGAGGGGGGGCTGCGTGGCCCCCCTCCTAAGGCCTCTATTGGCCCCGGGGACCCCATCCCCCGGGGCCGGCCTTTATTTATTTATTTTTTTAATTATTTTTGGGGAGGGGGGCCGCGTGGCCCCCCTCCCGGGCCACTACTTGCCCCGGGGACCCCATCCCCCGGGGCTGGCCCTATCCTTTGGGGTCCATGGGGGACCCTAACTCCCCCACGGACCATGCCGGCTCCCCGCCTCCTGCGGGAGCCGGCATTGCTTTTCCACATGGGGAGCTGCTAACATGCAGCTCCCCGTGTGAAAAGCAATGTGCTTGGATATTGGAAGCGAGAGCAGGTTTCCCTGCTCTCGCTCCAATATCCAAAGCAGTTTGCAATGACCGGGCGGGAGCCGCGAGGCTCCCGCCCTGTCATTGCAAACAGCAGTGTCCCCGGGTGGGCACCCCGGAACACTGCAAGAGCCGGCCCTGGGGGTGGCGGTCCCCAGGGCCATGGAGGGCTCCAGGAGGGGGGCCGCGCGGCCCCCCTCCCAACCTTTGCAAAGCCCCGGGGAGGTGGTGGTCCCCGTAACGGACCCCCCAATCTGCATATTTAGGGCCCCGGGGAGGTGGCGGTCCCCGGGGCGTGTGGGGGGCTCGAGCCCCCCCACACAGGTGTTCAATTTTTTTTAAAAAGAAGCCCCGGGGGGTGGCGGTCCCCGGGGCTGTGGGGGGGCCGTGTGCCCCCGCCACCATTATTTAGTTGAAGCCCCGGGGGTGGTGGTCCCCGGGGCTTGGGGGGGCCTTTAATATTAACAAATCCCCGCATGCCCCCGGGATTTGGCCCACCCGGGGGCCAATTAACCACGAAGCGCGGCCCTTGTAGGACCCCCTGAGCAGGCCTAGGGGGTCAGGGTGTTTATACCCTGCCCCCGTTTTGCGCCATTGTTTTTACTGTTTTCTTGTGACTCGGTTCTACCGAGTCACAAGATGGCTGCCAACACTTCCTGGTTTGGAGTGTTGACAGCCAATTAGCATACAGCTGGTCATCGGGAGGGTGCGCGGACCCTCCGCGGCCATAGATATATATGTGTTTTTACTTTTGATTTTCTCAGCAACTACTGAACGGATTTACACCATTTAACAAAAGGGTTCTTTCTGAACCAAGAACTACCTCTTTGCCAAATTTGGTGTAATTCCGTTCAGCAGTTCGTGCTGTAGCCGTGGCTAAAGTTTCCTATGGGAAAATGAATGGGGAAAACACGTTTTGGGACCCCCTTTTTTCTCGGCCCCCGCTTGACGAATCACCCCAAGACTTTCAGGATAGGAGCGGACCGGAGCGGGCCACAAAGTTTGAAAATTTCGCGAAGATTCGTCAACCGACGCAAGAGTTATTTCAAATAGAATGTTGCGGATTTCCTATGGAAAATAGGTCCTAACTATAACTATCTACTGGCGACTGCCAGTAGATGTGTGTGTATATATATATATATATATATATATATATATATACTGAAACAAACAAAGGTTACAGGGACGTTATAGTTAGGCTCACACTTCACTCGTACAAAACCAGAGAAATTCAGCAGTTCTAGTTGCCTGGGCCAACTATAACTTACACCCCCGCAATGCACTGCTTATGACCTCACATAGTACATCACTAATGAAATGGTCAGTGATATCACTGATGACATCTCAATTGACATCACTGATGACATCATCCAGAAATTGTGAGTGTTTTCTGAAAGTTTTTGTGTTAAACGTATATACTAAGGTACCACACAAGTTAAATTAGTATACTTTGTGTATTACTAATGAATGATTCCTTTTTTTACCTAGTTTATGTGAGTCACTGAATGTATCTGTGTGTGAGTGGGTGTCTAAGTGACTGTACAGGTGTTTGAGTGGCTGTATGGGTGTTTAAGTACCTCTGTGGGTGACTTGGTGGCTGTGTGAGTGGCTTTATTAGTGAGTGAGAGTGTGTCAGTGGCTGTATGGGTGGGTGAGTGTGTTTGTCAGTGACTATGAGTGAGTGGGTGTCTGAATGGCTGTATGGGTGAGCGACGGTGTGTAAGTGGCTGTTTGAGTCGGTGTTTGGTTAAGTGAGTTGCTGTGTAAGTGGCTGTATTGGAGAGTGAGTGTCTGTGAATGGCTCTAGGGGTGAGTGAGTGGTTGTGGGAGTGCTTGTGTGGATGTGTGAATAGGTATGCAAGTGATTGTGTGTGTAGCAGTGCTTGTATAGGTGAGAGTGCTGTGTTGAGAGGCTTTATGAGTGAGTAGGTGTGTGAGTGGCTGTATAGGTGAATACATGTGTGTGAGTAGCTTTATGGATGAGTGTGTGGCTGTGTGAGTGGCTTTATGGATGAGTGACTGGTTGTACAAGTAGCTGTATGGGGGAGTTAGTGGATGTGTGAGTGGCAGTATGAGTGAGTGGATGTGTAAGTGGCTCTATGGATGAGTGAGTGGTTGTGGGAGTACTGGTATGGGTCTGTGAATGGGTATGTGAGGGGTTGTATGGTAGTGGGTGTATGAGAGGTTCTATGGGGTGTGAGTGGGTGCGTTAGTGATTTTCTGGATGATGTCATCAGTGATGTCATTTGAGATGTCATCAGTGATGTCACTAACCATACCATGAGTGATGTAATATGTGAGCTCATAAGCAGTGCATTGCGGCGGCATAAGTTATAGTTAGCTCAGGTAACTTGAACTGCTGAATTTCTCTGTTTTTGTATGAGTGAAATATGAGCCTAACTACAACGTAACCTTTGTTTTTTTTCAGTGAATTTCTGCGATTTTTAAATTCACTTTCCTAACTGTAACTTCCCTGTAACCCTTTTTTCAGTAAATTTTTATTGTTTTTTTTTTAAACGTTAATTTTATTAGTATAACGTTTTGTAACCTGTTTTTTTTTTTTTTTTTTACAAATAAAGTAGTCTTTTAAAATATGATTACTAAGTATAACATCTCTTTTTTTTTTTTTATATATATATATATGCTGTGGTAGATTGTTAACAGGAGGTCTGGTAGTACCACAGTCAGTGGCCAGTCCCCCGGATTAATATTAGTTTACACAGTATTGAAAAAAGAATGAATATGCAGATGCAAAATATGACCAAATAAAAAGGTGAAGGTATAACATTTTTAGAAAAATACAATCAAAAAGTACAGTAAATAATACAAAAATAGTAACGTCAAAGCAGTGACAATGATGCAAAAAGGTAGGAAACAATGTAGTACATAAACTTCAAAAATAGAAGAGAGGAGTAATGATAGTAAAATGTAAATAATGATGATAAAGGTAAATTTTTGATATATGTATTATAATATATATATTTTTTTTCTTTTTTTACAATGAAATTTGGGATACACGGATTTCTTGCGGAACCGCAGGGTTTATCCGGTTCCAACTCTATGATTTTCGTTCTGATCACGTGGTAGCACCGAACTTCCAGCGAAATACTAAACAATTGTTTTAGAGGTATAAAAACTTTATAATTATAGTACTAGGCTGAACATATTTTAAACTTCTTTCCCAGTTTCTTTTAATTTTCCTGCTGAAATGAGCGGTTTTATTACTACGCGAATTCAAGGATTTCCATCGGAATCCGCTGACTTGCTCGATAATAAAAACCAAAGCTTTATTTCTATTGGTTCCTCTTGAACCACACCAAAGTTTGGGAAAACCACACCCAAAACAGTCACTTTGATCCTAGATGTTGGTGGCGAAAGGTGCAAAGCTATTTGGTTCCTTCTATTATGGCAGAAGCAAATGTATCAGCTGCTGTAGCTGCACAAGAGGAAGAAGTGGAACAAGAAGAAGTTACTTCCACCCGAAAGGAGAGTGCTGTGTAGTACTGGTTCGTTGTACCTTCTGGAGAAAAGAAAGCCACTGCCAGGTTTGTTGAATGCAAGTTGTGTGGGAAGCAGCTTTGGAGAGGTACTATGAAAAAGTACAGGTATGGCACATTTTCGATGTAGAAGCACATCAGGAGCAACCACGAACGTGCATATTTTAGAAAGTTGAAGGAGAAAGCAACATCTTCAACTGATGCAGGAGCAGCATCATCTTCATCAAACCAACCTTCTGCTAATATCGGTATTCCACCAACTTGCGCAGAGTTTAAGGAAATGGTTGTCCACTGTTCTAAATGCCAAGAACTTGTTTTAAAAGAAAATAATGACATTATCACCATATTGGAAAAGGTGAAGGGACACCATTGTTGTTTTCTATCTTTCTTTTCTTCCTTTATAAAAGCACAAGGACATGTGCTAATCTTACAGTAGTTAAATACACTGGACGTTCCTCAAGTGACGCAGAACCAGGACGATGTACCATCAGCCAGCCATCTATGAAGTTTCAATAGTGGTTGTCCCAAGACATCATTTGCAAATATGAGGACATAATTTTCTTGTTGAAGAGACAGAAGACTCTCCTTTGTAAATTGTTCTCCTTTTTTTAAGCAACAGTTTAAAAACAGTAGATTTTTAAAAAATATGCAACAGTTTTGCATATAATTTCAGGTTCAGTCTTTGCGCTTTTAATATGGTAAATGGTGCTTTTTTTTTTTTTTTGCACAAAAAAACCCAACAAATTTTCCATCAAAAGCTGTGTCAATGTTCTCATTATTGTATGGCTGTATCAGTGTTTTAATAAGTGTGTGTGGGTGATTTAGTGCATGTGTTACTGTGTGCCTGTGTATGAATAAATGTCTGCATTGGTGTGTCAGTGTATGGGTTGCTGTGTCCCTGCGTGTGTAAGTATATGTCAGTGTGGGTATGTCGGTGTTTAAATAAGTGTGTGTTTTGTGTCAGTGTTTGTATTACTGTGTGTGTGTGTATGTATGTGTATGGATGAGCCCCTGCAGAAAAAAGTGTGTATATGGGTGTGTCGGTCTTTCTGTCAGTGTATACATCAGTGTGACAGTGTATGCATCAGTGTGTGTTTGGGTTTCTCAGTGAATGAAAGATTGTATCCATGGGTGTGGCAGTGTATACCTGTGTGTGTTAGTGTATGCATCAGTGTGTCTGTGTCAGTGTATGTATCGGTGTGTCCATGGGTGTGTCTGTTTTTGTATCAATGTGTCATAGGATGTTTCAGTTTGTGCTTGACTGAATGACTGAGTGTCTGTCAATGCATGACTGTGTGCAGGGGCGTGTTAGTGTATCTATTAGTGTGTCATGGAGTGTCTGAGTCTATAAGTGAGTGACTGAGTGAGTCAGTGAATGTATGAGTGTGCATGAATGTTTCAATGTACATATCAGTCAGTCTTAGGATGTGTCAGGGTGTCTATGAATGAGTGTGTGAATCTATTGCAGAATGGATTGGTGTGTTTATGGTTGTGCCAGTGTATGTTTCAGTGACTTCCAGAGTGTCTCAGTGTGTGTATGAGTAAATATGTAACTGAATGCATCAGTGTGTGCCTGGGTATGTTACTGTATGATTCAATGAGTACTGGGGGGGGTGTGCGTGTGTGTGTGTGTGTGTGTGCGCGTGTGTGTGTGCGCGTGTGTGTGCCTGCCTGCCTGCCTGCGTTGAATTTTTGGAAAAATACATTACAAAGAACTGTAAATACTACAGAAACAGTTATGGAAAAGGTAGGAAACTATGCAGTAGATAGAACTGAAAGGTTGATGGCAAACGAGTGACCGTGACAAAATATAAACAGCATTAATAATTTACATATAACTATTAGAACTATATATACATATATTACAACTATTAAAACGTTTTTAATGTAACTTTTCAATTTCTTGCTGAAAAGAGCTGTGCAGCTGAATTCATGGAGTTACTCAATAATAAAACTAAAAGCCTCAGTTCAATTGGTTCCTCTTTAACCACACCCAAATTTTGAGCAAACCTCACCAGAAACAGTCACCTTGATCCTGTGGAAATATTTTGTTGTACCTTCAGTAGAGAAGAAAGCCACTGCCAGATAACGTTGAATGTAACCTGTGTAGAAAACCGCTTTCAAGAGGTATCCTCCATTTGGTTGAACATCAAGAGCAACCATGAGCATGCATTTTTAAGAATCCTGAAGGAGAAAGCAACATTTTCTACTGATGTAAGGGGATCTTCATCTACGCCCAACCAACCTTTTGCAAATATCACCATTGCAGCAACTTGTGGAGAGTTTAAAGAAATGGTTGTTCACCTTTCTACATGCTAACAACTTGTTTTGAAAGAAAACAATGACCGTATCACCATATTGGAGAAAGGAAAGGGGCACCGTTGTTAATTCCTTTTTGTGTGTTTTGGTTCATTGTAAAAGCGCAAGGACACGTGTTAATGTTATACTTGTTAAAGATACTTGAAGTTCCTCAATTGACAGAGAAGCAGGAAGATGTACCATCAGCTAACCATGTCTGAAAATTAAAACTTCATCAACCAGTATTGAAGTTTAAATAGTGCTTGTTGCAAGGCATCATTTTGTTGGAGAAAAAGAAGTCTTTTACTTTTTCTCAATTTTTCTTACTATAAAGGTAAATTTATAATTAGTTACCTACATTACTCCAATAAATCATTCCTTGGGTCTGTAATAAAAGAGAAAACAAAGATAAGTTAATGTTATAAGGTATAGATTTACATTGTAAAGTTTAAGTTTCTGCAGTGTAGTTTTGTTACTAAAGAAACATTACAGAGCTGAAAATCTCTAAAGCAATTAAATATGTATCTTCAATATTTTCATTTTTATTTTTTGCTGTTGTTAGATTTCATACTGTTACACCTTAAACAATGTACTGATTGAAGTTTCATCATTAAACAGCAGGGAAAAAACAATGACCTAGATTGTATAAAAAAAAAAAACAGACTTACAAAGTATAAAACTGTAAATATATCCTACTACGCATGCACTCACTACAAACCGTTAAAAATTAATTTCACTTGTACCTACTTAACTGCTATAAATAAATATATTTTAAAAAAAGTTGCTTGATATTCAAGTAGTCCATTTACAAAAATAGATGGCACATATATCCATGTGTTTTTAGCCCATTTTGAAGACATTACCCTTACTAGGCCGAATAATGTCTTAAAGACTTATAATCCATACAGTACAAACACAGTAAACCACTTTTTAAAGAGAATTCTTCTTAGAACTTTGACGCTAACGGCTGAGGGAATTCACCCCTGCACAGCAGGAGGGAGAATTGGCTAATATTATCGAAGAAATATATGCTTCACTTGGAAGAGATAATCTGGGAGCCAGACCTGGGAAACCAATAGTTAAGAGCAATTCTGAAAAAGGATAACCCTAGGCAAACACCCGATTTTTCAAAGAAGAAATGGGATGATAAAAAAATAAATGAAACAAAACCTGTCACGGGGTTGGTCTTCTCAACAGTAACATACCGAAAATACAATCTGAGAAACCGTGATATTAGAAAACCTGACCGGTATCAGGATACTGATACATGTTCATCTCTTTGCTTTCAGTAGACATATGAAAAGCGTTCGGAGAGAGACTGATGGTCAGTACAGATTGGAAGAGTGAGTCAAGCCAAAGAGGGAGGCGCATCACACTTCAGACTACATCATTAAACAAGAAGACAAACAAAAGACTTCCAAACCTCAATTTAAGAAGAAAAAGGTAGCGGGGATTAAAATGAGAAATGCCTAGGCTACTGAGGACTCTGCTTATGAACAAGGAGTGGGCAGTGACTATGCTGGACAGCGCGGCAGAAGTCACAATAGCTCGCCAGAATCAGATGGATTTTCTGGGGGTAGTAGCGCTGAATGAGCAGATCACGGTGGAAGCACCTGATACAAGGGTTCCACATTGTTTATGCAAAATAATGCTCCAAATGGAGGGCGACATACCCAGGCAAGTAAAGGGTCTCTTTTGGGAGACCGTGACTTGTAGTTATGACATTCTTTGGCCGAAAAAGATTGGCTACTGGAGTTTATCATGTATAGACCAATGGGAAAAGTTATTCTACCTGCTTTCTCCGACCTCGTACCAGAATCAGTTAAAAATTCATACGTGCAGGAGTGGGCGTTGGCGTTCGTTCCTGCACTTCACCTCAATCTTGTTGGGTGGGATGATGAGTCACCTCATCACGAGATCCCATTAAAATCAATTCCTCAACCAGAGAGACAATACCCAATAAAGCATGAAGCAAAGAAAAATGTCAGGGAGATCTTAGATCAACTTGAGTATCAGGGTGTGATTGAGAATCGCACCTCACCTATGAATTTATCCCTTGTTTCCTGTAATGAAACCCGATAATTAATACCGTCTGGTCTTAGATTACAGACATTTAAACGCATCCACACGCACATTTGCAGTACAGAATGTACATAGTGCCCCACCAATGAATAACATTGTGCAGAAAAAATACAAAACAACTTCTGCCAAAATATAGCTCCTAGGAGCAGATATCTGACCGCATTCTCGGTGCTAGGCTCTCAACGCCAATTTTGTCGATTACCCCAGGGGGTATAAGAATAGTCCTGGGTTGTTTTCATCAAGGATGACGGAGTTACTTCAAAATTTTGATGAGGAGGCATTGTCCTATGTAGATGGTGTCTATCTGATGGACAATGAATTAATGGAACACTTGTCTAGGGTGAACCACATAATTCTTGGATTCTCCCACCTGGGATGCAAATGTAGTTTAAAAAAATACAAAATTGTACACCTCAGTGTCCTATTTTTAGGATACTAATTGTCTAGTGAAGGCAAAAGCCTGGCGGCACAGTTTGTAGAAAAATGTGCACTGCTCCAACCACTCTGAAAAGACTACAATCCATTTTAGGATTTTTACATTTTGGCAGGACATACATTTTGGATAACCAGAAAGGGTGAAACCTTTCTACGACGTAATTAGACCTGATTTTTCAGTACATCTTTGGCCACAGGAACATACTGATACCCTACGGTTCCGTACAAGCTGAAATGATAGCTTCCAAACATTTACACACACAGGTTACAGCAACTAACCTGGTGATCCGAGTTGTCGCTGGATCAACTGGGTATGCCTATATCACTTTCAATGAAGGCAATACAGTCCCAATTGTGTACAAATCACATTTGTACACAAACGCTGAAATGCGAATTGCACCACCTGAAAAAATCCGGCAGTACAGACTGCTGTAGTGAGAGAGATAGAGCACTAGACCAGGGGAAACGCATTGTCGTGACCCCAGTACTGACCCTAGAGGCCGTTACAAAGGCAAGCATCCCGAATGCTAAAGATTTACATCCACAATGGATTCAATGGACTAAATTTCTCACTGCAACAGATGTAAATTACAGATCTGACATTACATACACAAGCATTCTAGCAGTGCGAACAAGAATATCTTATGCCAAATGAAATAATGCCTCTTGATCGATATGAATGTATCATTTATACCGTTGAATCTGCCCAGCCAGCCTTAGGAACGAAACAACAATATTCCGCGGCATGCACAATTGTAACAGGGTGCATGCAAGACAGAAAGTTCCTTCTTGTGAAAACACACACTCTACAGCAGAGCTGGCAGAACTAAAAGCTCTGATACTGGCACTACAAAATACGGATCGTGAATTCCCCACACTCATATTGTGTGATTCATTTTACTGTGTCCAGGCCTATAACGAATATTTACACTATTGGGGCCAGAATGGGTTTAGGGATTCCAAAGGTTGCACAGTAAAGCATAAGATGCTTTGGGAACAAGTGGCAAAGCTGAAAGAAGGCCTGCCACAGGCTCATGTTATTCATACATTGAGTCGTCTACGTGTTGACGTTCACTTTGAAGGGAATTCAATGGCGGATGAAGCCGCCAAGGCCGCCAGCCATTGCTGCAATAACTTGCTCTAGTACGAGGATAGACAAAGCAACTATGATGGCTGTCAATGCCACCCACAACAGCTCAGCCCTGCCAAAGGGCTTTCCACTCAAGTACTCCTACAAGTTAGATGCACAAAACATTCCGTATGCTCTGATTTCAGGAGTTGGGGATAGAGTAATACCAAACCCTGATCGCAGATTGGGATTGATACTAGCTGCACACGAGGGTCTGGGTTCAGCACATGCAGGGATCACTGCTACAGTTTGATTTCTAAAGCGACGCTATTGTTGGCCAGGTCTTACTAAACAGACTAAGGACTTTGTCCTTAAATGCGACTTCTGCCAGAAGATGAAGGGTTCCACTGTAGCACATCCACCACAAACACCTTTATTGATCTCCGACAAACCTCTTGCTTGTGTATATTTGTATCACTGCGGCCCTTACACTCAGACGGGGCTTACAAGTACATCTTGGTGGCAGTGGATTGATGCTCCAGATTCCTGTGGGTTTGGCCCCAGCACTCGGCTGACGCTTGAACTGTTATAAAGGATTTGCGAGTCTTTATCGGCACATACCCATGTGCCCCCTTCATTCCGACCAGGGCCCGGTGTTTAGCTCTTAGCCTTACAAAGAAGCCATGGGACGTTTGGGTGTGGCCTTGCGTTACTCCTCCCCCTATCATCCTGAGGGAAATTCAGTAGTCGAGAGGAAAAACCGTGACTTAAAGCAATCCTTAACAGCAAGGGTATTAGGCTTGGGTGGCAGTTTCGTCAATCACCTATATGGGGTCCAGAGAGCACTTACCAACATGCCAAGAAAATCCCTGCGGGGATTGTACACCTTATGAACTCCTGTTTGGGGTGAGGATGTGGGTACCCAACCTCGATAGTGTCAGCACAGTTGCAGCTGAAAGCCCATTCGACATCCTTGATTGTTTGGATGTTTTACAGGATCCGAGCTTTACATAGTAACGTCCAAGTAAAACGCACGACCACTGGGGAAGTGAAAACTGTATCGGCAGGTCCTGCCTCGGTCACGAAGACTGAGAACCTGGTCACAGAGAAAATAGTGGACAAAAAAGAATTTGGGCCATCTTACAGAGCGCCTGTACCTTTCCTGTCTGTCGAAGGCATTAGAACTGTACTTTTTCCGCCCCTTGCTGGCCGCCAAGACAAAAGTTTTGTCTTGATTGATCTGATCAAACCATACTATGTGGCTGATTCTCAGCAGTAGGTCACGTGGGCTTCTGGGTAGCCGCCGCTCTCACCTTGCTAATGTGCAGGAAGTTCAGATGGAAGCTTTAATAACGAGTGGAGACTCCACTTTTCAAAGAGAAGCTGTAAACAACAATGAAATTATACTTCTCCCTGTTAAAACAACTACGACTGTACAATCAACAAGTATGGAAATTTCAATTTGAAAAATTGACAACGTCTATGTAAACCTGCCACAGATGGAGTCATCTCCTAGTACTCCAAAACCTGCGGAACTGCCAAGAATAGACCGGACGGCGTCTGGCTACTTCATGCATTATGACGATTTTTCATCAAATCCAAGTGAACCTGAACTGCCAACACCCCCTCTCCCTTTCAAGCTACGAATTTATGCTTTCTATCTTTGGCTGAAAAAGACTTACTTCGTTGTTCCCTGGATATGTCTCTCGATTACAATTGGATTATTTTTCCTAGTACTTTGGATTGGTATAGTGACTGTCTTTTTCTTACTTCTGAATGGACACTTTCTCCCAGAACGCTCCGCAGTAAGTCTCGTGAGCTTGGTTCTTAAACCACATGAATCAGAGACTTGTCCCTGGTGGAAATTACTGCGGTTCCAGTTTCTGAAGGAATTGTATGTGACAGGGTATCATATGAACTTTTGAAAATTTCTTATTTGTTCAAAATTTCTTTAAATGACATTATCACCTCTAGTACTTTCTCTGATGATTGGGACATTGAAACTGTGCATAATTTGCTTTCCGATTTAGAGCAATCAGCTGCATTTTCTAATGAAGAATTGTATGATGCTACAAGTAATTTTGGAGACATGTTCTCTTGCCAACATTATGGTCCCCATTTTTTACACAAAGCTAGTATACCACGCGCTGTTTAAAATTACACACAGTGGGAACACTGCCCAACACCGCCACAAGGTAGTTCAAAGACTTTTGCACAGAAGTTTGCTTATTTTTCAGGTTTTGAGACATCAGACCCAGCCTCTTATTACTATAGGCTTGCGCCTACAACTGCAAAGAAAAATATGCTAACAAAAAACAAAGCTGATATACTCTGCTTCCTTTATTTCCCTACTGTCTATACAGGGTTTCGACTTTTGAAAAGACACAATAGCCACAAAGTCTATCTGGGGGACAAAAGATTGGCAGGTTCAGGGAACGGAGGCCTTATTTAGAGCATGCCTCATACCACATCAAATGATTTTCCTGAACAAGACAGTGCAACAGACTTCATGTTTTGGTAGATCAAGAATAAAGGATGTGAACACACCGCATATTCCTGCATTCTCACGATTCGAGAATTGGCAGCACTTTACACGCTTTAGTAAAGATACACTAGATACCATGATACGTAATGATTCTTTCAATTTATCTGACCCCAATTGGAAGGGTTGGTTGGTTTGGCCTGTGGACACAAACTGGTGTCAATCTAGATTCCTGGGCAACACCGAAGAGTTTATGGTCAATAGGCCTGATCAACAATATGTACAGACAGAACACTCGGGTGGTGACGTCAGATAGTGTTGGGAAGTTGTTCCTTGATTGGCTAAAAACCTCAACACTTTCCCAGGTGAAGCAACACTTGTCCCTTCTTTCTGCTGACATGGATCCCAGGGATTTTTTATTAGGTCCCCAGAACCCACGTCAAAACCGCTTTTTGTATGGAATATACAATGAGCTATGGAAGAGTTCTCAACAGGAAGCTGCTGAGAGATTGCGCGAGATTGATAGGGTTAATTTAGAAAAGGATATGGCTGTGGTTGACAACGGCATAACCACATTATCATCCAGAATATATTCACTAGGTAACATTGTGTCTTCTCCAATTGACATAACACAGCAGGACATGTCTATTTTACAACATGGACAGTCACAATTGCGGTCAATAGTAATACTGTGCTGAATGTTACAAATGTGACGTTCTGGCCACTTGCCATGGCGTTACATCAACAGTACAAATCTGTTTTCAGCATACGATCTAACAGAAAGACAGATAATGTCACTTAGAGGTGCGAAATATACCATGGTGCACACTGAAAAATTAGACCAATTACCTTTCACCATGGCTGAGACACCATCCACTGTCTGGATAATCCATGGTTACATCACCCTACTGATCACGACCTTTCAATTCCAATATTGTCTCCAATACCAACAGGTAGGCAGATATGAAGCACTAGGGTAAGAATATGTGCACGAGTATTGGGAATTACCGTTCAAGTTTAGATGCAGGAATGGGGACACTGAAGTTTTTCTAAGTGGCTCCGACTGTGAAGACGCCTTTAGTGGCTCCTTGGTTTGCAAGGACATTTCTCTCTACGGGGTATGCAATGTATCAATTGCAAACTTGTCTTGTTATCTGAAAGGCTCCCCAGCTGCTTGATTCATCTTGTGTTCAGGCTACTCCTGAATGGGAGCTATTTGATGCTGAATGATCAAGGTTGCTGCGGAATGGAACCGGGCATCACTTCCCTAGTGACGGTTAATTCCATAGTCACATGCACGCAAGTACTGTTTCCACCTGTCCGCACAGTTACGGACGCAGCGCTTTGGCCTTCAATAATTGTTTCCAACATAAAATTTGATTACCTAAGCAAACTGAAAGCCATGCTTTTGCAAAATTATGTGGCCTTTACTTCAGCCAAAGAGACGTTTGATTTCCAGGATGCAAGGTCCTTGTCTGAGACTCAGACACTACTCCACACTAACTTCCTGCTGCATTTTGAGGAGCTGGTCCATCGTATCTTTAACATGTCTGATACGAAAGGAATAGTGCACTTTTTTAAATGTATCAAGTCTGGTTTGGTTAGCACCTTTTAGACTATATTCAGAGTTATACCGTCTTTCATACACTTTGTGTTGGGAAGCGTTTTTAGAGGGTGCCCGCTTGTCCTGCTACTTGTGGCGGAAATATTGATTTTATTCTATCTGCTCCGCAATGGACGTCCTAGTTCAACTCGGAATGGAGACAGCACTGATAGTGTTGCGTTCCCATGAGCGCATAATACACTGCTTTGGCTCACCTCAGCTTCCAGAACTAAATGAGCACTGGTTCTTGTCGTTCAGGCCGGTGTGGCTCGACTGCATACAACCTGTCTTCCGCTGCCTGCTTTGCAACCACAAATGCTTCTTGGGTATATGTCTCGGATCGGAATTGGTTGCGCCACAGGACATAGAAGTACTGATGAACCCCTTAAAGGCCCATGCGTATTGCTGTCCCCAGCGTATTCCATTGATGATGAATGCATTCTTAGAGCTATCCTGGGATGCTTCAACTCCTAGGGATGTGAACAACGGCTCTGCGGATAACTTGTGGGATACGACGCCTCTCTCAGCGGCTGCTGTGGGAACTGGATGGAATCCCCTTTGCTCCATAAACATTCTTCGAGATGTGCTTCTGGGATCGTCTGCGGATGTGGGCAACAACACTGTTGCGTCTACCACGTGGAATACATAACAAATTGGCCTTTTCCGTGTGGGAACAATTTGTCCTCTTTTTAAAACAAACTATACCAAAACAGCTTTTTTCTTTTTCTAGGCACCATGGCTTTGAGTGCTTGGGATCTCAAATTATATAACTTTAAGACTTTTTGTCTATATTTTATTGGGAAGCCCGCTTTTACATAATTTAAAGAGTAGTTTTTTAAAAAGTTTTTAGAATTATCTGCTAGCTTTTTAAGATAGCTTTTAGATATCGACCCTTGGGATGAGGCGTTAGTGTTATAGTCCCGAGTTAGGCCCATGTAGCGAAGCAACTTATTTCTTACATTGTCCTCACAAATAACATTTTCAGCTGTGACCTTTTGCACATATTTGCATGCACGACAATGTTGGATTCGTTTTCCTGAAACTAAACTTGTTTACACATCTAGCTTCACACAACATTATCACAACGCCCTAAACATCATGTACAAGGTCTCGTTTACACGATGTACAAATGTCATCATTATCTTCATCCACGTGGCGACAGGCCTATCTACATATCCATAACATCACTAAACTATACGCACATCACAAGGCTGCTTTCTATTATAAAAGATGAACATTCCGATAGATTAGTAGAGGAGGCACTTCTGCTGAAACTGAGGGTCCTTACATGCTGAGAAATCTCCACGTAGCGGTCTGACATTTTGTGAGGGGTGTCCAGTTTTTGACCAAGACTTGGTCCTACACTCTATCCCATTAGGTAATGGGGTTGGATCGTCCCTTGGAAGAATTCTTGGCTCTACACCTACACACACTCTAGGTACACTTAGAGTACAGTCCGCATCGTAGGAGTACGCCCGATTACTACCTTTTTTTTAATATGCCTGCATATATACATTGTTTTAGCACCATGGTAGAACTCTACCTATTATTTACGCTTTTGGTGCTTGTAATCACTTTTATCTGCTTCTGTCTACTAATCATTGCAGTACGCTTCTTTTATACAAGAATAATGTTGGTTCAATAAATATTATTGAAAACGACCCACTGTGTATTCTCTGTATATTTCTCTGAGAATAAGTGAGCACAAGTGACTGGGAGAAAGGTTCTGAACTGTTTCTACGATCCCTGAGGGGACAGGGCTGTCCTGTTCAGTGGTTGCCAGAAACCATTCGCTCCCCGATAGGTTAAGGGAGCTTACGGTGGCACAGTGAGCTAGCTGGTCTATAGGCCAACATATCCTGCGGGCGTGTACGGAATCAGTATAGACACCAAGCCCTTAGTTTATGTTGTCCAAACAATGCGCAGGTTCTACGAATTGGTAGGAACTACATGACACTATCTTCAATATATGATTCACAACATAAAGTCCAGACAAATCACTCTCAAACAGAAGATGAAATATGTATGAAATGCACTGAAGAAATCTTGGATTCTCTGAGTATAATCGTGTTGAGCGGTATTCAGCTGCTGGCATCTGTACTGGGCGGTCATCATCGTGTCCACTTACTCCAATGGGAAACAGTTGCAGAAAACAACAAGCCTCTAAGTTTTTTCCCAGACACTTGAGGGACTTTTGTTTGCTTCATTTTAAACAATTCAATAGCATCACCAATGACTTCTTTAGAATGAAAAGGGGGGATGCTATAGGGTTCATAAATTTCTTCTGATCTAGATTGATCCACTTTTTCAGTCTGCCCGCATGATGGTAAGGTATCATCCTGCATGCAAATTTCATTTTCAGCAACATCAACATTTCTATAGTAAATATTATTTTCAACACGTTATAATGTTGCTTTTTTAACTTTATTAACAACTACTAACTCTTGCCAGATTTTTCGATTCTTTGCTGGAACACCATTTACTAAAATAAGTGTTTCTTCTATTTCTCTATCTACTCATACAGTTTAAATATTAGTCCTTGGGGGCGAACTACCCCTCTTGTTACATCCAGTAAGTCTCTCACAGCGGGATTGCTAAGAGCTCTCGGAGGCCATGCCCCCTTTCTCCACCCCTCTGCAAACATGGCTCCTGGTGCACTACTAGTTGAGGGATGGAGTCCACTTTACTCCTGAGGGACCTTGGGGGCAAGAAGCCCGCCTGGTTCCACCTGCAAGTCCTACACAGCGGGATTCCTGAGAGCTGGTTGGAGGACCCATCCCCTTTTTCCACCACTCTGCAAACGTGACAACTACGTAAAATCCATAGACATTCACTTTAAAAAACTAAAGGTTACAGGGACATTATAGTTAGGAAATGGACTAAAAAATAAACGTAGAAATTCACTGAAAAAAACAAAGGTTACAGGGAAGTTATAGTAAGGAAATGAAATTTTTTTAAAACCATAGAAATTCACTGAAAAACCCAAAGGTTACAGGGAGGTTATAGTTAGGCTCAGGTTTCACTCGTACAAAACCAGTGAAATTGAGCTGTTATATTTAGTGAACTAACTTGAACTCGTGTTCCCGCAATGCACTGTGTATGACCTCACATATTACATCACTGATGACATGATCAGTGACATCACTGATGGCATCATCCACAGAATCTCTGACTCACCCACTCACACCCCATATAACCTTTCATACACCCACTCCAACTTCTACACTACCATTCTCAAACCCATACACACATCAATATCAGTACTTACACAGCCACTCACTAAGTCATAGATCAACACACATATCCATTCACTCTCCCATACAGCCACTCATACACCCACTTGCTCACTAATACAGCAACTGACATATCCACTCATACAGCCACTCACACACTGAGTCAGTCACCCATAGAGCTACTCACAACTACTCGCTTACCCGTACAGTCAAACACACAGCCACTTACTCATATACACTCACTCATGCAGATACTAACACGTACTCACTCACCTATGCAGTCACTGACACAAGCACACACCCATAAAGCCACTCTCACATTCTCACTCACCCATACAGTCACTCACATACCCCATCACTCACCTATACTGCTTTCACATACCCAGTTAATCACCCATATACCACTGCCTCATGCACTCACTGACACAGCCATACACGTACTCACTCACCCAATTAAACTTAAAGGGTTAACTTTGGGTTCCCTGGCGCTCACCTAGAAGTTAACACTCAATTTGATATATGCAAGCAAGTAATGCAATGCACATACAAGGAGCGATGCCCACCTTCCATCCACAAACAGAACTAAGGTTCTAGATAAACATATATACAGCCTTATGGTACACTCAATAATTAAGAATCCAGTCTTCAAACGTTGTACTTGGTCTTGAGCGTTATGATAAGCCAACACGTGTTTTGTCGTTATCACAACTTCATCTGGGCTAGATATCTGTGCAGGTGGCATAATACGAGAGATTGACAGTCCTTCTGACGTGTCTGCTACCAACCTAAATCCTTACATACAACCTGGTGCGATGTCCAGTTTACAGTTCTTCTCCACACAATAAAATTCTGTTTTGTCACAGCGTAATGATCAATTGTAGCCTTTAATCTGAGCCAAACGTCCCAGATACGGGTCGATGCCAGCTCAGAGCAATTACAGAAAATCATCCAGTCCGAATCCCAATAAAGGTTCTGACTCAATGCACTCAAAGTCTCCCGTAGGGAGTACGTGACGGTTCAATCACTCACCCATAGAGCCCCTCACACACGCACTCACTAACCCATGCAGCCACTGACTCACTCACCCACTCACTCATCCATAAGGCAGTCACCCCCCCCACACAGACACGAGACACCCATAGAGGTACTCGTACAACCAATCACTCACCCATACAGAAACTCACGTACCCACTCACACACCATACAGCCACTCAGACACCAACTGACAGACTGATGCAGACATTCACACAATCAGTTACTCACCCAAACATTCACTGAGACACCTAATTGATCACTAATACAGTCACTCACTCATCCACTGAATCATCCATACAGGCACTCATACACCCACTGATTCACCAATACACCTTGGTGTGTATATATATTTAACAAAATGAGGTGGGACACGCACTGCCAATCTTCCAAAAATGTAGAGTTGTAGCGTGCTACTGGGGTATCACTCTCTACTCCATAGAGTGTTGAAAGAATAAGACCAAGTTGCATCTCCTTGCTAGGAGATGTCCCCCTGTGCACTTCTGTAGAAAAGACTGGGTAACAATTTTAAACACAGCAAATAGTTGTCACATGTAAACAGTTCTGTTCAACAAGTAGATGTTTAATTCACATCAAAGATTGTTATTCTTTCTTCATATCATGATTCAAAGACATCCACATAAATGCTGTTACATCATTCCCGATGCATTTCGGGCATCCCAGTGCCCTTCGTCAGGGGAAATCATCTACAACGAAACATAAATGACAACTCTTCTACAGAGAAAATGCCCCTGTCATAATAAAGTGAAGTATAACCAATGGTCCCCACAGATATTAAGTAAAAAAAATGAGGAAAGAAACGAGTGTACTAATCATAAACACTCAAAGATTACAAAGCGTCCAGCAGAGTTACTCGTGTGGCATGAGATGTTATGCTGGTAAATCAAAAGGTAAAATTAAAAATAAGAGTGCACAAACGACCAAAATTTCCATCTCCTCAAGACTGTGAAACGAATGAGTGAATATGAAAAAGCGGTGCCTAAACGACAACGAGTAAAAGTGATCCGGTGGTCCATCCAGGACATGAATCCCAAAACGTAAAAACCAAAAATTCTAATAGCTACTCACGTAATGTGGGTGACAATAACAATTGTGCACTCGCCTACGAGGCAAAAAGAACCTAAGTTAGAATAACCTTACTGCGCTCAGATGAAGCCACAAAGGTAAGCAGGTTTGAGAAAGTACTCAGTGTATGCGATCCCGCTAAGCTTGCATGAGTGCACGGTTCGAAAGCCGGTAAATTTTGAGATGCACGGCCGGTGTGCATCAAAATAAACAAGGATGTGTAGAGCGTGATGACGTCACAGCGGTCACCGGGTGTATAAAAGTGAAACCCAAACGGCGAGATAGGAAGCGCCATCTTAAACGGGAGCTATGATAGTGCATGAAAGCCAAAAACGAAAGAAATGTTACTGGATGCTCAAGCCCACAAAGTGTGACAACACGAAAACAAACAATGTGAAAGGAGAAACCAATACAGTAATAGTAAAAAGTCAACCCGGTGAGAATGAGTGTCAAAAAATGATGAAAACAGACACATATTGCAAAGTTCAATCGCAAACTTAAATAACTGTTCTGGATAGGTGCAAAGTGTCTGAAGGTGCGTGTGAGAAAGACAGCACAAAGTTGATAGAAAACAATACTAACATGTCATAAGTGGTGTGAAAATATAACGCAAAGAGGACCATCTAAAAAATCATCAGAAAGCAAAAGCATGTTAACGATGATTACAGATAGCATAAAAATTCCATGCGATCATTGAGACCATGAGGTCTCATGGTGTTCAAATAACGAATCCAATGGTTCTGTCTTTGGAGTAGCCTGTTGTTATTGTCCACTTCCTCTTTTTTCTCTACGGTTTCAAGCACCAGAAATTTTAATTGACAGATGTTATGTCTTTTGTCTATGAAGTGGGCAGCCACCACTGATTTCAGGTTTTTGGTGCGTATATTACTTTTGTGTTCCAAAATGCGTATGCGTATTTTCCTCTGTTTTTCCCACATAGCATAAGCCACATGGGCATTTAAGCATATAAATGACGTTAGAGGAATTACAGGTTGCAGTGACCTTGAGTTTGATTTTTGAGCCCTTCATGGGATGCGTCATTGAAGATCCTTGAATGATATTGTGACAGTTACTACAGTTGTAGCATGGTTGTAGACCTTTATATGTGGATGAAGGTTTTTCATCAGAAGGTTTCGTCAACAGCTCTTTGAGATTGTGCCCCCTGGTGAATGCAAAAATAGGCCGAGTTGAAAACAGATTTTGAAAATCAGGTTCAAGAGCTAATATTGGCCAGTGTTTGTTGATTATATTTCTGAAGCGTTGACTCAAGGTGGAATATTTTGAAACTACTACCATACGGTTTTGAGATGGTTTCTCTCTCTTCTTGAGTAAGTCTATGCGATTAGTTTGACCACATCTAGTTTTAGCCTTTTCAAGAATTTCTTGAGGTTAACCACGTTCAGTAAATCTTGTCAGCATGACATCAATTTGTTGTCGAAATTGTTCTGGATCAGACACAATTCTTTTGACTCTTAAACATTGTGAAAAGGGTAAATTGTTTTTCAACTTGAACTGATAAACTGTTGAAGTGTAAAATGCTGTTTCTATCAGTGGCTTTACGGAAAATGTTGGTCACTAGTTTGTCATTCATCCTTTATATCAGTACGTCTAAAAAAGCAATTTGATATTGTTGGACGTCAAACGTAAACTGAATGCGTTGGTGAATTTGGTTCAATCTATTCAGAGCTGATATGAGTTCACAATGTGAACCGGTCCACATGATAAAGATATCATCAATGAAACGTACGAAGAGTTTAGCGTATTCTTGCCATACAGGGTCATTGAGAATGTGTTGTTCCTCAAAATAGTGCATGAAGATATTAGCGTACGATGGGGCTGCACAGTTGCCCATCGAAGTTCCAGACGGTTGTAAAAACCACTGTTTTTCCCAAGTGAAGTAGCTCTGGTATAAGGTGAACTGTATTGGCTCCATTAGAAACAATTGTAATTCCGAATTTAGTGTAGAGTGTAACAACACATGTTCAATCGCTTCTATCCCAAGGTCGTTTGGGATAGAGGTGTATAATGCTTTGACATCAACGGTGCAAAGCCACAGCTCTTCTTCTGAGGTAATAGTGATTTGACTGATCTTGGAGATAAAATCTGTAGTGTCCCTGATATAGGTGTTGATCTTGGTGACTATTGGTTGCAAGTACTTATCAATAAACTTACCAACTGGCTCATGTATACTTCCCTCGTTGACACAATAGGTCTAAACGGTGGTCGATGTAAATCCTTATGTACCTTGGGTAACATGTACAAATGAGGTGATTTAGGGTTAGTCTGAATTAAATATCTCTTGACTCTTTCTGTTATGACTCCATTGTCAACCGCTCTCTGTATAATCACCTTTAATATCTCCAAAAATTGATTGGTGGGATTGTAATCAAGTAAGGCGTAAGTGTTGGTATCCATTACATGAGCATTCACTTGTTCTTTGTAAAAATCACTGTTCATGATAACCAAAGCACCTCCCTTATCAGCATTTTGACACACTATCTCCTTGTTGTTTGCCAATCTCTTAAGGGTGTTCTTCTCCTTAATGGTGAGATTTGAGTGTTTGGATTGACGTTGGAATTTCAGAGTGGATAGTTCATGTTTAACCAAATTCTCAAAAGTGTCTAAGCTTTTATGGCTCACAGGTGCTAGAAAAGTACTCGTGGGTCTCAGTCCTTTCAGTAGATCTTCCTCAATTGGTTCCTTAAGGTCAACTACGTTCTCAAAGTAATGCCTTAAACGCAGATTTCTCATAAGTTTGAAAAAACGAATTTCCAATTCCAAGAAGTTTGTATTGGTGGTGGGAACAAAGGATTGGCCTTTTTGTAAAGTCTGTGTTTCAAAAGGTGTCGATTGATAATCGGAAATGTTAATCACCAAATTGTTGTTGTTTAATGTTTCTTCCCCCTGCCTTTCCTCGTGGTTTCCTTTTCTTTGTCTATGTCTTTTTCCTTGGCCCCTCCTGGGTCATCCCGGTCTCCTGTGCCTTCTTCTAAAAAATGAACCGCAGTCGTTTGAGGTGCATCAGTGTTCTCGACAAGCCCTGGTTTGTGTATATATATTTAACTGTCATAAATGTTTTTAAAACACTCAGTCACTGGATGATGTCAGTGATGTCACTGACCATGTCATGAGTGAAGTAATATGTGAGGTCATAAGCAGTGCATTGCGGGGGCGTGAGTTATAGTTATCTCACTATCTAGAACAGCTGAATTTCTCTGGTTTTGTACTCTTCCCCCTCTCCTCTCTCTCTCCCTTTCCCGCTCCCTCTCCCCCCACCCCAGGAGTCCGACTGCCTGACAGTACCTCAATAGTAGGGGGGGGGGTGAAGATGTTATTCTAACCGTGTGTTGACATATCTCTACCATCGAATTTCTTCAAGAAGATCAAACTATCCCTACTCCCACTATGGGCCAAGATAGTCAATGCCTCACTGATTCAAAGCTCTAGCCCAGACTGTCTTAAGGCTGGACATGTTACCCCTATTCTGAAAAAACCGACGTCAGATCACACCGACCTAAACCACTTCCGCCAAATCTCCAACATTCCGACTTTGGCCAAGTTCATGGAGAAGTGTGTCCATGTTCAGCTTTGTAATCACATAGAACGTTTCCAACTACTTGACCAATTCCAATCTGGCTTCCGTCACTGTCATAGTACAGAATCCGCTATCACCCACATTGTTGATGATACGCTCAAAATGCTGGATCAGAACGACTCTTGCCTTCTAATCCTCCTCGACCTATCGTCAGCTTTCCATACAGTTAAACATGACTGCTTACTCGACTCACTGGAACATAGGATGGGGCTTTCAGAGTCTGTCCTAAATTGGTTCGCATCTTTTCTCAACAATAGAACTCAAAGATTCAAGGTTAATCAGTCTCTTTTTAATCCCTCCTCAGTTAATCTAGGGGTTCCACAAGGGTCCACACTCTCTCCAACTCTCTTCAACCTGTTCATGGAGCCTTTAACTGAAATCTTGAAACTATCCAATGTCCATTATCACATGTATGCTGATGACACCCAACTGTACCTGAAAGTCTCCTCCCCGGATGATATCAGGTCCCTCAACACCACTCTACTGAAAGCCCAAAACTGGCTGACTCTAAATAGTCTTAAACTCAAAGCTCTGAAAACAGAATTCCTTTTAATTGCCCCACCTAATCAATCATCTGTCATCAGTGAATGGATGAATCGGCTAACAGCTCTTAACTGCATACCACTCATCGTCGAGTTCATTGGGCATAATGCTAGACAAGAGCCTGAACATGCAGAAGCACATTACTGCCCTCACCAAGGGAGCGAACTTCCAAATGAGCATCCTAAGGAAAATAAAACCTTTTCAAGCCCCCCCCCCCCTCCCACGGCTTCAAATCCGTGGTGCAATCTTTGGTGATCTCCAAGTTGGACTATGGAAGCGCAAGCCTCTGTGGCCTCCTGAGATCGAAGATGGCTCCACTAAGGGCCTCTCTTAACTCTGCTGCTAGACTCTTCACTGGCTCAAAAAGATACCACCATATAACCCCAGAGCTGAAATCCCTAAATTGGCTTCCTTATGAAGCAAGGATACAACTAAAAATGTCTTGCATGACCCATAAAGCTTTACATTACAACACCCCGCTATACCTCGCACAAAAACTTGTACTATCTGATGGCTCCAGATCTGCCAGTACCCGTCTGCTGAAACTGCAGAAATTCCGTAAAAAGAAAACTTGCGATCGAGCTTTCTCTGGTATCGCCCAGAGAATTTGGAACTCCCTGCCTCCGGAAATCAGGACGATCCCCTCAACGATAACTTTCAAAAAGGAAGTTAAATGGCTATTGATGAACAAATTCCTGCCCTAGAACCCCTTGCCCAATAAGCACTCACTCTTCTCCTCTCCGTTTTAACCTGTCTTTTTTATTGTATTTGATTGGGGTTTTCAGAGAGTTACCTCTGTATGCACTTTTTGTACTCACTTTGTTATTAGTTCCTCTCAGCTCCTCCTCTGTGACTTTGTAATATGTTTTGTTTATTCTCGTTCCTTTATTCTCCATGCCTGCTCTGATTCATGTCTCTCGCCCTATTATTTGCTTAGACTGTTTGATTATTTATGTCAGGCCGGCGTAGAGATTTTCTCGTCTTGTACTTTTGACCACCCTGTTGTCTGATTTATAGGTCTCCTCTTTTTCGCTCATCTGTAAAGCGCTCTGATACCCTCATGGGTCTTGTTCGCGCTATATAAAACTTTTTAAATAAAATATCTCTTTCACACATGCATACCATAACTTGCTCTCTGTCCTTGCATAGCAGCTCAAAACTCCCAAAGTAGTAACTAGCACTGGCGTAACAAACCTTGAGGGGGCCCCCCGCAAGGTACGTGGAGGGGCCCCCTCAGTACCCAAACAGGAGCTCTCGGCCAGAGTACTGTATTGAGGGGGCCCCCCCTGGAGCTTGGGGCCCCCGTACCGCGAGGGCCTGTGTTACGCCACTGGTAACTTGTTGCCATTTCCTTCACTTTCAATTTTTCTTTAACATTGATGACTTCTTCCTTAGCACAGTGTGTACAGATTCCACCAAAAAAGTTAATTTTAAGACTTACGAGTCATATAAAAGCAGGGAACATGCAGGGATTGCTATGTTACTTGCTTGACTTTTCAGGCTATCGATCACAAGTCCAAAACCAGAAAATACTACAGTACTATACCCTTCTGCTGAAGGAAGTCAAGAGGGGTAAGGAAGTCTCGTCCTGCTATGTGTATTTTTTTAAATCATATTGAGTTTGACACCTGTGTTTTGGAATCCAGCTTGGAGGTTCTCTGTCCCTTTCATGCACCCACTGATTGAAACCAGTTTGGGCTTCTACGTGACAGAAGACAAAGGGCAGTTTCTTATTCTCAAGAAAACTTGGCTAACTCTTCTAATATTGGAAGTTTAATGTTGTTCGGCTTATTGTTCAGTCTGCATTATCAATTATCTCACAGTGAAACCGAGCTGGTGCAGCATGGTTTTGCTGTTCTTCTACACCTGCCTAGAGCCAGCCCCTGCTTCCCCCATGCCAATTTAGAGACCCTCAGTACTGGGATGGTCATTCCCAGTTGCCAAACATTTTTCTCTAGCAATGCAAATCCCTTCCGTTTTAAGACCCTAAGTGAGTTCAGGCTCATGAGTTTTTTTTTTTTTTTTTTTTTTTTTTTTATAAGCAGGTAATCTCATAATCTCCCCTGACTCCACTAGTCCCACATCTCTCTTAAGAACTTTGGGTTACGCTGTGACTTTGATATTCTAACTATTGTTCCCACAAGATTCACAATAAGGCAATCTTCTGACTTTTATCATGTTATTCTGAAGGCAACAAATAAGGGTGTATGTGGTGTAGCAGTGAAATTGGAAAAATAATAATTAATCTATTGCTGATGTGTAGAAGATTTGGGATACAATTCTTAAAAATGTAGAAGCAATTTGATAAAATGTCCTCCACTCTGCTCTTTGTAGTTATACGTTAAAGCTGCCTTCTGTTGTTCAGTAGGATCAGGGTGTTAACTGTTGCCAACATAAAGTTTGACTCAGCTGGTGAGGAACTATTAATGTCTGAGTAGTGATACCCAGTTATAAACATTAGTTGAAGTCCTCTTTGTCTGTGCTTGCTATATGTCTGTTTTCTAATGCTCTTTAATTGGATTTCTCCCAGGAATTTTTCTAAGTCAAAATACACTAAGGCATCCAGTTTATTTAATGCTTACCATATTTATCTAACTATTAATCTTGTAACATGCATTTCGTTATTGCTGCAAGAGAAATTAATGTATTTTAAGTACATTAACAGTATTTTACTATCTATTTATGAACAGTTGGTCCGATTACTGTGGTCTTTGAGACACTCCCCAGTTTTCAATCAATTATAAAGAAAAATCCCTACCTTCGCCTTGGTGGAAAATATGTGCCTCGTCACTGTGAAGCGCGTTATAAATCCGCAATTATCATACCATTCCGAAACAGAGACCTACACCTGCGATATCTTCTCTATTACCTCCATCCGTTTCTACAGCGGCAGCAACTTCGGTATACCATTTTTATCATCCATCAGGTAACCGCTTAAACCACTACAGCTTTGTTTATTTTTTTTATTATTGCTAATGATTTGACCTGACCTTGAGTCTCTCATTGGAAATGTCATGTAATATGTACTTTCATCTTGCTAAGGATTTTACATCTTCTGCAATGTGGGTATTAAAATCCCACCTATTTCAATTAGTCATGTCTCATATGACCTATTCCTTACAATAAGATTCTTCAGTTTTTATCCCAGACTCAAAATGTGTAGAAATGTGCAATATCTGTCTTTTACCAGTCTATCAGTCAAAGATTTAGATCTTATTCTAAGGCCTGTGTCCGTCTCTGCCTCAGACTGTTTTCCCTGCTGTGACTTTCATTGTGTCCTGCTACTGTCATTGTGATCTGTCTCCAGCCCCTTAACCCAGAGCATATGTTTCCAGTGGAATAGCCCTCTATTAATTGCAATGAAAGTTCTGCGCCAGATGTGGGTCAAAAACGCATCATTTTTGGGAAGATATCCACAAAAGAGCAGCAAGTAGTTCAACATAGTTCAACAGACTCATGATCGCTTAGCTCTACTAATGGGTCTACTTGAAGTTCCATTGAACAACCACATTTTACATTCACCCTCACTCCACTCTTCCTTTTTACCACACACCACACATTGTCTGTGTGAAGGAAGAAAATGCCACAAGGCCTCCACACAATCACCCAACATTTCTTATCCAGATCGATTTCTTCACCCTGCCACTGACTGTACCAGCATATCAAACATCTCCCTCCTTCATAAAATTACAACTATAAAAACTATCCTTTACAAGACTGAAAACTATAAATCCTAACCAAAAATATAATCCTTTTTTCTATCCTTAAATTCATTATTTCATTCTCTGTACTGTCACCTACTCCTTGTGAACTGGCTGAAACATTATCGTCTACTCTACGAGGAGTTGCACAGACTTCTCGATTCATACCACTGCCCTCTTGACAATCAGTACATTTTTCCAAACCCATATCTTTTTCACCAACATGCAAAAACACATTATCCTGCATAATACGATCTTTGCACTTCTGCTCAGAAGATGCTCCTTCCTCCACTCTGCATTACAAAACTTCCGATGCTTCTTCCTTCACTCTGCATAACGAGACTCTAGTTCATACATGTTCATGCTGGACTCTTACTACAGATTTCATTAACTCGGTACATCTCAGGGATGGGACCAAACAACACATCCCTTAACCACATTACCAGGTTTCTGAATTCACACCCACTATCCCACACTCCCAATTTGTACTTTACCACCCCGCTTCTGTAACTGGCCCTCATTTAGTGTTTCATGTTTTCCACTTACTGTTTCTCCTTCTCCCTCATCTCCATGTCATTGACAAAATCATTTTTTTCTCTTTATGATGAATCAACCACCAGGGCACCAAATTAGTAGCTGATTTCTGACTTCTTAACAATTAAAACTGTAAATTAACCCGGCACTGCATTAGCTCTCACCCCATAAGACAATAGCATTGCTTGCAAAGTCTTTCTCCAGCATAAACCAGATGTTAATGCCAACTGTATTGATTCGTTCACTACCATTAAATCACTCAACTTATCCATTAGTTTCCAGATAGTATAAAGCCACATGTGAGAGTTTTAGCCATTTTCGTACAAACCTTGTTACTTTTTCTCAGACTTCAATTGAATGACCGTTTCCAACTAATTCTTCTGGTATGCCCTCACGATAAACAATATCTTCCAAGAAAGCTATCTTTGTTGTGACACTTCCTAACATTCACAAAGGTATACAATTCGTTTTGGAGCAAAAGAGAATCTGGACCCTTTATTTCAATGGTCACTTTTTGCTGTGGGCCTTCCGGCTACTCCACAGGATATACTGGTTGATTTGTCACTGCATCTACAAACTCTACATTCTATCACCTACTTATCAATTTTGTTATCCATTCCTGGCCATCAGAAATGTTCCCTTTTCTTCCTCTTTGGCTTGACATGCTGAAATATCCTTCACAGTTCTTCCTCTAAAACAAGCGGACAGCACAACATTATCACCTCTAGTTACCATGTTAACTTTCTCCATCAATTCAGCCTTAATTTTACTATAAGCGATACAATCCCCTTGCAACTTTTTTGAGATACTTGATCGGTAAATACATAATCCGTGCTAAACATGGTGTAATTGATGTGCCCCACCTGGTGATAGTAAACTTACTTAATTTATGATCTGTTCTAAATAAAAGTTTAATGCCCTACATCTGGAAGTGCTGTAAAGCCAATGTGCACTCCAGCAGTTCTCATTCAGTCACTGACTAGTGTATCCCAGCTGAATGTAGCATGCAGGACCAATGAGCAAAAATTAATTCATCAATTACGCGCTTTTAACTAAAAAAAACACCCATATCCACTTGCATCCTCCACAACACACTTCGTCCTCATAAGGAATTGTTTCAAACATGGCGTGTCATCTTTTTCTTTTTTAATTCTCTTCAAACGCTCACAGTAGTTCCCGAACAAACTTTGCCTTGTTCTTCAGTAACCTCCTCAGATACTCCATCTTGCTTGAATAGTTCGCAATAAACCTGTTAAAAGTCTGTCAGGCACCAAATACGGGTACAGATGCATCAATGATAGCCTGCTTTACATTATCAATTCCTCCTGCCAAAATTACATTTTTCTTGCTTGACAGTAAGGCTAGATTTTTGTAACATGGATAAAACACTTCTTAAATTCATGTCCTGATTTTCAGCGTTCCTGCCAAAACCTTAAATGTCACCCTGAAACGCTCTTGCAACCATCACCCCTTCAAAAATGCTGTACATCTGAAAGAGACACGTTAGTGACAGATTCCTTACCTTAGAATATCCCCAGGCGTCAGGCTGGATCCGGAAAGTTTTGCGTAGCAGTACCCTTGCGCGTCGGTAGGCGGCGTCGTGCGGCTCCGCGTCCGTCGTCGGCGTCGTGATCGCCGGGATGACGTCGCGGGCAGTACTTAGGCGCCGCCCCTGCGCGCTGACGTCAGTTCTTCTTTTTCCGCGCCAGCAAGCGCAGATCCGGGAAGAGCAGTGCCCTGGTCAATTTTTGACCATACTTTTTGGTGATTTTTTCACTGTTTTTTTCCAACTTAAAGGTGTCGTAGGGATGCCCGGCTTCAAGCGATGCGGCGCCTGTGCGCGGATGATGTCAGTCACCGACCCGCATTGGGAGTGTCTCTTCTGCCTCGGCCGAGGCCACGACACCGAGTCTTGTCCCGAATGCCAGGCCCTCAACCCGAAAGCTTTGCGAGAGCGGTCTCGAAAGCTCCTCGAGGCCCGGCATTCGGCTCCACGGAGGCCCCGGTCGCGTGAGAGGTCCAGGGGTCGCTCGCGGAGTGCACACCGGTCGTTGGCGTCGAAGTCTTCTTCGTCCGGTAAGTCTAAGCACAAGAAGTCCAAGAAGCATCGCCGCTCTCGGACTTCGCCTCGCCGGTCTCGCGACTCGGCTGAGGCCCCTCCCGGCACCGTCCCCGCCCCGCGGCCCCGGACTTGCCTGTGGAGTCGCCCCCGCCATACCCGCCCTTCCCGGGTTCGGGGGCGGATCCGGCCAAGGTACAGGAGTTCCTGTCGGCCATGGCCCGCCTCTTCGGGCCTTCAGGCCCCTCCGGTGCGCCTTCGGGCCCCGCGGGCCCTGATGGGGTTGCTCCGGCGCCGCCGGCGGCTCCGGCCCCGGCGTCGCCCGTGCCTCCAGCCTCGATCCCGGCTCCGGCTTCGGCCCCGGCCTCGATCCCGGCTCCACAACCCCCATCGACGCCGGTCGACCTCACGACACCTCCGCCGGCGCCGATGTCTCCGGTGCCGTTCTCGACGCCGCCCTGGGCTCCGGGCGGCATCGTCCCCAGTTCCTTCCGGCTCCGGACATGGACCCGGAGCGACGTCGCTCGACGCCGGCTCCGGCGCCGATGGGACCTTGGGTCCCAAATGTCCCTCCTCCTCCTTATTTTGAACCAGAGGAGGACCAGGAGGACTGGGAGGGGTCTGATGACCCTCTGACGCGCAACTGTCAGTATGATGAGGACTGGACAGAGAGTCTAGGGGAGGCCAGTGGTCTGGATACTTCCCCTGACACTGGCATGCTGTCTCCTCCCGTGGCTACGGAGGAGGGGGCCAATTTTGGTACGGTGTTGCGTAGGGCTGCTGGGGCCTTACGTCTCCAGCTCCCTACTTTGACGGTCAAGCCTAACATCTTGACAGAGGTGCTTCAGCCGGCAGCCTCCTCTGCGGAGACTGTGCTGCCGTTTAACGACGCCCTCACTGACGTTCTTTTGGGCGCCTGGTCCAAGCCCAACACAGGGGCTCATGTGGATCGGAACGTGTCACGACGCCATCGCCCTGCTCCGGGCGACCCCTGTTTCTTTCTGTCCACCCCACTCCTGAGAGCTTGGTTGTCCAAGCCTCCGCTTCCCAAACCGCCTTCCCTACCGCTCCTCCGGATAGGGAATCCAAACGCCTGGATCAGTTTGGGAAGAAAGGTTTTTCTTCCTCCAGTGCTGGCTTGCGGTCCGTTAACACCGCTTGTCTTTTGGGCCGATATACCCACTCCCTGTGGGATTCGGTGGCGGATGTTTTGCCCCAGTGCCCTGAGGAGGTCCAGGCACTGCTTTCCCGCGCCATTGCGGAAGGAAGGGATGCCACCAAATACACTATCCGTTGTGGCCTTGACACCGCCGACTCGCTGGGCAGGTCGATTGCAACGACGGTGGCGCTCCGACGCCACGCCTGACTGAGAACCACTGGTTTTTCCGGGGATGTCCAGAATACTCTCATGGACATGCCCTTTGATGGAGTCGGTCTTTTTGGGTCCAAAGCAGACCATGCGTTGGAGCGCTTTAAGGACTCACGGGCTACTGCCAAGTCCCTGGGCCTTTCTGCTACACGCCCTCCGCTGCCTTCTGCTTTTCGCCCCTATCGTGGCCACGGTAGGGCGCCCCTTCACGTCAGCAGCCCAGCCACCGGCCCGCGCAGCAGGCGTCTTCGCGTGGCCGAGGACGTGGATTCCGCCGTGGCGGATCGGGCAACCAGCGTGCGGGTCAGGCCACCACCTCCAACCCGTCCGCGGCCTCCAAGCCCTCCTAGTCCCTCCTTTCAGGTGCACGGCACGCCAGTAGGGGCAGGGTCCGCCATCACCTTCCCCACTGGCGCACCATCACCTCGGACAGGTGGGTCTTGGACATTGTCCGAAGGGGCTACTCCCTCCCCTTCGAGACCACCCCCCAGCCATGCCACCTCAATTCCACCGCATGTCAGGGGATCACTTGGTGCTTCTACAGAAGGAAGTCACGGCCCTCTTGACCAAGAGGGCCATCGAGCATGTTCCGACCCCAGAAGTAGGGCGTGGTTGCTACTCCCACTACTTTCTGGTGCCCAAAAGGACAAGGAGGACATGCGTCCTATCTTGGACCTCCGGAACGTCAATCGCTTCCTCCGGAAGGAGAAGTTCAAGATGCTCACCCTAGCTCAGGTCTTGACTGCCCTCGACCCTGGAGACTGGTTGGTAGCGTTGGACTTGCAGGACGCGTATTTCCACATCCCCGTCCTGCCGGCCCACCGGCGTTACCTTCGGTTCACGGTAGGCCCCGAGCATTTTCAGTTCACCGTGCTCCCCTTTGGCCTTACCAGTGCCCCTCGGGTGTTCACGAAAGTGATGGCGGTGGTCGCAGCTCATCTGCGCCGGGCAGGGGTTTCAGTCTTCCCCTACCTCGACGACTGGCTGCTGAAGGCGGGCTCGTCCCAGGCAGTCGTCTCCCACCTCCAGACTACGGCCGAACTCCTGCACTCGCTGGGGTTCTCCATCAATGTGCCGAAGTCGCATCTAATTCCTTCTCCACAGCTCCTTTTCATCGGAGCAGTTCTGGACACGACGCAGTTTCGGGCCTATCCTCCCGAACGGCGAGTCCGGGATATTCAGGCTATGATTCCGATCTTTCGGCCTTTATCCTGGGTTTCGGTACGGATGACCCTGAGGCTGCTGGGCCTCATGGCCTCCTGCATCCTGCTGGTCAATCATGCCAGATGGCATATGCGGGCTCTGCAGTGGGACCTGAAGTTCCAGTGGGCGCAGCACCAGGGCAACCTGTCCGATCACGTCCAGATCTCGGAGGGGACTGCAAAACAGTTGCAGTGGTGGCTCTCGAACCGGCAATGGGTCATGGGCAGATCCCTCTCCCTTCCCCAGCCAGAGCATACAGTTGTGACGGACGCGTCCCTTCTGGGATGGGGCGGTCACATGGGAGAGGCGGAGATCAGAGGCCTCTGGTCTCCGGCGGAGTCCCGGCTCCATATCAACCTTCTGGAGCTCCGGGCGATCCGGCTTGCACTCAAGGCATTCCTTCCCTCTGTCAAAGGGAAGGTAGTGCAGGTGTTCACAGACAACACCACCGCCATGTGGTACTGCAACAAACAGGGCGGGGTGGGGTCTTGGACCCTTTGTCAGGAGGCTCTGCGCCTCTGGACATGGCTGGAACATCAGGGCATGTTCCTGATGGTTCCAACACCTGGCAGGTTCTCTGAACGCCAGGGCGGACGAACTCAGCCGCAGGTGCATGATGGATCACGAATGGCGTCTTCACTCGGAAGTGGCGCAAGGACTCTTTCTACAGTGGGGAGAGCCTTGGTTAGATCTATTCGCCACCGAAGAGAACGCGCAATGTCATCAGTTCTGTGCGTTGGAATTTCCAAGGCGGCACTCGCTCGGCGACGCTTTCGTCGCGAGTGGAGTTGCGGTCTGTTGTACGCCTTTCCGCCTATACCACTTCTACCCAGAGTGTTGAAGAAGATTCGGCACGACCGGGCCCAAGTCATTCTTGTGGCTCCGGACTGGGCTCGAAGAGTTTGGTATCCCGAGCTACTCAATATGAGCATAGATCCCCGATCCGTCTGCCTCTTCGGGAGGATCTTCTGTCGCAGCAGCAGGGGACGGTCCTCCACCCGAACCTGTCCAGTCTACACCTGCTTGCGTGGAGATTGAGCGGCGGCAGTTGATTCCTTTCGACTTGCCTCCCGAAGTTTGTGATGTGATTCTGGCAGCCAGGCGTCCCTCCACTAAGGTGGTATACGCCTGCAGGTGGAACAAATTTGTGGCATGGTGCACAGCAAAGGCTGTGGATCCCCTTTCTGCCCCTCTTTCTGAGGTCCTTCTGTTCCTTCTCTCTCTGGCCCAACAGGGTTCTGCCCTGGGTACCATCAAGGGTTATCTTTGTGCTATCTCGGCCTTCCTCAGGCTCCCTGATCAGCCCTCCCTTTTCAAGTCCCCTGTTGTTAACAGGTTCTTAAAAGGCATTACTCACCTCTTCCCTCCTGTTCCGTTTGTAATGCCTCAGTGGGACTTGAACTTGGTTCTTACCTTTTTAATGTGCGCTCCCTTTGAGCCTCTGCATAACTGTCCTCTTCGTCTTCTGACTCTGAAGACAGCCTTTCTGGTGGCCATCACCTCCGCTCGGCGGGTGAGTGAGCTCCAGGCTCTATCTTGCAAACCTCCCTTTCTGTCTGTTCATCCAGACAAGGTTGTTCTTCGGACGCGTCCGTCCTTCTTGCCAAAGGTGGTTACTGCTTTCCACATTGGGCAGACCATCACTTTGCCCACCTTCTTTCCGCCTCCGCATCCTTCCAGAGAGGAAGAGAGGCTCCACCGTCTGGACCCAAAACGTGCGCTCTCCTTCTATATCGACCGCACAAAACACTTCCGGGTGGATGACCAGCTCTTTGTTGGCTACGTGGGCGCCAAAAAGGTCGGGCGGTGCACAAGAGGACCATCTCCCGCTGGGTTACCTTGTGCATCAAGACCTGCTATTCTTTGGCCAAGAAGGAGCCTCCTGTTGGGCTGCGTGCCCATTCCACCAGGGCAACGGCTGCTACCACGGCCTTGGGCCGCGGTGTTCCGCTGCCGGTTATCTGTCAGGCAGCTACGTGGGCCTCGCTGCACACGTTTACAAAACATTACTGCCTTGACAGTCAGGTCCGGAGGGACGGCTTCTTTGGCCGTTCTGTCCTCCAGGACTTCCTTGTCTGATCTTTGTTCGCAGACCCACCACCGGGGTTGGTATTGCTGGGGTATCTATTCTAAGGTAAGGAATCTGTCACTAACGTGTCTCTTTCAGATGCACAAGTTACTAACTTGTGTAACGATATATCTGTAAGAGACAGTAGTTAGTGACAGATTCCTACCGCCCACCCATCCTCCCCGTTCTGCGAACTGATTTCTAGGGTTAAGGACATCCCTTTCAGGGCCCTAGTATTTTTCAGACACCTGTGTCAGCTTCTTGCATGGCTCTGCGTTCCTGGCGCGGAAAGTCGTGTACAGAACTGACGTCAGCGCGCAGGGCGGCGCCTAAGTACTGCCCGCGACGTCATCCCGGCGATCACGACGCCGACGACGGACGCGGAGCCGCACGACGCCGCCTACCGACGCGCAAGGGTACTGCTACGCAAAACTTTCCGGATCCAGCCTGACGCCTGGGGATATTCTAAGGTAAGGAATCTGTCACTAACTACTGTCTCTTACAGATATATCGTTACACAAGTTAGTAACTTGTGCATCACTCTTTGGGACATAGCTGAGGCACTAGTGAGCCAAAACGGCATCTCCTTTGGGGTGATGAATGCAGTTAAATGATTAGATTCTTTGTCCAAATCCAACTGATTGTACACCCTTGTTAGATCAATAGTGGAAAGTACTATTGCCCCAGGAATCGACACAAACAGTTCTTGCAAGTTTGGTAGCAGAAAGCTGTCTATTCAAATAGCATTATTCAGGCATTGGAGAGCAACAAATAGTCTTAGTTCTCCAGAACTTTTAAATGAAACTATCACTGGAGATTGCCAATGCAAAAGTTCAATCAGTCCTACTATGTCTATGGTACATGAATCATGCAACACTTCCGTGACCTTTCCCCTGTAAGTCAGAGGTATATTCCTCAGTTTTTGCCTCACGGGTCTCACATTTTCTCAAATCCCGATCTTATGTTTAAACACTTCACCAAACTTCTCCAGTACCTCATACCTCCCTCACACCTTAGAAATATCCTCCACAGAAGGCTCTGCTTTTGAGGTTAGCCCCATAACCAATTCCTCTTGATGAGGCCAGTATAAAAACTCTCACACTCAACACAAACAAAACAAACGTGCTCAGCAACAAACACTTTACCTCTCGTCCTACGCCCCTTAAAATTTGTGTGACCAAAACTAACCCTAGAAATCCATTTTGTGTCCTGAATAACTCCCAGGATGTTTAGTTCAGGCTTCCAGCTTCCTTCCTGGCCACAACTTTTTACACAAGGCATTACCAATAATAGTGCACCACGAGCAAGAGTCTTCCATTACACTCACTCTCACAGCACTCACTAGTACTTCACACATGGGTTCCCCTTGACTCCTTTCTTCGTTCTCATTCAAAAACATTGTCACACATGTTAATACCTGTATTTTAAACATTCATAATCATACAACTCACTTGTCAACTTAGATCCTTACTCACCATACCGAAGTGTCCCTTCTTTTTGCACTGATTGCATATTTTATATATGGCCAGACAATGTTTTGCTTTTCCTTAATCAGGCACACTAACACACCATTAACAACAAATACCCTTCTTTCTGTTATTTTTCCTTCCCATGTCTTAGATCGCTTCTTTTGTCTAATTTGTTCTAGGTGGCCCCCACTTTTAACAATGCACTTATTCCAATACTTTTAACATCCTTGCAAACCTCTCGCACACACTTGAACAACTGGATACTCCTAGCCAGAGCTTAATTTTGGGGACCGACACTTATTTTTCCTCATCAGACATTGACCAAGAGCAAGAAAGGGAAAAATACACAAAGAGAAAGAAGGAGGAAAAGTAAGACAGAAAACCCGTCACAAAGGGAGAAAGGGGGAATCTTGCAAGAGTGAGATAAAAGGGAAAGGTGTTTCTGGTAGTGGATTAAAAATGCATTAGGTGGATTAAAGACTACGTATTCAGTGCACCAACCTATAATAGTGGCAGCCACTGGCTTCTGAGTTGAGCTTTGACACCTGGCACTCCATTATTTATTTTTATTTACAAATTAAGCACTGCTCTAGGTGCTTGAAATGCACCTTTCAATGTGGTATCAGACGCAGCCCACAATCTCTCATGGACTGTTTTGGATTTGATTCTCATTAGTATTTGGTCAGGCAGTACCTATTAATTTGCCCAAAATCACACAACACAACTAAGGCACATAAAGCAACCGCATATTGATCTTCCCCCTACCTCTGACATAGAGAATAACATTTGTATCAATAAAATTTGTATCTCTACAAATTCATGTTTCCATTTCTCCTATGCCCCTCCTGCATTTGCTTTGCTGCAACTTGGTAAACTTCTCACATTCTCCAAACCTATCTGTGCGACATACATTTGCCTTCTTCCAGGGTATTTACATATGCTTGAAAAAGATCAATCCACATATCCCATTCAATGGGTGGTTCCTTGGGATAGCTAAAAAATGGTGGGCATGTTTGTACTCTAGATATGTTTAATCACACAATAGTTTAACAGTAGAACAACATTAGTCTGCTGATAACAACAAAAGTGGACCAAGGTAGCTATAAAAGTCACAGTATGTTCTTGTCCCAACATTATGTGACTGTCATCATAGGAAAGCTAAAAAACCTCTGACACTCAGCAACCAGGTAGAGGTTCTGTGCTCTTTTCGTAGTGCTTGTGTGCTGGTCACATGTAAAAACAGGCATTACTCTGTGGTGATCTGCTTCCTTCGTTGTACTGGTGTGCCTATCTGTGAGGCAACAAATGAAAATTCTATGCAGCTCCTCACATCGCATACGAATCAATGGGACTTTGCCTTATCTCCAAGGATGACTGCCGCGTAGAGCAGCGCGTATGCACTTTCGGAAGCCAGCTGGGCTTTCTTACTTCATTGCCCAACACTTCAAAATGGCTGCCACGCTCCTTGCTTCATGTACTCTGGATGGTCAATGGGGCATACTTCAGGATTTGTTGCCCAGTGCATCAAAATGGCTGCCAAGTCCATTGCTTCAATGTGGTTTTGATGGCCAATAGCGAACAATCAGTGGACCTGGCCCGGATATATTTATGTATTGGTGAACATTTGGTAGAACACATATACATTTCTCATAAATGAGACAAACCGATGGTAAGTAGCAAAGATTTATTGCATCCCAGAAGTCAACGTCTTACCTGAACATTTCTTGCACCAACAGTCCATGACTAAACAAATGTAAGTAAAGTACATTTTATTGATTGATTGAATCATAATAACATACTCTAAAAGTTTAAAAAAATATTAAGATACATATTAAGATGCATATTAACCCCTTCCGTGCTTCCGTCGGCCAACGGCCGTTGCAAGCACTACCTCGCTAGTGCTGCGCACGTCCGTTGGCCGACGCGGCCCCGCCCACTCTTTTAAACTGCCGCACTGCGGCGGAATTTGCGCCGCGGTTAATAAGACAGTTGCCACACGCATCACAATATTAAAAACAAACCTAAAATTAAAAATGATGTAATATAAGCTGTTATTTCAAATGTCGTGTTAAATTGATATTAAAACTTCCTGTCAGATCAGTGGAGGCAGGTTACCAAAGTTGACCTGCTTGATAGACAGAATTTAACAGCTTCTTGGCAAGATCTCACTTCTGCAACTAAAACAATGGTTTTAGCAGGGTTCGTCGCCCCTGCAATAATCGTGGGCTCGTACAAATTATGTGTAATGAGGATTATCTTTCATAACCACACAGTTTACAGCAATATGCTGTCCATTGCTGAATCCACCTTGGTAGGCACGTTACCAAGGATGTTATACCAAGTCGCAACCATAGCAACTTGATCTTCATGCAAGCTGAGAAGTGGGTCCTCAAGTAAGGCTGGGCCTCGAGTTTTTCATAACTATTACTAGTAGCCCTAGCATTCTTTTTCCCTATCGGGTCCTCTTAGTCCACCTCGAAAGATAGTTGCTTCATTGCTCGGTTTAAAAAGATTCTTAAACTCGTTCTGTTGGTTGTTTTAAATGCAGATAGATGGCAGTTGAAGGTATGAAGGAACTCTGAGAGATAGGCTCTCCAAACATTTGTGTGCTGTGAATTAAGTTCCTGCCAACACAGTTTTGCCAGCGTATGAGTTTCAGATGCTAATAACACATGAATACTTTTTAAAAAGACCGCTTTTCTCACACGGATGATTTGATTTTGTAATCCAAACTCTAGATGGATTTCAGCATGGCCTGTGTATCTTAAAAACAGATTTAAAAGCCTTTATTTGTAACTTATTAAATAGTGGAGCATCTCGACCACGAAAGATGACTGATCCGTAGGCTAGTGCAAGGACCAATTTCGCCTCCAGGACTTTAACCAAATGAGCGTAATTTGGACACATTAGCATGTTTCTCAGGGTCTTAAAAGCATAGATGGAAGTTGCCTTTTTAGGCACTGAAATTATTAAAGTGACCCTTAAATGATACTCTATTGTCGAAAATGATACCGAGATATTTGTATGACCTCACAGGTTCTATAGACTTCCCCTGACAAGCCAAACACATGGTCTCCGTTTTGAATGCCCTATTAGGATCATTTTACTTTTTTAAATATTCCACTCCAAGCCGTTGACTGATACTTATTCATCAAAGGACCCTATTATCCGCTGTATGACTATTGGTGTATTGCTGAGTAACGTAGTGTCATCATTTTGTCGGTACTTTGTTATGAACTTAAATATGCCAAGTGTTGTGGAAGATCACCCATAAAAAGATTAAATAAACACATGGCAAGGACACAGTCTTGCTGCAAGCCGCAGAAGGTGTTAAAATTCCTAGTCAAACTAGTGCCGTCTCCCAGCTTCACCTGAAGCCATGTGTTACTATATAGGAGGATTACTAAATCGAGAAGCGCCTGGGGAACACCCCAAGCTGCAAGTCCACAAAATAAGTATATAATTTCAGCTTTTTATATATTGCTCTTTCAACCATCAGAGTAAGAGTCAGCAGGTTGATAATTGCTGACTGGCCTTTCCTAAAGCCTGTTTGATAAATGGGGATTATGTTTTACAATGCGGCCCACTCTTCAAGCTCTTCGAGTAGGCGGGAAGCAAATACCTTTGCTTCAACATCTGTTAAGGCAATAAACCGATAAATCACTGGATTGTCTGCTGGTCCACTCTTGTAAATAGGTTCTAATTAGGGCTTCCGGTTTTCCGTTTTTACAGATAAATACAGACAGAAAACAATGTGTTTCCTGTCGGTATTTATTTTTAAAAGCGGAAAAATACTGAAAATGATGCTTCTTGTGAGAGACTCTCCACGCGGTCTTTCATGAATACCAGGCAACAGCTAAGCAGATAGACAGCATGGAGAGTTAAAAAACAGGATGAGATTTCCTTAAATACAGCCAAATGTTAACATATATTTGTAGTGTAAAGCTAATATGTACCTGTGAGTGTAGTGTTTTGTTATACGTGACTGCTTAATTTGTTGAAATGTGACAGGCATCCATGTATGAGTGCACGTCCAAGAGTTAAAGAAACGTGGCAATATACCATTTTACAGCTCTATTTGTTCTCAAAACACAAAATAAATATGGGTAAATACCACTAAGATGGCCAAAAAATAAATAAGGATAAATACTGATGGAAATGTAAGAAAAAAAAAAAAGAAAACCGGGAGCCCTAGTTGTAATATACTCCCCTGCCAAGATTCTGGAATAGACCTCGTTATTAGTCTCTCTTTGAATTGGGGGTGTTAGAATCTCAGACCACAACTTGGGATTAGCTTTAAAAATCGCGTTAGGAAGGCCGTTTGGGCCCGGCGCTCCATTTGATCTGATTCTTTTAAGCAGATTAATAACTGCCTTATTTGTTAACGCCATTAAACTTGGGGATGAACTCAAACACGGCAAAGTAGATTGGTCTTCTGTCTCAGTGACCTTTCCCTGGTCAACATTTATCATAGTTATGAATCTATAATTTTACTGTACGTCTTGAAATTCAACTCGACACCGTACAGATCAGATATAAAGTTGTCCCAGGCACACTCAGGAATATTGGCACTATTTGCTCTACAGCCATAGTTTTGTAGATCATTAACAATTTCCCAGAATGCCTTAGTGTTTGTTTTACTTGCATGGAGTAGTTTGGTCCACAAATTCTCATGGTAGTCTTTTCTCGCTTTCTATATTTTTTGTTTGTCTGACCTTCTTAGAGACTTAAGTGATTGCTTGTGGGCGGAGAGCATTGGGAGATTTGGATGTCGAAAAACTGCTCTGATGGCTTTATTAAGGGCCTTTTTATATTGATAAAGATCTGATGAAAACCATCTATTATTGGTATTAGAAATGGGGTTGCCCCTGGGCTTGCTTATTGCCAGAAAGGTCTCGATTAACACTCTAAATACTTTGTTCCAAGTCTCCATCATTATTGCTTCAGAATGAGCAGTGGAACTGACAGCTATAATTTGTTGTCCTGCAAAATGTATTATTTCCTGCTGCTTGGTGGAATGCCAAACTAGCCTTTCCAAGTTGTAGAAGGTTGGAACCCCTTGAATATCTAATTTTGGCTGATAGGAGGCAATTAGCTCTAGCACTATCACTTGTGGATTATAATCACTTTCAACACAAGGTTTGACATGTACCCAATGATACTATATTCTAAGGCCTTAGAAATGATGGTATAATCAATTAGTGAGTGCGTCTTGCAAGTTTTAAAAGTAGGCACAAGTGAGTGATCTTTTGTTGTTTTATCATTCAGTATTATTTGGTCAAGATCATGCAATTTATTCCGACGAGCGAATATTCGCATTACTTAATTTCTCAGATGCTCTTGTAGAGGTTAGACGGGTATTAAAATCTCCTGACACAACTAATCTTGCTGCTGGATATTGGTAAGAAAGATTTTTGATAATTTCCCAGAGAATAACAACCAGTGACATTTTGGTGGATTTGCTTACACTTCGATATATATTCAATAAAATGATTGTGACGTGAAAATGTAATTTAACACATTGTAACCAAGGCAGTTGAAAATTTATCTCTAGGAGCTTCAGATTCATTTCTGCGGTTATGTATAGTTAGAGTCCACCTTTCGCATTTCCTTGCAGAGAAGAGCGAGTTGCTGAGGTGAAAAATTCATAATACCCCAAAATTGGGGTGAATACCTCCATCCATAATTCTTGGAACTTGAAAATTCTGTATAAAAGAAATTTTATCTTGATTATCTAATGCCTTGCTAAGCCGTGCACATTCCAGAAGCATATATTAATTGCCATATGTGCTTGATTGATGGTAGGCGTACCTGTAGTCTTTACCTATTTGTATCGATGCAAGCCATGCCAAATCTTCCATTTGAGCTTGCCTTTTTGAGACCTGTTCGCAAGTAAGCAATCCAGATTTTAATTTGTTATTATAAATTCTGATGCTGCTGCAGGGTTAAAAAGAGGGCCAATAGCACCTTTCAGCAATGATCTGTTTTGTTTGAGGCTATTTTCAATATCTTGGACATGCTGTATTATTTTCTTTGCTAGCTCGATGGGCATTAATAAGGTTGGATAGTTTGAATTCTTACACTTCCTAACTTAAGTGCCCCATTTGTCAAACCGCATTCATCAATTTTATATCTTGTTTTCAATGTCATTATTTAGCCACGTGGTGCAAGTGATTTCTCGTAGGGGATACAGTGTATCTTGTTTAAATTGTACAGTTACAAGCTCGTCAGACGTTATATGTGAAAGAGCTGGTATTGAGGCTGTTACTTTTAATATGTTGCCACGATTAAGAGTATCGTGGGAGCCTCGAGATTCGTACTGAGGATGAAAGAGAATCTTTAAAGGGGGTGATGAGCTGTTTATTGGGGGTGACGAGCTGTTTATTTGACTTGTGCTTGAATCTTCCTGATCAGAATACTCAAAACTTGAATTAGAGGATTGCACTGCTAGTCGTGTCAGGGATTTTTTTCCCATCAGAGATAGTTGACTGTTAAGATTGCTTCCTGTAGAACTAGCAGTTGTTGGAGGGGATTCTATGATGTGTGATCGAGCAGTATCCTAAACTAACGCCCTTGGGAGAAGTGCAGGGAAAGGAAAGGCCAGGTTAGAGAAGGGACAATAAAAGCAGGGCACTAATTAAAACTATAGAACACATCTTTTTTGGGCAGAATCAACAAAAAAAGTGAATTCAATGGATAAAATACAATTACCATTGAATCAATCCTGAATAATTCTCCACAAAGGAGCTCAAATCCTGCCAGATGATTTCACCCGTTGGGCAATGGAAGAATCATTTACATAAATAGCAACACAAAAAGATGAACGCAATGCTGAACAATGTCAAACATTGACCCCCCCGTACAGAGATCTGGGCCTAAATCCATCGATATTTTTTTTTTTGCCCACCATGCCATTCCAGTTTAAACCCAGCCATATGCAAATCAACCTTGACCCTGCTCCATGTGGGAACAGTCCATCCCAAACTGCCAGGCCAGGTCCTCCCTGGACTGGAAACAAGCATCCTGGGACTGGTTTCTGGGTATTACCCCTCATCAGGCAGGCTAGCTTGAATCCAGGGGCATGTTGAGCACAGGACTTAAATGTGGGCATACCCGTCCCACTCTGGGTGACAAATGCTAAAACAGCAATTGACGGATGGAATGCTGAACATTTGTCAAACATTCACCTCTGAGTCACAGATCTGGGTTAAATCCCTTCTAGGTGTCAGGTCTACATGGTTTCGGTCCAAAACTAGGTGATTCCATGTCAGGTGTGGTCTAAGGTACAAAAGATTACCTGGTCCTAGTCAGGCGGCATGTATTTACTTCGCAGGGGCTCCTGCAGAAGTAGTGCTGGCAATTTCTTTTGAGTTTCCTGGCGGAATTCAAAGATGGCGGCCAACCAAGTTTTTCTCTTGCAGTTGGCATTCTAGTGTTTTTGGCAGCGAGAGAAGTGTCCTGGTAAAGCGCTCGCGCTCCCTGCGCTCTGCGCACTTCAACCGTGATTCCTGAGGAGAGCAGCGGCTGTGTATTGCGCATGAAGTTTCTGTCAGAAAAAACTCGTAAGAGATTAGCGTTTCCAATCTCTTTTCCACCTGTCTTGCGCTTGCAATTTCCGACGTCGGTGTCTTCCGAGAGTGATTCCCAGCCTCCGGTATCGTGAACTTAGTATTTTTCTACATTCGCAGTGGAGGTGTTCTTCCTAGTGGAAATTTGGAGGAACTTCTGAAGACAGTGAAGAAGCCTCGCTGAGGTATATTTTTTGAGACTTTAATTTCTCTCGTTATTTCATTAAATTCTTAAAGAGGAATTTGTGAAACAATATTTACCAGTTCTTCTCAGACTAAGTCAGCAGTAAACATTCTTCTTGACTGAATTCCTAATGGTTTTTTGGCAGTTGTGTAAAAGGAATTCTTGAGACATTTCTTTCTATCAATAAGTGAAAGCCTTCTAGTCTTTAAGGCGGAATTACATTTATATATGGAACTCAATGAAGTATACGCAACAATTCTCAGAACTATCTGCTTAGATGACTAAAGAGCAGGATTCCAATGTAGATATAAATATATATATATTTGTACTTACCACCAGCAACTCCGCATCAGCAGATCACCAGTCAGTATCCTATAGAGAAAAGGAAAAAGAAAAGAACTTTATATTTTCAACAAATTTCAACTTGCGCAAAATCTTATTAACATAAGAGCAGCTAATCCATTGCTAAATACAGGTAACAGTAATCGCTTAGTTAGTGAGTGGGAACAGCATAGGTGGGAGGAGGGACTTAATGTAAAGTAGTAATCCTTTTGTTTGTGTTTTCAGATGCTCGTGAAGACCTTCGCTAGGTAGCTGTGAGGAAGAAGCATAGCAGTGGCAGTCTCTCTCCATCTTTCCCAATCCCCTTTCCCCCTCTACTGAAGGTGGACTGTAGTAGTTAGCTTGCAGTGGAGTTGGGGATTTGGGAAAAGTTCTTCTGTTCCCGTGGAAGCCAAGTTTCAGGTACTTGACAGCTTGAAGTGCCATTTACCAAAACTTCCACCCGGGCAGAATGGCCGAAGGGTTTGACGTTAAGGCATGGAGGAAAACAAGACCCTTAGAGAGGAGATAAGGAAGTCTAGTCTGGAAACCAGCTACCTCCGTCAGAGAGTAGATGAGTTGGGGGGAGGGTCCAACCCCATGTCCAAAGAACAAAAGTCTCAGCAGTTCTCCCCATCCCCTTCAGCTGCCGAGTTAACTACACAAGTAATGCATGCTATTTCCCCACAATTCCTCTTGCAGCCCCAGAAAGATTTAATGGTGACCCCATAAGGCTCAAATTTTTCTCACACAATGTTCACTGCATTTTTTATGTAGACCCATAATTTTTAAAGAAGATCAGTCCAAGGTGGCCTTTATGTTCTCCTACCTGAGCGGAGATGCCGCAGCTTGGTCAATGCCTCTGGTAAACTGTAACAATCACATTTTATATGATTTCGAGGAATTTAAGGCTGAGTTTCTGTGCATCTTTGATCGACGAACCATTTCACAGACTACCGATAATGAACTTTTAGACCTCAAGCAGGGGAATCGGGAACTGATCGCGTATCTTGCTCAATTCAACAAGTTAATTGTTGAAACCAATTGGCCTGCAGCCAAAAGAGCAGCCATTTTATACAGAGGACTCAAAGACGAATTAAAGGATGGTTTGGCCCAGATTCCCAAAAGACCCACAGATGTTTCTGAATTAATTGATTTGGTATTACAAATCGATCAATGGCAAAATGAGAGAAAGAGTGAACGCCGAAAGGATGTTAAACACTTTCCTCCTCGTTTCGATAGAATCAAGTCAGATATGGTAAAACCCAGTGAAGTCTCATCTGGTGAAGAGCCCATGCAAATTGGCGCAGTGCGAGGACCTTTGACCAAGGAAGAGAGAGAGAAACGAAGAATTGGGAAGTTGTGTATGTATTGTGGAAACTCTGGGCACTTTGTCAAAGAGTGTCCTAGGAAGCCGAAGAACAATACTTGGGTAAAAGACAGGCCCCACCAGTCAGAGGAGTTGCTATGGTGGGCGCTTCAGATAAGACAACTCCTGATACTCAATTGGTCGCAAATACATTACAATCCTCTGCCCCACATTTAATTATTTCCAGCTTCATCAAGTTTTGAATGACAGAAGTGGATAAAGTCTCAGTCATGATTGATTCAGGGGCGACCGGGAATTTTTGCGATATAAAATTTGCCAAATCAGTTGGAATTCTTTTTTTTAAGAAGGAAAGAACTGAACCGGTCCGAGCGGTAGATGGAACCAATCTATCTTCCGGACCCATTACCTATGACACCGAGGAGATTTTATTAATTGGACCTGGCCAGCACCGAAGTTTGTTGAGATTCAGTGTTATCGATGTCCCTCCATTTCAGCTCATTCTTGGTTTGCCGTGGCTTACTGAACACAATCCGAAGATTGATTAGGCCCAAAGAACAGTAGAAATGAACTCAGAATACTGTAAACATCAGTGCTTCTACTCGAGCATCCTAGACAATCCACCTTCCTCCTCGTCTTTGTTAGCTGAGCAGAGTCATGTGATTGGTACCGTTGAAGTCCAAGAAATCCCCAGTGAATATCATGATTTAGCTTCAGTTTTCGATGAGCAGGAGGCCAAGAAACTACCTCTGCATTGTGAGTAAGATTGAAAGATCGAATTGGAACATGGCGCTTTGTTACCCTGCAGTCGAATCTATGCCCTATCGGAAGCTGAGAATTGACATTTAAAAGAATACTTGGACCAATATCTTGCCAACGGATTCATTAGACCTTCTCAATCCCCAGTCTCCTCACCCCTGTTTTTCATTCCTAAGAAGGATGGGAAACTTCGGTCTTGCATTGATTATCGAGCCTTGAACCAAGTCACTAAGAAGAACCGTTACCCACTGCCCCTGATTTCTGAACTCTTGGATCAGGTAAAGGAAGCTCGAATTTACACCAAATTAGATTTGAGAGGGGCCTACCATCTAGTGAGAGTGGCTGAGGGTGACGAGTGGAAGACTGCGTTTCGTACTCAATTTGGCCTTTTTGAATATCAGGTCATGCCTTTCGGCCTGTGCAACGCGCCTGCAGCTTTCCAGCATTTTGTCAATGACATTCTTAGAGAATTTTTGGATTGCTTCGCAGTAGTATACATCGATGATATTCTCATTTTCTCTGCTAACATGGAGGAGCATGTTCTGCATGTTCGAGCAATTCTGGAGAAATTGCTTGACAACCAACTCTATGTTAAGCTGGAGAAATGTGTGTTTCATACAAATAGAGTGGAGTTTTGGGGGTTCATTTTGTCTCCAGATGGAGTCTATGGATGAAGCTAAAGTGAGAGCAATTCAGGATTGGCCCTCGCCCCGGAATGTAAAGGAAATGCAAAGCTTTATTGGTTTCGCCAATTTTTGCAGCCGTTTTATCCTCAATTTTTCCGAAAAGGTCAGTCCTCTAACCCGTCTGCTGAAGAAGAAAGAGAAGTTCGATTGGAGTACTGAAATTGAGAGGGCATTTCAGTTACTGAAAAACTTTCATCACGGCCCCGGTTCTTTTGCATCCGAGTTCTGAAGAACCCTTCTTTGTTGAAGCGGATGCGTCCAATTTAGCCATCTGAGGTATCCTGTCGCAAAGACATATTAAAACTGGTCAACTCCACCCGGTTGCCTATCGGTCCCGGAAGTTAACAGCTGCAGAAATTAACTATTTTACTGCGGATAAAGAATTGTTGGCAGTAAAGGACGCCTTTCAGGAGTGGAGGCACTATCTATTGGGAGCGAAACATGAAATCAGTCTTTACTGACCATAGAAATTTGCAGTTTTTAAAAGTCAGCACGAACACTCACCCCCAGACAATTGCGATGGTCCCTCTTCTTCGCAGATTATAATTTTGTTCTAACTTACAAGCCTGGATCAGCTAATGGGAAGGCAGATGCTTTGTCCCGTTTAAATACAGGAGAAGTAAAAGAGAATACTAAGGAAGAGCTGATTATCCCCGTAGAAAAGATCATTGGAGCCCTCTCGTTCACTGACTTGGAAGAAAGACTAAAGAATTCCTTTTCAGAAGAGAAAATGTTAGAATGGGTTAAGGAAGGTACCGAAAGAGAAATAAGGAATGGGAAACCTTATTATCAAGGAAAACTCTACGTTCCAAGTGAGGATTTACGTAAAGAAGTCATTCAACACGGTCATGATAACCCATTGGCTGGCCACAAAGGAGTAAAAAAGACTTTTGAGCTGATTAAATGAGAATTCTGGTGGCCAGGTGTCGAAGCTCAGGTGAGACAATATGTGGCATCTTGTGAGCAATGTGTCAAGGGGAAGGTAATCAGACAGGCTTCCCAAGGTTTACTCATGCCTTTGCCTATAGCCCCGTATCCCTGGCATACAGTATCCATGGGTTTCATTGTCGATTTTGCTTTCTAGTCAGGGCTATTCTACCATATGGGTGGTAGTTGATCATTTTTCCAAGATGTCATTTTTTCCCATTAAAATCCATCCCCAACTCTGCACAATTAGCCATACTCTTCACCCAACACATTGTAAAGGCACATGGGATTCCCAAGGTGGGTATTTCCGATCGTGGATCACAGTTTATCTCTCGTTTTTGGAGGGCATTTTTGAAGAGACTGGGAGTTGACTCTCGTTTGTCTACTGGTTTCCACCCCGAAACTGAAAGTCAAACTGAGAGGGTGAATCAAGATCTGGAGCAAAATTTGCGCCTGTATCTGATGGATCAAGAAGGCGATTGGCCAACTTTGATTTGGGCAGCAGAATTTGCCTATAATAATGCGGAACATTCTTCCACTGGTTATACTCCATTCTTTTTAAATTCAAGCAGACATCCAAACATGTTAGTCGGAAAACTTGAGAGTGAGGTACCAGCAGTAGAGGTTGTAGTAAAAGACTTGCAGAAGGCCTACCAAGTAGCCACTAGTAATTTGACGAAAGCGAAAAGTTCCTTCAAGAAGCAGGCAGACAAGAAGAGGAGAGGAAATCCAGTTTATGAGCCGGGAGATAAGGTTTGGATCTCCACGCGCAATATGCGATTGAAGGGGAATAAGAAATTCCAGCCTAGATTTATTGGCCCCTTTCAGGTTGAAAAGATGGTAAACCCAGTCAGTGTAAAGATAAAATTCCCCAGCAGGGTAAGAATGCATCCAGTGTTTCATGTATCATTGATCAAAAGAAATCCACCAGATTTAAGGAAAGATTTGCCATCAGCCCCAGTTCAGTTACAGTCAGAAGAAGAATTTGAGGTAAAACGCATTTTAAATTCTAAGAGAACGAAAGGAAGGTTATTTTATTTGGTAGACTGGAAAGGTTATGGCCCAGAGGAAAGGTCATGGGAACCTAGTTCTAATGTTCATGCCCCCTGATTGGTTCGTGAATTTCATAGAACAAATCCTAATAAGCCCAAGGAGGGAGGAGAAGGGGCTTTGGTGGGGGGCACTGTCGGGTCTACACGGTTTCGGTCCAAAACTAGGCGATTCCATGTCAGGTGTGGCCTAAGGTACAAAAGATTACCTGGCCCCTAGTCAGTCAGGCGGCATCTATTTACTTCGCAGGGGCTCCTGCAGAAGTAGTGCTGGCAATTTCTTTTGAGTTTCCTGGCGGAATTCAAAGATTGCGGCCAACCGAGTTTTTCTCTCGCGGTTGGCTTTCTAGTGTTTTTGGCAGCAAGAGAAGTGTCCTGGTAAAGCGCTCGCGCTCCCTGCACTCTGCGCACTTCATCCGTGATTCCTGAGAAGAGCAGCGGCTGTGTATTGCGCATGAAGTTTCTGTCAGAAAAAACTCGTAAGAGATTAGCGTTTCCAATCTCTTTTCCGCCTGTCTTGCGCTTGCAATTTCCGACGTCGGTGTCTTCCGAGAGTGATTCCCAGCCTCGGGTATCGTGAACTTAGTATTTTTCTACACTCGCAGTGGAGGTGTTCTTCCTAGTGGAAATTTGGAGGAACTTCTGAAGACAGTGAAGAAGCCTCGCTGAGGTATATTTTTTGAGACTTTAATTCCTCTGGTTATTTCATTAAATTCTTAAAGAGGAATTTGTGAGACAATATTTACCAGTTCTTCTCAGACTAAGTCAGCAGTAAACATTCTTCTTGACTGAATTCCTAATGGCTTTTTGGCAGTTGTGTAAAAGGAATCCTTGAGACATTTCTTTCTATCAATAAGTGAAAGACTTCTAGTCTTTAAGGCGGAATTATGAAGTATGCGCAACAATTCTCAGAACTATCTGCTTAGATGACTAAAGAGCAGGATTCCTATGTAGATATAAATATATATATATTTGTACTTGCCACCAGCAGCTCCGCATCAGCAGATCACCAGTCCGTATCCTCTAGAGAAAAGGAAAAAGAAAAGAACTTTATATTTTCAACAAATTTCAACTTGCGCAAACTCTTATTAACATAAGAGAGCAGCTAATTCATTACTAAATACAGGTAACAGGAATCGCTTAGTGAGTGGGAACAGCATAGGTGGGAGGAGGGACTTAATGTAAAGTAGTAATCCTTTTGTTTGTGTTTTCAGATGCTCGTGAAGACCCTCGCTAGATAGCTGTGAGGAAGAAGCATAGCAGTGGCAGCCTCTATCTTACCCAATCCCCTTTCCCCCTCTACTGAAGGTGGACTGTAGTAGTTAGCTTGCAGTGGTGTTGGGGATTTGGGAAAAGTTCTTCTGCTCCCGTGGAAGCCAAGTTTCAGGTTCGTGGTACTTGACACTAGGACCTACTCCTCGCATCTCCTGCCTCCACAGCAGGACTGTTCACCTGCTACCGCTGTCTCTTCACCTGCAACCTAGGACCACCTGCCCTCATGGAAACCAGAACCATGCCTGCCACGCCGACCGACCCCACCCCGTAACCTCTCAAATGTCTGCTGATCAATGCCAGATCGCTCTGCAAACATGCCACAGAAGTCTGCGACACCATCTCTACCCTCTCCCCCGACATAACCTTCATTATAGAGACTTGGCTCAACCCCTCCTCTGCCCCCGATATTGCCAGTGCGATGCCAAACGACTACAAGATGACTCACCGGGACTTCATCAACAAACACGGAGGTGGCATTGCCATCAGCCACTAAAACAATCTGCTGCACCACCATGGGAGACTACACCACACCGATCATGGAATACCTGAATTTTCAACTCCACACTGACGACAAACCGACCATCGGAAGCACCGTCACCTACAGACCCCCAGGTCCACGCACTGGCCTTTGCGACGCCATCGCTGACTTCATCGGACCACTCGCCATCGAATCCAAGCACTACATTTTCCTCAAAGACCTCAACTTCCTCCTGGACATCCCCTTAGATACAAACTCCGCCAATCCCTTAGAACGAATGGACAATGTTGGCCTCACCCAGTTGGTTACAGACCCCACACATGGAACAAGGACACGCACTGTACCCTATCTTCACGTCCAGCAACAGAGTCAAATACAGCTGTACCATGGAACTCACCTGGACCAACCTCTCCATCGTCTACTTCACTATCACAAGATCACCTCGCAACACCCCCAACCCTCCCAGCCCCTCCTTCCACAGCTGAGGCAAAGTGACACAGACCTAGTGGACAGGCACCCTCAACACCACTCAGCCCGCTGCTGCAACCAACCTGAAATAGGCGGTCGATTACTCCAACACCTGGATCACCAATGCCGCCGACCGAGTCACCCTCTTCAAACCATCCAAAACCTGCAGATCTTCCAAACAAGCCAGCTAGTACACACCAGAACTCAGCACAATGAAATGCAGCTGCAAACAATTGGAAAGAAGATGGCACACCAGCAAAAATGTTACAGACCGAGCCACCTTCAAGACAGACCTCAACAAATACCACCAAAGACTCGAAAAAGGATGCCCTTGCAGACCTCATCGAGGCCAGTGCCAACCCTACCAAGGAACTCTTCACCATCGTCGGAGAGTTTTCCTTTCCAATAGCCACCAAGAACACGATCCCTCCCTCACAGGAACTCTGCGACACGGCAATGAATCACTTCTACAACATAGATCCATCATCTATAGGAACTCCGAAGCCCCAATGCACCAACCTACTCAGCTTCCTCGATCCAGCAGAAACCTCCCCTGACCAGCCTCTCACCTCATGGGAACAGCTCACCACACCGGACACCACAGCCATCATGAACTTTATCCACTCGAGAGCACCAACTGACCCCTGCCACCACCACCTTTTTACCCTAGGGAGCATCATGATTAGCCACCAACTCACCACCACCATCCTCAATGCATCCATCGCCACAGCCGCCTTTCCCAATGCATGGAAACACACAGAGGTCAGACCTCTCCTTAAGAAACCCTCTGCATATCCCAGCGAACTCCAGAACTACCCCCCCATCTCACTGCTCCTGTTTCCCGCCAAAGTCCTGGAGAAGGCCATCAACTGGCAGCTCACCGAACACCTGGAGAGAAACAAACTGCTAGACACCTCCTAACCCGATTTCCGAACCTACCACAACACCAAGACCACCCTGTTCACTGCACCCTTCTCAACAGAGGAGAATAGGCCGCCCTGATCCTTGTTGACCTCTCTGCAGCCTTCAAAATCAAAATGGGGAGAGGAGTTGGCCTAACGGCTAGGGCGGTCGACCTCGAATCTGGGGAACTGGGTTCGAGTCTCGGCAATGATGCTGAACATCCTGTGATTCTGGGCAAATCACTTAATCTCCCCGTGCCTAACAAAAATGAATGTGTCCTCATGTAATGCAACTGGTGCTACGTAAAGCGCTCTGATACCCGATTCGGGTCAAGTTCGCGCTATATAAAACTCTGTAAAAAAAAAAAAAAAATATCCCACCACATACTCATCAGGAGACTGTACCAGATCGAAATCAAGGGAGACGCACTCAGATGGATTGCATCATTCTTCATGGGCTGAACGCGGAGAATCCACCTACTCCCTTCACCTTGGAACCCACGACCACCATCTGCGGTGTCCCTCAAAGCTCATCCCTCAGCCCCACCCTCTTCAACACCTACATGACTCCTTTAGCCAACATCATCAGATCCCATGCTATCAACATCCTATCCTACACTGACGACACGCAGCTCATTCTCTCTCTCTCTCTCTCTCTCTCTCTCTCTCTCTCTCTCTCTCTCTCTCTCTCTCTCTCTCTCTCTCTCTCTCTCTCTCTCCTCCCCCCCCCTCTCTCTCTCTCTCTCTCTCCCCCCCTCTCTCTCTCTCTCCCCCCCTCTCTCTCTCCCTTCCCCCCCCTCTCTCTCTCCCCTCCCCCCCCCCTCTCTCTCTCCCCTCCCCCCCTCTCTCTCCCTCCCCCCCCTCTCTCTCTCCCCTCCCCCTCTCTCTCTCTCCCCTCCCCCCCTCTCTCTCTCTCCCTCCCCCCCTCTCTCTCTCTCTCCCCTCCCCCTCTCTCTCTCTCTCCCCTCCCCACACCCACTAAGAAACTGCATGAAGAACGTCGCAGCCTAGATGAAAGACTACTGTCTGAAGCTCAACATGGACAAAACCGCAGGGCTGATCTTTGGCCACCATGCCTCCCTCTGGAGCGACACCTGGTGGCCTGCTGAACTTAGACCCACACCAAAAGACCACACCCGCAACCTCTGTATCATCCTGAGCAGCAGACTCCCCATGAAACAACAGATAACTCCGTCTCCCCTGCCTGCTTCAACGCTCTCCGCATGCTCAGAAGAATCACCAGCCCTCTGGACTACGGCAACGCACTGTACACAGGAACCATCACTGAACTGATCAGAAGGCTCCAGACTCAGCTGCCACACTGATCCTGAACCTGCCCAAACAGACCCACATTACCCAGCACCTGAGGAACCTCCACTGTCTCCCTTCCCAGAAAAGATGCCAATTCAAACTGCTGACACACGATTACAAAGCACTCGACGACCAAAGACCAACATACATGAACCACCGCATGAACTTCCACCAACCACCCAGAAACCTTCACTCCGCCGCCCTTGCACAGACATTGCACATCCACCGGAGCCACAGTGGAGGCCGCTTCTTCTCCCACTCCGCCGCCAAGTCCTGGAATGCCCTTCCTCTCCACCTGCGAACATCACCCTCTCCGGACTTCATGAAGAGACTCAAGACCTGGCTTTTTGACTAAGCCCAGCAACCCAGCCCCTGGATACCCTCACGGGTGACAAGCCACGCTCTACAAGTACTGATTGATTGATTATGCTTTTTTCCCGGTCCAGGGAGGACCTGGCCTCGCAGTTCGTGCCAGACTGTTCGCATGGGGAGCAGGGTCAAGACTGATTTGCATATGGCTGGATCTAAACTGGAATGGCATGGTGATCAAAAAAACTATGGATTTAACCCAGATCTGTGACTGGGGTGAATATTTGACAATGTTCAGCATTCCGTCCATCATCGTTTTGTGTTGCTATACTAACTATTAGTCAGGGATCACTAATGCAGCTCTAGAACACATTTAAGCGGGTTTTCTGTTTACATTTACTGTTTGAAATATATACAGATAAGGGCTTAAAATACCAGCTTTAGGGGATGTTTGTACCGACTGTGAAATTAAAATACCGGTGTTGCTGTAGAAAACTGTCCGGGTGGCAAACCTAGAAGCAGAGAGCCTTGAATGAGTGAAAGAAACCGATTTTTTACAGTTTTATATAGCGTGAACTTTAACCCAAAGGTATTGGAGTGCTTTACATGGCCAACGGTTACATTACACAAGGGCACATTCTACCTTTAGGCACAAGGAGATTAAGTGATTTGCCCAGAATCACAAGATGTTGAGCTCACGCCAAGTCTGGAATCTGGTTCCCTTGTTCTAAAGTCTGCTGCTCTAGCCGTAAAACTCCATCCTGGTTGAAGGGAAGGTGGCAGGGAGAAGCCACATGAGAGCTTGACTCATTATGGGTTTGAGGTTCCAACAGGATCTCGAGCTGAGGCAGAGCCAGGGAGTATGCCCTTGGAGTCTATTTCTCACATCAAGCCTGTTTCAAAGTGCTGCCATATTGTCAGATCAGTGGATGAGGCACTGGGAGAGTGACCTTGAGCAAATAATAAACAGTTCATTAGTAGACCCAAACTGCAGAACTTCTACTTGGTGCAAAGGCTATATATTTACCATGGTGCTACATTTAGGTGACTATACCATGTGACTGGGCACTCTCTCCTCCCAGGTAATATTCAGTAAATGTTTTAAATTCCGATTACTAGCAGTTTTTACATTGAATCAAAGTACTCCCACTCTTGCCAAAAAGAGAGCAGCAGAGCAGTAAGCAGGCCACTGGAATTGTGTGGCGGGGAGGGCCAAATTATGCAGTAGGGTTGAGTAAAATATGTTGCAAGAAAAGGCAAATTATGCAGCATAATGCTGTACATTTTATGATAGTATTACTTCACAATATTGTCATTTTTACACTTGCTAACACTACCTGGGCATTTATTGCTTCTCAAGTTTAACATTCATATGTAGCAATAAGCGACAGAAATGTGACCAGTCAAGCTTTGCAAAGGGTCTTTGAAAACGTGGCAGCACGTGCCACTGCATTTTTCGTAACTTTTGAACCGTTTGAGCTAGAAAACTTTTTTTTTTTTGTTAAAAACTGCATATTATGCACCAGATGGTGGATTATGTGGCAAATACAGCAAATCGATAACTATGCGAAAAATGCTACAGCTGCACAGGCACAGAATTCCAGTGGCCATGGCAATACGTTCAGAAAAGGGATTTCTTAAGAGCACACAATTTGGCCAAATGGGACATCCGGATTCCATATTTCCAACTCGTTCACAAGACCACAACTGGGGAATCAGTGATTCTGATGGCAAGCCAAAGGGGGGCTGCCCCTTCCAGGGAATTGTCACTCTGTTATGGACCCTGCCGAGCTTTAGAACATGGTGTTTATTTTCATCATAAAACTGAGATTAGATGTCAAATATCCTAGTTCCATGGTTAACATGTAGGGGTAGAACCAGGACCCGTGGCAGTGGGTACTTGCTGGACAGTATGCGTGGGAGATACCGATATTTAGTAATAGTAATAATAATTCCATTTGTAAAGCACCTGGTTACACAACACGGTGTGTCCCCGTGCTAGGGTCAAAAACCCCAGAGGAAAAGAAAAAGGGAGCATCTAAAAAAGGGGGAACAAGGGTTTTTAAATAAACGGCATACAGCGAGTCTAATTTAGGGAGGTGTTTAGGCCTTTGCGAAAGATATCTCAGTGGGTTTGGCTCTCGGAGTCCACTGGTGTTTCAAATCTTAAGACTATTTCATTCTGTTTGGATACCAGGGTTCATTTTCTAAACTTGTCACTCAAAATTTGCAATAGTGAGCAGTCAAGGCTTACTCCAGGAGGTGATAAAGAGATTAGAACTCAAAAAGAGTATGAAGAGTAATCACACTCATAAACTCAATCGCCCCCTCGGAGTTATCTTTTAATATTGTCTGCTTTAGAAAGGCGTATTTTGAATGAAAACCCAAAAATCTTCTATGTGACTTATAGTTTCCCTGCTTCTCAATACACATCTTCCAATGTCTCAGCACACGCAATGTGCCTCCATGCGCGCAGTGTTTCTCCAAAGGTACAAATTGTCCTATGAAGTGGTAATGGAAAATTGGCCACTGTGCGTGGCTCTTGCAGTGTTGACTGGAACCATGGCTGCAAGGCCCGGAGAAGGGGGTCTTTCTTCCCCTCGACCTTGCAGCACCAGACCATGGATGTGAGGCTCAGGGCAGTGGGGCCTCATCCCATGGGCCTTAAAGCACTAAACCATAGCTGTGAGGCCAGGGAATGGGACCACCCTCCCCTGTGCCTCAAAGCTTTGGTTCATAGTATGGTGATCGTTCGGAAGTAACAACCTCCCCCTAGGCTTGGAGTGATACCCCATTTTTGCGATGCCCATGGTAGAGGGATCCCACTCTCCTGGGCTTCGCAGCACAAGACCATGGTTGTGGGGTCTAGGGGAATGAAGGCTACTACCCTATGCCTCATAGTCATGATGTAACATAGGGAGGCCGGGGGAAAGACCCCTCTTCCCTGAGCTTCGCAGTCATGCTTATGTTCTGCGAGGCCCATGGATTAGTGGGCTCCTCCCCCAATCCTCTCCGTGCTACACCATCCTTTAGAGGCCATGGAAGGGGTGCATTTTGTACCACAGCTCTGTACTATGGCTCTGTGCATGGGTCCATGTCAGGGCCATAGCCATCAATAGCGCTGCAGTTGCAGTGGCACTGTGCCCAGGGGTATTAAGTGATTGAGTACCCATTTTCCCCAACTTATGGCTTTATTTTACTGTGCAGCCAGTGGACCTAGTTGAGGGGACGCTTTTACTTTGCACCAGGGTGAATGGCATCCTTGCTGTGCTGCTGGCCATCCTTCCATGGACCTCATAGCCGTGTTCCGGAGCTGTGAGGTCTAGTGAAGGCCCTCCCTCCCCTGGGCCTCGCAGCCAGCCGTCGTTGGACACTCAAGGGACGAGGCACCAGTACATGAGCTTAGCAGCACAGGAGTATGGCTCTGAAGCTCATGGGATGGGGGTGGTCTCTATCAGGGGTGTAGCTGGCAGTAGTGCAGCAGGTGCAATGGCATCAGGGCTCATGGATGTGTGGGACCTAAGGCACCCAGGTTATGGCTGCGTTTTACCGTCCGGCATCATTTTCTTGTATCAGTGGCCATGACTACATTACTATGTCACTGGTCCCTTCTACCATGCACCCCACAGCCATGATCCAGAGCTGCGGAGCCCAGGAAAAGGCCATCCTCCCCTAGGCCCACCAGCCATCGTCCAGTGCTGAGAGGCCCAAGGGAAGGAGCCTGCTGCCATGGGCCTTGCAGCACTGGTCCATGGTTGCAGTGCCCAAGGAGAAATGCCCTTCTTAAGGGCATAGCAATCAATAGGGCAGCAAGTGCAGTGTGACTGTGGCCTCCAGGTGTTATGGGCCCAATGCACTCAAATTATGGGTGTATTTTGCTGTCCCAAAAACAGTATACAAGAATTGATGGATGGAATGCTTGAATTAATCTCAGCAACTGGTAATTACGCAGGCCGCATCCGAGTCCATCATTATTTTGCACACCAGACCACCTCAGTTTGGACCCAGCCATACGCAAATTCAATCTTGACCTTGCTCCAGTGGGAACAGTCCAGACCGAACAGCTGCTTAGTGGGCCATGCTCACAGCATTGTTTTTATTTTTTTTTAAGGTTTTGTTCAAAATTGGGATAAATCCAATGAAAGGAGATGTGTCTCAAATACGTTAATTGAATCTGCATCATGCTAATTTGCAAAATGAAATGCACTCTCGAACCATGGAAGTGTATACTGATAATTAGTATCAGAACATTTAAAGGATTCAGAACACTTTGATAGAAGTGTTGTAGCCATGGCTCACGGCACATGGCATTAAACCCTTTTAGCCTACATATGATTGTAATATGGTAGTTTTTAGTATTTTATAGTGACTTGGGTGAGGGTTTAATAGAATTCAAGCTGTTTCCAACTGTTTTATTTACTTTCATATTTTTCTTGTACCACCGACCTTATATTCCACTGGGTATCTGGGAAAACATCTTGGAATTTTAACCACGCTGCCTCTCCCTGTAGGACATTGGGAGAGGTGTGGCGCAGCGGCCAGGGCGGCTGACTCCGGAGTATGGGGCTCACGGTTTGATCCCCAGCGCCGGAGGCAGATCAGCTCAGCATCGTGTGACTCTGGGCAATAACTCACTTAATCTCCCCGACAGCCCCCAGCGCGTTGAGACCCTTACGGGTGATTAGTTCGTGCTTTACAAATACCGGGTTATTATTATTATAATTCTGCATGCTGCAGCACACCTCACTAGGTCATAAAGAAATGGCTCCACAGTTTCCCTTTGCCAGCCCACACAATCTTCAAATCCAGATGCATTATCTGAAAAGACATCACAATGCATTGACAGTCAACAAACCATCTACCTATCATATCATTCCTTGACTTTGTGTCTGTTACTGACTGTGTACAGTGCTCTGCTGCCCTTTGGCTAGGTTTGCACAGTACGACTGACACGCATACCTTCTTGGATGACAAGCTCGCCACCTCCAGTGTATCGTCACATGCCCACAGCAAGGACTTTTTCAGACGGAAGATGATGTACTAAAAAGAGAAAAAACAAGCAAAAGGTCTTTTCCATCTATGCCCGGTGATCTGGAATGATATCCCCATAGCCATCCAGATAGCCCAAACCCAACTCCAATTCAGAAAACAGCGACTACTCAAATAAAAAAAAATAAAAAAATCATGATGCAGTCACAGTCCACAAACTATCTATTCCGCCTATCACATGTTAAATATGTCTTTGGCTTGACCATGTACAGGGCTTCACAGCCTTTCGGCTAAATTAGCCCTATATAAATACTGCATACGTACATGTGTATCTAATGCACTAATTTGTAAACAAATTATTAACATTTGATTAAACTTATAAGTTTTGGAAAGACTTAGGCCAACCCTTTCCATCCAGTGTGACTAATATTATGTAGTTCCAGTTAATCGAAATTTAAAATGTATGTACTTATTTTATTAATGTTAATATGTATGTTATTGTTTTACTGATATCCACACCAAGAAAGTTGTTTTTTGCAAAGTCGCTCAGCAATCGTCAATTGATGACACTTCCTGTGATTTAACGTTGTATGCAAATTAGAGAGGCCTCACACATTCCCTTTTTGCCGGGTGCCCTAAAAGTCCTAGAACCAGTCCAGTATGCTGATTTTGGAACCCACTTTTGGACCCTTGGAAACCTATAGGATCCCATAGGACTTGTTGGGTCCTTTAGGTTGGTCTTCTGTCTTTGTGGTTTGTGCTTCTTGTACAGCCTGCGCTGTGCATCGTCTGAGCTATTTGGACAGAGCTGTCGGGGGAGTCCACTGCGAAGGGAAATAAAAAAATTTAATAAAAAATGTATGCAGTAAGTAAATGACAGGCCAGCAGTATGATATGGGGGGGGGGGGAAGAGGGGGGGTGACTATTGTGACTAGTGAAAGGCGGGGACTGGGTAAGATCCAAGGTAGAAAATGCACGGAAAAATATCATGAACAAAGGTTCCATAGCTGCTCCATGCATGCCAACATTTCAAAGCAGGAAAGTGGGAGAGTTTGTAAAAATACATCAGAGAATGAATTTCTCCAATTAACTTCTATTGTAGAAGATGCAAGAGACAGCTAAAATAAAGCAATTTTTCGGTTCATAAATCGGTAGTGTATTTATGCTACTCAGTGCACGCTTATCTATTAATATTTTATTTCTTTATTGACATTTTGCATTATTTATCACAACATACGTAAAACACAGAACTTGGAGCTACACCTGGCATGGCTTGATAGTACACACTAAGTTGTAACCTGGTGCAGAAAATATTGTTCATTAGAATATTCATAGCTGTACATTGGGAATCATCACTGCATGTTTTTATGGTAATCCAAAAAGAGAGGGCCTGCTGATTTGCAAATTAATTAAGTCAAGCCTTATGACAACGCTGCCTTTATAGAATACTCACCCCAACCACTCCATACTTTCTTGTGTTTTTGTGGGCCTCTTGCTTCGTATATTCGCATCTCCAGTATCTGACACTTATTGATACCCTGTTTCCATCCTCTGAGTGTGGGGGTGTTTTTAACTGCTCCAGTTTTGTACTATATTCCTCTTACCTTTGTGAGGCATAGCTTCAGAAACATCTTCTCGGTGTGTATAAAGCCGTCATCTTCTGCTAGGGTGTTGTTCAATGGCCTCATCATAACTACCTGGAGCTTTTGAAAAATTCCATACTATATGGAAAAAATCGCTTTAGAAGCTCAACACCATAAGCCTTCTGGTCCAGGGCCTCTATGAAAATGCCATAGCATTTCCAGAGTGCTCGATGCCTCCGTGAGGGGTAATTAATGCAAGAGTGCACTCATCATCAAAAGGTTCAGGTCGGCCTCCCATATCTCTGTTTACTGAAGTTCATGGGGGAGTTGTTCACTAGGGTTTTATACATGGGGGAGAGCTTCTCCTTTTGACGGAGTGGTGATGTCACTATTTTAGTCTCTAAGTGCCTGGATTCTGGAATCACATCAAGATTCTTTATGTATGGTGTGAAAACATGTTTGAGCTGAAGATATCTAATGAACTGCGAGTTTAATAGCCCATATTCCGCTCTCAGCTCAGCAAAGGACTTCATTACACCATTTGTAGTTGGATCCACTAGCTTGTAGATTCCAAGACGTCCCCATCCATTGATTCTCTCTATGGCCAACACTTTGTGGATGGGTACCATCCTGTCGAAAGGAGTTAGCTCTATGAGGCGGTTCACCCAGCCCTTGTATCTGAGGGCCATTTTCTATATGTTGCATACCACTCTGGCTGGTAGAGGGGCCACAATAGGAATTTCCCTCCATAAAGGAAATGCATCGGGGTTTCTCATTCATTACTGAAATTTTCAAGGCATACACAGGGTAAATTGCGAGTCTCACATTTAGGGTGTGAAACTAGTCATTAGCTACCAGTAAGAGATATTTTCTGGGGTCTATCAAAGCAAGGCCGTCATCGTGCGATTTTGTTTTTTTGCAACATTTTTCAAAGGCAAGTGTCGAATGGCCTAACCACGCCAGAGAAATGACTCCATTGCAGAAGTTAAGACATGGAGATACATCTCTAGAGCTAGGCGAATGGAAAATATTGCAGAGTGCAAAGGATTTTCAGAAGAACTATCATTTTCCCCATCATTACCGGTGTCAATGCCGTCCAGGTTTGTACATCCCTAGGTACACTAGCCAATAAAGGAGTTATATTTGTGGTGTGGGCTGTTTCTTCTACTTCAGTCAGGTAGACCTCTAAATATTTAATGGATTGGGTATTGACCTGGATCCCACCATTTGCTACCCAATCCTCAGGACAGGTCTCCTGGCTTAGAGGTTATAGCACAGTTTTCATCCAATGTATTTTAAGACCGGAGCATAGGCTGAAAGTATTTAGTAGTTGTACTACCGCAGGTTTCTTGGATAACTAAGCTATATAAGACGATAATCAGCATATAGCGATATTTTATCTTCCATGTGTGTTGTCCATTGGAATCCACTGACTTTTTCTGAGAGCCAAATTTGTCTAGCCAGGGGTTATAATGCAATGGCGAACAATAAAGGGAACGGACGGCATCCCTGCCTCACCCGCCCTTTACAACTGAATCGGCTCTAAAAGTAGCCTCTTACGTAGTGTTCTTGGTATATAGTATGAAGCATAGGCCTATACTCACCTATTCCAAAAGCACAAAAAGGTTTCCCAGACTATAGTAACAAATGCTTTTCTAAGTCTACAACTATCAGAGATACAGCTACCTTCAGTCGTTGACTAATAGCAATCGCGCTGCATGTCCTTCAGATATTGTGCCTGGTTGCTCTGTGCTCTCCATGCCACTGGAATCAAGCTATCCTGGCTGAAGAGGGGTGAAACCCCGAAACCGGTCCTAGGATGCTTGTTTCCAGTCCAGGGAGGACCTGGCTTGGCAGTTCGGGCTGGACTGTTCCCATGAGGCACAGGGTCAAGACTGATTTGCATATGGCTGGGTTCAAACTGGAATGGCATGGTGAGCAAAAAAACGATGGATTTAGGCCCAGATCTCTGTACTGGGGTGAATGTATGACATTGTTCTGCATTCTGTCCATCAACTGTTGTTTTTGCATTTGTCACCCCGAGTGGGACGGGTATGCCCAGACGTGGGTCCCGTGCTCTCCATGCCACTGGAATCAAGCTATCCTGGCTGAAGAGGGTGAAACCCCGAAACCGGTCCTAGGATGCTTGTTTCCAGTCCAGGGAGGACCTGGCTTGGCAGTTCGGGCTGGACTGTTCCCATGAGGCACAGGGTCAAGACTGATTTGCATATGGCTGGGTTCAAACTGGAATGGCATGGTGAGCAAAAAAACGATGGATTTAGGCCCAGATCTCTGTACTGGGGTGAATGTATGACATTGTTCTGCTTTCTGTCCATCAACTGTTGTTTTTGCATTTGGTTGCTCTGTGTGGCATGAAGACGCTTTGATCTGGATGTATCAATTTTGTTATCACTTGTGCCAATCTTTGAGCCAGTTTCTTAACTAGAATTTTGACCTCCATCTCAATAAAGAGATTGGCCAGTATGAGCTTGGGTTGTCCGAACGACGATCCAGTTTAAAGATACTCACTATGTGAGCTTCCCTAAGCTCTTATGGGAGGTAACCTTGTCTGTATTGTTGGAATACCTCAAAAAGTGGTAGTGACAATGGTGTGGCAAGACATTTGAAGAATTCCGCTGGAAAGCCACTGGAGTGCGTCATTTTGCCCATAGACAATTCGATTATGGCATCCAAGATTTCCCCAGCACTAATAGGTCCATCAAGTATCAGCCTATCAGTGTTGAAGAAAGTGGACATGAAGACCTGTTTAAAGTAATCCTGAAGCGAATCAGGGGAGCTTATAGGGGATTCAGGATAGAGGTCTTCATAATGTTTTGCGAAAATGTGTGCTATTTTATCTGGTGCAGGGTGTGTATTTCCTTCGCTATCTGTTAATGTTAATTGTGATTTGTAAAGTGCCTAATACCGACAGGTCTCTAAGCGCTGTGAGAGAGTAGCCATAGCCCACCCCGATGAGTGAGGGTTCGCCCCAGGTCAGTGTCTACGTTATGTCCAGGCCTCTGTGAAGAGGAAGGTCTTCAGTTTTCTCCTGAAGGGAAGGAGGGCTTGTTCTGACCGGAGGTCTCCTGGTAGCTTGTTCCACAGCTGCGGGATCAAGAACGAAAAGGCTCGCCCCCTTTAGTCGTGTTGTTAAACCGTGGACAGGCCAACTGGCCTCCCTCGGATGGCCGAAGGGTGCTACCGGGGACGTATCTCCCTAGGCGCTCCTTGATGTATCCTGGGGCCTGCCCATGAAGGGCCTTGTGGGCAATGCAGAGGCCCTTGAAACTGGCTCGCTGTTTGACGGGAAGCCAATGTAGCTGTTGCAGCAAAGGTGTGGCCCGGGCCCGTCTGGGGAGTTTGAAGATCAACCTGGCAGCATCATTCATCGCTACTTGCAGCTTGCCTAGCAGCTTTTCCGGTAATCCAATATGTGGTGCATTGCCATAATCTAGGCGGGACATAAGTGCGGTAACCACTGTCCGCATGGTGGAAAATGAGAGGAGAGGTGATAGTTTCCTCAGCTGCAGGTCCCAACCACAGAGGACACTTGGTTAGACAGAGTGAGTTTATCGTCAATTTTAATACCAAGGCTTTTTACGACTGGAGCTGGAGACGGTGTGTCTCCCAGCTCCTGTGGCCAGAAGAGGTTAGTCCACGGGTTGCTTCTCGTGGTGATGGCTAGGACCTCCATTTTGTCTGGGTTGACTTTAAGTGAGTTGGCCATCATCCAATTGTCGACCTATCTAAGGATATTTTGCACGCGTGCGTGGGCTTGTGGGGTTTTGACAATTTGCAGGATTAGTTGTTTGTTGTCGGCGTAGTTGAACACCTGGCAGTCCATCCGGGCCAAGGCCCCCACCAACGGTCTGAGATAGATATTAAACAGAAGAGGTGATCGTGCCGACCCTTGTGGGACTCCGCAGGTTAGTGTCCCTCTACTGGACACACAGTCGCCCATCTGGATCCTTTGAGTACGGTCTGTCAGAAAGGATGTGATCCATTGGTGTATCCTCCCACGGATACCTATGTCCCTGATTCGTGCCAGGAGTTGACTGTGGTTAACCGTGTCGAACGCCGCCGAGAGATCTAGTAGGACCAAGGCACACAGCTTCTTGCTGTCTGCTGTGAACCTGATTTCGACCAGCACCGACAGCATCACCAACTCGGTGCTGTGGTGGGCTCTAAATCCTGCCTGTCTGCCCTGGAGTAGCTGATGTTCCTCTATGAATATCAATAGGGTTTTGAGGACGTGCTGTTCCATTATTTTAGCCAGGAAAGGAAGTTGGGATATGGGCCTGTAGTTCTTCATGTTGGTGGTATCAGCTCCCACCTTTTTCAGTAGTGGGGTTACTCTGGCTTCCTTGAAGTTACTGGGTACCTTCCCCGTTTCCAGCACTAGATTGATCAGGGCGAGGATCTCTCCCTCAAGCGCAGGCAGGGCCAGCTTGAATATCCTTGGTGGGCATGGGTCTGCCGGCGAGCCAGACTTAATTCGGGTCACAATGTGGGACAGGGAGTCATGGTCTAGCCTTGGGAAAGAGGCAATACACTCTTTTATATCACATTGTAGCTCCTGCATAGCTAAAGGGTTCTGGCTGATGTACTTTGTCTAGGAAGGTCAGGAACCTGTTGCAGTGTTCCTGGCTGGTGGCTGATTCCTGCATCTGCTTTAGACTGAGCTCTTTCAGGATTCTAAAGGTTTATTTTTGTTTGTTGTCTGCCTCCATAATCCTGGACTCGTAGAACTCTGCTTTTCTGGTAAGGATGGCTTTTTTGTATGTGGCTAACCTAGCCCTGTATTCTTTGAGCGCCCCAGGGTCATATGACTTGCGCCACAGTCTTTCATGCTGGTGTAGGGTCCGTTTCTGTCCCCTTAGTTCCTCCGTGAACCAGGGGGCTCCCTTGCCCTTGTTCTTCACTCTTACTTTACGAGCCGGTGCCACCCTGTTGATGGCTACTCTCAGCTGGTTAGTGATGGATTAATTCTTTTCCTCGAGATCCTCTGGCCTAAAGCTCCTCGGTGAGTTACCTCGCAGCGCATCCCCCAAGCTATCTGCCTCACTTTTTTTCCAGCTACGCACCATTTTCCATTCCAGAGGGGGGCTGCCTAGGGCGCCTAGCTTGGGGGATCTGGAGGCTGATCAGGTAGTGGTCCGACCAGCCACAAGGCTTGATATCCATCAGTTTAGCCTGTGGCTGAGTGGACCAGATGAGGCCAAGGGTATGTCCTTTCTCGTGGGAGGGGGTATCCATCTGTTGTGTGGTTTATGTCTGAACTCCTGGTCCCTACACGCCAACCAGTGGGTTAGTTTGCCTGTTTTGTCCCTTTTATCATACATTCTGCTTTGCGCCGCCACCCAAGTCTTGTATGCCTGATCTTGCCATGCCTGTTCATTTTGTTACTTTGTTCGTTTAAACTTGTGTGGGTTATCATCAGATGGTGAGGTTCTATACTGGCTCTCTGCCAGAAGGACATCTTCCTTTAACTTATCAAATCTACATCGCTTTTCTTTCTCCCGGCAAGAAACTGAACTTTATAGCCTACCTCTGATGACCGCTTTGTACACAGTTGTTGATTCAACTGAGTCTTTATTTAAATCAAAACACTGTGTGGTCTCTTCTATTATTAGGTCCCTAAACTCTTGGTTCTGAAGCCACCAAGGGTTCAACAGCCATTGATGTGGGGCATGCAATGATTCACCAAGAATGTGAAGCTCTGAGGGGGCATAGTCTAAGCTTCTCACGTGAATATTTATGGCCTCTCCTCTGTCTTTGAATTAAACTAGCATTAGAAAGTAAGCTATATGAGAGAAAGATCTGTGAGCCACAGAAAAGAACATGAATTCCCCCCTCTGCTAGGTGATATTGGCGCCAAATATCTATTAGTCCCATGCTTTTTGTGAAATCGGTTAGCGGAGTGACCTGAGGGGGGTTGTATGATAGAAGCACAACTGGTTTTACCATGCGTGCCTCTACCACGCAGCCCAACCACAAATGCGTCTTAACCACGCATTCCTTTACCATGCATGCATGAATGGCAAATGGGTATGTGTGGCTTTACTTTACTTTATTTGAGTTTTATATAGCGCTGGCTAGACCTGGAGGTATCAGAGCGCTTTACATAAGGATCCAACACAGATTACATCAGTTACAAGTTACATCAGTTACAGGAAAACATTTCAAGAGCATTGGGAGACGAAGTAAATGGAGATTAGAAAGGGGAAGGGGGTGGGGAGAAAGGAGTAGGAGGGAGAAAGGATGTAGATAGGATGGGTGGAGAGACGAAGGAGAGTCTGCCCAAAGTCCGGCTGGGTAGGTGACGGCCGAGGGGTAAGTCCACAGCCCATCTCCTCTATAGCTATCAGGTAGCTCCACCGGGCATCAGTCAAGCGGCTAGGTCTCAATGAGAAAACAATTCGAGAGCAAAGAGGAGGGATAAATGGAGCGTAAAGGAGAGAGTGGGTGGAGTAAAGGGGTAGGAGGGAGAGTACGACGGAGAGACGAAATAGGGTCTTGTCCAGTGTCTGGCTGGGTAGGTGAGGGCCGAAGGGGTAGTCCGCAGCCCATCTCCTCTATAGCTATCAAGTAGCTCCACCAGGCATCGGCCAAAAAGCTAGGTCTCCACGGCAGAGGTAGGTTCACAGATACGGTATCCTGAAGGGTAGGTCGGATGGGGGATGTGGTCGAGGTCTGGTCAAAGTAAGTTTTTTTCTCAGATGAGTAGCACGACAATGGTAGGGAACACTGTGACAGCCATCTTGGGGTCAGGCAAGGGATACTGACCTTGGAGTTAGTAACAGCCGGTTCACATTTTATTCTTTCACTCGGGGGGGGGGGAGTTTGTTGTGCAAGGGCGTAGGTTTGGGAGTGCCTCGAAGACTCGGGAGCCCTCCGTGGTGGTAATCAGGAATGGTCCTCGCCGCCATCTTGAGGTCAGGCACAGCCCAGAGAGAGCTTCTCGGTGAGCAAAAGTGGTCAAAAACAGTAGTGGGTCAGAGTGGCTTAGCAGGCAGCTGAGCAACAAATCCCTCTGTACCTCTCGGGGGCAGCCCCTATTCAGCTGTGTGCACTGCAATCACTCGTCCAAACAGGACATTGCTAGTAGGGCCCTCTATTCCATAAACTCACAAGATCCCGTGCCTGCGCACCGCCCCTGATTGTACTCAAGGCCCCATCTGTGTAGCTGCCCTAGTCTGCAGATAGTTAATTTGTGGAACTTTTCCGGTCACGCTAGGCTAGGTTAATTCTTTGGGTGGCTCCAGCGTTATACTTAGATGGCGCCGCCTTCGACCGCAGCCGCCATCTTAGGGTCAGGCATTGAGCTTTGATTTCCCCTCTCCTCTCCGGAGCGTGCTGCCAGCTAAGGTAGCCACTACCCCGCCTCCCCCTGACCACTCCTACTCCTTCCCCCACACTGTCCCTTAATTACCCCAACCCCTTCCACTGCCCTAAAACCTGCCCCGACCCCCCCAACACTAAAAACTACCCATTCCCCTCCCACTGCCTAAGGCCTAAAACCCTGCACCCTAACTTACACTACCCCGCCCCCCTGCGCTATCCCTTAAACTATCCCAATCCCTTCCACTGCCCTAAAACCTACCCTGACCCCCCAGCCCTAAAAACTAACCCAACTACCCATTCCCCTCCCACTGCCCTAAGGCCTAAAACTCTGCACCCTTACTTACACTGTCCCTCCCCCCTGCACTGTCCCTTAAACTACCCCAACTCCTTCCACTGCCCTAAAACCTACCCAACCCCCCAACCCTAAAAAAAAAAAAACCAGCCCCACACACCTCACCGCGGCGTCTTCCTCCTTCCGCCTTCCAGCAGCTAGACCGCGCACTGCCTTAATGTGTGGTTACGGCATATGCGTGGTTAAGGCAAGCATGGTAGAGCTTGCCTAGTCTGAACACGTGTGGTTCAGACCATGGTGTTCCAACTATTTCCCCCTGAGGGGTCACTGCCAGTGGTAGACCAGATTGGTCTCTGGTATAATCAGTCAGTCCATTTAGCATTTAGGTCATCCCCCTCACCAAAATAGTCAGGCCAGCAGGAGCCCTTATTATGACGGAGCCAATTGTTATCAAGACATCTTTAGAAGTTGACAGTGGTATATAAATGGAGCACAGTGCGATGGGCTGATCATATAGAGTACCAGTTATCATAACATATCGCCCTCTTGTATCTATCCATGTGCGTGTTATCACCACCATCTGGTTTTTATTAGTCAGATTCGTGTCCCCCGGCCCCCCTCCTAAACCTCGAATGAGCTGATAGGATAAATCCATATCTATTAAGGAGAGGGCAATACTCTCCCATAAGGGGGGTCTCTTGCAATAGGAGTATTTCTGCCCTGTAATGCATGGCCGTGGTTAGTATTGCCAATCTCATAACCTTGTTAAAGATTCTGTGGACGTTCCAAGAGATGCATCGAATTATGGTGCTGGAACGCCCTGGAGAGGCGTTATCTGTCATGTGACAGGTAATGAAGGTTCCCGTCTGCATCCATGTGTTTCTTGTTTCTAAAGTTGGATTGTGCCAAGCTTCTTAGCCCGTGAAAACTAAGCCCACCCTCTCTGTACTTCCAAACAACAAGCATCTGTTGTAATTTCCAACCTCGTTGGCAAGGTTAATCGGGAAGAAGGTGAGATATACTCTCCCCCTCGACTCCACCTACCCTACCTACCCACTGCTCCACTAATTAAACAAAACGAGTTCTGTAACTCAAAGTTATAACCTAGGAATCACCGCTATGGGTCAGATGAAAAGTACTGTTAGTTACCAATCCAACAGCACGTTGGAAGCCTCCTTTAAAATATGCACGGAAGGAGGGAAACTGATGCAGAGTTCAGTTATCATTTCGTTCTCCGCTGTGTCAGCATCAGGTATATTGTCATCTGCGCTGCATATGCTTATCAATTATTTTAACTCCATGGGTAGTAACAAGTACATGTTCCCACATAAAACCAGCTGAACCTGAACTTCAGTGTACAGTGAGTCTGGTAGAAAGCAGCAGTTTAATTACATCACTGATAGTAATTCTATGCTGCACCCTCATCTTTTGCCTTCTTACAAATTTGAGTTGTTAAATAAGTGCCAAAGAACTGAACTTTAGGTCGCCGTTGCTCTGCCCTTCGCAGTTAGAACTGAACTTGGATAAGTGTGGCTCAATGGCTCAATGGTTAGAGCGGCAGACCCTGATGCAGAGATCTGGCCCGGGACCAGGGTTCAATTCCCGCCTCGGCGGGTCTTGGGCTCAACTTCCTCGGACCTGATAATTCTCGCCTCGGTGCCTATTCTAATCATGGGTCCCACTCTGCAACTCTGAGCAATAGCTTGCTTAATCTCCACAACGGCCCCACCAGCGCTGGGATGCCTGGCTTCACCTTGGGGGTGCCCAGGAGTGGACATTTCACAGGGAAAAGCCAGGAAGGGTTCCACAGCGGTATGCGTTCAGCGCCAGGATGCCTCAGGGTAGCAGTGCGCTTTACAAGTACAAATTCATTTCATTTCATTTCAATTCTAAAACTAGTAAGAAAGCTCCACCTAGAAGTCAAGGGCACCCCTCACAAGTGGCGTCCGTTGGCATTAATTTGCTTGAAGAAGATAGCAGTTGGGGACACAAGAGATTATCAAATGAGTTCCTATTTAGAGTTAAATGCAAACGGGGCCAGAAGTGAAAGCTTGGGATCATCGTATAACCCCTTTTCAGATTAAGACCCTAGTCCTCTGTATCAAGAATTTAATGAGTTCATAGATGATTATTTCAGCCATGACACACTAGTCACGTCAGGTGGAGTTCCAAGTTGATTTACTTCAAATCACTGCCTGTGAAATAGTGGAAATAGATGGCAAATTAGGAAACTTGCATTGATTCATCACCCGCCTTGACAGTGATATGCAGTCTCACTCTCTAGATTCCACATGTTCACCCATACTGAAAAACTTATATTTATTGCCTGATATTATGCAAACACTGGTAGAGAATCTAAAATTGAACAGTAATTTAGGAATGAATCACAGAAGTACATTGATGACCGACACTTATTATCTGGGAGGGAAAGGGTCAAATAATACCTGTGATAGTGCATGTAAAAGAAGACCAAAACTTCCACCAATTCACTTTGAGCTCAGACCAAAGTTGTCCTGCTCATTACCCTCAGATGGATGTTGACAACTGTGTTTCTTATTTTGAGAAGAGAACAAGTTTCATCAAGAAAAAGCTTAATAAACTTAAAAAGCAAAACAGGACGACATATTATATCAAACTGTTTGTGGGCAAAAGAAAGAAAACTATAAAAGTTTTAAAATCTCCACAGCAAAAACCAAGTGAGGCAATAAGTAATTCTATGCACAAAAACTCTCAAAATGAAACTTAGGTTGGTAAACTCTACAGTCCTACATGAATTTAATCTCCACTATGTCCCATTTGGTAATGCAACAAACTGAGAATACGAAATTTGCCACCTCTTTAGGTGATAAAAGCGACACAAGCAGCAAAGTTGGATGCACTTACACTGAGGTCACACATGGGAATATTAAGAATCTTGACCTTGATAAATATAAGCAGCACTATTTATATCTTCACAGAGCATTTCACATCTAGTTTAGAAGAAGTAAGTAAAACCAATCTAATTCTCAAGCATGGGAGCTTATATATACTCACATGATTGAATAATTCTCCACCGTCAGGCTGCCAATCTTCTGTAATATTAAAACAGCAGTAAACAGTGTTAAAATGGCCATAGGCCTCAACAAAGAGTATTTGTTTGGTTTGCCACATCCACCTCATTTGAAGCAACCCGAACTTCAGCCAGTGAGGTGGAAGTGGTATCTCTCCATCTCCCCTAGAGACCGCAAAACCCAAATTTCTACTGCACATTGTGTGTGAAGGAGCCCCCAGGCAGAGTTCTGCGCTAACCTGACAGTGAACGTATCCTTCCATTTTCAGGTCTACTGTGGCACTACAAGAGCCCTAGCTTCAGCGTACAGGCAACTGCAAGTTTTAGGGTAAATTCATTTTATTTCCTGGACAGGAGACCCGTCTTCTATTATCAACTGTCACCATGGCTGACAGAGAGAAGACATCTCTTTTCAAGCCCTGCCCATCTTGTGGTCAGAAGAAAATCTACTCTGATGACCCAAATGAACAATGTATTTATTGCCTTTATGGAGCACACAAGCCTTTTCTGCTGTGGTATTTGAAATACCTTTCAATCTAAAACCCTAAAGGACAGAGAGAGAAGGTTGGCCCTTTATCTATTGGAGAAGGTGAAATGCCCTCCTTCTAAGGGGGCTGATTCAGTGAAAAGTGCTCCTCCAATTTTCTTCCTTGAAGGCGGCAAAACAAAAGAAAACATGCACATTTTCCTGAGATGGACCTTCAATTTAAAGTGCCTACAGCTACTGCCTCGCACAAAAAGAATGGAGCTTCCACAGAAAAATGCTCCAAAAATGATGACTACCAGCCTGCACAAAATCTGCTAAAAAACTCAAGCTTGTTGGACCCTCTGACTGACTTCCAGCCTCTACGGGTGCGCTCATCGTTTTTGATGTTGAGGAAAAGTTCACCATCATCGACCAGGACACCATCATCAACGGCACTGCCTAGGACATTGAGACCATTGTCAAAGACGACAGCTCTTTCGACATAGAGATCATCATCATCTTTGTCCCTACTCCCGACGTGAACTCTATCACTATTGATCTCATCCATGACCACCCCATTAATGACAGTTTTTTTTCCACGCTAGTCACTTTTTTGCCTTCAAGTGACGGCAAAATTCATATGCAAATTCTGGACTCGGAAATGAGGGGTGAATGCAGTAACCAAGATGTTTCACAGACTGCCTATGGCCCTGTCGTGTAGTTCCTATAAATCTATATAGGATCTGCGCGTTTAGACAACATAAACTGTGGGATTGGTGTCAAGACTAATTCCAGACACCCCCACCAGATGTTTGCCTGTGTACCAGCTAGCTCACAGTGCCACTAGGAAACTCCTCTTACCAAGGAGAGAATAGTTTCTGACAACTATCGAACATGACAACCCTGTCCCCTCAGGGATGGTGGAAACAGTACCAGTACTTTTTGCTCAGTCACTTGTGCTCACTTTGTCCCGGAGAGATACACAGAATAAAAGATGGGGATGTTTTCAATGAGTATTTATTGAACCAGCGTCATTCTAGTGTAAAATATGTGTTGCAATAACCACAAGACAGAAACAGATATATACGGTTATGAGCAGCAACAGAGTAAATAGATGGTAGAATTCTACCATAGCGCTAAAACAATGAATACATGCAGGCATATAAATACATGAGAGTAATAATGTGTACTCCTACGATGCTAACCTTAACTAGATGTACCTAAATGTACCTAGCATGTGTGTAGGTGTATAGCCAAGAATCCCCCTAGAATGGAGCCAACCGCATTACCTGAAGTGAGAGAACGAAGGACCCTGTCTTGGTCTCGAGATGGACACCCCGCGAGGGATGTCAGACCACTGCGTGCTGGAGTGTCTGCGTGCAGGAACCTCAGCGTCTCGTGTCAGCGTTTCAATATGGAAGTCTTTCTCCTCTGCCTGCCATAACAAGGATATGGGGCTTATATACCCAAAAGATACCCTCGGGGTTTCTACCTTGCTGTGTCATGTCGGCCGAGGATGACGATAGTGATGAAGCTTTTACACACTTATTATGCAGTAGATGGTAATCCTGCTGTGATTCTGAGAATCCTCATGGATAATAAATGAGGCTAGTTTTCGGGGAAAACCACACAACATTTATGCAGCACCTAACTAGGTAAAAGGTCATCACATGCCCATTATGTAGTACAATGGTACGGTAAATGTAGGTGATAGGTTAGATGACATACCCAGGCCTATATTGGTGTACATTACGAATCATAACACCCACTCCTCATCCGACCGGACAATATACTAAATCAATCATAAAAACAATGTTAAATGTTCATGATACAAATTTCTAAAAGTTATATAGAAAATGCTTAAAAACTTTATAAGTCCTTTATATATGTAAAAATGCTCTAGAAGTCCTTTAAAATATGTTCACATATAGTTTGAGCAACTGAGTACATCTGAAAGCCATGGTGCTCAATAACAGCGAGAAAAGAAAACATTTGTTTAAAATTCCAATTTCAGTTGTTTTGGGGAAAAAAGGTCAAATTTTTCCCAGCACACGGAGAGCCAATTGTTTGTGTCCTGTGTGGGAGACGCAACATCACTGGTGCTTGCCTTTGCAGATGACGGTTCCTGTAACACCTCACAGATCAAGTCAATCGAGCAAAGGTGATCTTCTTCAGTTCCCACAGCCAATGCTGAGGAAGCATTTGAAACATCCAAAGCCTGTGTGCCTGCAGTAGAGCCGGTGTCCAATCCAACAGGAGCTGAAGCGTCCCGTGGTGGCCGTAGAATGCATACATCAACATGGGAATACCCTGAGGACACTGCAGTACATGGGACGTTAACGGGTCCAGTAAAGCATGCACGTCCGGTGGCGCAACTGATGGAAGTGTTAGACAGAGATCCAACACGCATTCTTGTCTGCAGAACAGGCATCGGAGGACAGGCAGAACGCACTCAATCCAGACTGGTCTAAATGATAGGAACCAAGACTCGCTCAGTTCCCGAAGGCGAGGTGTGCCCAGATGGAGTACCATGCGATCACGGTATCGGCGCTCCAAGAGCGTTTTTTCCATCTACTTGGTGACTGGGACGTCCATTGCGTAGCAGTAAAATTACAATCAGGATTCCTGCTATTAGGAACTGGATCAGCGGAAGTCCTCCAAAAACGCTTCAGAATACGGACTGTATGAAGGCTGGAATCACTCCGAAGACTGTCTGAAAGGTACTTAACAGCCCAGAACCTATGGTCTTAAATAGGTGTACTATACCCTTTGTATCGGACACGTTAAAGATACGTTGTACCATTTCTGTGAAATGGAAAGGGCAGTTTGCTCGTACTAGTGCCTGTATCTCTGCTAAGGACCTTGCAACCTGAAGATCAAAAGTCTCTTGGGCGGAGGGTAAGGGCACGGTTTTCTGTAGAAGCATGGCTTTCATTAGGCTCAGAGTATCAAACCGTATAAAGGAAACATTCAACGAAGGCCATAACGGCGCCTCCCTGACTGTGGGTCGGTGGAAACAATACTTGCATACAAGTAACCCTGGAGTCCACAGTGACAAGATATGCGATACCCGGAAGCATCCCACAACAACCTTGATCATTCAGCATCAAGTAACTCCCCTTCGAGAGCAACCTGAACACCGAATTAATCATGGCAGCTGGGGAACCTTTCAAATGACAGGATAAGTTTGCAACTGAACCGTTACAGGCCCCGTGAAGCATAATATCCTGGCAGATGAGAGATCCACTTAAAGAGTTCTCGCAGTCTGTACCGCTTGGAAACACTTCCATGTCCCCACTCCTGCATCTAGATCTATACAGTAAATCCCAAGGTTCCTTGATGAATTCCTTACCCATCTCTTCATATCTGCCTGCCTGTTCGAGACAATACTGAAACTGGAAAGTTGTGACTGGTAACGTTATATGGCCATGAATTAACCATTCTGTGGATGGTGACTCTGCCACAGTGGAATCCGAGGTGTGTTCAAATCCTTGTTCTTGGCTAATCCAAGACAGGAAGTCTGTTGCACAGTGTCGGTCAGAAAGACGATTTGCTGCAGAATGAGACCTGCTCGAAGAAGTGCTACTGTTCCCTGTACTTGCAATTCCTTTGAACCCCAGACTGATTTTATGTCTATAGTGTCCTTCCATAAGTCGAAACCCTGTTCAGACAGTTGGGTAATAAAGGATGCAGAGTAGATCTGTTTGGTGTTTGTTAGCATATTTTTCTGTGCAGTTGTAGGTGCAACCTTATAGTAATATGAGGTTGGGTCAGAAGTGTTAAACCCTGAAAAATAAGAAAACTTCTGTGCGAAGGTTCTTGAACTCCCTTTCGGAGGTGTCTGGCAACGTTCCCATTGGTGGTATGTAAAAACATTATGTGGGATACTCGATTTATGCAAAAAGTGATGATCATAATGTTGTTAACAGTACATTGTGTTGTAATCAGTTGTGCCCTCTAACATTTCAATGCTTGAAAATGCAGCGGGTTGTTCTAAATCAGACAACATGTTATTTACAGTTTCAAAATCCCGATTGTCAGAAAATGTACTGGAGGTAATGATATCATTTAAAGAAATTTTAAATACATGAGGTATTTTCAAAAGTTCTGTAGGACCAAATACATCATATAAAACTCTGTCCCAAACTGTACCATCAGGAATTGGAACAGCTGAAATGTTCACGAAGGACAGGTCTCTTTGTTCACGATGAGATAACGTATAAGGTTTCAGGACCAAATTCACATTTGATACTGCAGAGCATTCTGGGAGATAGTTTCCATCCATTAGTAAACAAAAGAGTCACTAGGCCAATCCAGAATAGAAAAAACAATATTCCAGTGATTATCCAGAGTTGTAGCCAAGGTGGTACTAGGTAAGTCTTTTCAGAGAAATGTAGAATTCATGAAGTTGTTTTTTATGGGAAACTGGAGCTGGCATTTATTCAGGTTCACTGGGATCAAGAGAGAAGTTATCAAAGTCAATGAAGTAGCCAGATGCAGTTCGATCTATCTTTGGTAGCTCAGCATGTTTTGTTGTACTGGCAGAAGTCTCTTGTAGAGGCATATTGATGTAGATATCAGTGGTAGGCCGAATTGATACTTGTCTTTCACTTGTGTTTTGATGTTCTGTTTCAACAGGAACGAGTTCCATTTCATTGTTGGTAAGTCCATTACTTTGTATTGGTGACTCTTCAAATGTTATGAGTCTTTCTATCTGAACTTCCTGTATGGTAGCGAGAGGAGAGCGTCGGCTACCCAGGAGCCCACGAGGTCTACTATTCAGTACCGGCCACATAGTGTGGTTTGATCAGATCAGTGGAGACCAATCTCTTTTCTTTTTTGCCGGCAAGAGGCAGAAGAAGTACTGTTCTTGTTCCTTCGACAGCCAGGACAGGTACAGGCTTTCTGTATGATACGCCAAATTCTTTCTTGTCCACAATCTTTTCTCTGACCAGATCCCCGACTTTTGGGATCCAGGCAGGTCTTGCCGTGACTGATTTTGACTTCCCCAGTGGCGGTGCATTTTACTTGCACGTTGCTTTGTAGGGCCTGGAATTCATTGCGATCCTGGCAAACAGGCGAACGTTTATTGATGTCAAATGGTTTTTCATCTGCCACTGTGCTTTCATAATCGAGATCAGGTACCCACATTCTCGTCCCAAATAGGCCTTCGTAAGGAGTGACACCTCCTAGGGAACTTCTTGGCATATTGTTGAGAGCCCTCTGGACCCCATATAAGTGATTGACCCAACTACCACCCAAACCTAATACCCTAGCTGTTAAAGATTGCTTTAAGCCCCGGTTTTTCCTCTCCACGACCGAATTTCCCTCGGGATGGTATGGAGAGGTGCAACACCCAAACTTCCCATTTAAGCCCTAGAGCTAAACGCGGGGCCACGGTCAGAATGTAATGTGCCAACTGCGTATGTCCCTATAAAGACTCGCAAATCTTTTATAACAGTTCGAGCGTCAGTCGAGCGCTGAGGCCAAACCCACAGGAATCTAGAGCATGAATCCACTGCCACCAAGATATACTTGTAAGCCCCATCCGATTGTAGGGGGCTGCAGTGGTCCAATTAGACACAAGTGAGTGGTCTGTCTGATATCAATAATGGCGTCTGCACTGGACGTGCTACGGTGGAACCCTTCATTTGTTGACAGATGTCACACTTTAAGACAAAATTCTTTGTCTGTTTAGTTAATCCTGGCCACCAATAGCGTTGTTTCAGTAAAAAACTGTTGCGGTAACTCCTGCATGTGCCGAACCCAGACCCTTGTGTGCAGCTAGTATTAAACCTAATCTGCGATCCATGTTTGGTATAACTCTATCCCCCACTCCTGGAATTTGAGCATACGGAATGTTATTTGCATCTGACTTGTAGGAGTACTTGAGTGGAAATGTCTTTGGTACAGCTGAGGTGTTTTTGCATGAAGCAATGACGGTTACCATTATGTCTCCGTCTATTCTCGTTCTAGAACGGGTGATTGCGGCAACGGCAGCAGTTCGTACTGCCCCTTTAGCGGCTTCATCAGCCAATGATTTCCCTTCAACCTGAACGCCATCACGTTGATGACTCAGCGTGTGTATCACGTGAGCTCTTGGTAGTTCGTTTTTCAACTCAGCTACCTGTTCCCATAGCGATTTATGCTTGATTGTGCAACCTTTTGAGTCTTTAAACCCATTCTGACCCCAGTAGTGAAGATATTCATTGTATGACTGGACACAGTAAAATGAATCGCACCCAATCAGTGTGGGGAATTCTTGATCGGTATTTATTAGTGCCAGTAACAGAGCTTTTAATTTTGCCAGCTGTGCCGTGCAGTCTCCTAGAGACTGTGTCTACGTACTGCTAGGATGGAACTTGCCTTCCTGCATATGACCCTTCACAATCACACATGCGGCGCTGTATTGTTGTGTACTTCCTATGGCCGGCTGAGCAGATCCGTCAGTGTAAATGATATATTCATACTGATATAGAGGCAATATTCATTTGGGAGAGGATATTCTTGTTCGTATTGCAGGAATGCTTGCGTTTTAAGTGTAGAGTCAAATTTATAATCTACATCTGTTGCAGTGAGAGAATTTGCCCATTGTATCCATCTTGGATGTAAAGCTTTAGCATTTGGAACGCTTGCCTATGTGACAGCCTCTAAGGCCGGTACTGGAGTCATGACAATTATTCGTTTCCCCTGAGCCAGTGCTCTTTCTCTCACTACAGCAGTCTGTGCTGCTGTGAGAATTTTTTCTGTGGAAGCAAAACGCATTTCCGTGTTTGTGTACAAGTGTGATTTATATGCTATAGGTACCGTTTCGCCTTCATTGAGGGTTGGGTAAGTGTACCCAGATTGACCCGCTATAACACGGATCACCAAATTTGTGGTGTTTAAACATGTGTGTAGGGGTTGAAGCTATCATGTCAGCTTGTAAGGAACGTAGGATATCTGTGTTCCTGTGTCCAATGCCTAACTGAAAAATCAGGTCTCATTAGGTCGTAGAAAGGTTTCACTTTTTCTGCGTAATCTAAAATGTAAGTTCTGCCAAAATTTAAGAATTGCAATTTGGATTGTAAGTTTTTGATAATCAACTTTATTGATTTTGAGAGAACAAAAATAAGTGAGCAATAACAGCACAGCGCACAGGTCCATGTATATATGACATTGCTAGCGTACAAAGAATAACCGTACACAATATGCACAGTGATCGAGCACATCACATGGTAAATTAAGCAGTCCATCAGAAGTAATGAGCTAACATTACAGGCCCCATTATCCCAGTTGATTCGTCCATTTACCCCATATCTTTTGTTATTTGGCCGGGCAGCCCCTGGCTTCAAACAAGGGTTTCTCTTGAGCGGCACACCAATCCATGTCTCTGCGCCATTTAGCTATTGTAGGGGGGGGTCGGGTTGCGTCCAAGCCATTGCGATGTCGCGCTTGGCCACCATAGTGGCCGTCCTCAAGAATAATTTATCTGCTCGGGACCTGTCTAGACCGTCCATGACGCTTTTTCCTTCACTTGAAAGCTCATATCCCAAAAATAGGACATTGAGGTGGGCTATTTTTTCTTTTTTTTTTTTCTTTTTTAGTTGAATATGTAGCCCCCAGAGGCGAACCCTGAAATTATGTTGCTCACCCTGTTCAAATGATCCATTAAATCATCATCCGTCAGATAAATATCATCTACGTAGGACAATGCCTCTTCATCCAAATTCTGCAGTAACTCTGTTACCCTAGCTGAGAACAACCCAGGGCTATTCTGATACCCTTGGGGGAGTCGACAGAATTGACGCTGAGCGCTGAGAATGCTGTCAAATATCTACTTTCAGGCGCTATTTTTTGACAGAAAAATCCATTTGAGATATCTAGTGTCGTTTTGTATTTTTTCCGCACAATGTTATTCATTAATGCGGCACTGTGTGCATTCTGTACTGCAAATGTTTTAGTGCATGTGTTCAGATGTCTGTAGTTCAAATCTAGACGGTATGAATTATTGGGTTTCATTACAGGAAACAAAGGATTATTCATTTAAGAGGTGCAAGTTTCAATTACACCCTGGTATTCGCGTTTATCTAAGATCTCCCTGACTTGCTTTTTCGCTTCTTGTTTAATAGGGTATTGTCTCTGTGGAGTTGGAGTAGTTTTTACTGGAATTACATGGTGAGGTGACTCAGCATCCCACCCAACATGGTTGTGATATAATGCTGGAGCGAGTGCTACTGCCTCTCCTGCGCATATGAATGTTTTAATTATACTGGAACGAGGTCGGAAAAAGCCGGTAAAATAACCGTTTCTCCCTTTGGGCACTCCATAACAATTTCAGGCGGCCAATCTTTTTCAGCCAAAAGGATGTCATATCCATAAGTCGGGTACTCCCAAAAGAGACCGTTAATTTTTTGGGGTTTGCCCCCCTCCATTTGGAGTGTTATTTCATGTAACCTATGTGGGACATTTATCCTCGTATCAGGTGTCTCCACCGTAATATGTTCATTCAACTCCGCTGTCACCAGAAATTCCATCAGGTTCTGGCGAGCTATTGTTACTTCTGCTGCACTGTCTAGCATCGTCAGAGCTCATTCCCCGTTCAGAAGTTGAGTCCTCAGAATTCTGGACATGTCTAACTTTAAGACCTGCTACTTTCTTCTTTTTAAATTGTGGTTTTGATTTTGGTTTCTCTTACTTTGTGGAAGTCTAGTCTGAAGCGTGTTGCGTGTCTCTGGACTTTGTACGCTCTTCTTGTCTGTGTTCTGACCAATCTTCCCTCTTGGAGTTTTTTGATGAACCCTGAAAGGAACAAGAGGAACATGTATCAGTATCCTGATACCTGTCAGGTTTTTTAATGTTATCACGATTCCTAAGGTTGTGCCTCCTTTCTGAGTGTTCCTGTTGAGGAGACCCACCACTGGATTGTGACCTATTTTCTCTATTTTTGTATTTTTTATTACTATTATCCCATTTCTTCTTAGAAGAATCAGGTGCTTGATTGGTGTTATCTTTATCAGGGACCACCCATGAGTACACTATTACTGTATTTTGTGATTCTCTGCATTGTAACTGTTGTAAAGCGCTCGGGTCAGGCCAGCGCTATATAAAACTTCTTAAATAAAAAATAAAAAGTTGAGGTTTTGTTGCTCTAGCTCCCAAACTATCTCTACCTATTTCGGCATAGGTGTCTTTGATAATTTTAGGTAATTCACGCTCCGGTTGTAAAGGAGTGAAATCCCTCAGGCGTTGGCGTATTGCCACTGCTGTTGCCTCCCCTTTTATGTTTACTAATATAATAGTTGATACCTGGGCAAAATTTGCTAACAGTTTCATCCCTAAGTTCACAGCAGGTTCTGCTCCATACTCATTCTGTATTTGTCTTAACACATCTGGTATTACTGCTATTGAAGGGATACCATGAGTTCTGGTATATATTGCAGCGAAAACTGTCCCCCAAGAGGTACAATCCTCTATCTGGGAGCTATCCCCACTGGCAAGCAGATTGTTAGCATTCTGTATTTTTCTTGAGGGCTTGTGTGTGGAAACACTGCCTCTAACTGTGTTATTTTCTGAGCTTTCCAAAATAGCATTTGCTCACGTCTAGTGGGCATTTTACCCATAACTGCGTGTAGAATTTGTGGAGTAATTTTAGTTGCGGACCCTTGAATTTGTTCTGCTGGTGTAGCCCTTGTTGGATGAAGTGCGAGTGTTCTCATCACTAATTGTGTCGGGTTTCTGTAAAGTTTTATTATTTCTTTATGAAGTGGACGTACGTCGGCTACTGGCATTGTGTCAATGTCTGGATGCGGTGTGTAAGCCGCCAGGACTGGCCAAGTTGCTCCATCTCTTGCGAGCAGACCGAATCTCACTTTTTCATTTGTGTGTGGGAGGGCACCTTTAAACCAGTTTATGTGCCCCTGGTAGGTGAGCGGAACGTCAATGTCCTCATGGACAGTATTCATCTGGTATTTCATCTTCAGTGTAAGAATGAAATGTATTTGTGCGTGCTTCCGCAGGTGGGAATTTAACCCATGAATAGAATACCTCTGTTCTGTTTGACTCATGTGCCTCAATCACCAAGGTTACTGTCCCAGCCCTAGCTGTGACTCCATATTCTGCTAGTTTTAAAGTAAGGGCAGTTCTGACATTTTCTGAAATATTTATTTCACCTTCTTGCTCTTCCTCCTTTGCTGTAGTCGCACGTTGTGCTGTCGCAGCTGCATCTTTGTCAGCCATTATTGAAAAAAAGGAGACGTTTCAAGGAATCTGAGATGGATTTATGCACAACAGGGAGCTATTTGTCCTTCAAGTTTGAATAAACCTACAGCCAATACATAGGATATGCCTACTCTGCTGTGGCGGATTGTTCCCTCCCCACTCCAGACGTCTCTGAAAAAATTTGAGTAGGGGTCTCTGAGAACCACACGACTGAACTACTCAGATTTGACCGTTAAATAAGTACCAAACCAACGTTGGCGGCGCCATGTTTTGTAGTTCCTATAAACCTATATAGGATCTGCGCGTTTAGACAACATAGACTGTGGGATTGGTGTCCAGACTGATTCCAGACACCCCCACCGGGTATGTTTGCCTGTATACCAGCTACCTCACAGTGCCACTGTAAACTCTTCTTACCAAGGAGTGAATAGTTCTTGGCAACTATCGAACATGACAACTCTGTCCCATCAGGGATCATGGAAACAGTACGTTACTTTTCGCTCAGTCGCTCGTGCTCACTTTGTCTTAGAGAAATACTCAGAATAAATGGGGGGGGCGTTTTCCAATAAGCATTTATTGAAGCATCGTCATTCTAAGGTAAAATAGGTGTGCTGAAACAACCATAAGACAGAAACAGATATAAATGATTCTAAGCACCAATAGAGTAAAAGGGTGGTAGATCTCTACCATAGTGCTAAAACAGTTAATACAGGCAAGCATATAAAATGCATGACCGTAATAAATGCGTACTCCTACGATGCAATCCTAACTAGAAGTAACTACGTGTACCTAGCATGTATGTATGTAGGTGTAGAGCCAAGTATTCCTCTAGTATAAAGCCAACCCCATTTCCTGAAGTGAGAGACTGTGGGACCCCGTCTTGGTCTCGAGATGGACACCCCGTGAGGGATATCAGACCACAGCGAGCTGGAGTGTCTGTGTGCAGGAACCTCAGCGTCTCGCGTCAGTATGTCAGCATGGAAGTCTTTTCTCCTCTCCCCGCCTCAGCAAAGATATGGTGTTTATATACCCAAAGTGGTACCCTCAGGGGATCTACCTTGCTGTGTCATGTCGGATTAGGATGACGGAACGAATGACCCTTATACATAGTTATTATGCAGACGATGGTAGTCCTGCTGAGTTTCCAAGAATCCTCATGCATAATAAATTTGGACAGTTTTTGGAGAAAACCCCACGTCATTTAAGCAGTACCGTAACTAGGTAAAGGGTCAGTACCTAAAACCGTTATGTAGTGTAATGGCAGGGGAAATATAGGTGAAAGGTTTGGTTACTACCTGAGTTTATATCGGGGTACCTGTATGAAACATAGCACCTTGGGGCCATGTGACGGGAAAGATTTGCCTTTCTCCATGAGTGAAACACCATAATATTATACAGATGGGTCCTCATTCTCACTCAATTTAGTCATTCCCTTTATTTTACCCAGAGGCCTTTTACGGTTCCACAATACAAAAAGTAGCCCTCAAGCCTGTCCCTAAATCTCAGTGAAGCAAGGACTTCTACTCCAATATTTTTCTTGTCAGGAACGAGTTCTCCTCCAAATTTTTTCTTGTCAGGAACACATTCATCAATTGTTATCCAATTTTAGATCCATGATAGTTGAATAAATATCTCAAGAAACAATTGTTTCATGTGTTGACACTGTTTCAAATCCTTAAACCTGCAGAACGCATACTCACATCCCCATCCACCCCAAGTATTGCACAGACCTATGACTCAAACTGACTGTTTGTCCTCATCAGTTCAAAGTACTACCTTTTGGTTTCAAATCCTGCCACAAAGGATATTTATAAAATGCATGGCACCAGTAGCAACCTCAAAAGCCAAAGTCGTCCCTTGTTCCCTTTAGATAACTGGCTGATAACAGATGCATCTTTCCAATCGATTGTGGTGTATACAAAAGCGTGTTTACGACTGTTTGACTAGGTTGGTCTCTGCCTGAATAAAGAGAAACCCTTGTAAATTCTGAAAAACCTTAATCAGTCCTCCAGAACCACCCTAGACACTGACATCAGAAAGGCTTTGCCAGTGAAACAAACGGTCGCTAATTGTATTGAAGAAAATTGTGGATCAGTTTGGGCTGATAGACCTATTACGAACAAGAACATATATACACCCACTTCTCAAGAGTACATGGGACGGCATCTCAAAATGACCTTTTGGTTGTGTATGAGGGACATTAGTGGGTGGAAACAAAACACAAACCACGTAGCTCGCACACTATCGGACCATTTCTTAGTTTACAGTAATTGTTGTTCTAGGCCAAAGGGATATGGATAGGCTGTGGAGGTTACAACCAACTAGCATTCTTGACTAGGTATTTAGAGGAGATATTCATAAGGCTATACAAGAATATTTTTTGGCTAATCGGGATGGTCCAGACAATGTTTGGTGAAACGGCATGGCATTCTCCGGTCGTTGCGGGGCAATTTGGCTAAACTTGAAACTGAAATAAAGCGACTGGCGCAAGTGTAGGTGGGGTTGTCTGATACATTCAATCTCACAGAGCTGGCCTCCAAACAGGTGAAATGTCGAGATGCCCCCCCATGGGGGTCAAGTTTGTAGGGAAGTTTACAGCAGATAGGAAGTATAAGGGAGATTTGGGTGGACTCTAGTGGGAATGTTATGCCGATGGTGGGCTGCAGCGGACATGCTCTAGATTGACTCGACAGTAGGTATCACTCAATATGAGACTAAGAAGATACTAAACACATTTAGATATTTCTACTCAAATCTGTACACAGCCAAAGCAAGTATAGATGTACAAGATCTCAAAGAGGAAAAGGAGTTTACTCACTGAACTTTTTGGTGCGAACGTAAACACCCAAAGCAGAGTTCAGGCATATATTAGACCTACGCATTCTGAACAAGTCCATCTGAAGAGAAACGTTTTGCATGCTGGCTCTCCATAAAATATATCCTCACCTCCAGCAAGGGGACTGGAAGTGCTCGATAGACCTGTAGGATGCGTATTTCCACGTATCAATCAACTCATGCCACCGAAAGTTCCTACACTTAATGGTAGGGGCCAAGCATTACCAATACAAAGTTCTTCCTTTTGGATTAAATTCGGCCCCACAGGCTTTTACCAAATGCATGGCCATGTTAGCCTTGGCTCTACGTCGCCAACGACTGTTTGTTTATCCTTATCTGGGCGACTGGCTCCTGAAAAGTTCCCCTCCTCAGTGCTCAAAGATCCAGTATCAAACATGTTTAAGTTTGCTACAGCGACTGGGTCTCCACGTCAACTTTGCAAAGCCAATTCATCAGCCTAACGAAAGGATACACTATCTGGGCGCGGCACTGGACTCCCAGGCAGGAAAAGTGTATCCTTTGGAGGAGAGACTATCATCTGTCACTCAGAAGTGCAACCATCTTCTTTGCCCTCAGCAACCTTCAGTCCGGCAGGTTGCCTCTCTGCTGGGATTGATGGCATCTTGCATCTTCCTAGTTCCCAATGCCAGATTGAGGATACGACCCTTGCAGCAGGATCTGGAGGGCAAATGGGACCAGCCGACGGCTTGATGGGACGACAAGGTCAATCTCTCCCAGTCAGCGAAAGCTTCCATCCCGTAGTAGACTCATCGCAAAAATCTCCTGGTGGCAGTCCCATTCCATCAGACCCCTCCACCACAAGCTCTGATCACGGATGCATCCTTCCAGGGGTGAGGGGGCTCACATGGGTTCTCTTCAAACACAAGGTCTGTGGTCACCAAAGAACAGGCATACTACATCAATATGCTGGATCTGTGGGCTGTGAATCTAGTCTTCAAAGCTTTCTAGCCCTCCATCCAGGCCAGCTCGGTGCTCTTATGCGTTTAAATGGAAAAGATTCTATATGTGTTGTGTGCAAAAAGGGTTCCATCCGATTCAAGGGCAAGAGGAGGTAATCTTACCATATCTCCTGCACTTGGCCAATTCAGGTTTGCAGTTTGCTTCCATAAAAGTTCACCTTGCAGCCATTATGGCATATAGAAAGTCACCATCTCAACCATCGTTCTTCCAGCTTTTGGTGGTTAAGGATTTTTTGCAAGGGTTAAAGAAAGTCTTTCCTCCAGTTCACTCTGTTTACGTCAAAACAATACCCTTTCAGGCATAGAGTGATGCATAAATTATGCAAAAAAGAATCCGAGAACTCTGGGTAGTTCTCAAGTTTAGGTAGTAGTGGCACAGTGCTCTCCATGCTGAGCTAGGTGCTCCCTTGTGTCTGGACAAAGCTATACCTCTCTGAAGAGCTCTAATGAGAGCGAAACACATGTCAGTGGTTGCTTTTATTAATTTCCGGTTGGCTTGGTTGGTATTTTACCAATTCAAAGCTGAAATACTGTGCCTGGAGTGGTAAAAGGCTTTTGTAATTTTACAGCTCGGCATGGACAGCACTGTGCTAGTCCTATGCTTAAAAACTTTGCTGTAGAAATGGCAAAAGACTTTGTCCCTTTCTATCTCTGCATGGATAGCACTGTGCTAATCCTATGCTTAAAGACTTTGATAGAAAAGCAGACATTTGAGATGAGCAGATCTAGAGTGTCGCTGTTGAGGATGCTCTATACAGGAGCTGCTTTCCACCTAAACTTGAGAACTACCCAGAGTTCTCTGCTTCTTTTTTGCATAATTTATGCGTCACTATGCCTGAAAGGGTATTGTTTTGATATATGTATATATATTTATAATATATTACCTACTGGCAGTAGCCAGTAGGTAGCTATAGTTAGGACCTAGTTTCCATAGGAAAAGCGTTTTTTGATTTGCCAATATCTTTGGCGCCGTTTGACGAATCTTTGTGAAATTTTCAAAACTAATGGCCCGCTCCAGTCAACTCCTGTCTTGAAAGTTTCGGGGTGATTAGTCAAGCGGGCGCCAAGAAAAAAGGGGGGTCCCAAAATGCATTTTCTCCATGTTAATTTCCATGGGAAACTTTTGTTGCAGCTACAGCCCAAACTGCTGAACGGAATTACACCAAATTTGGCAGAGAGGTAGCTCTTGGTCCAGAGTGCACTCTTTGCTTTAAATGGTGTAAATCCGTTCAGTAGTTCCTGAGAAATTCATATTTAAAAATCATTATATATCAGGTGACCGTGGTGGATCCACGAACCCTCCCGAGCTCGAGCTTGATTCTGATTGGCTGCCAACACTTCAAACTAAGAAGTGTTGGCAGCCATCTTGTGACTCGGTTGAACCGAGTCACAAGAAAAAAGGTTAAAAAAATAAGAAAAGGGGGTAGGGTAGAAACACCCTGTCCCCCTAGGCCTAATCAGGGGGTCCCACAGGGACCCCCAGGGCCAAAAAAAGAATTTAAAAAAAAAACAATTAGGCAGGATTTGCAAATCCCGCTGAAAAAAAAAAAACGAAGCGCGGTGTCCCGCGCTTCGTTTTAATGAGCCCCCGGGTGGGCCAGGTCCCGGGGGCAATATGCAAAATATATGTGGGGGCCGCGCGGGCCCCCGCAGCCCCGGGGACCATAACCTCCACGGGGCTTTATTAATTATGCGCGGGGCACGCGGCCCCCCCGCAGCCCCGGGGACCGGTACCTCAATCCCTGGGGCTTTAGTTAATTATTCGCAGGGGCCTCGCGGGCCCCCCCAAGCCCCGGGGACCTATTATGAATAATAGGTGTAGGGGGGCTCGAGCCCCCCCCCACACTGTCCCGTGGTTCACCACCTCCCCCGGGGCACTAATTATTGAAATATGGGGGTCCATTGCGGACCCCTGGCCCCGGGGACCATCTCCTCCTCGGGCTATGTTTACGTTGGGAGGGGGCCGCGCGGCCCCCCTCCTGGAGCCCTAGATGGCCCTGGGGACCGCCACCCAGCAATGTCCCGGGGTGCCCACCCCCGGGACATTGCAGTTTGCAATGACAGGGTGGGAGCAGTGCTCCCACCCTGTCATTGCAAACACTGCTTTGAAGCAAAGCAGATTGCTTTTGGACAGGGGGAGCTGCATGTTAGGAGCTCCCCTTGTCCAAAAGCAATGCCGGCTCGTGCAGGAGGCGGGGAGCCAGCTGGGACCGTGGGAGCATTGGGGCTCCCCTGCGGTCCTCAACATGAGGCAAGGCCCCGGGGGATGGGGTCCCCCGGGCCAAAAGTGGCCCAGGAAGGGGGGCCATGCACCCTCCCTCCCGTTAAATAAATAAAAATTAAAAGAGGCAAAGCCCGGGGGATGGGGTACCCAAGGCCGAAAAAGGCCTCAGGAGGGGGGCCACGCGGCCCCCCCCTCCTTTAATTGTAGTTTTAAAAAAAAAGTGGTCATGCCCCGGGGGATGGGGTCCCCGGGGCCAAAATCGGCCTCGGGAGGGGGGCAATGCGGCCCCCTTCCCGTTTAAAATATATATTTTTTTAAATGGCTCAGGCCCTGGGGGATGGGGTCCCCAGGGCCCACAAAATATTATGAGAAGGGGGGCCACACAGCCCCCCCTTCTAACATTAAAAAAAAGAAAGAAAAGCCGGCATCTCGCCGGAGGCCCCGCTCCCTCCCTGCATTACTCTGCAAACGTGCCTGCTGGCGCGTTGTAAGTTGGGGGAGTAAGCCCCCTTGAATCCTGAGGGTCCCTGGGGGCCAACTAGCCCACCAGGTACCTCCAGTAAGCCCCACACAGTGGGATTGCTGAGAGGTGGTCCGAGGCCACGCCCCTTTTTACACCACTCTGCAAACGCGCCTCTTGGCGCATTGCTGGTGGGGCGAAGAGGTCCTCTTGTGTGACTTCATCCACCGAGCAGCAGTGTGCCAGGAGGCGCGTTTGCAGAGTAGTGTAAAAAGGGGGCATGGCCTTGGGCCACTCTCAGCAATCCAGCTGTGTGGGGCTTACTGGAGGTACCTGGTGGGCTAGTTGCCCCCAGGGACCCTCAGGATTCAAGGGGACTTAATCCCCCAACCGAGAACGTGCCAGGAGGCACGTTTGCAGAGGGGTGGAGAAAGGGGGCGTGGCCTGTGTTCACCTGTCAGCAATCCCACTGGGGCATACTGGAGGTATCAGGTAAGCTAGTTAGCGCCTAAGGACCCCCAGCAGCGAAGGGGACTTTAATCCCCATCCAAGAGCGCGCCAGGAAGTGCGTTTGCAGAGTGGTTGGGAAAGGGGGCATGGCCTGCTATGAGAACTTAGCAATCCTGCTGTGTGGGACTTGCTGGAGGTAATAGGATGGGTAGTTGGCCCCCAAGGTTGACCTTGGGGCCTACTACCCCTCCTGTTACCTCCAGTAAGTCCCACACAGTGGGATTGCTAAGAGGCCTTCGGAGGCCACGCTCCCCTTTCTCCACCACTCTCCAAACGCGCCTCCTGGCACAGTACTGGTTGGGGGATGAAGTCCACTTTACTCCTGAGGGACTTTGGCGGCCAAGTAGCCCTCCTTGTACCTCCTGTAAGTCCTACGCAGCGGAACTCCTGAGCGCTGGACGGAGGCCCAGGCCCCTTTCTGCACCACTCTGTAAACGCGATTCCTACATTATACTTAGAAATTAGCATTTAAAAAACCTTCGAAATTCACTGAAAAAACCATAGGTTTCAGGGACGTTATAGTTAGAAATCAGCATTTAAAAAAACCTTAGAAATTCACTGAAGAAACCACAGGTTTCAGGGACGTTATAGTTAGTTGGACATTTCACTTGTACAAAACCAGAGAAATTCGGCCGTTATAGTTAGTTGAGCTAACTATTGTTGCAGGGATTCTGCACATATACAGAACTATGCGCAGGAAAACAGGACCTCAGTGAATAGGGGTGTACCAACCTATCACATTAGTACCCACAATCCCAAACCGACTAGCTATAGTGTCTCATTTGTTTTCCGACTAACAGCAAAGCTACCAATGATTAGACAACCCAGAACACGACACTCCTGACTCTCTCAGGAATCGCGGGAGCCAGACAACTCTTTTGCTCACTCACTCATACCTGTCCACAATGCGAGTAATCAGAGTCACGGTATAGTTTAAAAGGTTTATTTTAACTAACACGCTCTATGGTACAGTACACGTGCCATTACTAGCAGCAAAATGCATAAACACAATATAGTCAGCATTGTCACAAGTCCATAGAATACAAACTGGGATATCATTTTATAAAGACAGTGGAAAAGGGCTACAATACCTAACCACCCTCCCCATGACAAGAAGTAGTTTATTATAAAAAAGAAGACCTCTGGGCTTTGTCAGCAGACCCCATACCTCAAGGCCTAGATGAAAGGTTTACATCTCAGGACAAGCACAGCTCTTCTCTTCGGAAAGGAGTCTCTCCAAGTGCCTGCACAACATGTTTAGCTTGCAATATTAAAGCATACGATTTTCAGTAGTGCAGCTGTGTGTCATGTTATGTCTAGGTGCGAGGGACTGACCAGAACAGAATAACAAGGGGCATTGTTGATCGACCTTGTACATCGTGTGCAGACTAAACCTCAGAGCACGGCAGAGAACGCGAAAAGCAGACAGTTCTCATGTGAAAGGGCACAAACGGAGTCTTGCGAAATCTATGCATGCAGTGTCGTGGGCAAAAGCAGCCTCATGGCAGCGAACAACGGAGAAGGGAGAGAAAAAAAAAAAAAACTATTAGGGAAAAAAAAAATTGTACAAAGGCATCCCAAATCCAAGAACCGGTGAATTTAATCCATCAGAGTGTAGGAGCAAAAAAATGCAACACCCTCCAGAAGGACATCATTGTCGTTGGTAGAAAAAAAGGATGCCATCCAATTTATCAAATCGAAAGAACAAGTGTGCTCCCCATATGCGGGTGCCTCCAGTAGCATCTCCGGACAACTTGCGTGATATTCGATGTAACTTTGAAGTAGGAGATTCTGCGCAGCCTCACAGATATCCCATTGAGCCAAGATTCCAAGTGCAGCCGCATGCGCCATAAAGCCAATACCAGAACAGTCCTGCTCATGGGCCACTAAGGGACCCATCAGCTGGTCAAAATCCGGGTCCGGACATGACGAATTGGAGAGGCATAAATCCAACGCCCATGTAAACGGACATTGTAGACATGAAAAGACTGGTTGCACGCAAGTAAAGTATGCAAAGCGGAAGGACAAACCATAAGACACACTAAGAGCTGCCAGTGGTAGTGTACCGAAGCATCCATGCATACGGTCACGGAGCAATCGCAGCCGGTCTTGTCTGTGCAGCACTAAAAGAGGAGCAGCCATTGCGCAGAAGACACAGTAGAAGCAGGATTCCAGCAGCTAACGTCAGCATTAAAGGGAATCCACCAAAGACGCTGGAAAAAATAGAATGAATGAATGCAGGTATAACACCAAATGTTGTCTGAAAAGAAGTCACAAGGCCAGAGTCGACAGCTTTAAAAAAATGCGCAAGGCCTCTTGTATCAGACGCATTAAATATGCGGTGTATTAGCTCCCCAAAATGCAGTGGGAGGTTAGTGTTTGAATTTCGCTAGCAGCGCTAGCCACCTGCAGGTTGAAGGTTTCTCGTGCGGAAGTAAGGGCGACTTCTTGTTGTGTTAAAAGAGCCTTTAATCTGCTCAACTTGTTGAAATCTGCTTTCAAAGTTGGTATTGAAGGCCAAATTGAGCTATCGAGCTGCCCACGCGGGGGAGGAAAAAGCACATTTTTACAACAAAATTACGCGGTGTGAAACCGTTACTATGTATGGTATGCCAGGCAGCAAGCCGCAGCATTCTTGGTTATTTAGAAAAAGATAACTACCGTTAGTAAGCAGCGTGAACGTGGGAATTATCGCGGGAACTGGATTACCTTTTAAAACACACGCAAGGTTCGGAGCTGACATATTACATGCTCCGTGCAACTTGATATTTTTGCAAACAAGGGAATGACCCACTGTAGAATCACAGTCCTCCCCTGTAAGGTAAACTTCAGTTTCTTCCCGCAAACATCGGTAGGTAAAAGGCAAAGACCACAGTTCATGCAGAAAAGCGCTACCCAGGGGTTCAAAGCGGCCTAGCGGGTAATGTTTCATACAGGAGCTGAATTGGAACAGCGAGAAAGGCAAAGTTATAACCCCATGAATTAGCCAAACAGCAGTGTCAGTTTCCGCTACAGAAAAGGGCAAAGGGTCTATTTTTTCTATGTGTAGAAGAGTGTAAATTGCATCTTTCATGGACATGAACTGCTGTTTGTCAGTTAAATTAAATGGTAAAAATAAAGCAGTCGCATTTAAATAATCCCATGGAACTTTTCCCACTTTTAGAGTTTGTAAAGTCCATGCGAATTGCATTACAGAACGCAATTGATTCTGACCATGATACAACAGAGACACATCTTCTTGCACAATATCAATAACAGAAGAAACAATATTATCCAACGTGTAAATGCGGGAAGATAGTGTGTTAATACTATTATCGACAACAGCTAGAACCTTTTCTAAGTTCGCTTGGTCAATTTCCCGCAGACGTGACGCTGCTTCAATCTGTGAAAGTTTCCATATTTCATTGTAAGCAGCGTAAAAGAATCTTTGTTCTCGGAACCCTGGGTCCCAAGACAAAGTCGGCCAAATTAATGTTATTGGATAACAACGTTAAATGTTGTTTAACGGACGATAGTGTAGAGGGCTGCAACTACTGTTGACATAATTTTCCAACCGAATAGGTTGTTACCGAATGTGTATCTGGAAATCTTGGGTCGGGTCTGTCTTGCATATAACCTAAACTAGTGTTATGAAAACGGAGTTGGCAGGCATTCGAATTCGTCTGCCAAACTAACCAACCTAAAGGATCCATTTCAGATACATTAAACGTGTTATTTTGAAACAAATATTGTAAGGCATCAATGGTATAATTTGTGTATATGCGCCAATTATACTCAGCTCAGGAGGGAATGGCAGGGGCGTTCAACTTTTTTGCAGTTGCCAAACCAAAGCAAGTTGTCTGGGGTAAACTGTTTCATTTAAAAACAAAATTTGTGTTGGGATGAGGCAGGCACGATGTAAGGCTTCAGTGCCTCGCACCTGCCAGGTCTTAGAACCCCAGATCGATTTCAAATCAATGGTGGCCTTCCAGTGAACATAACCCCTGACTGACAGATCATGTCTGAAAGAATTTGAATAAATTAATTTCGTATGGGTCAACATTACTTTGGGAGCTGAAGGAACATTTAATTTAAAATAATAGGACTCGGGTGTTGACCTGTCGAAATCTGTAAAATATGTAAATTTATTTCTAAGTGTTCTCGAACTACCTTTTATTGGTGTAGGGCAATGTTCCCACTGTGTGTAATTGACAACAGGGCGTAATGTATTAGTCTTATGTAGGAAATGATGCCCATAATGTTGATAACGGAACAAATCGGCATAATTGGCAGAATTTAAATACAAATCCTCAGCATTAAAAGCTGCATAAAACTTCAAATCGGAAAACAATGATTGTATCGCATGCACATCCCAGTCGTCTGAGCGTATGTCCTGTGTTACCACATCACCCATGGAGACACGAAAGACGTATGGAACGTTGATCATTTCCGTCGGGCCATGGACCTGAAAATTCACTTTATCTCAGATGATGCCATCCGCAACTGGGAATGCTGAAATGTTAACAAGAGATTGGTCACGCTTCATGATGTGGAAAGATGAGTGAGGTGCTAGGATACCATCAACCAAGTTCACAACAGAGCGTTCTGGCAAGTAGTGACCATTGATGAGTAGGAAAAACAGTCACAAAACCAATTGACATGAAGAGAAAAATGGCGATCAGTATTAACCAGATGTATGTCCAAGGAGGGACCAAATAAGTCTGTTTAAACCAGGAAACAAAAATAGACAATTTGGTAGGGCCAATTGAAGTGGTGAAAGACGAGTCAAAAGAAAAGCTGCCATGGTGTAAAGGGCCTTCGGGCAAGCCATGCAAAGACTCACTTGTGGGATAAGTATACTCAACTTCCTCGTTGCAGGAGGGACAGGTAAATGGTCAACAACAGGGTCCATCTCAATGACGGTGTCATGTGGTGAGCTGAAAGATGCGCCAACCCCAGGATTTCTCGAAATTGTGGGGCACGAAACAGCAGGCGTCACACTATTTAGAATCGGCCAGATGTTGTAGCTTGACATTGTCAATTGAGATATATCTGTTGTCCTTGCGACCAGGAAGCGGTGGTAAAATGACTGTACGAGTACCCTTCAAGCCAAGCACTGGAACCGGTGCACGATAAGAGGGACCAAATTCTTTTTTGTTCTCCAACTTCTCTCGGACCAGATCACCAACTTTCGGAAGCCAGCCGGCCACCGGAATCAGCAGTGCAGCATCTGTTGCCGAAGGCAAATGTTCAGTAGCAAGACGGGCACGGATCTTTTGCAGGTCCTGTAACATAGTAGAATGATTATCTAAGTCAAAGGTCGCGGCTGCCGCCGCAACGTCTAGACCATCAAGGTCTGGCACAAACATTTTGATGCCAAAGAGCATCTCGTATGGGGTCCGCCCACCCAGAGGTCTTCTAGGGAGATTATTAAGTGCACGTTGAACCCCATACAAGTGGGCCAGCCAGTTCCTGCCAGTACCTAAGACTCTAGCTGTCAAGGATTGCTTTAAGTCACGGTTCATTCGCTCCACAATTGAATTTCCCTCGGGCCTGTATGGAGACGAAAACTGCACCAGCACCCCCAAAGACTTCATCGCGTCCTTGTACGCCTTAGAGGCGAACGCTGGACCTTGGTCTGAATGAAAGGTGCCACAGGCAAAGATCCCTACAAAGACACGCAAATCCCTGATGACATTTTGAGCGTCAGCACTGCGTTGAGGTCAAACCCAAAGGAATCTAGTGCACGAATCAACTGCAACTAAAATGTATTTATATGCAGTATCAGAAGTAAATGGACCGCAGTGATCAAGATATACACAAGCAAAGGGGCGATTTGCAATGCAAAGCTGTGTTTGTGGTCGACGTGTTACCGTAGAAGGCTTAATTTGTTGACAGATGTCACACAAAAGCACTTAAGTACGGGTCTGTTTATATAAACCACGCCACCGATAATGTTGCTGCAAGATAGAAACAGTGGCGGACACTCCAGCATGGGCCGAAGCCATACCTTTGTGTGCGGTTTTGATTAAAATGTGTCTGTGGTCCGCGTTGGGAATTAGCCGATCTCCAACGTCAGGTATTCTAGCAAAAGGAACTTGTTCAGGAGATAACTGATAGGAATATTTTGAAGGGAAACCCCGTGGATAATTAGAGCCCTCCGCAGTTGCAGCTATTGCTGCCAAAATGTCATTATCAATCTTAGTCATGGACCTTGTAACGGCTGCTAAGGAACACGTGGCTACTGCAGATTTGGCTGCTTCATCAGCCAAACAATTTCCAAGAGCGTGTGCTCCCACATGCTGATGGCCAAGAGTATGTATAACATGTGTGAGTGGCAGACGTTGTTTAAGATCCGCCACTCAAACCCAAAGCTTTTTATGCTCAATTGTGCTGCCTTTAGAATCTCGATAATCATTTTGAGACCAAAAGAATAAGTTGTCATTAAAAGACTGAACACAGTAGTAGGAATCACACACAATGAGTGTAGAAACACTCTGATCAGCAAACTCGAGAGCAAGAACCAGAGCGCGCAGCTCGGCCAATTGGGCGGTACAGTCCCCTAGCGCCTGTGTATGCACTATATTAGACTTGAATTCACCATTGTACCAGCCACAATAGCGCAAGCCGCTGAATAAGCATGTTTAGAACCAGTGGCCGGTTGCGCTGAACCATCGGTGTAGATGATACATGTATACTCCTCTAAGGGAAGAAAAGACAGAGGAGGTGGATGAACGTGTTCATACTGCAAGAACTCCTGCGTCTGAAGAGAGGGGTCAAAGATAAATGTGACATCCGGAGACGTCAAAGAAGTAGCCCATTGTATCCAACGGGGATGTAATGCTTTAGAGTTTGGCACACTCGCCTTAGTTACTGATTCCAAAGCAGGGAAAGGTGTAACCACTAAAATGCGTTTCCCCTGTGCCAGTGCGCGTTCCTTCAGGACCGCCATTTTCACAGCTGTCAAAACCTTTTCAACGGTGGAAAAACGCATTTCGGCAGAAGTGTACAAATGTGATTTGTATGCAATAGGTTCCGTGTCGCCTTCATTGTACGTCAAGTAAGTGAAACCCACTGCGCCTGGCACGATTCGTATCACCAGGTTTTTGTGGTTATCATGGGTCAACAAGTACTTGGATTCAAGCAAACCAGACTGCAAAGAATGCAAAATAGCAGAATGTTCCGGGAGCCAGCTGGCTTTTGAAAAGGTAGGTTGTATCAAAGCATAAAGAGGCTTGATACGCTGGGCATACTCTGGAATGTAAGACCTCCCGAAATTTAAAAATCCCAGCAAAGACTGAAGTTTTTTCAGGGTAGTTGGAGATTGTAAGCGTGCGCATTTCTCCAGAAAGTGGGTTGCCAAGCCCCGACCTTCGTTATTGAGCTCATAGCCCAAAAAAAGCACCGCATAGCAAGCGATGTGTGATTTAGCAAAATAAAATTTGTATCCGTAGTCCGCAAACTCAAGGATGATGCGGTCAACACAGCACAGATGCGGCCATAATTCGTCGTCTGTGAGATGAATATCATCAACATAAGAGTATGCATCTGGGTCTATGCTGTCTAACAAAGAGACAACACGCGCGGCGAAAACCCCGGGGCTATTCTCATACCCCATAGGTAAACGCCAAAATTTTTTCTGTTTTCCACCAGCCGTGAATGCGGTCCATTGACTACATTCAGGGGACAGGTTATGACTGTAAAAGCCGTTGGAAATGTCGAGTCGTTTTATATTTTTTACGAACAATACTGTCCACAAGAGCAGAGCTATGGGTATTCTGTACCACAAAAGTACGACAATGAGAGTTCAAATGCCGGTAATCTAAAACTATGCGATGAGACCCATCGGGTTTGGACACAGTAAAAAGAGGATTATTCATCGGTGACAGACCTGTCTCAATTACTCCTTGATACTCCAACTCAGTTAGAACATCAGAAACGGGGCCTTTGGCTTCCCGCCGGATGGGATATTGGGGTTGAGGTTGAGGCATAGACCGCAATGGAATCTCATGTGGCGGAGAATCTTTATCCCAGCCCACTCGATTACGGTACACTGCCGGTGCTAGGGCCAAAGCCCACTCAGCTGCAAAAGCCTCTGCATGCTCCTTGGGGACGTAACGCGAAAAACTCGGAAGTATCACGTTTTCCCCCACCTTGATGCGGCCAGTACAAAAGGTGGGGGCCAATCTGCCTCTGCTAACAAAATGTCATAGGAAGCGGTCAGATTCTCCCAAAAAATCCCTGTGACTACACGCTCAATGTCACCTTCCATTCGAAAGCCTATCGGGGGGGCAACCCGGATGTCAGCTGTCTCTACTGTAATGAAAGTTTCAGTTGCTGTCGCCTCCAGACAAGGACGCAGTGCCTCCCGCACTATGGTAACTTCCGCTGCGCTGTCGAGCAGAGTCACCGCCCATGTCCAATCCAGCAGTCGGGTTCTCACCGTCTGAGGCATATCTCGCTGTCAAAGCGGCAACCTTTTTCTTTTGAAACGGGGCACGGAAGCGTGGTAGCTCCTCTTGTTTCCCCTTGACGTCAAACTGACTAGGCTGATCGCATCCCCGTGGCGCAGAATGACTCTTGCCACGATCCTGGCGATCCCCTCCACCGACTTGAGAGCCAGATGTGTCCTGTAAAGAACGAGGAGAACGCTGATCAGGGACTTGAAATCTATCAGGAGTCTTAATTTTCGCGCGGTCGCGCAAGTCATAAGTACGCTCAGAAGTATCAGGGGTCGGTGAACCAGCACGCGAACCCTGCTTCTGTTGTTGCTGCCCCTGTTTTTTATTTTTCCAGTTCTTTTTAGGAAAGACTGGACGCCCGTCTTTATCAGACTGAGATTTCTGTTGTGTTTGAGATTGTGTTTGCGTTTGAGTAAAAGGCTTAACTCCCAAACTATTGCGGCCTATTGTTTTATAAGCTTTTGCAATAAGCTTCGGTAATTCGCGTGGTTTGTCTGCGTCAGGCACAGTCTCCAAGCCGTTAGCGACTTGAAAGCTTACTGCATCGCCCTTGACATTGGCAAGGATCAGATCAGCAACCACGTCGAACACCCCCACCAGTCTCATCCCCAGTTCTACAGCTGCTTCAGCACCGTGTTCATCCTGAACACGTTTAATCACGGAGGGGAGTACAGTCATAGAGGGAGTGCTGAAACACTTTGAATATACGGCGGCAAACACTCTGCCCCAGGTGTTACAATCAGCCACCTCAGGAAGCAAGTCTTTAGGCAAACTTCTCGTCAATATCCTGTTTTTCTCCACAGGATTCGTATTGGGAAAAACAGCTTCAAGCTGTCCAAATTTCTCAGCAAGCCAATAAGGTAAATCATCCTTATTTTGTGGGCGCTTGCCCATTACGGAATTAACCATGACAGGACTGATGGTTATACCAGCAGGTCCAGCAGGATGCGCAGCAACGCCAGGCGGTCCCACCTGGTAGTTGCGCGACATGAACTGAATAACAGCTCTATGCACGCGTATTAAAGAAGTATGTAACACGCAAAGTTCTGCCAGCGTATCTGTTGTAAGCCCACGCGGGTGAGGGGTATACCCAGCCAAAACGGGCCATGTGGCTCCATCTATTGATAAAGGACCTAAACGGACCGGCGAGAGTGGGTAAGGAAGGGCGCCATTAAACCAAATTTGGTGTTGCCAAGCTGTGAGCGGAACCTCTAGAGTCCGATAGGGCTGATACTCATTAGGAAAAGCCGTGGCAGTGTATCCATGAAACAGATTATCTGTTCCGTCCACCGCCGGAAAGGTGACCCAAGAGTAAAACACTTCGAAGCGGTATCCTGGATCCGCTTCTACTACAAAAATCAGCGCAACACCCGCATCCGGGACCCCATGCAGAGTCAAATGAGCCCTGAGCGGTGCGCGACTAGGTGGCGGAATGTTAACCGCCATCCCGAAAAGCAAAGAACAACAACTCAATAAGCGGCAGCACAACAATGGGTTAAGAATAAAGAGAGAAACCTTTTATTTAAACTTCAAGCTTGAATGAACCTATAAAAACATCAATATAGGAGGTTACACCATCACAACTGTCTCCGGAGAGAAAAGTGAGGGTATTGTGGACAAGCACAAGCACTACTCAAGCGTCTCGCAGATAAGAACCAGACCAAACATTGGCGGCGCCATGTTGCAGGGATTCTGCACATATACAGAACTGTGCGCAGGAAAACAGGATCTCAGTGAATAGGGGTGTACCAACCTATCACATTAGTACCCACAATCCCAAACCGACTAGCTATAGTGTCTCATTTGTTCTCTGACTAACGGCGAAGCTACCAATGATTAGATAACTCAGAACACGACACTCCCGACTCTCTCAGGAATCGCGGGAGCCAGACAACTCTTTCGCTCACTCACTCATACCTGTCCACAATGCGAGTAATCAGAGTCACGGTATAGTTTAAAATGTTTATTTTAACTAACGCGCTCTATGGTACAGTACACGTGCCATTACTAGCAGCAAAATGCATAAACACAATATAGTCAGCATTGTCACAAGTCCATAGAATACAAACGGGGATATCATTTTATAAAAACAGTGGAAAAGGGCTACAATACCCAACCACCCTCCCCGTGACAAGAAGTAGTTTATTATAAAAAAGAAGACCTCTGGGCTTTGTCCGCAGACCCCATACCTCAAGGCCTAGATGAAAGGTTTACATCTCAGGACAAGCACAGCTCTTCTCTTCGGAAAGGAGTCTCTCCAAGTGCCTGCACAACATGTTTAGCTTGCAATATTAAAGCATACGATTTTCAGTAGTGCAGCTGTGTCATGTTATGTCTAGGTGTGAGGGACTGACCAGAACAGAATAACAAGGTGCATTGTTGATCGACCTTGTACATCGTGTGCAGACTAAACCTCAGAGCACAGCAGAGAACGCGAAAAGCAGACAGTTCTCATGTGAAAGGGCACAAACAGAGTCTTGCGAAATCTATGCATGCAGTGGCGTGCGCAAAAGCAGCCTCATGGCAGCGAAGCTCATGCTAACTTAGCAGATGTCAACAATGGACCCACGATCTATACTACACTATAACTTGCGCCCCCGCAATGCACTGCTGATGACGTCACATATTACATCATTCATGACCTGGTCAGTGCCATCACTGATGACATCTCAAATGACATCACTGATGACATCACTGATGACATCATCCAGTGACTGTGTGTTTCTGTAAAGTTTAAATATGTTTTATATATATATATATATATATATATGCCAAGATGTATTGAAGAATGAGTGGGTGTATAAGTGTCTGAATGGATGATTTAGTAGGTGCGTGACTGACTGTATAAGTGTGCGATTAAACGTGTCTTACTGAATGCATGGGTTAGTGACTAAACTGTGTGAATGTCTGTATCAGTCTGTCAGTTGGTGTGTAAGGGGCTGCATGGGTTGGTGAGTAGCTACATGAGTGTCTATATGGGTTATTGATTGGTTGTCTGAGTATCTTTATGGGTGCCTGAGTGTCTGTGTGGATGGGTGGGGGTGTGTGACTCTGCGCATAGATATGTGAGTGGGTGATTCACTGGGTGTATGGGTTCAAGAGTGCATCTGTGAAGGGCTGTACGGGTGGGTGAGTGTGTATATGGGTGTGTTGGTGAGTGAATGGATGTCTCAGTGGTACATGTGTGGGTACCTACATATGTGAAAGTCAGTATATGTGAGTGTTGGAGTATATAAATGAATTTATCTGAAAGTTATTGATTGAGTGAGTGGCTGTATGGATGAGTGTGCTTTTATCAGTGATTGTATAAGAGAGTAAGTATGTGTTAGTATCTGTATGAATAAGTGAGGTGGTGTGTGTATAACTGTATAGGTGAGTAAATGGGAGTGTGATTGATTCTTGCATTACTGACTAGGTGTGTGAGTAACTCTATCAATGAGTGCCGATGTTTGAGTGTCTGTATAGGTGTATGAGTGCATATGATAGTGCTGTATTGATGAGTGACTACATGTATGAGTGACTGTATGGGTGAATGAGTGGATGTGTGTGTAGACCTAGGAATCAGTGAGTGGGTATGTAGTAACTGGTATTGGTGTGTTTATGGTAGTCTGTATTTTAGAGTGGGTATATCAAAGGTTATATTAGGGTGTGAGGAGGTGCATCAGATTATCACGTGGATGATGTCATCAGTGATTTAATCAGTGATGTCACTGACCATGTCATTAAGGATGTAATATGTGACGTCATCAGGAGTGCATTGCGGGGGGGCGAGTTTTAGTTAGCTCAACTAACTATAACAGCCGAATTGCTCTGGTTTTGTACGAGTGAAATGTCCAACTAAATATAACGTCCCTGAAACCTGTGGTTTTTTCAGCGAATTTCTAAGATTTTTTAAATGCTAATTTCTAACTAGAACGTCCCTGAAACCTATGTTTTTTTCAGTGAATTTCAAAGGTTTTTTAAATGCTAATTTCTAACTGTAACGTCCCTGAAACTTATGGTTTTTTCAGTGAGGTAGGACATGTGCAGAAAGAGGAAGAAAGGCGCAGAAAGAAGCAAGGGAAATGCAGAAAGAGGCAACAGAAGTCCAGAAAGAGGAAGAAAGGTGCAGAAAGAGATATGCAGAAAGAACCAACTGAGGTGCAGAAAGAGGCCTTGTTGCAAAGTCATCCTGGGCACCCCCCAACTTTTTTCTGACTGGTACTGGTGGTAACTGACTGACCCTGGGCTCTGCCTAACCAGGCCCGGAGCCAGTGCTATGCCGAAAGACACTTAGAATACAGTGAAAACACCTACATACACTAGGGTACACTATGGGTTGGGGTACCCCTGTGATTGGCATGACTTCCCATGTAAGGCCCTAGTACGTAATAGGGCAGGTGGATTAAAACTGCCTCTAAGTCCCTAGCATATAATAGGGCATGGCAGTTTAGAGGCCAGCAGCCCTTTTCTGCACTTGCACGTGTGCACTGCTGAGCCTGAAGTCAGTTTAAAAGTAGCCCTGTGTGTGCAGAAAGAGGCAAGAGAAGTGCAGAAAGAGGCAAGAGAGGTGCAGAAAGAGGCAAGAGGTGCAGAAAGAAGCAACAGAGGTGCAGAAAGAAGCATGAGAAGTACAGAAAAAAGTAACTGAGGTACAGAAAGAGGGAAGAGGGGTGCAGAAAGAAGCAACAGAGGTGCAGAAAGAGGCAAGAGAAGTTCAGAAAGAGGCAGCAGAGGTGCAGAAACAGGCAGTAGAGGTGCAGAAAGAGGCAAGAGGGGTGCAGAAAGAGGGAAGGGGGTGCAGAAATGTGCAAGAGATGTGCAGAAAGGCAAGAGAGGTGCAGAAAGAGGCAAGAGATGTGCAGAAAAAGGGAAGAAGGGGGCAGAAAGAGGCAAGAGAAGTGCACAAAAAGGCAAGTGAGGTGCAGAAGGAGACAAGAACTGCAGAAAGAGGCAAGAGAGTTGCAGAAACATGCAAAAGGGGTGCAGAAAGAGGGAACAGGTGTGCAGACAGAGGCAAGAGAGGTGCAGAAAGAGGGAAGAGGGGTACAGAAAGAGGCAAGGGGGATGCAGAAATTTGCAACAGAGGTGCCGAAAGAAGCAAAAGCAGTGCAGAAAGAACCAACAGATGTGTAGAAGGAGGCAAGAGGGGTACAGAACGAGGCAAGAGAGGTGCACAAAGAGGCAGGAGAGGTGCACAAAGAGGCAAAAGGGGTACAGATACAGGCAAGAGGGGTGCAGAAAGAAGCAACAGATGTGCTGAAAGAGGCAAGAGAGGTGCAGAAACAGGCAAGAAAGATGCAGAAAGAGGGAACAGGGGTGCAGAAAGAGGTAAGAGGGATACAGAAATTTGCAAGAGAGGTGCAGAAAGAAGCAAGAGAAGTGCAGAAAGAAGCAAGAGAAGTGGAGAAATGGGGAAGAGGGGTGCAGAAAGAGGCAAGAGGGATGCAGAAAATTGCAAAAGAGGTGCAGAAAGAACAAACAGGTTCAAAAAGAGGCAAGAGGGGTGCAGAAAGAGGCAGGAGAGGTGCACAAAGAGGCAAGAGGGGTACAGAAAGAGGCAGGAAGGGTACAGAAAGAGGCAGGAAGGGTGCAGAAAGAAGGAAGAGAAGTGCAGAAAGAAGCAACAGGTTCTGAAAGAGGCGCGAAGGGTGCAGAAAGAGGCACGAGAAGTGAAGAAAGAAGCAACAGAGGTACAGAAAGAGGCAAGAGAGGTGCAGAAACAGGCAGGTAAGGTGCAGAAAGAGGGAAGAGGGGTGCAGAAAGAGGGAAGAGGGGTGCAGAAAGAGGCAAGAAGGGTGCAGAAAGAGGCAACAGAGGTGCAGAAAGAGGCAACAGAGGTGCAGAAAGAGGCAACAGAGGTGCAGAAAGAGGCAACAGAGGTGCAGAAAGAGGCAACAGAGGTGCAGAAAGAGGCAACAGAGGTGCAGAAAGAGGCAACAGAGGTGCAGAAAGAGGCAAGAGAAGTGCAGAAAGAGGCAAGAGAAGTGCAGAAAGAGGCAAGATGGATGCAGAAAAGGAAGAAGGGTGCAAAAAGAAGCGAGCGGTGCAAAACAAAGCAAGAGAAGTGCAGAAAGAAGCAAGAGAGGTGCAGAGAGAGGGAAAACGAGTGCAGAAAGACAACAGGGGTGGAGAAAGAAGCAAGAGAGGTGCAGAAAGAGGCAAAAGAAGTGCAGAAAGAAGCAACAGAGGTGTAGAGTGAGGGAAGAGAACTGCAGAAAGAGGCAAGAAAGTTGCAGAAACAGGCAAAAGAGGTGCAGAAAGAGAGAACAGGGGTGCAGACAGGCAAGAGAGGTGCAGAAAGTGGGAAAAGGGGTGCAGAAAGAGGCAGGAGGGGTGCAGAAATTTGCAAGAGAGGTGTAGAATGAAGCAAGAGCAGTGCAAAAGAACCAACAAAAGTGCAGAAAGAGGCAAGAGGGGTGCAGAAAGAGGCAAGAGAAGTGCAGAAAAAAAGAACAGAGGTGCACAAAGAGCCAAGAGGGGTGCAGAAAGAAGCAACAAAGGTGGAGAAAGAAGCAAGAGAAGTGTAGAAAGAAGCAGCAGATGTGCAGAAAGAGGCAAGGGAAGTGCAGAAAGAGGCAAGGGAAGTGCAGAAAGAGGCAAGGGAAGTGCAGAAAGAGGCAAGGGAAGTGCAGAAAGAGGCAAGGGAAGTGCAGAAAGAGGCAAGGGAAGTGCAGAAAGAGGCAAGAGAAGTGCAGAAAGAGGCAAGGGAAGTGCAGAAACGGGCAGGAGAGGTGCAGAAAGAGGGAACAGGGGTACAGAATGAAGCAAGTGAGGTGCAGAAAGAGCCAACAGAGGGACAGAAAGAGGCAAGAGAGGTGCAGAAAGTGGAAGAGATGAGCAGAAAGTGGAAGAGATGAGCAGAACGAGGCAAAAGAAGTGCAGAAAAAGAAAGAAAGGTGCGGAAAGAAGCAACAGAAATGCAGAAAGAGGCAAGAGAGAAGCAGAAAGAAGCAAGAGCGGTTTGCTCACCTTTAGTACCAATTTAACACCCACATTTAGCAATAAGTAACAGGTGACCATTCCAGGTTTGCAAGGGGCCTTCCACCACACTGTAACACTTGTTGCTGCATTTTTGGTGCCGTTTGAACTAGAAACAAGGTTCTTTTTGTTCAAATCTGCAGATTATGCAGCAGATGTTGAATTATGTGGAAAATGTATAATTGTGCAAAGGTCAGTGCAGCCAAACAGTTGCATAATTCCAGTGGCCCTGCTCATACCTCTGACTAGGTCCAGAAGTGCTCCTCAGTGGTTCCTTCTTTTTTTTTGTCTCATTGAGTTTATAGTTTAGCTTCTATGGAAATGAGGAAGACTAAACCTGAGGTTACCACTCCACAACACAGACTATCATACCACAAAATTACTCTCCATAACACATAATCCCATTCTACATAATTCCTATACACTAAATACCACATATTTTCTATCCACATAATTTCACTGCACAACATACCACATAATTCCACTACACACAACCTACATCCACTTCACTCCAATAAACATTAATAAAACACTTTTAGATTTACAACGCTAATAGCTCTAACTCTTGCAAATGCGAGACCTATTACATTTCAAATGCTTCTTTAACTGGTAGTTGCGTTTGCTGAGTGGTGGAGAAAGGGGGCTAGGCCTCCAACCAGCGCTCTGGAATTCCGCTGCATAGGACTTACAGAAGGTACCAGGAGGGCTACTTGGCTGCCAAAGTCCCTCAGGAGTAAAGTGGACTAAATCCCCCAACCAGTACTGTGCCAGGAGGCGTGTTTGCAGAGTGGTGGAGAAAGGTGAGCGTGGCCTCCGAAGACCTCTTAGGAATCCCACAGTGTGGGATTTACTGGAGGTAACAGGAGGGGTAGTTAGCACCCAAGGTCAACCTTGGGGGCCAACTACCCCTCCTATTAACTCCAGTAAGTCCCACACAGCAGGATTGCTAAGTTCTCATAGCAGGCCACGCCCCCTTTCCCCACCACTCTGCAAACGCACTTCCTGGTGCGCTCTTGGGTGGGGATTAAAGTCCCCTTCGCTGCTGAGGGTCCTTAGGGGCCAGCTACCCTACCTGATACCTCCAGTATGCCCCAGATAGTGGGATAGCTGTCAGGTGGACACAGGCCACGCCCCCTTTCTCCTCCACTCTGCAAACGCGCCTCCTGGCTCGTTCTGGGTTGGGGAATTAAGTCCCCTTGAATCCTGAAGGTCCCTGGGGGCCAACTAGCCCACCAGCTACCTCCAGTAAGCCCCACACAGCTGGATTGCTGAGAGTGGTCTGAGACCACGCCCCTTTTTTACACCATTCTGCAAATGTGCAGGTTTCCTGCTCTCGCTTCCAAGAAGCAAAGCAGTGTTTGCTATCCGCCCTGCAATAGCAAACGGCAATGTCCGGGGGGTGGGCACCCCGGGACATTGCATGAGCCGGCCCTGCAGGTTGGCGGTCCTCAGGGCCATAGAGGGCTCCAGGAGGGGGGCCACGCGGCCCCCCTCCCAACTGTTGTGAAGCCCGGGGGGGTGGTGGTCCCCGGGGCTGGGGGTCCGCAACGGACCCATGTATTTAATTTACTGAATGCCCCGGGGAGGTGGTGGTCCCAGGGGCAGTGTGGGGGGGCTCAAGCCCCCACACACAGTTTTAGAAAGTAGCCCCGGGGAGGTGGCGGGCCCCGGGGCTTGGGGGGGGGTGGGAGGGGGCCCGCGAGGCCCCCCCACCCTATTTAATTTCAAGCCCTGGGGAGGTGGCGGTCCCCGGGGCAGCGTGGGGGGTAGGGAGGAGCCCCCCCCCACGCATTTTAATAAGAAAGCCCCGGGGAGGTGGTAGTCCCTGGGGCTGCGGGGGGGGGCCGCGTGCCCCCGCGCATTATCAGAAATGCCCCGGGGAAGTGGCGGGCTGCGGGGCGTGTTTGCACAGTGGTGAAGGGAGGGGGCGGGGCCTGAGGTGACATGTGTGCAAACACGCCCTGTGGCGCGTTTTAAGTTGGGGAATTAATTCCCCTTCAATCCTGAGGGCCCCTGGGGGCCAATTAGCCCACCAGGTACCTCCAGTAAGCGCCACAGGTCTGCGTTGCAGAGAAGTGGTCCAGGCCACGCCCCTTTTTACACCTCTCTGCAACGCAGCTCTGTGGCGTTTACTGGAGGTACCTGGTGGGCTAGTTGGACCCCAGGGACCCTCAGGATTCAAGGGGACTTAATCCCCCAACTTACAACGCGCCAGGGGGCGCGTTTGCAGAGTGGTGGAGAAAGGGGGCATGGCCTTTGTCTACCTCTCACCAATCCCACTTCGTGGGGCTTACTGGAGGTAAAAGGTAGGCTAGTTGGCCCCTAAAGGACCCCCAGCAGTGAAGGGGACTTCAATCCCCATCCAAGAGCGTGCCAGGGAGCGCGTTTGTAGAGTGGTGGGCAAAGTGGGCGTGGTCTGGTACGAGTACTTGCCAATGCTGCTGTGTGGGACTGACTGGAGGTAATAGTTTGGGAAGTTGGCCCCCAAGGATGTCCTTGGGGGGCCAACTACCCCTCTTGTTACCTCCAGTAAGTCCCACACAGTGGGATTGCTAAGACGTCTTCGGAGGCCATGGCCCCCTTTCTCTACCACTCTGCAAACGTGCCTCGTGGAAGACTACGGGATGGGGGATGAAGTCCAATTTAGTCCTGAGGGAGTTTGGGGGCCAAGAATCCCTCCTGGTACCTCCTGTAAGTCCTACGCAGCGGAATTCCTGAGCGTTGGTTGGACGCCCAGCACCCATTCTCCCCCACTCTGCGAACGCGACTACTAGTTGAAGAAGCATATTTCTGCACCTCTGACTTAGAGGTAGTTTTAATCCCCCTGCCCTATTATGTACTAGGGCCTTACAGAGGAGGTCATGCTAATCACAGGGGTACCCCAACGCATAGTGTTCCCTAGTGTATGTAGGTGTTTTCACTGTATTCCAAGTGTCTTTTAGCATAGCACTGGCTCTAGGCCTGGTTAGTCCGAGTCAGTTACCACCAGTACCCGTCTGAAAAAGTTGTGGGCACAGGATGATTTTGCAACAAGGCCTCTTTCTGCTCCTCTGTTGGTCGTTTCTGCACATGTCTTGCTTCTTCCTGCACTTTTCTTCGTCTTTGTGGACTTCTGTTGCTTCTTTCTGCATTTCTTTTGCTTCTTTCTGTGCGTTTTTCTTCTTTCTTCACATGTCCTACCTCTGTAGGCATAGTTAGAAACTAGCATTTAAAAAACCTTTGAAATTCACTGAAAAAACCATAGGTTTCAGGCATGTTATAGTTAGAAATTATCATTTAAAAAACCATTGAAATTCACTGATAAAACCATAGGTTTCAGGCACGTTATAGTTAGAAATTAGCATTTAAAAAACCTTGGAAATTCACTGAAAAAACCATAGGTTTCAGGGGCGTTATAGTTAGTTGGACATTTCACTCGTACAAAACCAGTGAAATTCCCCGTTATAGTTAGTTCAGCTAACTATAACTCGCGCCCGCAATGCACTGCTGATGACGTCACATATTACATCACTCATGACATGTTCAGTGACATCACTGATGACATCATCCATGTGATAATTTCATGCATCTTCTCACACCCTAATATAACTTTTGATACACCCACGCTAAATTACAGACTGCCATTCTCAAAACCATAGACACTTCAACACCAATAACTACATACCCACTCACTGATTCTTAGGTCTACACACACACATCCACTCACTCACCCGTACAGTCACTCATACTTACGGTCACTCAGTACAGGACTATCATATGCACTCATACACCTATATAGACACTCACACACCGCCGCTCATCCATAGAGGTACTCACACACCTAGTCAGTCATGCAAATAATTAATCACACTCCCATTTACTCACCTATACAGTTATACACACACCAGCTCACTTACTCATACAAATACTAGCACATTCTTACGCTCTTATACAATCACTGATACAAGCACACACTCATCCATACAGCCACTCTCACAATCACACACTCACTTATAGCCATTTATATACTCTAACACACATATATACTGCCTTTCACATATGTAGTTACTCACACATGTACCACTGAGATATACATTCACTCACTAACACACCCATACACACACTCACCCACCCATACAGTCCATCACAGATGCACTCTTGAAACCATGCACCCAGTGAATCACCCACTCACACATCTATGCACAGTCACACACACCCCACCCACACAAACACTCAGGCACCCATACAGATACTCAGACAACCAATCAATAACCCATGTAGACACTCATGTAGCTATTCACAAACCCATGCAGCCGCTTACACACCAACAGACAGACGGATACAGACATTCACACAGTTTAGTCACTAACCCATGCATTCAGTAAGATACGTTTAATCACTCACTTATAGAGTCAGTCACGCACCTACTAAATCATCCATTCAGACACTTATACACCCACTCATTCTTCAATACGCCTTTCCCTATATATATTAAACATATTTAAACTTTACAGAAACAGTCACTGGATGATGTCATCAGTGATGTCATTTGAGATGTCATCAGTGATGTCACTGAACATGTCATGAGTGATGTAATATGTGACGTCATCAGCAGTGCATTGTGGGGCGCGAGTTATAGTTAGCTGAACTAACTATAACGGGGAATTTCACTGGTTTTGTACGAGTGAAATGTCCAACTAACTATAACGCCCCTGAAACCTATGGTTTTTTCAGTGAATATATATATATGTATGTGTATGTATATATATATATATATATATATATGTGTGTGTGTGTATATATATTCACTGAAAAAACCAGAGGTTTTAGGGACAGTTATAGTTAGTTGGACATTGCACTCGTACAAAACCCGTGAAATTCCCCGTTATAGTTAGTTCAGCTAACTATAACTCGCGCCCGCAATGCACTGCTGATGACGTCACATATTACATCACTCATGACATGGTCAGTGACATCACTGATGACATCACTGATGACATCTCAAATGACATCACTGATGACATCATCCAGTGACTGTGTGTTTCTGTAAAGTTTAAATATGTTTAATATATATAGGGAAAGGCGTATTGAAGAATGAGTGGGTGTATAAGTGTCTGAATGGATGATTTAGTACGTGCGTGACTGACTCTACAAGTGAGTGATTAAACGTATCTTACTGAATGCATGGGTTAGTGACTAAACTGTGTGAATGTCTATCCGTCTGTTGGTGTGTAAGTGGATGCATGGATTTGCGAATAGCTACATGAGTGTCTATATGGGTTATTTATTGGTTCTATGAGTATCTGTATGGGTGCCTGAGTGTTTGTGTGGATGGGGTGTGTGCGACTGTGCATAGATGTGTGAGTGGGTGATTCACTGGGTGGATGGTTTCAAGAGTGCATCTGTGATGGACTGTATGGGTGGGTAAGTGTGTGTAAGAGTGTGTTAGTGAGTGAATGTATGTCCCAGTGGTACATGTGTGAGTAACTAAATATGTGAAAGGCAGTATATATGTGTATTGGAGTATATAAATAGCTATAAGCAGAGTGAGTGATTGTGATAGTGGCTGTATGGATGAGTGTGTGCTTGTATCAGTGATTGTATAAGAGCGTAACAATGTGCTAGTATTTGTATGATTAAGTGAGCTGGTGTGTGTATAACTGTATAGGTGAGTAAATGGCAGTGTGTTTAATTATTTGCATGACTGACTAGGTGTGTGAGTACCTCTATGGATGAGTGGCGGTGTTTGAGTGTCTATATAGGAGTAAGAGTGCATATGATAGTCCTGTACTGAGTGACCATAAGTATGAGTGACTGTACGGGTGAGTGAGTGGATGTGTGTGTGTAGACCTAAGAATCAGTGAGTGGGTATGTAGTTATTGGTGTTGGAGTGTCTATGGTTTTGCGAATGGCACTCTGTAATTTAGATTGGGTGTATCAAAGGTTATATTAGGGTGTGAGGAGCTGCATCAGATTATCACGTGGATGATGTCATCAGTGATGTCATTTGAGATGTCATCAGTGATGTCATCAGTGATGTCACTGACCATGTCATGAGTGATGTAATATGTGACGTCATCAGCAGTGCATTATGAGGCGCGAGTTATAGTTAGCTGAACTAACTATAACGGGGAATTTCACGGGTTTTGTACGAGTGCAATGTCCAACTAACTATAACTGTCCCTAAAACCTCTGGTTTTTTCAGTGAATTTCAAAGGTTTTTTAAATGCTAATTTCTAACTATAACGTGTCTGAAACCTATGGTTTTTTCAGTGAATTTCAAAGGTTTTTAAAATGCTAATTTGTAACTATAACGTGCCTGAAACCTACGGTTTTTCAGTGAATTTCAAAGGTTTTTTAAATGACCATTTTTAAATGTATTAATTTTTATATTAATTTTTTTCATACTGATTTACTACATTTTTAGAAACAATTTCTTTTACATATTTATTTTTTAAATTACATTGTAATTACATTATACATTACATTACAAAAATACTTTCTCAGAATGAATTACTTTAGTTTAAATACTTTGCACATAGGCAATAGACTTTTAAGTACAGTAGTTACAGTTGTTGCAATGGGCAACACATTTTCAAACACAATGCAACATTCAGCTCAATGTGAATTTCTAGTTAAATGCAATTAGTTACTTTATGGATTACTTTTCTAACCACAGGACTGGATCCTAGATTCAGTCCTGGTACATCTCCTGTAAACAGTTGAGTAAAAGCGTTTTGGTTACAGTCGTGATTTTTAAGGAATATTATTGTATTTTAAAAGTTGACACTTAGAAACTTTTTCTCATAGAATCACCAATGTTATCCTATGGAAGGAAATTCACTTAGCAGGTAAAAACTGTTATCGTTACTTTTTCTTACTCAGTGTTGGATCCTGGATCCAGCACTGGTGCATCGCCTGTAAACAGTTGAAAGAATGCGTTTAAGTCATACAGGCGATTTTTAAGGAATATTTGTAGTTTGTGAAAATCGACACTTTGAAACTTTTCTGCTGAAAACCAGACAATGGATTCCTATGGAAGAAAATATAAGTTACTGGTAAGTACGGTTAAAATTACTTTTCAGGACCAGTACTGGGCTGAAAGATACAGCACTGAGGTCTCTCCTTATAACAGGTGAGTAAATCGGAATTCGTATTTCGGCTGATTTTAGAAGAATATTTTAAAGTTCCAAAACTCCACACTTAGAAGAATTTCCAAGTGAAACCAGTCAATGTTAGCCTATGAAGGAAATTCAAGTTACCGGTAAGTACGGTTAAAATTACTTTTGAGGATCAGTACTGGGCTGAAAGATGCAGCACTGAGGTCTCTCCTGATGGCAGGTGAGTAAATCGGAATTCGTATTTCGGCTGATTTTAGAGGAATATTTTAAAGTTCCAAAACTCCACACTTAGAAGAATTTCCAAGTGAAACCAGTCAATGTTAGCCTATGAAGGAAATTCAAGTTACCGGTAAGTACGGTTAAAATTACTTTTGAGGATCAGTACTGGGCTGAAAGATGCAGCACTGAGGTCTCTCCTGATAACAGGTGAGTAAATCGGAATTCGGATTTCGGCTGATTTTAGAGGAATATTTGCACAATGGTGAAGGGAGGGGCGGGGCCTGAGGTGACATCTGTGCAAACGCGCCCCGTGGTGCGTTTTAAGTTGGGGGATTAAGTCCCCTTGAATCATGAGGGTCCCTACGGGCCAACTAGCCCACCAGGAACCTCCAGTATGCGCCAGGGGCTGCGTTGCAGAGACATGTACAGAGGCCACACCCCTTTTACACCTCTCTGCAACGCAGCTCTGTGGCGCTTTCTGGGCGTACCTGTTGGGCTAGTTGGCCCCCAGGACCCTCAGGATTGAAGAGGATTTAATTCCCCATCTTAAAACGCGCCACGGGGCCTGTTTGCACACATGTCACCTGAAGCCCCGCCCCTCCCTTCACCACTGTGCAAACGCGCCCGTGGCGCGTTTTAAGTCGGGGGATTAACTCCTTGAATCCTGAGGGTCCCTGGGGTGCAACTAGCCCACCATATACCTCCAAAAGCGCCATAGAGCTGCGTTGCAGAGTGGTGTAAAAGGGGCGTGGCCTCTGTACACCTCTCTGCAAGGCAGCCCCTGGCGCATACTGGAGGTTCCTGGTGGGCTAGTTGGCCCCAGGGACCCCAGTATTCAAGGGGAATTGTTCCCCTCTGCAAACGCGCCAGGGGCGCGTTTGCAGAGTGGTGAAGGAAGGGGCGGGGCCTGCGGGCCCGATCGTTTTTAAAAAAAAAAAAAAAATTGGGGGAGGGGGCCGCGTGGCCCCCTCCCGGGCCACTACTTGCCCGGGGACCCCATCCCCCGGGGCTGGCCCTCTCGTTGGGGACTGTGGGGGTCCCCAATCCCCCACAGTCCCGCCGGCTCCCCGTGTCCTACGGGAGCCGGCATTGCTTACACATGGGGAGCAGCTAACATGCTGCTCCCCATGTGGAAAGCTATCGGCTTTGGATATTGGAAGAGAGAGCAGGTTTCCTGCTCTCTCTTCCAATATCCAAAGCAGTTTGCAATGACAGGACGGGGCCGCGAGGCTCCCGTCCTGTCATTGCAAACAGCAGTGTCCCGGGGTAGGCACCCCGGGACACTGCAGGAGCCGGCCCTGGGGGTGGTGGTCCCCAGGGCCATCAAGGGCTCCAGGAGGGGGGCCGCGCGGCCCCCTCCCATTCAGTGCACAGCCCCGGGAGGTGGTGGTCCCCGGGGCTCTGGGAGTCCAAAACGGACCCCCATTGTAATTTTCTTAGTGCCCCGGGAGGTGGTGGTCCCGGGCGTGTGGGGCTGGAGCCCCCACACAGGTTTTTAATTAAAAAAGAAGCCCGGGAGGTGGTGGTCTCCGGGGCTGCGGGAGGGCTCAGAGCCCTCCCGCACCATTCTACATTAAAGCCCCGGGGGTGGTGGTCCCCGGGCTTGGGGAGCCCTTAGAGGCCCCCACACATAAAATTAACCCCCCCAGCATGCCCCCGGGACTTGGCCCACCCGGGGCCAATTAACTATCGAAGCGCAGGAGACCGCGCTTCGATTTTTTTTTCGGCAGGGTTCGCGCTCCCTGAGCGCATCCTGCCGATTTTTGCCCAGGGGTCCTTGTGGGACCCCTGAGCAGACCTAGGGGGTCAGGGTGTTTCTACCCTGCCCCCTTTGTGCGCTTTGCGCACTTGTTTCTGTCCCTCGGTTCTACCGAGGGACAAAATGGCTGCCAACACTTCCTGATTTGGAGTGTTGACAGCCAATTAACATAAAGCTCGTGCTCGGGAGGATCCGCGGCCCTAGATATCACTATCTTTTTTACTTTTCATTTTCTCAGCAACTACTGAACGGATTTACACCATTTAACAAAAGGGTTCTTTCTGAACCAAGAACTACCTCTTTGCCAAATTTGGTGTAATTCCGTTCAGCAGTTCGGGCTGTAGCCGTGTCTAAAGTTTCCTATGGAAAATTGCATGGGGAAAACGCGTTTGGGACCCCCTTTTTCTCGGCCCCCGCTGACGAATCCCCGAGACTTTCAGGGTAGGAGCGGACCGGAGCGCCCCACAAAGTTTGAAAATTTTGCGAAGATACGTCAACCGGCAAGAGAGTTATTTCAAATAGAATGTCGCGGATTTCCTATGGATAATAGGTTGTAACTATAACTATCTACTGGCGACCGCCAGTAGATAATATATATATATATATATATGTGTATGTTTTCTTTTTATGTACTCCAGGGTCCCCACACATGGGTGGGAATATTCAGTGCTTATAACTTTAATGAGAATACCCCTGTAAGAGAATTAGGATTACAGGTAAGTGACTTATCCTTATAGCCAATGTGAAAACGAATTTGAATATGCCTAAGTTATCTGTGCTCAGAACGAGGTAAATTAACTGCTGTGTACAAATGTTATATGGATGAACAAAACAGAAAGTACTGATGTGGTGTTTTCGTTATTTCGGAATATAAAAAATAAAAGTTTTTTTTTTAAAAAGGGACATTTGAACTTGTTGGTAAAAAACATTAGTGTTCGATCTAATTTCTCTCTGAAGTCCGTGAACAATATGACTAGCAAATGATACAAATATTTTCATTTTAACATGATGCCTGCGGAAAAAGGCTAGCAGGGAAACCTGGCTCAATACAATTCTCTTAGATTTTCACCAGTTGCCATCAGCCCTTTACAAGATGTCTTAGATATTCCACAGTAGCAACTGCCTATTCGTCTATAAGATACTGGCAGAACCCTTCTTCCTATCTGTGGTTCCTCCACAGGCACCTAGATGGGGCACATTGTTTCACACATACAGCCCATGTCAAGTACTTGTCTAAGTCACAAGGAAATTGAGCCAATCTCTCCACAAGAGTAGCACTGCCATTCTAGTTCACTAATTACACCTCAACCATACAATAGAGCACCACTAATGTGTGCCACTGATTCTAGGCCCTCGAAGGGGGAGTGGGGAGAGATTTGTACTGATGCCATTGGTCACTATGTGCATCTGTCATGTACTCAATTCAGGTGTACATGTGTAGCATAGCATGAGTTGTTACTCCTTGCTTCTGGTGTGCTATAGTTGGGTGCTTTTTCTTGTGCTCTGTGACCTTACTTCGTGATCTCACCTGCTCTGTCCTAATTTTGGTAAACATCTCAAATAGGAGGAAAAAGATTTTTAATGCGTATCACTGTTGTATAAAGTATCCGAGTCTTAACAGGTCCTTGATTTCGAGAGACTTACTCATGATTTCACTGTGGCATTACAAGTCTGAACTGTGCATCTGATCCGCTATGTGTAAATCTGGCTTTTTGAAGTAACTGGCATTTGTTGTGGTTTCATCCTGTGGGTGTGACCTCCTGCATGTGTGCTGGAAACTACAAGGTGAGTCCACACGTCTCCAGAGACTCATCAGACTGCTGCTTAAGTCAGTGATCCTAATCCTCTACTGTTGCCGATGGAATTTTTGATGCCACTGTGACCATGATGGCATTATTGCATGGTGTATCACCAAAAAGAAGAAAGGGGACTTGGAGCTGATAAAGGTCCAGTGCCCGTGCTCCAATAGACAATATATGTTTCCAAAATGGGGGTTACTGTTCGCATTAGGTGTAAAAATGAGCATGCGCCTTTGGTAGCCCATTTTTATTGAATATAATCATACACCTTCTGAATTACGTTGGCAAGTGATCGAAATGATCAAGAAGCCGCCGAGGGATGGCGATATTGCAATGTTATTGAACAGAACGGAATGCCGCTGGATTTTCCGGTGCGACAGTATTAACAATGGTCTGAACACTTTGGAGGAGTGCACTGCTATAGTGTCTGGGTGAAATCTGTCTTCCAACTCTCCTTGTCTCCCAATCCTTCTTGTCACGTGACTGCAGCTCGATTGTGACCTAGTTATCTGGATGGTTGTTATACTGTTTGTTATGGACTTATGTTTACTAGAAATCATGATTTTATCCTTTGTTTAATGATTTTGAAGAATAATATGTTTTCTACCATACTCATCTGCAACAATGGTAATGCCTGAGTAGACATATTATATTTGTATGTAAACAAATTGATTTGGTTTTAGACCATATTCACCTGATTAAATGAGAATGCTTGAAGGGGCATGTTATGCTTTCATTCATATTATCGCTCTCATGGATTAGAAAGATATCTGGCACATGGATTGTTTGTATGATATGCATTTCTTTAATTTTGTTAGGTCATATCTGCTATGAATATGTTTATTTCAGGTTCTACAACTTGTAAATCATAACATCTTGTATGAACTGTATATGATTTTTTTTTATCATTTAAATGGATGCTAATTAGGATACATGAGTTATACACCATTTATGAGTTGGTTTTATTCATAATTGTGTTATGAAGTGTTTATAGCCTAAAGTTGTTTATTCTAAAGGGACCCCTCCAGTGGTGTTCTTTTACTCTTTATTCTTTTATATTTTTTTCTCTTGGGCTTTAATTATCTTATTCTTGATTGATTTTTTTCCTTCTTTGTCTCTATGTATGCATTAACCCCTTGGCATTTTTCGAACACGTGAATGCCGATTCCATTGTGACACATGCTGGGACGATATTACTGCAATTCTTGCAGGGTTTAATTGGGTCTCTATTATGAACTATTCGAATCGTTTTTTCTCGGCTTAGAGAGCCTTAATATCCTAATACGGCGTCTGTAACTTTGGTTCCCAATAGTTTGGTCTTCCTTATTATAGTGACTATTTTAATAAGGTTGTCACTATTCTGATTTTCTCAGTTTTTATCCAGCCATTTGTTTCCTTACTAACTTAATATGGCTGCTGTAATTTCGGCTCTCTCTGGCCTTTTCAATATGGCCACCGCAACTTCGATATTATTACGTTTTCTTCCAAGTTATCTAGGCTTTTTTCTGTATTGGTTCGGACTTTTGGGTGAAAAAATCCCTCGTTTTTAAGTCCCAGTCATTACTCACTTTAGACAATTATCGAATATAAGGCCTTGAATGTCCCTTTACAAGTTGGCCGATGAATTGCCTTTATAGAGGGATACCCTCTTGATGAAGTCCACTTTCCATGTCCATGCGCAGGACGCTATTATTGTATTGTAATTGCATTTATATAGCGCTTACTACCCCTGACGAGGCGTCGAAGCGCTTTTTCGGCGAGTAGCACGCTACTCCGGGACCCATAGAGGATTAGTGTTGAATTAGTATAGTGAAACATGCAAGTACATTTTAAGTGGTGGATAGGTTAGTCAGTTATTTGGATTTGGAATGATAGCAGAAGGATAGAGGAGGAAAAAAGGTTTGTATTTATATAGCGCTTGTTACCCCTGATTGCGTAGTGCCGGTGCCGTGCTTCACCAGTGTTGCCAGATTGGGCTATTTCTCGCACAATTGGGCGATATTTTGCCCGATTGTGCGAGAAAAAATCGTGTTGGGCGGGTTACCTAAATTTGGGCTAGAAGCCGCCCAGTGTGCGGCGGATTCCAGGCTTTGTGCGGCGCCGCCGCGCTGCAGCCCATGGTTGCCCTGCTGCCACACCCCTTTCTAATTTTAGGTGCGCCTGTGGCTCTGTGCCCTGCAGCCCCTGCCCACAAGTAACACCAGCAGGGCCATAAATCTTTGCGGGCGGGAAGCTTCATCCAATTAGGGTCCTGCAAGACCTGCAGTGACCTCTGACCTGCCCCCAGTAATGTTCCGACCTGCCTTGGAGTTCGTTTGACACAAATCCTGGGTCAGATCAGTTCGTCAGGCACATTAACGGCCCCTGCGCATGCAGCAGGTATGGTGACGTCGGAGGTTCCAGCTGTAGGGTTTAGTGTAGTTGGGAAAGAGCCGGGGCAGAGGGGTGATGGAAACACTGGGCAATAAGAGGGATGACTGGGGCGTCAGATGAGCACACGGAGTGGAATACGGGGGCAGGAAGGGGTGATGAAAATACATGGCAAGGAGAGGGGTGAAAACAGAGGGGTGCAGGGGGCCGCGAGGAGAGGTAGACAAGCGCACATAGTGGAAACAGGAAAGGGTGATAAAAACACAGGACAAGGAGAGGGGTGAGAACAGAGGGGTGCAGGGGGCAGCGAGGAGTGGCAGATGAGCGCTGAGTGGAAAACGGGACAGGAAGGAGTCATGAAAACACAGGACAAGGAGAGAGATGAGAACAGAGGGGTGCAGGGGGCAGCGAGGAGTGGCAGATGAGCGCAGAGTGGAAAATGGGACAGGAAGGAGTGATGAAAACAGGACCAGGAGAGAGATGAGAACACAAGGGTGCAGGGGGCAGCGAGGAGTGGCAGATGAGCGCAGAGTGGAAAACGGGACAGGAAGGGGTCATGAAAACACAGGACAAGGAGAGAGATGAGAACCGAGGGGTGCAGGGGGCAGCGAGGAGTGGCAGATGAGCGCAGAGTGGAAAAAAGGGGACAGGAAGGAGTGATGAAAACACAGGACAAGGAGAGGGGTGAGAACAGAGGGGTGCAGGGGGCAGCGAGGAGTGGCAGATGAGCGCAGAGTGGAAAACGGGACAGGAAGGAGTCATGAAAACACAGGACAAGGAGAGAGATGAGAACACGGGTGCAGGGGGCAGTGAGGAGTGGCAGATGAGCGCAGAGTGGAAAACGGGACAGGAAGGAGTCATGAAAACACAGGACAAGGAGAGAGATGAGAACACTGGTGCAGGGGGCAGTGAGGAGTGGCAGATGAGCGCAGAGTAGAAAACAGGGGACAGGAAGGGGTGATGAAAACACAGGACAAGGAGAGGGCGAGAACAGAGTGTGGCAGATGTGTGCACTGAGAAGTGGAGCACAGGGGGCAAAAAAGGGAGAGATAACACCAGGCAAGGAAAAGGATGCGAACAGAGGGTAATAGGGGAGGCGAGGAGTGGCAGATGAGCACACAGAGTGCAACACTGGGGGCAGGAAGGGGTGACGAAAACACAGGGCAAAAAGAGGGATGACTAGAGGGGTGAGGGGGCTGATGAGCATACAGAATTGAACACAGGGAACAAGAAGGGACAGGGCTTTAAGTGGGCCGGGTCCTGCCGGTGCTCAGCACAGGCTGTTCTTAAAAGCAGGCGCTGGGACGGGTCCCCATCAGGCTCTCCATTTTTGCCCTCACCCTCGGAGGAAAACAATATCTTAACTCTGTAGCAGTACCACTCTTCACTGCCTTTGATGTAACTTCAAAGAGACTCCTTATAGTTATTTCACAGTCTCGTCGTTTCAGAACTGAAGCATTTTCAATATTATACACAACAAAGCCATAGTTGTTACTTACTCATCTTATGGAGATAACAACCATCAACAAAGTCAATAGTACTGGCTTGTTTTAGGTGTGATGTGAGTTGCTGTATTATATATCTGGCTGAAATGACAGAAAGAAGCAGCAAAATACCAGTGGGGCGGCACACTATGCGTTACTAGGGGTGGGCGGAATTTGCGTAGTCGCGCTACGCAAAGCTCCGCGAAACGGTAAAAAATCTCCGCGAGCACGCAAAAGTTCCGCGAACACGCGGAATTGCTTGTTCCGCCCGTTCGCGATGCTTTTTTCCTGTTCGCGAACGCTGTTTGCGTGCTCGGGGAGAAATATCTCACGAACACGCATTTTGGAAGCGCAAACAAGCAAAAAATTCCGCGAAACCACGGATCGCGGAATTTTTGGTAATTCCGCGTTCTCCGCGGCACGCGAAATTACCCAAATTCCGCGAGCGGAACGGAATTTACCGCCCAGGCCTAATGCTAACCACAGATTTTTAGCTTACGTGTTTTAAAGCCACACCCTTAATTACATAGGCCACGCCCCCGTGAGACCCCACAGTTTTTTTTATCCCAATTAAAGCCCTGGGAAGGGGTTACACAGGACAATAAAAGGGATTGGAACAGAGGGATGCTGTGGCAGCGAGGGGTGATAAAAACACAGGGCAATGAGAGGGATGCCGGGGCGACAGATGAGCACACAGAGGGGTGGGATACTGGGGGTCAGGAAGGGGTGAGGGAAACACACACAGGGACGGAGACGCAGAGCAGCACTGGGAGGGGAACAGAAGGCACAGAGAGAGTAAGTGGGGGCAGAAGAGAAAAGAGTAGGTGGAGTGAGGTGTTTTCTATTTGCATTATACCAGCGTGCATATTCCCCTGACGCCATTCCTCAGTCACACTCAACAATAACATTGATGATTATGAAAAATAGGCTTAGGCACCGCACACGGTATGAAATACTCGTTTATTGGCAGGGCAGGCTCCTTTTAATGCACTCATGCCACAGCAGGCTGCCTGGCTCTGTCACTGGTCAGAGTGTGACTAGCACCAGACAGGATCAGGTGTTTTTTTAACAAATCCTGCTGGGCCCCCAGGAAGACATTGTTGCCACTCTGGCAGGGACCAGGCAAAATCATATGAAATACTCGACTAGCTTCCTGTCACGGTGTTCGTGCAATTTGTCTGTGGTTTCGCAAGCAGTAGTAGTGATCACAAAAGTAAACTCATGTAGAATGTGAGTAGATTGTGGGCATACGATCATTTTACAGTAGGATCAGGTGCTCTGCAGCAGTTCTTTTTATAGTTTGTCCTTGCTCAAATCAGTGTAATTTATTTTGTTTTATCTGTTTCCATGTACTTAATTTCTTGATTTTGCTCTAAGTGTCACTCTTAGTGTCATACCATTAGTAGTTGTATGTCATTCATAAGTACTCTGAAACCTTGAAAATGGCTCACCTAAGCACTCTTAAAACGTGGCAACTATGCAGTCTATTTTCCATATCGGATAGTGTCCTTCCATTTCTGGTGCTTTGAAATAGTTTTAAAATCTTCATAGAGTTTCTTGTTGCTGGAATGGCTGACATTTTTGATGTTTATATGTTTCCCTCATCTTCTTTACTTGATTTTTGTTCGTGAGAAAGTGTCACTCGTAGTCGTTGAATGTCACTCATAATTACACAAAAAATTTGAAAATGTCACACTTAAGCAATCTGAAACCTTGGCAGCTATGAATCGCCTGCAGGCACCTTCATACCATTTTTCTTTGCCTTCATGCCATTTTTCTTTGATCAGGCCACAAGACTTCATGTTACCTCGCCTCGCACACAGAACCGTGCTAGCTGTGTGAAACAAGCATTGGAATTCAATTGTTCTCACATTTGTTGGATGTGGGGCTATTGGCAATGTGAATGTCCAAGTGTAATTAGTCCATACTTCGTTGTTAGTGTCTTTGTAGTTCCTAGCTTATTTGGCAGGTTTGTAATGCACGCAGACCTTCATTTGAGGTTTGTTTTGTATTAAGCTTGGCACACTTTAAAAATTGTGTTCCTTTCACATTGTGCTGAAGAGCACTTTTCCCAAGAACAACGTTTCCGCAGTTGCAGTCCTCAAAATTGGACCCAGAAAATGTTTGGGCAGCTTGCTTCACACCATGCGCATAGCTGCCAAGTTGCCCAGGTCCATGCGTGATGCGCAGCGCCAGGCCAGGTTTTTTCTTTGAATTCTGGGACTTGTAGTCCAGTTTTATAATGGAGTAAACAAGTCTACAAGTCCCAGAATTCAAAGAAAAACCTGGACTGGCGCAGCGCATCACGCATGGACCTGGGCAACTTGGCAGCTATGCATGCGATATCAAGTGAGTGACAGTTTTCATGACAGACCAACTTTGATTTTAGTGTACAAAATATAGGTAATCTGAATAATGTGAGTACTAAACATATAATCCTTGAAATAGAAGTATATTTTTGAATGTTGTAGTCCGGCTACATGTAAGTTAATGGAGTGGCAACATTGGGCTATTTTGGGCTACTTTTCCGTTGCTTTTGGGCTTGAAAGTTGTGAAAAAATCTGGCAACACTTCTTCACCTTCCGATTTCAGTGCGGGCTGTGATCTGGACCGGGATACTGGTGGAACGAGGCAGCGAAAACTTGGCAGTAAGGGGTTTCCCCATGGCCCTCCCGATTATTTCCTTTTTCACGAGTTAAACTCCTTCTCATAATTGTTTTAGCTTTAGTCAATCTTAGGGACTGCAATTCCTTGTTGACCTTTTCACCCTATACCAATACATTTTGCATAGTTTAGTACCTCTGTAATGTTGGCATTAACATTACCCCTTTAGTATTGTACTGGCGTGTTGGCACACATAGTCCCATTTATTTATTTAATGCATTTTTATATAGCGCGGACTTTACCCAAAGGTGTCAGAGCGCTGTACAATAGAACCAGTTACGTTACATGAGAAAAATGGTACAAAATAGAACATTACAAAAATAAACAGGAGAGGTAGAGTAAAACCATATAGGCAATAACACAATATCAGACACAGCAATCCAAGGGTGGGGAATGAACAAGAAGATGTTACAAATTTATAGTGATGAACTAGCTTCCTGGAGGGGTCTGAGAATGAGGGTATTAGTTCTGGAAGTGTCTTTGAAGGAGAAGAGATTTGAGGTCCGCTTTGAAAATCTGGATGGAGGTGGTGGCACGGAGCAATGGCGGAAGCGAGTTCCAGATTCTCACCGCATTACCTGAGAACGATTGAGCCATCGATCTTTCCTTTTTGAAGGAGGGGGGCTCAAGCAGAAACTTTACTGCATTCCGAGAAGGTCTCGAGCCTCCTGACATTTTCAGTTTATTCGCCAGGTAACGAGGGGAAGAGGTGTGCAAGGCTTTATGGGTGATGCAGGCAGTTTTATAAATGGATCTTGCCTCGATGGGAAGCCATCGAAGAGAAGACAGGATAGGAGTAATGTGGTCACTACGTTTGGATCCTGAAATAAAGCGAGCTGCTGAATGGAGGACGGATTTGAGGGGGAGAGGTGAGATTTGGGTACGCCAGTCAGGAGAGAATTGCAGTAATCCAGTCTAGAGAGAACTAGCGATTGGACCAATGTTTTTAGGTCTTTCTCCGGGAAGAACCGACGGATCCCCCACAAAAGTCGCAGCTGGTAACGTGCGTTCTTAGCAATGGAGTTGATGTGGGAGATTAGGTTGAGTCTTTTGTCAAGTGTGACACCTAGGGATTTCGCGCTGTCGACAATGACGGGTTTATTGTTGAGTAAATTCAGCTGATCCATCCAGGATTGAACCGGAGGAGGGGAGAGAGAGAGGTAGATAGGAGGAGGAATTCAGTTTTGGTGGGATTGAGAATGAGTTGGTGAACTAACATCCAGTTGTCAATAGAGTTGAGAGTAGAGTTGAGTAGTGAAAGATCGTGTGCGGAAGACACCTTGAGGTAGATTTGGGTGTCATCCGCATAGAGATGGTAGTGGGTCCCAGATTTACTTAGGAGGTTCCCCAAGGGTTCCAGATAGAGATTAAACAGAGTGGGTGCAAGGATAGAACCTTGAGGGACGCCTTGACCTACCGCCAATGGAGACGAAAGACTGTTCACTATCTTGATCATTTGGGATCTGTCCGAGAGGAATGAGGCAAACCATTTAAGCACTGTGCCTTCCACGCCCATTCTCTGTTGAAGAATGTTGAGGGTGTTGTGATTAACAGTGTCAAAGGCTGCAGAGAGGTCAAGAAGAATCAGAAGGCACGATTCCCCAGAATCGAGTATATGCAGCGCATCATCAATCACTTGCAGCAGGGCTGTTTCAGTGCTGCAATTTTGGATGAAACCCGACTGGAACACGTCAAGGAGATTATTGTCCATAATGTGTCGGGAAAGTTGTTACGCAACACATTTTTCTGTGATTTTAGAAAGAAAAAGGAGGTTGGTGATGGGGTGGAAGTTGTTGAGGTCATTCGCATCTGCGGAAGGTTTTTTTAGAAGAGGGGTAACCTGTCCTGTTATTGGCAACACACCTCACCCACACCACAACAGAGTAGGCATGCATAAATAAATACACAACACAACTTTTGTTTGGAGAAAATATTGCTGCAGGTTAATTCCATACAAAAGTATGCAATATGGTGGGTTATCTTACGGGCGATCCAAGGGCAGGCAGCAGTACCAACCTATGCTGCCCTGCCCGCCTGATGAGCCAAGCACCTTGGAGAATCCAATCAGCGCTACCCTTATGGGGGTGATCCCCTTACTGGATCACGTGACACATTGTTCCCTTATTACTCACGCCCCTTTCAGGGCGGAGCGTAGCAAGGCAAGCCCCCGGTTGTTCAGGCCCACAACCGCCCGAAGGACTAACGGGTCGCCGACGTAATTGTTCCAGGACCCTCCCATGAGGCTCCTGGGATTTGGCTCTGGCACCCCTATTGTGCCCACGCAGAGGTACCCTTCTGTACCCATATGCTTCCAGATCGCCCTGTAACTCCGCCAAAGCTCTGGAGGCGGCCCCCGTCGCCTAAAGAGCCCCCACACCAAACAGTTCCTTTCTCACTGCAACCTGCAATTTCACGGGCCTCATTCATGTCCAGTAGGAACAGATCCAAGCCCACCTGTGCCAAGTGCACCCCAACTTTGTCAAAATAACCTTTGGTGTTCGCCCGGCATAGCCCATGCCTGATGAAGCCAAAGCCCCTTGCTCTGCGAACTTGCGCATGGAGCGGTTTATCCTTCTCTGGGAATGTACCAGTGCCTCGCATGACCTGCAAGAATGTGATGGCCTCCCAGGAGGGCGCTCTACTCTTAAACATCGCTATACTACCCTTCAAGCTGATGTGGCTCCCACCTCCAGCAACCTGTAGTTGCAGTCCTTCTAGCATTTCGTGCTCCCTAACACCTGTTTCCCCAATTTATGGAACAGCAGCACACTTGCTTAGAAGACCGCTTCCACAACCAGCCTATATACTCTGGCTATGCGGACGGGGCATTTAATGCATCACTGAAGTAACCCGTAACCTGCCCTGGGAGCAGAGTGCACCTACTTTGTTGAAGTTGACCAGACATGTGCACAGACCTTTGCGATTAATAAACCCTGGCGAACAAGACTGTTCGCATAGCGCACACCATTGCAGTCACAGCAACCATTTGGAGTGACGACTTACGCCACCTACCAGGCTTGCTTAACTAAAGCTCGATCACAGATACACACATACCTGCTAACCAGCTGTGACCCTTGATGCTCAACCCAGCTAATGACCTAGTACTTTATTATTCCAGGGAATATTGCTCTCCACAAGATCAAGCCGCACATGAGCATATGGCCTTCACCTACTGGGCCGAGGTGCAGTGTGTGCTCTGGAATTGTCAGCGATGGTGCTCCAAACACATTTCCAGCCGCTCTTGGAGCCACGGCACACATTCTGGCCTAACCAACTGACGCATGCCACCTGGCTAACTTGCCGCTGCGAGATTTTGATCTTAACACCACCCTCTTGCGGTTACCGGTGCACATCGTCTATAGGTCTTGCCCTCACTCTATTTATGCAGATACCTGCAATGTACCCTTCTGCCCCTGTATGGGCGGGAAAATACCTGTAACATTGCAAATCCCACTGCACTCACATTCTCGGGCAGTCCGGTGGGGGAGAGAGGTCCTTAGAATTGGTTCTGCTACATAGCCTGGCCTCCTAGTCCGCAAGCACCCTCGTCTGACAGCAGACTATCTGCTGTGTCGCCCGTGCAATGTCCGCACCGTGGCGCAAGACGTCCCGTTCTATACCTCTGCTAACAGACTACCTTCAGTGAAGCTGGAGTGAACAGTTGTATGTTGTGCATCTGACCATAAGAACCTTGGTTTGCTTTGGCAGGGATCAAATTGTTGCATCTGTCACACTCAAAATAGTGGCAACGTGCAGTTCTTTTGCATTCTACACTGCAGAGTGTGCCTGGACGATCCTAGACACCCCCTGTGTGCCAACCCGCTTTGACCCAAGATGCAAAGCACTAGACCCGGTACACTTGGTTACCCCGAACTTAATTGCCCTCCACCGAAATCCATGTGTAAAGGTAGCTGGTCCCTGATTTAATTCCTAGTAGTCTGTGTTATGCCATACTCCTTTTATGCCTTTTTCAAAGAAGTTAACCCGCTCACACACGAGACCCGCTGGTAGCCAGTCCAGTATAACCTGTACATGGAATTTAAATTCTCCTAACAACTGCGCAGAGGGCAAGCCACACTGGAGTCTAGCTCTTCCCCAAACTTCTGCTAGTGTAACCCACGGTCACGCCTCCTGTTCAGTTCAATTTAGTAATTCATGGCACTGACCCACAAGGGCCTAATACTGGGCTGTGTAAATGCGTCCCAGGGTGACCTTAAACAATCGGCTTGGTGTGGATGGGTGCTAACATTACCTGGCTGAAGTGCAATCCCTTTGACAATCACTCCTGACAAGATGTGCCAATGCAGGTAGAAGAAAGAGTTATCCAGCCCGCCTTACTTCCTGTCCCAGTTATCTGAGTAAATTAGTGAAAGATGCACGTTTGAACTGGTAGCTGATACTGTTACTTACGCCTGCAAATGCTCTGCTCAGAGCAGCCCGCTAGACAATGGCTTCCATTGAAAGGCGATGCCAATAGACCTCCACGCACCTAAGGCGGTACCTCTGAGTAGGGCTCTAATCTAACAGATGCCCCTTGCATCGGATACCGCATCTGGCTGTAAGCCGCTCAGTGCTCCTGATGCCTTGGCGCTTCCTGACCCACAGCCAGCTCACCCTGATACAATCCGCTCGTGACTGGGACTCAACAGTGCGGCAAAAGCACAAGACATCCTAGCCTGACCTTAGCTCTTCGCCAGGCTCCCACACAAGAGCCATCCAGAAACCTTGTGGCCTAAAACATTCGCCCTGTGGGACGGTTGCGAATGGACTGCAAACAACTCCTAGGCATTCTCTACCAATGTTGTAAATGGAGTTTCTGGTTGGCTAGGGTATGCACCTAAGCCTGGCCGAACCCACCTCTCTAGTCAGGAGAAGGGAGTACACACTTAAGCTGACACCTGCCCACCCCTAGGTGGCTAGGCAGAGACTTTGGCTTATCCCAGAGGCAGTGTAAATTTAATGCGCCAACCGCACTCCCACAGTGGCACACTAGGCACACTACAGAAGAGACTCCATACCAGGTTATTTTAAATTACCCTTCGTATCGTCCATACAAGAGAAACTTAGTTCCATCTGCCCCTATTACCCTGTGCTACCAAACCTCATCATGACATCACAGGGATTACATAACTCACTAGGTCAATCGGGCCACCGTCCTACAGCTCAGTTAGCACAACCCCGTAGCTGCTGGTAGAAACTGTACTTCGCATAACACCTTATGCATCCACTCAATCAGCCATGTACCCTACTAACCCTTGTAGCAGGGCGCAAATCATAAGTACCTCATGCCCAACTGAGGCATCACCTATCACCATAGTGTTGTGTACAATTGGCTTCACGTCGGGACTAGGGTGCAGCTTCTACCCCCTCAGGCTGCCTCGCCCCCACAACCGCACAAAACAGCAGTCCGCGGCCATGACAACACAAATGGGGGGGGGGGGGAGGGCCGAGATTGCGCCCCAAAACGCTGGCTAGATCACCCCTTACTCTCACTCCAACTAGGGTGACCGCCACAGCAGTTCATTCTCTCGCCTCTGTCCACGTGTGACTGCATCGTGTCAAATGTCCTGCTCCAGGTGAGGCCCGAACTCTCAACCTCGGCATTGCTTATGGCAAGTACTGCTGTATAAATACCGCGCACTAACCGATTGCGCCACTGGAGCTGATTGGTTGGAGCATAGTGACCCGTACTAGTGGGCCCGGCTAATTGTAACCTTACATGCGGCGCGACTCGCCACATTCCCGGCTCATGGACCCCACCCACAATCCAACACATGCAAACGCAAGGAAAACGCCGGCAAAAGACTCGTTTAGTGGCAATCCAATACGAGTTGCGCCGTTCTTCCTACATGAACCACTTCCGAATGCCTGCCAATTGGAAGAGACCAATGCTTCTCAACTTATGTGAGTCGTCAGTGGGCTACCCTCTAGCTTATCAGAAATCGCGCCCCAAACATATGCACCTAGGAGGGGCAGAGTTGAAGTTTTAGCAAACCTCTTTGCGACTGTGGGCAGCGATCTAGGTACTCATCGACTCGCTACTTCCCCGTCTGCTGCTCCGCGTGAGGGCCACTCCGTTCAGCCCCTTCAAAATGCTCCAAACCTTGGCCGCGATCCCATCGGTCGCTACTCTGGTAATCGAAGGAAAGTTGAAGATGATGCCCGACTCGCTCACCCACACATGCAATCTCAAGGTGTGAAATGCGGCAGAGGACAACGCTCCTCCAACCGTAGCTCACCCTCCTACAACGCCATGACTGCCGAGACCTCAGCTCCACGCTGGCATCCCCGAGTTTAGGGTATAAGGGCCCCGCTGCCTGCGCGAACCCTCTGGTGGCGATAAACTGGCCCTGGCATGTCCGCTGCACCGTACTTGGAGCCCCTGAGAGAGCAGGGGCAGCCCAGCTGGGTGAGAGGACCTCTCGGCGGGTGCCCTAATCAGCTCGCTGCGGCCTAACCACCTGTGAACCTCCGCCCAGCGGCCTGGCCCCTCGATGCAACAGCCAGAAAGCAGGGGTAATAAAGCGTGACCCTTAAGCATTAGCGCATGAGAACAGTAGAACATTTCACCTCTAAATCTCTTTAAACGTGGCCTGCTTCATCCTCTTGCGGAACACCCTCCGCGAGGTTTTCACCGATGCTGCTGCAGGCACGGTGTCCCCCTGTGGCGCTGGCGCACTTGTCTGGAAGAACAACTACCATGCGCCCGCTGCACGTGGCGATACATGCATGCAGGTCCCAACTGACTGCACCTCCCTTGGGCACAGTCCAGCAGGAGCACCTCCCGGTAGGTGCAGCTGACTTCCGCCTCTAAGCGTCGATGGTCAAAGACATTGAGCATGGCTGAACTATATTGAGCATTCACCGCCATGAAACACGAGAGATTATCCTGAAAGGCCAGATCCACTAAACTATTGTACCAATACATAGCCTTACTTGGAGCTGCTAGACCCAAACAGATACTTGCACTATCGTCTGCAGCAACAGCAATTTATAGATTTGATTTGCCAACGAGAGACTGAAGCAGCCTTGGAGTTCTACCCAGACACAGTTAGTGGTGCAGGGAGAGGAGAGCACAGAGTGTCTGACAGAAAGACAACGTACATCGGCCTCGCCTGTTTTTGATATCCCAGAAGAGACGCCGTTTGGAGACCTGCAGAGCATGCTGCAGAGGCCATAGGTATGGATTGAAGTCAACCAAGCTGTACTGGATTATGAAAAATCGCGAGCCCACTCCCAAGCTGGCTAAGCTGATGAAACTGGTACTATGGGCGCAGAATGAACTGGACCAGAAGAAAGTGAATTATCCCAAGATGTTAGACCTCAGCAACGACACAATTGAGGATTGGACCTTATGCCGAACTGCGTGAGCAGACTGGACGCTGCTCGATTTCAAGGACCTTCGCAAGGTGCTCCAACCCAGCGCCCCCCCCACAGGCTCAGTGCCGTGGCGCCCCAGATTGCCGCACGACCCGCAGACGGGTCCCGGGCAGAGCGGCCGGCAACGTGCAACTCAATACTACAAAATGCTGCCCCCATCGCCGGAGCCATGCCTGCCCCGCAGCCCAGAAGCCACCACCAGGCGCTGAAGGCAGTGCCACCCCCGCACGCCCGAGACCGAGCACGCGGCTCACCCCCAGGGCTGACCGGGGAGGGTACAAAATTACACCAGGGAAGTCCAACAACCCTTGCATGGACGGCAGATGGGTCCAAGTGAGAGAACAATGATGCACAACCACAGCACCCCATGGAAACCTCAGAGAATGGGCCATATACCTAGTGCGGCCTACATCTGTATTTGAAAGCACTAGAGCTCAAAAAAGGTATGCAACGGATCAACCTTACGCTTAACATTCAACAAGCATCTACCGCGATGTGGAGCTCAAGTTTTCGGGACTTGGAAGGGGTTAACTCGGCCTTCTAATTTGCCAAGTTTACTGGATAAGTTACTTTAATTTGAACACGCACCAGCGCAGCCCAGTCTCCCTGCCCAAGCAGGTCGCATGACCTGGTATGCAAAAGAAATTGTACCCACGGGCCACGCCTAAAACACTGACACTGCCCGCAAAAACCACCAAGCAAAGCCGCAAGGTCATGATATCCACAGAGTGATGTGGATGGGGCGGGGGGCACAATAGCAACGCACGGCTGCAGCCACGTATTCAACGGTCAGCCGCACCCAGTGCTACACGCTGACTAAAAGCTCTGCTGCCTCCGCCAACTGCACCACATCAGTCACAGCTCCCGCCCCGACATATCCAGCAGGCTGCATTTGGCACGGCCACGTCGCCTGGTCCACTGTGCTCCGCACCAAGCCCAGGCTGTGTGAGCCGGGGGTCCGCACAGCGGAGCCACTGCAGGGGAATCGCGGACCGCAACAACATTCTTATTTTCAAAGCTGGACCACCCAGATACATCTTGTGACTGCTACTTCCTTGGACAGGGTGCTAGACTCACCGCAAATCCTGAGGATAGGCCCCGACACTCCTCCGCTCCCTCTGCTGTGGTCACACTCTCCCACCAGACACAGAGCGGCGAGTGCACCACACCTCGGTGGATGCAGACGTCCCTCACACTCACGGCTGCCCCAAAAGAATCCATCAGCAAGCCATGACCGCACAGGCTGACACACTCCTCTGAATGCGCCACCGACGGGACCGGCATCTGTGAAAGGCCGCGCGGTATGAGGGTGACTGCGGCATGAGTGTGACTGGCATGAGGGTCCCCAACCCTAGACCTTCCCCCAGTGGGGTCTCACTAACTCACCCGGCGACCAACAGGCCCTCGGTGGGCCACTCTCCTATCCCGCTCCAGCGCGTCCAGTTCACCCTCGACCCCCCCAGGCCTGGCAACACCAAACCGGAGGTCGGAGCCACTGGTTCGCCGGTGAAATGTGTGCGAACAGTGCGCGCGCATATGCGATTTAGAGTGGACTTTAAACGTTTTGATAGACCGGTTCCCGTACGACAGTCACATGTGTAATAACGAACCCGGAGCCGGTGCAAACGCGCAACTCTCCTGAAACAATGGTCCCTCTCTAAACCCCCTCCCCCGTGCGCTCTGCCGAGGATGAACGTAAAATGTGGATATTGATGGTGGTGCAGGCCATACCCCGCCACCTCCCATTCGGTGGCCGGGGCACAGTGAGGCTGCCCCAAGCCCCTGCTCAAGCACATGGAGCAATTGGCCCTTCACCGCGCCCTGCTCCAACACATGGATGCCCGGCACCCATGGGGCCTCCTCCATGCCGCTCATTTAACACCCCACTCCCATCGCTCCGATTCATCCTTCGGCATGGCCGTACTGGAGGCCGTAATAGCAAAACCCCCAGAGGTCGGGGGGGAGGTTATAAGCTGACAAATTACCACACGGCTGGACATCGTGCGATCCCCTTGCACAGCCACCCGAGAGCACGTCATACCGAGCTGCAAAAGGCTCGCTGTTTCAAATCCGAACAAAGATCGGAGCGGGAGAAACATCCTCTACCTCAATCCATGCCCCTATCATGCTGTGGAACTTCAACCACTACACGCGAGGCCCCTTCTGCTGGCCATTTAAATCCCAGGGACATATATAGACTGGTCCATTAAGACAATTGCCCAGAACTACCATGTTGCGCCAATGCCAAGACTCAACACTGTCGGGACCACGGCCACAAAACAACCCACATCCGGGGAAAACGCGCCACAGGACCTCCATAACACAAACCCCACGGTCACCGCTACGCTCAGGGTAAATGACAACCCCGCTGAAACAATGGCTGAACGCAGATGCACAAGCATTGCAGCACAGCATTTTCAGTACTGTATTGTTTCCGGTTAACAGCGCTTCAAAGCCTGCTCCTGCTGTTCCGACACAATAAGTTTCACTGGGCACCGGCCAAGCGAAATAAAGATGGAATGCCTCTCCATTTCCTCCCCCCCCCCCCTCCGCGCCGGGGAACAAGCCACGCACACCGCCCGACTGGTTCCCGGACACACCGATACCATCGGGGTCTCTCGCGCCACGCCACCACGGCCAATACAGTACAGCCTAACGCCACAACAGCCGGAGATACACCAAGAGAGGCAGGGGCGACACACACAAACCCTGACTCACCTTAATAACCCCGACGACAAAGACGGCACGACGATGACCCCGGCGAGCCTGGATAACGTGTCCAGACGGCGTGTCCGTGTTCTTATGCCTAGAGTTTAAATGAACACATCGACCGGTTTTCCTTTACCAGCATGACCGTTGGACTCCCTGAACTTGTGATTAGGTACAGTATGTAATCTTTCTACCGGATATATTCATTAGTTGATAGGCTTCTATTTTTACTTCTTTTTCTTCTTGTACCTTTGTCCCTATTAGATCACAATAATTTTTCTGTAGCCCTGGAAATTAAGGACTCCAGTACAAGTATTGATTATTACTATTTTGGCCAGCTATTGCCTATAGGTATGTCTACAAATAGTTGATTTCATTCTTCCTTTTTTCCATACCAATATGGGAATTTTACTTAGTTTTTCTTTTCCCCTCCCCTCCCCCCTTCCCCCTGTTACATTTTGACAGAGTTCTCTGTCTCGCAATTGCTGCTTTGGAGGTTGCGTGCTTGATGCACCTCTTAATCGGAGGAATTCTTCTTGATGATACAGGTCATTTTTTCTTTTTCTCCTAAATCATCTGGGTTCACTTTGAGTTATATTTATTGCACTTTTTTCTTACTTCACTACTGCACTTTTTGGTGGTATAATCTTTTTATCTCTTCCCTTTCTGACACTCATTTATTTATTTGGGTGTATCACATACTCGGCTGTTCACTTCGGGCCACACGAGTGACTCCTTTATCTTGCTTTGGTTCATGTACAATATCAGTTTTCTGAAACTTGTGTATATATTTTATTACAGATATTTTATTGATATCCAGTGGACGCTCTCATGTCTGATGTTTTGTCCTGATGATGACCCTTTAATTAACCACGGGTCGAAACGCCGTTGACGCTAACGTGGCTCTAAATGAAGAGGATACATTTTTTGTTGTGTCTCAGTTTTGTTTTGAACCATGTTTTTGTAGCTTCCCTCAGCCACGTCTTGTTTGTTTACACGTCATTGTTTATAATTGTAACACTGTTTGTGTAACCTTGTGAGCGCCAGTATTGCTGTATGTACGACTTTTTGATAATAAATTTTACAAATCTAAAGTGATTATCTGTGCATGGGTTTTGGGTGTTTTACCAGTTGGTTAGCACTATTTTTTGTCCTTCCTTTTCAACTAAACGTCTCCGGATTTAGTTCCGTATTTGTTTCTGATAAGGCACTAAGAGTGTTGAGACAAAGAGAGAAGGAACTGCTAGGTGCTGAACCAGTTTCTAAAGGAAAGTCAACAAGAGTATTTCTAATTTCTACTATTTTTAGGACACCCTCACACTCATCAAACAATGAGAAAAATAAAAAGATCTCTGCTAGAGTGACCCTTCGGGGGACCCGTGGGGCATTGCAGAGCCAGCCTGACGGGGAGCACCCGCCCGATGATGAAGCATGACATCCCCAGGGATGTGTGAGGGCAACAAGAAATACTCTTGTTGACTGTCCCTTAGAAACTGGTTCAGCACCTAGCAGTTCCTTCTCTCTTTGTCTTGACTCTCGTAGTGCCTTATCAGGAACAGTAACCCTCATTTTGGAAGCACATCATTGCATGGTGACCAATTTACTTCTATTTCCTCATGGGAATTGTAGCTCACAACCGTTTATTGTCAAAAATGCTAAAAGGTTCCCTATTTTGTGTTTGTGTGTGAAAAGATTTAGAAACCATAATGTTGACTGCTGTCAAGCAGTCTTTTCCATTATTAATGGAAGTTTGAATGTTCATGAATGCTGGCGTCATTTTATGGGTGCTGATGTCCGGTCCAGCAGATATTTATACTGCATATGTTCTATTTGAAACATCTTTATTTTAGAACCGCAGTCTTGAACTCCTAGTTTTAAAGTCCACTGATGTGGAAGTTTGGAGGCATGGCGGTAAAGAAGACTGAGTATCTTGATGTATTGTATATGTTTGCAGGGTGTGATTAGTCTCAAAGTTAATTCAGCCCTTCTGAACAGCATGGAGCTTCATAGTTATTTTTGCCTCATGCTATAGTAAACTGGATTGCATATCATTCCCGGTCCTTGTGATGTGTTTCAGGACACTCCATTTAAATTCTACTTCTGAAAACCCGTGTCGAAAAAGTGATGTACTAATGGGACATTCTGAGTCTTGTATCTCACACAAGATTTATGTTGTTTAATCCGTTTTCTGATGTCTTGTGAGGTTTTCCCAATATAAGCGTTTTCACCTGGCAGAAATTACTATACACCACATTTGTTGTGTTACAATTGGTAAATTCCTGATGTTTGATCTTCGTATTATTGTAGCTTATTTATGTGCCTTCAACAGTATTGCTACTAACTATATGTAGAGTTCTGTTATGGGCTGTATGCCCAACATGGATCTCAACAATATCTGTTTACATACTTGGAACATGTTTGATCTTATCAAGGCATCACATACGTTTCTCATCGTTTTAAAGGCAAATATAGGTTGTTTAGGGGGGTAGGATTTCAGCAGGCCAAGCTGTGCAGTTCTGACATACAATTTATTAATTTTGCTGGAGGATGCATTTTTTGTAGGTTTCAGTAAGCTTTCTCTAGGAGTGTATCAAGCCCTCTTAAGAGACTGTTTACAGAGTTTATATGGAAAGTTTCTCTCACAATTTATCCAGTAAATCATAGGTGTTATTGTTAATTCTTAAACACAGGAATTGACTGTAAGGTAGGTTATCTTTGCAATTTATCTGATGGAAGCTTGAATAATGGAGAGAGAATTGTTGTTTGTTTCCTTATTGAAAAGTGCAGTCTATATCCTACTTTCAACATTTCTAATTAAATCTACGAAATTAATTTCGGTTTTACTATACTTGGTGGTAAATTTGATATCTTCTAATCTAGTGTTTACCCAGTCACCAAAATGATTAGTTCTTCAGTACTCCCTTGCCAAATCTTCCCCACATAGAGATATTGACTTTAAAGGGCAGTGATCCATCTTTCCTCAAATTTTGCCATGTACGGTATACCCAGTTCCAGTGCAAAGGGAACTGGCAGTGCTTTTATGGCGCATGATGGACAGTGGATACAGCTTTCCCAGATAGTGAAAGCATATTGACTGCATTCCTGTAGCTGGAGTGTGGAGACCCAGATAATGATGTGATGGAGGACAGAGACAGGGCTGCCCTTAGAAATGCAGTGAGGTACTCGTTAGCAGAGGATGCTGCTTAGTTCTTCCTAAGCACTGTCATTTAGTATATAGTATGAGTGGGGGTGTGACTGCAGTTTCTATCATTCAAAGGAAGGAAGTTGCTAGGCACTGTCTGCCCTTTAGTCTATCCATGATTACTGCTTCAGGAAGGTTGATTGCCAGATGCAGAGAACTTGTACTTCATTGTGCCCATGTTTAGGATACTCCTGCCTCGATCCAGCATCACTGCTACCTACTGTGAGAGCCGTCAGCCTGCACAAATGCTGTGACCAAGAGGCAGCCAGAAAATGCCGTTTGATAGAAAATGCATGAAACCAGTTCTAAAACTTTAGACAGTAGCTCCACATCGCCTTTCTGGAAAATGAGTCTTAAAGTGGGATTCAAACCACCTCACTTTGTTCCAGTTCCAAGTTATTTTTGACCAAGGTATGCAGTGGAGCACAGAGTATTTGAAGTATTGCTGTGTCGATAGAGTTGATGTTTGTATAACAGCCATTTTCTGAAGGTGAAGGTAAATCACTGCAAGTCTACAAGCTGATTCTCCTCTTAGAGTCTCTAAACCTACCTGCTGCTGAGAGATGGAAGGAGTGTGCCTGGCCCTGTAGGGGACAAGACTGTCCAAGAGGAAAAGCCCAGCATATTCCTTGTATGAGGAAGAACGAGGAAGTGGCAACCAAAATGGAGCAGAATCAGAAGCGATCTGTGTTGTGGAGTTGTCTCCCCGAGCAGTTCTTGCTGTAAACTGAGCTAAGCCTTTAAAGTGCCAAACATACTTGTGTCGCTTGACACCCTGCCAAGTCCCCAAGAGACTGGTGCCGCCACTGCTGAGGTCACAGCCCACACACTGACTACCAGCTTAAAGGCCCCAGCTCTTCCATATAAGTGCCTCTGTTTACCAGGCTTGGGAGGCCGCTACTTCCATGTGATGCTGCTGTGCCGAATCCGTCCAGTGGCCAGATTCTGAGTGCGGTCGCAACCACAGTCCCTACAGTACAGGAGCTGTTGCTGCAGGAGCGGGAACACAGCTTGCATCTGCCTGCACCATCAGAACTGCACCCATTGAGGCAGGTAACAATGGGACCTAACAGTGAAACGAGAGACAGAGCGAGCAGAAGAATTCCGCCTCACAAATTTTAGACTTTTACCAGATAAACAGAAAAGATACTTGCACTGATTTGGGCATCGGACATTGGGGTACTTTTGAGTAAACTGCATCTATAACTGACCCAGGCCTATACTCTTGCAATACACCGAGAGCTCTGGACATTAGGATACTCTGATAGCAGGGAGGGGCTACAAAAGGGTTGTGCACCTCACTTAAGATCACAAAGAGAATTATCGCCCTATAGTTGAGAGCCCTAATTGCACTGTGTAGTATTTGGTTGGGCTGTGAGATGAATGCATTTCTTTTGAATAAAAGGTGAGCACTAGGCTGCTCAACAATGTAACTGTGCCTGTTGGTTGCCTGTTGAGTTATGAGCTCTTGTGCCCCATACCACCTCCCTAGAAATCCTTTGACTTCCTTTGCTACCTAAAGAGTGATGTGTGAAGAGGGTGTACGTGGTCAAGTTTGCAGAGCCATTGTAGGGCGAATCCCAGGTCACTAGTGGCAAATGACCACTACGGCTGAGGCCAAGTAGCCCCTGCCAGCCCTGTGCCCCCTGTCATACTTATACTTGTTTACACTGGTGTGTTAAGAAAAATAGTTTGGGCCAAAGCTAACACTTAGTTACAGCAAATTGACTGTTGCCTTTCGAAAAGTATTTAGTTGAGTTCCAATTCAACAGTCAGTGTAGACAAATACATCTGATACACAAAGACAGATATAACCTAAGACAAATCATAAAAACTGGACATTGGCAGTCCTTTAATGGCACTTTCATATGTTTGCCCGATTAGTCACCAGTCTCCACTATCAATACAGAATTTTGTAGTCAAGGTTTCAGTCTCCTTCAAACACTTGCGTGAGACCATCATCAGGTTAGATGCATATATTGGTCCACACACCTCTATGTCTGGAGAAGTCGTGTGTTGCACAAATACCAGAACAAGTGGAAGAATCAACTAATGCGCTGGCACAGAGCTGCATCACACCTCAAACTTTGTGCATACTACAAGAGCTTTCATGTTATTTCATACAAACTGTTGTCCACATAGAAAAATATGAACGTGGAACTTCATATCACACTGTACACTATGGGCCTGATTCTCAATCTGCACTTTGTAGTAAGTTTTGTAGAACGTACTACAGAATGCAATTCACAAACTACGTGCAGAGTTTTGCTCCTCCGCACTCCCTATACTTATGTGAGCAGAGCTCTCCAGCCCCACTGCAGTGTCCAGGTGCAAAGAACTCCACACTCATAGGGAGTGTAGAATCGTAGAACTCCGCACATAGTTTGTGAACTCAAAGAAAGTAATAAACTTACTACCAAGTGTAAGTTTACCTTTGTGAATCAGGCCGTATATCCATATAGTATCAGGCCTTTTAACATTCAACGAAATGCTCTAGCTTCCACTCAGCAGCGTGGCCAATTAGACACAGCCAACGTAAAAGGGGCTTGAAGGTACCCCAACTGTCCAAAACACCCAAACACCTACCGTCTGCATGTAGCAGCCACTAGGCTACTAAAAGTACTACCTCCTTCACTAGAGTTCCAAGAGTAGTGCTTACATATATATGAGTGATCAAAGACAGTTTTCTGTTTCACGTACTGACTCCTTAACCCGTGTTCATTGGATGGGCTGCTTTGAAATTATTAGCTCTACTAAGTAACTTTTGTTTTCTTTTGCACGTTGTTTTCACTAATACCTCTTCTGTGTTTCTTTCCACTGTTGACAACCGACCAAAGGAATAGTGTTAATAAAGATGCAATTTCATTTTTGTAGGCAGGAAATGGCACATTTAACAGAGCAAAGCTTCTTAATATTGGAATAAAGGAAGCTATGAAGGAAGACGATTGGGACTGCCTTATACTACACGATGTGGACCTCATTCCTGAGAATGATTACAACTTCTATGTCTGTGACCACAATTATCCCAAGCACATTTCAAGTGCTATAGACAAATTGGACTACAGGTAACGAAGTTGATGATAATCGTGCCAATACGCTGACTTGTAAAAAGACTGGTGGGTAGAGAGGTGCACCATTTGTGATTCGATGCCGGAGTTCAGTGAAGGATTACTCTAAGAACATGTGTGTGAATTTTAACGAACGATAATACAAAATAAAGTATATTTTCAATAGCACTTGTATCACAGATATTGCCAGTTTAATGCAACTCACATTATTTACCCATTTAGATACTGCTGTCAGAATGCAAACCAACGAACTTCAGTTGTGAGCAGTGTTATAGACCAGGTTTGCACCGCAGAACATATGTGAGGAGCCAAATAATGCATTAGCAAACGCCTTGTTGTCATGGTTCATGGGTTTCCGGGTATTAGTGAAAAACAGAACCGTAGCATTATATCACCGATACCATGACATCGTGCTGCGGAGTTCATTTTATAGAGGTGTGTTGCCTTTGAATTTGTATTTTGGATAGAGAGCGTATCACACCTATGTGTCACATTTTCTTTAAACAAATCCCTAGCCTGTTCAGTTGTCAGGAGTCCTGATTTCAATACTGCTTATTTCTGAAGACTATGACTCTAAATTGGCCAATTTTCTGAAACTTTTGTTGATATTCGGTAGAAAGAAGTTGCCAGTTCCGTTTCCTTCAACAAAGTCACTGAGAAGTCTTCAGCTCTCTCGGTCGATCATTTTTTGTACATTAAATGGGACAGTGGGAGAGGTAATGGAGGCAAAGAATAAACGACCTATAAAATGAAGCTTAAGAGTACTATAAAAGTATTAAGTTAGCGAAGGTCGATTTCTCCCAGACTTTAATCTTGGATTCCAAAAATCCCACCAAAGAAGTTTTAAGATTATATAAAAATGCTTATCTGAAAGAGACACGTTAGTGACAGATTCCTTACCTTAGAATATCCCCAGGCGTCAGGCTGGATCCGGAAAGTTTTGCGTAGCAGTACCCTTGCGCGTCGGTAGGCGGCGTCGTGCGGCTCCGCGTCCGTCGTCGGCGTCGTGATCGTTGGGATGACGTCGCGGGCAGTACTTAGGCGCCGCCCCTGCGCGCTGACGTCAGTTCTTCTTTTTCCGCGCCAGCAAGCGCAGATCCGGGAAGAGCACTGCCCTGGTCAATTTTTGACCATACTTTTTGGTGATTTTTTCACTGTTTTTTCCAACTTAAAGGTGTCGTAGGGATGCCCGGCTTCAAGCGATGCGGCGCCTGTGCGCGGATGATGTCCGTCACCGACCCGCATTGGGAGTGTCTCTTCTGCCTCGGCCGAGGCCACGACACAGAGTCTTGTCCCGAATGCCAGGCCCTCAACCCGAAAGCTTTGCGAGAGCGGTCTCGAAAGCTCCTCGAGGCCCGGCATTCGGCTCCACGGAGGCCCCGGTCGCGTGAGAGGTCCAGGGGTCGCTCGCGGAGTGCACACCGGTCGTCGGCGTCGAAGTCTTCTTCGTCCGGTAAGTCTAAGCACAAGAAGTCCAAGAAGCATCGTCGCTCTCGGACTTCGCCTCGCCGGTCTCGCGACTCGGCTGAGGCCCCTCCCGGCACCGTCCCCGCCCCGCGGCCCCGGACTTGCCTGTGGAGTCGCCCCCGCCATACCCGCCCTTCCCGGGTTCGGGGGCGGATCCGGCCAAGGTACAGGAGTTCCTGTCGGCCATGGCCCGCCTCTTCGGGCCTTCAGGCCCCTCCGGTGCGCCTTCGGGCCCCGCGGGCCCTGATGGGGTTGCTCCGGCGTCGCCGGCGGCTCCGGCCCCGGCGTCGCCCGTGCCTCCAGCCTCGATCCCGGCTCCGGCTTCGGCCCCGGCCTCGATCCCGGCTCCACAACCCCCATCGACGCCGGTCGACCTCACAACACCTCCGCCGGCGCCCGATGTCTCCGGTGCCGTTCTCGACGACGCCCTGGGCTCCGGGCGGCGTCGTCCCCCAGTTCCTTCCGGCTCCGGACATGGACCCGGAGCGACGTCGCTCGACGCCGGCTCCGGCGCCGATGGGACCTTGGGTCCCAACTGTCCCTCCTCCTCCTTATTTTGAACCTGAGGAGGACCAGTTGGACTGGGAGGGGTCTGATGACCCTCTGACGCGCAACTGTCAGTATGATGAGGACTGGACAGAGAGTCTAGGGGAGGCCAGTGGTCTGGATACTTCCCCTGACACTGGCATGCTGTCTCCTCCCGTGGCTACGGAGGAGGGGGCCAATTTTGGTACGGTGTTGCGTAGGGCTGCTGGGGCCTTACGTCTCCAGCTCCCTACTTTGACGGTCAAGCCTAACATCTTGACAGAGGTGCTTCAGCCGGCAGCCTCCTCTGCGGAGACTGTGCTGCCGTTTAACGACGCCCTCACTGACGTTCTTTTGGGCGCCTGGTCCAAGCCCAACACAGGGGCTCCTGTGGATCGGAACGTGTCACGACGCCATCGCCCTGCTCCGGGCGACCCCCTGTTTCTTTCTGTCCACCCCACTCCTGAGAGCTTGGTTGTCCAAGCCTCCGCTTCCCAAACCGCCTTCCCTACCGCTCCTCCGGATAGGGAATCCAAACGCCTGGATCAGTTTGGGAAGAAAGGTTTTCTTCCTCCAGTGCTGGCTTGCGGTCCGTTAACACCGCTTGTCTTTTGGGCCGATATACCCACTCCCTGTGGGATTCGGTGGCGGATGTTTTGCCCCAGTGCCCTGAGGAGGTCCAGGCACTGCTTTCCCGCGCCATTGCGGAAGGAAGGGATGCGGCCAAATACACTATCCGTTGTGGCCTTGACACCGCCGACTCGCTGGGCAGGTCGATTGCAACGACGGTGGCGCTCCGACGCCACGCCTGGCTGAGAACCACTGGTTTTTCAGGGGATGTCCAGAATACTCTCATGGACATGCCCTTTGATGGAGTCGGTCTTTTGGGTCCAAAGCAGACCATGCGTTGGAGCGCTTTAAGGACTCACGGGCTACTGCCAAGTCCCTGGGCCTTTCTGCTACACGCCCTCCGCTGCCTTCTGCTTTTCGCCCCTATCGTGGCCACGGTAGGGCGCCCTTCACGTCAGCAGCCCAACCACCGGCCCGCGCAGCAGGCGTCTTCGCGTGGCCGAGGACGTGGATTCCGCCGTGGCGGATCGGGCAACCAGCGTGCGGGTCAGGCCACCACCTCCAACCCGTCCGCGGCCTCCAAGCCCTCCTAGTCCCTCCTTTCAGGTGCACGGCACGCCAGTAGGGGCAGGGTCCGCCATCACCTTCCCCACTGGCGCACCATCACCTCGGACAGGTGGGTCTTGGACATTGTCCGAAGGGGCTACTCCCTCCCCTTCGAGACCACCCCCCAGCCATGCCACCTCAATTCCACCGCATGTCAGGGGATCACTTGGTGCTTCTACAGAAGGAAGTCACGGCCCTCTTGACCAAGAGGGCCATCGAGCATGTTCCGACCCCAGAAGTAGGGCGTGGTTGCTACTCCCACTACTTTCTGGTGCCCAAAAAGGACAAGGAGGACATGCGTCCTATCTTGGACCTCCGGAACGTCAATCGCTTCCTCCGGAAGGAGAAGTTCAAGATGCTCACCCTAGCTCAGGTCTTGACTGCCCTCGACCCTGGAGACTGGTTGGTAGCGTTGGACTTGCAGGACGCGTATTTCCACATCCCCGTCCTGCCGGCCCACCGGCGTTACCTTCGGTTCACGGTAGGCCCCGAGCATTTTCAGTTCACCGTGCTCCCCTTTGGCCTTACCAGTGCCCCTCGGGTGTTCACGAAAGTGATGGCGGTGGTCGCAGCTCATCTGCGCCGGGCAGGGGTTTCAGTCTTCCCCTACCTCGACGACTGGCTGCTGAAGGCGGGCTCGTCCCAGGCAGTCGTCTCCCACCTCCAGACTACGGCCGAACTCCTGCACTCGCTGGGGTTCTCCATCAATGTGCCGAAGTCGCATCTAATTCCTTCTCCACAGCTCCTTTTCATCGGAGCAGTTCTGGACACGACGCAGTTTCGGGCCTATCCTCCCGAACGGCGAGTCCGGGATATTCAGGCTATGATTCCGATCTTTCGGCCTTTATCCTGGGTTTCGGTACGGATGACCCTGAGGCTGCTGGGCCTCATGGCCTCCTGCATCCTGCTGGTCAATCATGCCAGATGGCATATGCGGGCTCTGCAGTGGGACCTGAAGTTCCAGTGGGCGCAGCACCAGGGCAACCTGTCCGATCACGTCCAGATCTCGGAGGGGACTGCAAAACAGTTGCAGTGGTGGCTCTCGAACCGGCAATGGGTCATGGGCAGATCCCTCTCCCTTCCCCAGCCAGAGCATACAGTTGTGACGGACGCGTCCCTTCTGGGATGGGGCGGTCACATGGGAGAGGCGGAGATCAGAGGCCTCTGGTCTCCGGCGGAGTCCCGGCTCCATATCAACCTTCTGGAGCTCCGGGCGATCCGGCTTGCACTCAAGGCATTCCTTCCCTCTGTCAAAGGGAAGGTAGTGCAGGTATTCACAGACAACACCACCGCCATGTGGTACTGCAACAAACAGGGCGGGGTGGGGTCTTGGACCCTTTGTCAGGAGGCTCTGCGCCTCTGGACATGGCTGGAACATCAGGGCATGTTCCTGATGGTTCAACACCTGGCAGGTTCTCTGAACGCCAGGGCGGACGAACTCCAGCCGCAGGTGCATGATGGATCACGAATGGCGTCTTCACTCGGAAGTGGCGCAAGGACTCTTTCTACAGTGGGGAGAGCCTTGGTTAGATCTATTCGCCACCGAAGAGAACGCGCAATGTCATCAGTTCTGCGCGTTGGAATTTCCAAGGCGGCACTCGCTCGGCGACGCTTTTCGTCGCGAGTGGAGTTGCGGTCTGTTGTACGCCTTTCCGCCTATACCACTTCTACCCAGAGTGTTGAAGAAGATTCGGCACGACCGGGCCCAAGTCATTCTTGTGGCTCCGGACTGGGCTCGAAGAGTTTGGTATCCCGAGCTACTCAATATGAGCATAGATCCCCCGATCCGTCTGCCTCTTCGGGAGGATCTTCTGTCGCAGCAGCAGGGGACGGTCCTCCACCCGAACCTGTCCAGTCTACACCTGCTTGCGTGGAGATTGAGCGGCGGCAGTTGATTCCTTTCGACTTGCCTCCCGAAGTTTGTGATGTGATTCTGGCAGCCAGGCGTCCCTCCACTAAGGTGGTATACGCCTGCAGGTGGAACAAATTTGTGGCATGGTGCACAGCAAAGGCTGTGGATCCCCTTTCTGCCCCTCTTTCTGAGGTCCTTCTGTTCCTTCTCTCTCTGGCCCAACAGGGTTCTGCCCTGGGTACCATCAAGGGTTATCTTTGTGCTATCTCGGCCTTCCTCAGGCTCCCTGATCAGCCCTCCCTTTTCAAGTCCCCTGTTGTTAACAGGTTCTTAAAAGGCATTACTCACCTCTTCCCTCCTGTTCCGTTTGTAATGCCTCAGTGGGACTTGAACTTGGTTCTTACCTTTTAATGTGCGCTCCCTTTGAGCCTCTGCATAACTGTCCTCTTCGTCTTCTGACTCTGAAGACAGCCTTTCTGGTGGCCATCACCTCCGCTCGGCGGGTGAGTGAGCTCCAGGCTCTATCTTGCAAACCTCCCTTTCTGTCTGTTCATCCAGACAAGGTTGTTCTTCGGACGCGTCCGTCCTTCTTGCCAAAGGTGGTTACTGCTTTCCACATTGGGCAGACCATCACTTTGCCCACCTTCTTTCCGCCTCCGCATCCTTCCAGAGAGGAAGAGAGGCTCCACCGTCTGGACCCAAAACGTGCGCTCTCCTTCTATATCGACCGCACAAAACACTTCCGGGTGGATGACCAGCTCTTTGTTGGCTACGTGGGCGCCAAAAAGGTCGGGCGGTGCACAAGAGGACCATCTCCCGCTGGGTTACCTTGTGCATCAAGACCTGCTATTCTTTGGCCAAGAAGGAGCCTCCTGTTGGGCTGCGTGCCCATTCCACCAGGGCAACGGCTGCTACCACGGCCTTGGGCCGCGGTGTTCCGCTGCCGGTTATCTGTCAGGCAGCTACGTGGGCCTCGCTGCACACGTTTACAAAGCATTACTGCCTTGACAGTCAGGTCTGGAGGGACGGCTTCTTTGGCCGTTCTGTCCTCCAGGACTTCCTTGTCTGATCTTTGTTCGCAGACCCACCACCGGGGTTGGTATTGCTGGGGTATCTATTCTAAGGTAAGGAATCTGTCACTAACGTGTCTCTTTCAGATGCACAAGTTACTAACTTGTGTAACGATATATCTGTAAGAGACAGTAGTTAGTGACAGATTCCTACCGCCCCACCCATCCTCCCCGTTCTGCGAACTGATTTCTAGGGTTAAGGACATCCCTTTCAGGGCCCTAGTATTTTTCAGACACCTGTGTCAGCTTCTTGCATGGCTCTGCGTTCCTGGCGCGGAAAGTCGTGTACAGAACTGACGTCAGCGCGCAGGGGCGGCGCCTAAGTACTGCCCGCGACGTCATCCCGGCGATCACGACGCCGACGACGGACGCGGAGCCGCACGACGCCGCCTACCGACGCGCAAGGGTACTGCTACGCAAAACTTTCCGGATCCAGCCTGACGCCTGGGGATATTCTAAGGTAAGGAATCTGTCACTAACTACTGTCTCTTACAGATATATCGTTACACAAGTTAGTAACTTGTGCGTCCTGAAGCAACTAACAATGTTATCGAACCATCACAAGAATTATGTGCGAATTTGTCCAATTTCTTTGTTGACAAAATTAGGAAGTTGGTTAATACGTTTTCTCTGAAAGACTTTAACACCATGCTGTCTCGGGAGCCAACATGGCTCTCCTTTCTTCTACTCTGTTTCTCAACTTTCAGAACTACTGGCCTATATTACCTCCTCATTTCTGACGGATATTTGACCAGACCTTTATCTTTAAAAGATCCTTGATTTAACTGCTCCTTATCTGACAGAATTTTGTAACTCCGGAAAACCGCCATAGTCACGCCTCTTTAAAAAAAAAAAAAAAAAAAAAAGTGATCTCTAGACACTACAATTATGCCAACTTTTCATCCCATTTCATTGATTCCCTGTATGCCAGGCTAACACAGATTACAGCGAATAACCAGTTAGTTTCCTTCCTGAAATCTAACCACCTTTTGCAGGTTTTAAGCTAGTGTCTGTTTTGTTGATTAATTGATGCATGAGGGATAGTACAACCCGTCACTGCCTTTGATGTAACTTCAAAGGGACTCGTTTTTCAATTTTATATAGTGCAAACTTGCAGCGCTCGACATCAGCACCAGTTACATTACACAAGGGAATATTCATTTTTTGGATCATAGGACGTCAGGCTCGAACCTGTTTTCTCAGCTCAGAGGTCGGCTGCTCTAGCCTTTGCCACAACCTCGCCCACAAGAGCGAGTAGCATTTTCAATATTATATACAACGAAGTGATAGTTGGTGCTTATTTGTTGCTTATTTATCTTATACAACTTACAACCATCGACAAAGCCAATTGCCCTGCCTTATTGTAGGTGTAATGTTACTTGTTGTGTTGCATATCTGGATGAATGGACAGAAACGGCAAAATACCAGCTGGACTAAGCACAGATTTTTAATTTAAGTGTTTTAAGCCAGCGGCCATGCTCCTAAGAGAGACCCCGCCAGTTTTTTCATCCCACTTAATGCCCTGGCTATGATGTATTGCAGATGCCTACAGTGCCTGGATGCCAGTCTCCCTTGGCGCCCACCGCGCGGGTCTTTGGCACTGGTTGGTGCCGTGGCTGCCCAGGGCCCCAGGCTGCCTGCTGTTGACAGCTCAGTTTCCCTTTGCCTTGATCGCTGTGTGATATGCTTTGTGGTGTCTCGGTTGGCCTCCAGGCACGTGATGGGTTATTCTTGGCGTGGAATGACCTTGAGGGCCTCTCAGCTGCTTTATGTTGGCCTCATCACGGTTTCAAACCCAGTTCCTTTGCCGGAACGTAGCGCTGCGAGCTCAGGTGTCCATGGGCTTCACCAGCTACTATTGTGTGGAAGTTTATATCTCTTGGCAGCTTTTCTTCTTTATTTCCTGCCTCAGTGTGGGGTTCACAGTCTTTTTTTTTTTTTTTTTTTAAAGTTTCGTACAAGCAAACGCTGCAAAACCCAAATGTGGCATAAAACACCATAAACGCAGTTTACACTCTTCTTTACTCACGCCTCCATTAGATGGATCCCTTGGTTTGTTTTCCTGTCGCTCATTGCCAGTGTTATGTATGTAGCTTTGTCTTCAGGCCGTAGGTGCCTTACATTGTCGCCAATTGAGGTATTCTGCATCTTTTTATCTCTCCTTTTACAGTGCTGTTTTACTGTAGCTCATTGCCAGTGTCCTGCAGCTTTGACTCGGAGTGAATTCTACTGCTATTCTATTCTGCAGCTTTATCACCAGGTTTTGGTGCTTTGGACTGTCACCTGCTGTCAGTAATTCTGCAGCTCCATCCCGTGACCTTGTTTGTCTTGGACTCTCACCTGCTGCACAAGACATGGCCACTTTACTTAGGTGCATCTTGCACCTTCTCCTGTTGATTTATTTTGCAGGGTACTAGCCATCTCAGTTCTTACTCACAATGATGTGCGTCTTATGTCGATTACTCGGTGATCTCTAATTTTTATTGTAAAGTGAAGAACCACTGTTCGCATTTGGTGTAATGGGTGACGGAGTGAATTTAGCTTTTGATAAGGTTCATCGTTTGCCTCTTGGTCTGCCTTACTCTATTTCCGTCTAGTGTTTCACCCTTTGCTGGTTCTTTTTTGGCCTAAGGTGCCCGAATCTGCTGGTCTCTCTTCATCTCTCTCCTGTGGTATTTCAGCTCTTGTTAGTTCATTCTTTTCCTGGCCCGCTACCCCCCTCGCCCCGTCAGTCTCACCTTCCACTAGATCATTAGTCATATGTTTCTCTTGCCATGCCTCTTTCTCTGCCTCTTACCTCTTTCTGTGTCTCTTGCTTCTTTCTTTTGTCCTCTTTCTGCGCCTCACTTGCCTGTTTCTACACTTCTTCTCCTCACTTGCCTGTTTCTGTGCCTCACTTGCCTGTTTCTGCGCCTCCCTTGCCTGTTTCTGCGCCTCCCTTGCCTGTTTCTGCGCCTCACTTGCCTGTTTCTGCGCCTTACTTGCCTGTTTCTGCGCCTCACTTGCCTGTTTCTGCGCCTCACTTGCCTGTTTCTGCGCCTCACTTGCCTGTTTCTGCGCCTCACTTGCCTGTTTCTGCGCCTCTCTTCCTTCTTTCTGCACTTTTCTTTCTTCTTTCTGCGCCTCTCTTCCTGTGCACCTCTTGCCTCTTTCTGCACCTCTCTTGCCTCTTTCTGCGATGCTGCCACCCCTACCTACGGCATTCACCTTGTGCTTACACTTTTCATTATCTGTATGTGGAGCTCCTGGTATGCTCATATCTGTCTCACACACTGCACTTTTTCATTATTTGTTAATGGTTGTAGAGTCTTACTGTAGGTTTTCGGGAAGTCTGTGCACCAGCTTTGTAATCAATTAAATTCTGTCTTGCTTTTAGCTCCATACAGTGCCAGCAGGTTATTTGAACCAGCTCAAGGATTCTTCTTTTGTTCTTGTTTTTATTTCAGTTCATTGTAACTTGGGCTCCCACTCTTGTTTACATGACATCCTTACTGTTGGCGACATCTATTCATGTGAGGTAATGCTTTATTGACATCTCTAAATATGTAATCCTTGCCAAAGCTCGGATTACTGTGTACATCCCGGAAGCATCACGTAGGAAGAGCCTGTTTCTAATGTGTATGATCCCACACCCTGGGTACACCTAGCCTTATAAGACAGCAGTCCGTAGGTACCCCACAATTTTCTTGTGTGCCAGGTACCATGGTACGGGTGACACCCGGCCCTTTTTGGGTCTCGCCTAAGCAGCGCTTGTGTGGTCTCTTCGAGACATGCTGTATTCAGGATATGGGCATTCAACATGACCAGGGCTTCTAGTTGGTTTGTTGGCCTACCTTTCTATATTCCTTTACTCTGGTTGTTCAATACAGTCCATCTGTCCCTCATTTGTGTAATTGTTCCCTCCCAGCGGACATCACCAATTGTATTTTTTGGTTGGCCATATGTTCCCGCCTCTGCTCGCACCCCCTCCCTCCTATCATTGCTGACATCCTTCCTGCGGCATGCCCCACCCCGCTTGACGACACTGCATTGACTTTTGTGGCTATAGCGGCATGCCGCACTTTAGCTTTAAACATCTACTCGCCGCCATCCGGCCCAGTTTCCATTCCGTCGGCGCCTGCTATATATTTAATAAGTGAGCCGCTGCGCCCTACAGTGTCTTTCGTTCAGCCCACTATCACCGTAGTGCTGCTGGTCAAGGATTCAGGAAATAAACATAAGTGTAACTTGCGTCAAGCGTGTAATGTTTCAGACATGTGTTTCAGTTTCAGGCTTTTGTTGTTTTTTATTAGCAAACATGCTGCACAACAAAGTGTTGTGCAATCCCAACGCTGATAGTTACAAACAACTTGGTCAAATCACCCTTACACTGTACCAATTGCAGACAGCACATGCAGCCCTCTCTCTCCGTAGGAGGATCGATAACAGCTGTATTACTGATGTATTATTGTGAAAACTTGATTTACGTGCGAGCGAGAGGCAGGCCTGAAAGCATTTAAAAAAAATAAATACTTTTTTTGTCCTCATCTCACCAATAAGCATCTGCAATTCTCAAAGAGAAGCCGTCGTTCAAATCTGTACACCCTACGGCTGCTGCGTTCGCTTGGGCCAAACCGGGCCAACCCCCTTTGTTGGAGGCTTGGTGTAATCATAGGATCAGTTTTTACCAGAAAGGAGCTATACCAGACTCAGCTCCCTACCCCAGGATAGTAGGGCCTGCCAGATGTTCACACTACTCTGTCTCTCCCCCCTGGTCCAGACGTGCCATGGCGAACGCTGCTTTTAACCAATCCTCACACATTGGGGGCCTCGGTTCTTTCCACTTCATACAGATTTCTCTTCGGGCTATTAATACCAGATATAACAACAAGCCTCTATGAACCTGCTGAAGATTCTTTCCAAGCACTCCGTCATCTCCAGATATTACCAAGGAGACGTTAACCTTGATTTTAAATTTGAAAATACCACTTAAAACGTCCCCCACCTCCCTCCAAAAAGCTCTAAGTTCAGGACATTCATAAATAATATGGATGTCATTAGCATTAAAAAGATAACATCTTGGACTTTTGGGGGCGGATAGTGGTGCAAACTTAGCGATCTTTGCAGGTGTATAGTAGAGCCTATTAATAACAAAGAAATGGTTCTTTTTTAGGCTGGCCGGTTTAACATATTTATAGAGGAGCTTCAGGGAGGGTTCGTACAGATCTTCAATCACAGGCTCAAAGGAAGACTGATTCCAAACTGCATACTGCGGGGGATGTTCCGAATCTTCCACCTCCAAAAACTTCTTGTACCAGATAGAAACCTCCTTTCTTTTGATATGCACTTGTTGCAAAGATTGCTCCATCTCCCAATTTCCTTGTTTATCCTCCTTTTCCGCTGTAAACCAGGAAGCTAGTTGCAGGTATTTAAATCTAGAAAGGCTGCTTCCAACCGTCGCTCTTAAAACCTCCCAGGGAAGCACTCCATCAGAGGATAGAAGCTCAGACCAGATAGTAATACCCGCCCTTTTAATTGGGATTGCGAGGCTATCCTTCAAGCATAACGGAGTCCCCGGAGATTGGGGCAAAATCTGACTAGTACCCTATCCCCCATCTACATCTGACCTTATACCAAAGACTAAGGGCTGTCCTGAGTACTTTCAGATGAACCTTTTTGAAGAACCTAGGTGCCCCAAATCTATAGAGAAAGCCTTCACCTCCACCGTCCCCCTCTAACTTCACCATTTCCCCCAATAGTCTCCCCCAAGATGTCTCTTCCGGTTTTACAAGTAACATCCTGATGTTTTTAAATTGGAAGGCGACAGAGTACCAACTAATATCTGGAAGAGCTAACCCTCCTTTAGTGAGCCTGCGTCTCAGCTTTTTCCATGACAATCTTGCGCCCTTATTTGCCCAGATGAAACTTCCGATCTTACTTTGGAATTTACAAATATCTTTACTAGGGAATTCAAGGGGGATCGCATTAAACAGATATGTCAACTTGGGTAGAATAACCATTTTTACCAAGTTGACCCTGCCAAAGATTGTTAATGGAAGATTTTTCCATCTTGCAAATAGACGGTCCACTTCTTTTATGGTCTTATTCAGATTAATCTGAGGGATTTTATAAAGATCTTTAACGATGGTAATACCCAGATATTTAAACTCATTACTCGTGGTACCCTCCCAACTGTCGATATTCCAACACATCACCTCTGTTTTGGCGGTGTTAGCCAGATATCCTGATAGTGAGCCAAATTCTTCCAGCAATGATTCAACCCTAGGGATAACCGCCCCCGGATTATCGGTATATAACAACAAATCATCAGCATAAAGAGCCAACTTACTACAGTATTGCTGAGATTTAAAGGGGGAAATCAAGTCATCTGCTCTTATAGCTTGTGCCAATGGCTCTATGTAGACGTCGAACAACAACGGGGAGATGGGACAGCCCTGTCTGGTTCCTCTTTGAATGTAAAAGCTAGAGGTTAACATGCCATTTAACAAAATGTTTGCAGAGGCTCCCTGATAACAATTTATTACGGTCTGAACAAAAATAGGACCAAAGCCCATCTGCCTAAGTACCTCCTAGAGGTATACCCAACAGACTCTATCGAATGGAATGCCTTGGCCGTGTCTAGTGCCACGACGGCCAGGGGATCCGATCGCCCCATTGCCAAGTCAATGTTACTGATTAACTGTTGCGTCTGCTCCTGGATATATCTCCCGGGGATGAAACCTTTTTGGTCAGAATTTATCAGCTGAGGAGCCAACTTGACCAATCTCCCTGCAAGAACACTCCTAAAGATCTTATAATCGGCATTCAGCAGAGAGATTGGTCTATAAGAGTCCGCTTTTAAAGGATCCTTCCCAGGTTTCAAAATGAGTACAATAGTTGCTTCTTTCCAGGATCTCGGGGCCTGACCATCCGAGCTATACACTGTGTTGAATAGAATACCCAATATCGGAACCAATTCATCCATGAGTAGTTTATAAACCTCACTAGGAAGCGCGTCAGTACCTGCTGCCTTATTATTTTTACACTTGCTTATTTGGTCTTTGATTTCTTTCTCAGTGATTGGGGCGTCTAGGCTTTCACGCCCCTCATTTGTTAAAGTTGGCAGAGATTTTCCCTTCAGCCAAGTTTGAAGGGTTTCAGTGTTAGGCACGGTTTCTTCCCTGTATAGTTCTGAGAATAAAGAGAGAAGGCAGGCTTGCATATCCTCCACGCAACTTGACTTCTCTCCGCTTTCATTTATTATCAATTCATTAATGTTATTTTTTGTGCGGTCTGCTCTTGCTTTCCACGCCAAGAGGGCTCCTGCCCTCTCTCCATACTCAAAGTTCTGCATACTTTTCGTCATCCACTGTGCCCTGCACTTGTGATCTAACCTACCCCTATATTCCTGGCGGGCATCTTCCAAGTCTCTATTGACTTGTGAGAGCCTTTCAGTACTCCCATGGTGAATCCGAGACCACTCCTCCTCCAATAAAAGAATTTTGCCCTCCGTAGCTCCCGAGCATCTGCCCTATTCTTAGAGCAGATAAGACTATGTAAGATGCCCCTTATGTTGGCTTTAAAGGCATCCCAAACGTAATCCATGGAGGTCGAACCAATATTAGTAGCAAAATAGTCTACAAAGGCCGATTTAAGAGCCCTCGCTATATCAACATCTAACAGCATAGACCTTTTAAGTGTCCATCTGGGATGTAGATTATGCCTTTTTCCGACAAAGGAAAACAATACCGGGGCATGGTCTGATACATGACTGGGCAAAACAGTTATACCAGTGATATTGTCCAAACTTGGCCTGTCTGTTAGAACGTAATCAATTCTAGAGGAGTGGCCGTGCTTCTTACTATGAAACGTAAATCCCTGTTTGTCACCCATCTTTACCCTCCAGACATCCACAAGATCCAAATCGTGTAACATATTTTTCAATGCTCGTTGTACTCGAGGGGCCCCCACATAGTGGTTCTCATTGGATCCATCTTTCAGGGGGTCAAGAAGAACATTAAAATCGCCTCCAATTATTATTGGCAAAACTACTTCGAGCAGATTAAACTGTAATTTACAAATATACGTCGGATCGTCGATATTGGGACCATAAAAAGCACATGCTAACTCTAGGCCTCCAAAGTCTAATAAGGCCACTATCCACCTCCCTGACTGATCCGAATGGATGGATTTGATGGAACATCCTGCTCCCTGTTTTATCAATATGGCCACCCCCTTGCTGTGAACTGTCTGCTCAAGTATTTTACCCAGGGATATTTAGGGAATATAATACTACACTCTACAAGACTTAAATGTGTCTCCTGGATAAGACCAATTTGAGCAGTGGATAATTCTAGATACTTCAGAACCAATCTTTGTCTACGGGGGCACCTTAACCCATTGACGTTCCACGTAATAAACTTAACCTCGCTACTCAAAGGAAAAATACCTGCCATCTGAGGGTATAACCCATAAACAGCCAATCACTTATAAAAGTGAGATTGAGGATATTTTTAAAATTTTTACCCACTGCTCCCCACCCTGTGCAACCTGCCACCACCCCCCCCTCACCCCCCCTGTGACCCCCCTCCCCTCGGGAAACCCTCCCTTCTATTAGACCGAAGCCTATTCAGCCTCTGTCCCTTGGGCCATATGGGAAAAGAATAACTTAATATTTCTATCACAGGTCTCACTAGCCAGGAACCCCCCCTTACTTCCGCCTTCTCCTACCTATATCCCACCTTTAATTTTTTCTATAAGCGAATCAACCTCCTCAACTGAGCGAAACATATACATGTGATCCTTCCACATAATGCGCAGTGATGCAGGAAACTTCAATTGAGCCTTAGCCCCCAGCTTATTTAAAACCTAAAGCGGTAAACCTATTCGAGAGGCCAACTGCAGGATGGAAGGCAGAAAGGGAAACTCCAGAAACCCCAGAATTCCCAGAGTCCGTCGCCACATCACACAGAGGACCCGGGATATCCGGAGATTGCATGTTACATTGCGGAGAGTCCGACATGTCAAGAGAACTGAGCCGAGCGGAATCTGATATAGTGTCAGACTGTAGCTTGCTGGGGATTTCCTTATCTGGGCCCAAGATTATGGAAGAGGATGTAGACAAGACCTTATAGAACGATTTTAGAGAAGGGGTTATTTTAACTTTTGAGGCTGCTGTTTTCTTGCCCCTGCCCCTCCCTCTTCCTTTAACCCCAACAACGGGTTCGGTATTGACTCCTTTGATGTTAGCCTGTCTATCTGACACTCGCACTTCAACCACGGGTGGGGAGACTCTAGGGGGTAGAGAGGTTTGAGAGATGTCCGTGTTGCCGTGGGACTGAGCAGCCCTGGCACGCAGCGTATATCTGCCGACTTTAGATGGACGAAAACCGAATTGCTGCTGCTCACTTGTCTCCATACAATTAGAAATCCCCTTTTTTTTGCTAGAAACTCGAGTAATCAAATCAGGGGGCTTCGCTTGATGGCACTCACACACGTGGCGAAAATGAAAGTCCCGCAAAAGTCCAAATCCAAGTGAGCTCTTACCTTCTTGTTGAGTATGAGCTTCGATAGTCTTGTTACTAAGACCAGGCTCCAGGCCCCCTACCTGGACGACCAACTTAGCTGACTCAGCTATGCCGTCTCCTTCGCCATTACCACCGGGATTCACACTGGTCACACTGGTGTAATCCCCAGTGCTGACTCTGCCTCCAGTAACCCGGACCTGGAAGCAGGCAACACCGCTACGCCTTCACTCCCGAGCCGCGCCTTCCCACCGCGAAGCTCGGAGTGCCGGCAAGCTTCCACGGAGCTCCGGGGCCATGCGCGGGTGAAACGGAAGAAAATTAAACGGAAAAGAACCAAAGCTCCGCAAGGTAGGGGTATAAGAGAGGAAGATTACTTAATTTAAATATAGCATTCCGGGGGTCCCTGCTTGAGACCAGGCGCGGACCCAAGGGAACAGCAGCCGCGACCGTTTAGCTTACGGCCGCCATGTTTCCCAAAAAAACCCAGTCGCCTGAAAGCATTTTTACAATTTTATTAAAACTATAAAAATACTTGCAGGCCCTCCTTCTGTTCGCATGCAAATCAAATTTTCACAATGGACTCGGGCTGTCGTCATGCCATTTCCTTCGCCAAAAGTTTACAGCCCGTCTTACTCTCACTCCTCCTGAGCCCTGCCCTTAGCCCTTTCTGCTGTCTTTTATGGCCTGACAGATCGCTTGCATGCAGCCTTCCTACACTCACTGGTTTGTTGAAAGCAGGCGCTTTCAAATGCAAGAAGTGAAATTCAAGCCATTTGTCAGGACATTATTTAACAAAAACACAGTGACTGGTGTTATTGTATGCCGTACAAAATAGTGATTAGTTCATGAGCTGTTGTTTATATTTGAACAGACAGCCATTTGGTTTCAGGTATTCTAATTGGTAGTGGTTGAGGAGATTATTTGGATGTCACAGCGAGTTGAAAGCACCATGCTGAAACCTTTAACGTTCTGCAAGTGACAAGTAGGAATCCCGGTGAGGCAGATTTGGCTTTTTTTCATCCTTTCCATCTTGGTCGAGTGTTATTTGGGTATAAGTATATTATAATTTATTTAAAGGGACTTAAGTGTAACATTTAGAGCTATAAATAACAAACATTTGCAATGCAGTAGGTCTCGCATTTACGCAAGTTTAAGCTATTGGCATTGCAAATGTTTCAAAAACCAAAAGATAAATAAAAGGCATTGTCATTTACAATGCCACTAGCTGAAACTCCCGTAAATGCGAGACCTGTTGAATTGCAAATGCTTGTTTGCCGGTGCTACAATGCACTAATGGAGACTGCGCTGCAAATTAATTAAATAAAGCAGTGCGGCCGCTAAAGCTAAAGCGGACCGCGCTGGAATAAGGAAACGCCATTAAAGAAAATAGTGCTCACTCGCTAAATAACGAGATCGTGTAACGAGCCAAGTAAAAGGTCCACTCGTTATGGGCAGTAACAAATGCAGACAAGGCGGTACCAAGGCCGGACTAACAAGACTATGTACGAATCAGAGGCCAGCATTTTCAAAGGACAATGACACAAACCAATGACAAATATGGGCGCAGAATGGGCGGGGCTTCCAGTGCATACCCTAATACAGCATGCCTCGCAAGGCGAGCAGCGCATGCGAGCTGCCTCTAGGCTCGACCTAAAAATTTACATATTTAGAAGAAACAAAGTGGTAAAATGAAAGTACAAAATAGTAGGTATCTGGTCCTGGAAATGTGTATGTGTGTTTGCTAATTGTGAGTGTATGTATTGAGTGTTTGTGCATTTCTGTGATTTTGTGTGTATGCTTGAGCTTGCGTGTAAACTGCCTGCTGTTGTGTGGGTTTTGCCTGTGAGTATATGCGTGGCCATTTATGTGCATCTTTTTTATACGTATGTGGCTGCACGTGGGACTATGCAGATGTGTTTATGTATGTGTCTGTGTATTTCTGTGTGCATGTATGTCCGCTTGTGTGTATGATTGTTTCTAATGTATTTCTGTATAAGGGCATTCTTTAAAATTAAAACATTGACAGAAGATATGAATTGTGATGGCTCTGTTGTGAAGTCATGTGTCACTTCTGGCAAAGCATACGAGAAGCTATCAAAAATTTAAAACTCAGTTCACATCATGTGCGTTTCCAGTAGCCACCACTTATTATTAAATACCAGAGCACTGCTATCATTAAATAAACACCTGTCACCCATACAAAGACGTCTGCAGAGTTAAAAAAAAAAAATCTCCTAAAATGATTTACAGCTTAAATAAAAACCATTTGACAACAAAATACATTCAGACATGATTTTTAACATGCAAATCCAAAGGTGTTTACCGCTAGTATCACATGACATATTACGAAGATGCAAATCTGTTTGCCAATATATATTTCAATTGTGAAACTGGACGACTGGGTGAAGCAGTGCGGTCCTGCTTGACAAGGGCCAGACACTCCCTTTTCCTCTTGCTGTGAATGGGTGTTCACAAATACAGTACCTCTTTCCTTCGGCTGGGCGCTCCCGGTCTGGTGATGAGGGCTGTTTGTCCACACAGCACCGCCACATCTTCCACAAATGTACAGTCTGGGAGGCTTTCATCCGCCGGCAGGTTTATCACTTGCAGCCCCAGTTTATTTTTCAACACTCCCACATAGAAATCATGCTGGCGGTTAGCAGCCACAATGTCCACCACTTCCCCCTTTTCCGTCCTCAGGGCTTCCTCACACAGGGATTCAGGGATAGCCCGGACGACTGCATGTGTGCATTCTCCAAACCTTGACATGCGCAAACCTGGCATGGTGCTACTGGTATTTAAACCTCGTGAACAAGCACTGAGATGACTGACAGACGGAGCCAAGCAAAAGACTCCTACGCGCTGCCAGCTACAAGGAACACAACTCTATATTTATGCTGGATAAATTCTATATAAATGTTCCTTGCTCCTCGGTAACTATGAAAGCTATTTCCTCATTGGTCCCTCATGCTAGCTCCTCATTGGACATTCGGAAGTCTGTAATGACTGACTGACAGTGTTATCGTCTGTCCCAGTTCTGTTTAATGATTTCTGGGTGAATCGTAAAATGACGAGGCAGTCTACTTGGAGGCAAGTGGGCCCTGAGCGCTCGTTAGAGAAAAAAACAAATCAGCAGTGCTGAGCCAAAGGTCGTGCCTGCAATGAAAGGCACAGCATGTTTTAAAAATATTTGCAATGCAATAGGTCTCGCATTTAAATGTGAGACCTATGGCATTGGAAACAAGCAGCCGCCATTGTCCCGACTGCTTTGCCTAATGTAGGAACTCAATAAAGAAAATAGAACACACACCGTGTAACAACAAAGTAAAGGGGCCAGTAGCCATGGCAGAATACAAATGACGACATGGCTGTACTAAGGAGGGACTAACACGCCTATTAAGGAATCAGACGCTAGCAGTTACGAAGGACAAAGACACAAGCCAATGACAAATGTGGACGGGGCTTCTCCGTACTCTACCTACAACAGATCGCCAGAGCAGCGCTTGCACGCTGGCTCAGGCTCGACCTAAAAGTACAAGCTCTTATTTATTGCTGCTGTCCCATTAGAAGAAGGCAAAAGGAATAGTGTAAGTGGCCTTTACGTGCTTCCTTGAGCATGTATTTAATAACCACAACACATTATAAATCTTTATTAATACATTAGCATAGTATTTTACTTTGTAGCAGCAACTGATATATGGTGCAGAGACCTCGGTACACATTGGATGTTGGACTCATGCACATAGGAGTAAACTGTCAGTTGTTATAACAGTATATTTCCCTATTTAGTTATGTCAATATATAGTAGCAAAATGAATTTAGTATGATGGAAGTGACACTTGCTAAGTTTGTATACCGAGTGGTAAGTAAGTTAAAGCAAGTAATGTCTATTACGCATGCAGAATGATCAAAATCCTCTTTTTTTCACTCCCTGGCTACTGTGTACAGCATGTTACCTGATGATCAGCAAAGTAGTCAGTGGCACCATTAAGATAATATTAGAGTTTTGCAAACTGAATTCAATTATAATGCTGGAAGAACCAGCTGTCTGCATGTGATCATATTTCTTCATCCCCTGAATGAGACGTACAGTGCCTTTTAGGGTGGTCTACTGCCTTTTAATGTTTATTCCTTGCTGTCTCCTTGTGTCCAGTCCAACAAATCACAATAACTTGTATTTCCTCAGTTATTTCATTTGTAAAGGTATATCACTTAATAAGGAAATTGTGAGGTACTCCGCATGGTTATCTCAAAGTCTGTTATGAAGTTCTTTGGATACTCCAGTATTGGAATCTTTCATAGATACGCATGCTTGAATCATTCCCTGTCGTCGAGATGGGAGTCCCACGGTATATTATAATAACAATGCAAAGTTAAACATAGGCTAGAAAGGCAAATCAATAAAGAAGCACAGTCAGTATCTTCGTGATCAAAAAAATATATCCGTCTTTATTTTTCAATCCTTAAGAGTTAAGCACAGCATCAGCCAACGCGTTTCGTTCAATATATGAACTTCGTCAGGGCTGAAACAAGTACAACAAAAAATAACATAAGCAACTTAATTGTGTGACATATAACAAATACAATACATATAACTCAAACATGACACTGGACATTACTACTGTGCATGACACTGAAAACAACGAAATGCGCACAAAAAAGACAATACATAAAAACCGTGACAAACGATAAAATCTATATTTGTAGACATGTGGTCTCTACCCTTCCTCCCACCTTAAAAACATCTACTGCTGATCCCTTTGTAGACAAGCACATATAAAAAACAAAGGGATGTGCTATTGAATCTATCAGCGACTCCACTCATGGATACTAAAACCAATGTGTCCTTGGACACTTTTAAAAACCCAATTTTGATATCTCACTAATATAACACATATTGATTAAATTATTATGAAAGAAAACCCAACATGGTACCATGTAGTTATAGATGAACGATATTATGACAGACAAAAACTTAACACAGGGGACCCGTTATTAATATCTCCCAAGTGTTGGGTATAGTAATACGTGAAAAAGCGGACTGGACTGTCATTTCTTATTATCAACTCTTCAGTTTAAGGGTAAAAATCCTAGCATATTATTACCCAAACAATATAAATGGGCATACAACGCATTAAGTACGTACCAGAGTTGTGTGTGGTTGGATGTCGCGTATAAGGCGCCTGCTCAATAGTAGGGGCTGAGAGCCCACTCTGGTCCCCCTATTTCGGATATATACTCCCGGTATGTCAATTAATAATGCACCAATAACGTGGGTCTCCTTGATAAGAGCCCAAAAATGATAATCCTATATTGAAGGAGAAAGAGAGATTATATTAACGAAAGTTGCAAGCCCATACTATTTCACCTGAGAAGTCTAAAACCAGCCTCCATGTGGAAACCTAACTTTCGAAAGAACCAAAAGATAGGACAACTGCTACATATGGCAATAAAATGCAGTGTTGCAATATGATCCCCTAGATATGATGCCCTAATATAGTGGGATTCAATAAAATTAATTCAAAATGCCGAAAAAATAAAATATCATTAGACGGTCATTAGAAAGAGCCTGGGTTTCTTTATGCAAAAATTGCAAAGTAACATTATGTGCGAGGTAACGCATCGATATAACAACCTCTCATCGACACATATGCTTTCTACTATAAAGCACAACAACTCCACGCCATGCCATGAAACAATGGGGCGTGTTGATAACAACGAGAATTTGCTGGCAACGATAAAACCAACACCATCTCAATACACGATCGGGTATTGAGATGTAGCAGTGAAGGACTGCAGGTAAGTGCTCCCGAAATAAGACGCTAGTGTTGCCGCTTTTTGCTTAGATTTAGTGGTTCTGCCCTTTAACCCTTACTGTGTTATTCCTTTCTTATTAGGGATTGTTGGTTTTATCGTTGCCAGCAAATTCTCGTTGTTATCAACACGCCCCATTGTTTCATGGCATGGCGTGGAGTTGTTGTGCTTTATAGTAGAAAGCATATGTGTCGATGAGAGGTTGTTATATCGATGCGTTACCTCGCACATAATGTTACTTTTGCAATTTTTTGCATAAAGAAACCCAGGCTCTTTCTAATGACCGTCTAATGATATTTTATTTTTTCGGCATTTTCGAATTAATTTTATTGAATCCCACTATATTAGGGCATCATATCTAGGGGATCATATTGCAACACTGCATTTTATTGCCATATGTAGCAGTTGTCCTATCTTTTGGTTCTTTTCGAAAGTTAGGTTTCCCACATGGAGGCTGGTTTTAGACTTCTCAGGTGAAATAGTATGGGCTTGCAACTTTCGTTAATATAATCTCTCTTTTCTCCTTCAATATAGGATTATCATTTTTTGGGCTCTTATCAAGGAGACCCACGTTATTGGTGCATTATTAATTGACATACCGGGAGTATATATCCGAAATAGGCTGGGACCAGAGTGGGCTCTCAGCCCCTACTATTGAGCAGGCGCCTTATACACGACATCCAACCACACACAACTCTGGTATGTACTTAATGCGTTGTATGCCCATTTATATTGTTTGGGTAATAATATGCTGGGATTTTTACCCTTAAACTGAAGAGTTGATAATAAGAAATGACAGTCCAGTCCGCTTTTTCACCTATTACTATACCCAACACTTGGGAGATATTAATAAAGGGTCCCCTGTGTTAAGTTTTTGTCTGTCATAATATCGTTCATCTATAACTACATGGTACCATGTTGGGTTTTCTTTCATAATAATTTAATCAATATGTGTTATTAGTGAGATATCAAAATTGGGTTTTTTAAAAGTGTCCAAGGACACATTGGTTTTAGTATCCATGAGTGGAGTCGCTGATAGATTCAATAGCACATCCCTTTGTTTTTTATATGTGCTTGTCTACAAAGGGGATCAGCGATTAGATGTTTTTAAGGTGGGAGGAAGGGTAGAGACCACATGTCTACAAATATAGATTTTATCGTTTTTCACGGTTTTTATGTATTGTCTTTTTGTGCGCATTTCGTTGTTTTCAGTGTCATGCACAGTAGTAATATGAAATAATGTCCAGTGTCATGTTTGAGTTATATGTATTGTATTTGTTATATGTCACACAATTAAGTTGCTTATGTTATTTTTTGTTGTACTTGTTTCAGCCCTGACGAAGTTCATATATTGAACGAAACGCGTTGGCTGATGCTGTGCTTAACTCTTAAGGATTGTGAAAAATAAAGACGGATATATTTTTTTGATCACGAAGATACTGACTGTGCTTCTTTATTGATTTGAATTTGATTGGTTAGTGCACCGCCCCACTGTTCTTTAAAGTACTTTATATCTGCATTGGCAGTTGGCACTCTTCAACGGCGGGTGCAGGAGCGGTTTGTGCACACCGACTTGTAACATATTAGGGGAACATAAAAAGGAGGTGCGGCCACTGGAGTCCGCCGTTGTTTCTCAAATCTCAAAGGCTAGAAAGGCCCTAGGCCCCTTAATTTTGCAGCATACCATAGTCCTTGTTTAAAAGAGACTAAACATACGTTTGAACCGATCAGATTGCCCTACACTCTAGAACACTCCGATGAATAGCTCCAGTATCTCTGATTTTCTACTGCATGTTGTGCCAGGGAGTCTCCACTAAGCTCTGCTCGGTTATCTTGTTCTACAGTGTTTCAAGGCTTCAAAACCCTTTTATTACTTCAGGATATCTACAGATAACTTATTGCTTCATATTGGGTCTGTATTTTTTACCTATATTTTGACTTTGCCATGTCAGATAAAGAGAAGAAGTGCCTGTTCAGGCCCTGTGCTACCTGTTCTAAGAAGAGACCCCATACAGATGACCCTCATAAGGTCTGCATTTATTGCCTTTATCCGGATCATAAGGCTAAAGAATGTAAGGTGTGTTATACCTTTTCTAACAAAACCTTAAAGACCTTGAGGGGCAGCTGCTCATATGGTTTCAGAAACTTAAGGCAAGGAAGGAGCCAGTGTCTAGTGACAACAGCGAAGAGGAATCTTCATCATCCTCCAAGTGGTCACATAAGAGGGAGAGGTCTCCCCGTTCTCACTCTTCTCTTGAGCCACCTAAAAAAAGCCTAAAAAAAGACCACCCATGGGTCTTACAGTTACAGCACTTCTAAATCTCCTTAAAAAGACCAGAACAAACGAGGTCTGAGGTGCCTACACCACTTCCGCAAGTGCACCATTCCTTCAAGAAACCTTCTTCAGTTCCAACTGTTGACAAACCGCATATGAGAGACTCACCATCGACGAGACCATCATCATCGACAAAGAAATCCATGCCGTCGTTGACGGCAACTGCCACTGACCCTGTATCCATGTTGTCTCTGCCTTCAGCTGCTTCCTTGACGACATCCTTGTTGAAGGCCCACCTGCCTAACCCGTTGATGCCCAAAATCACTGTTCCTCTGTTGACGATGGCACTTCCGCCAATGTCGACTTCTACCACCACGACAACTTCGACGTCTCCTCTGTTGACGGACACAAGGGTTTCGCCGTCGTTACTTACATCCCTGTCGACTGCCCCGACGAGGATTCCCTCGACGATCCTATTTGGTGGCGGAAAAACTGCAAAAACAGGAGAAAAAATGGCATTTGACCCCTGAGCACACTTCTCCCAGCAAGATGTCACCACTGCTTCCATCCCAGCTGTTAGAGGAGAAAGATTCTGAGTATGAAGGTCCTTTGGGGTATGCTTACAGCCCTTCACAATTACACGTCAAATGCCAAGAGGAAGATTATGATGAGGAAGAATATGAGGGTCAAGATTAATTACGCTCTTCAGGAGAAATATCATCCACAATATAAGGAGAAAATGGTATGCCTGCCTTCCTCACTTGTTACAGATTTACGATTTATGCTTTCTGATTATAGGACACGTTTTTTTCCAATGCCTGCGATCACAGCGCCAGTCTGTCCACCAGCGAAATCTCTACCTTTACCTCCATCTACTCCGCAAACAAACACCACTATTGTTGCCTACACCACAACCTACGCTTCTTCACAATCCTGCAACTTCTGCTGACAGCAGGGAAGTGGGTGAGCTCCGTGACCCCCACCAGGAATGGGATGATTATCTCATACACATGCCATCGTCTCCTTCTACAACTCCAGTGGATTCCCTCCCCCCCCCCGAAGACATTGGGAGTTTCCACAACTTGCTTGAAAGAGCAGCAAAGAGGTTTAATTTACCTTTGCCCACTACGCAGATGGACTGCTTTCTGTATGATTTTAAAGAACCTTTTCGGAAGAGCCATCCCCATTGTAAGCTACATCTGGGAAGAGGCCTTAAAAGTCATAAAGACTCCAGCCACAGTAACTGCTGTCCTTTCCCGCTTGGATAAACCGTGCAAAGCTCCAGAAGACGCTCCTGCTTGCTTAACTGGTCACCCGAAGCCTGAGTCTGTTATCTCGCAGGTGGCACAGCGCAGATCAAAAAACCCATCTGCACCTATCACAGTGCCTGCGGACAAGGAAGGTAGGTGCCTTGACAACATAGGAAAAAGATTTTCATCTATGTCGGCGCTTACAGTTAGGGCAGCAAATTCACTTGCTGTTCTTGGTCGGTATGACTGCAAAATGTGGTCCAATATTGCACTGTGTCTGGATCAGCTTCCGGAGGAGGAGGACAGTAAAGCAGAGGCTAAGAAGATTCTCCAGGAAGGAGAACGCACTTCATCCAAGGTGATAAACAGTGCTATGGAGATTGCCACTACGGCATTTAGACAACTTGCAGGTGCTGCTGTGTTACGCCGCCAGGGTTGACTTAAGGCTACTTCGTTCAGGCCTGAGGTCCAAAACAAAGTACTAGACCTCCCTTTCGATGGGGAAGCCCTTTTTGGCAGGCACGTGGATGAGGCTTTACAAGCTATCAAAACAGATACAGATACAGCTAAGTTGCTGGGGATGCTTCTGTTCAGGAAGGTGCCCTTTCGGGGAGCCCAAGGAAGAGGCCTTCCATCTTGGAGGGGAGGTTACCTGCAATATCGCTACCCTGCTTGCACATCTTCCTCGCAACAATTTCGTCCATAGTACTCCCAATGCCAACCAGCAACTTACAATCAACCTGCGCCAAGAGGTAGAGCAGGGCATCAGGGCGAGGACACGGCCCATCGCCAATGACCACCTACAGGCACCAGCTATTCACCTTTTGTAATCAACCAAATTAGGGGGCAAAATATCTGGTTACCTCCATCGCTGACAGCATTTACCTACAGATCAATGGGTCTTGAACCTTATTCAATTTGCCATACTCTCGAATTTCTTCAAACCCTACCCCCTACTCCACCTCAACCCTCTGTTCCAAAGCATCTACATCTTCTCAAATTAGAGGTCATGACAATACTCCAAAAAGGAGCAATAGAACCGGTTCCTCCATCACAACAAGGAAGAGGATTATTTTCGGTCCGCAAAAAGTTTAAACAATTGCGACCAATTTTAGACCGGAGGGATCTCAACACCTATCTCAACAAACAGTCCTTCCTCATGGTGACTTTACAGGACATGCTCTTGCTCTTAAATCAAGGCGATTACATGTTAAGCCTCGACCTTCAAGAGATATCATTTCACATCCCCATCTGCCCATCCTACAGGAAGTTCCTATGGTTTACAATAGCCATTACCAGTTCAGAGTCCTTCCTTTTTGCCTAAAATCTGCCCCCAGATATTTACAAAGTGCCTGGCTCCGGTAGCAGCTTTTCTAAGAAATCAAAGACACCAAGTGTTCCCATATTTGGATGATTGATTGGTCAAGGTGCCGTCCATTTGTGCAGCACAGGCATCTACTGTGGTCTGTACAACACTGTTCAACGAGCTAGGCCTTACCCTGAATCCAGAAAAGTCAGTCTTGCATCCTTCAAAAACTATCACTATCCTGGGGGCAACATTCAACACAACGCTCAACCAAGCATTTCCTTCTCTAGAGAAACAATTAAAACTAACATCCTTAGCAGACCTGATACGAAACAAGCATTGGCATAGCCAATAGGTCTCGCTTTTGGGACCTTATAAGTATTTAGTTATGCAGCACAATATCCATGGTGCAACAACATCAACTGTTGCATGGCTAAACACTTATAAGGTCCCAAAGGCGAGACCTATTGGCTATGCCAATGCTTGTTTTCTGGGGGAGGGGAGCGTTTCTCCTATGGCGAACAACAAGCAGCAAAGACAGTCACTGCTTTGAATGGGCCGCTTGGAACAGTTTAAATTGGCAGGAAAATTGACAGGGGAAGCAAAAGGACAAAAGACATGCTTTTTTTTTTAGCTAAAATAGAATTAAAGGACACCAGCGTCTTACAAATTAAAATCCAAGGAAGGAAGCGAGTGAACAGTTGTTCACATGTGTGACCAGTGAAGGTCGCCCAATTAATTCAAAACAAAAAAATGGTTTACCTTAACCATTGCTTTTAAAAGCAGAAGCTGTAGTTGGTCGTGATATGCAACATGTTCTGTAGTGGCATAAAAGTCTTTAAAATACAAGCATAGATCCCATTTCTGGAATTGTGTAAATGCATTAGGCCAGGCCGCTTCCTTGCTTCCTGCAAAACATTTGACTAAAAAGCGCTTTTAAGCACGTCACTGAAACACAATGCCTTATTACAATTTGCATTTTAATGCCCTTAAAATTATTACACTGAGGAAAATGTTTTTGATACATTGCAGCATTTTCTCTAAATGTGTGATTATGCTAATGGTGGTTCAATCAGTTTTCCTAGGCTGACACCATAAGAAAATGTATGCAAAGTTCATACCCTGTCAGGGCCTTTAATCAGAGCCATTTATTACAGCCCTGCCTCCTTTGATGGCTTCTGCTGCCTTTATTAAATATACGGACTCGTCCATCTGAAGAAAAGGACAATAAAAGGTTACCGCAGATGAAAGCGGCGATACTATTTGTTCGTGTTTCCTTTACAGGCCCTTCTTCAATAATTAAGGAAGGCCTCTCTCTGGCCTTTTCGCCTTTTGAAGTGCGTATCAAACATACCAGCTCTTCTTTTCGTGAGACGTTTAATGCCCCGATTTGGTTTCAAAGCATGCATAAACTCACCCTGAGCCTTTGCCGACTAAGCGCCTTGAAAGGCAGTCTTTAGCGCCGACTTCTAAATCTCTAGTCAGATTTAAAAACATGTTGCTGCACACTTTGGAGAGAGGGCGCGGAAAGCGAACCTCCCCTCCCACTTTCCATGGTTATTGTCCATATTATGTGCTTTCCTCTCCTCACACTGGGACTTCAGCTTCAGCCAGTGTCCCAGGGTGCAATGAATCACGCGTTTCATAAAAAATAGAAAAACAGCTTTCGATAAAGGCCCGGCGTGCTCCCTGGGCTGTAGCATCAGCTGGTCCGGGTTTTTAAAAAAAACAGCTAGGATGTTGCCTATACATTTAGACAGAGTTTGAATTACCAAAACGCTCCTCAATATTTGGATGCTTACAGATTGCGCGCAGAATGAGAGAGAGAAAAGACGCGACAGACTGGGGGCCTGTCTAAGTTGTATTGGCAACCTGGGGTTTGGAGACAAATTCAATATGAGAGCGAAAACAGACCCACTTCAAAGAAATACAAATAAACACCACACTCTGCTTTAACATGCCTAAATAGGTAGTGGGTGACTGACATGCGTGGGTCTCAGAGGAAATCCATTAGCACAGCACTTGATAGGAAAACGTTTGATTTGAATGCAAGTTGCATTTCCCCTCAGGGGGTGATCTGAGTGGTATACTGGGGATTCACACGCGCCCCTTCACAAGAAAATGCCTGCTGGGCTCTATCGTGCCAAATAAAATTTGCAGGAGGCCTGATCCTAACAAGTAGAGAACATCAATTTGCCGGCCATGCTAATTAGATTGTTCTAATTATCCCCCTTTTCTCATTAAAAAATACTAGAGGCAGCCGGATATCAATGAAGCTGCGGCAGGGGAAGCGTTCACACAAGCACGGGGAAAGCAGGAGAAAAGACGGGGTCGCGCACGAAAAAAAAAAAAGAACTGCCGCAGGTTTACAAAGTGGGAGGGTTGAGGGGAGTGCGACCGAGAATCAACAAAGCATTTCCCTTGAGGGAGCGAGCCAGGGGCACCATGTGTTTGCAAGTTAATTACAAACATATGGTGTCAAAGCTCGCTCCCGCAAGGGAATCGCCAAACGTGCACGCGTTGCCATTGAAAGCAATGCAACGAGTGCACGTTTTTAGGGCGAAAAGTGACTCGATTGCAAAAGGTCTTTTTCCTAAGCAGCGCATGCGCGCTGCGTAGGCGAGACCTAAAAAAGTGTCTCTTTCAGTTTGCGTTTACAAATCCCTATTGGGGATGATGTCATCCTGCATCCCCTCTGGTTCCATTCTGCAGTCTAAGGATGCGTCCCCTCCAGGAGGAACTTGACAAGCAGTGGCGACAGTCAATGGGATCCTTCAACGATATACTCACCGTCACTCCACCATTGTCAATGCCCTATCTTGGTGGACACATCAAAAAAATCTGTCAGTCTGTCTCTCCAAACTGAGCATACCTTCTCCGTTGGTCATAACTACCAACGCCTCCCTCGAAGTTTGGGGAGCATATCTTCAGGACTTGCAAATCAGTGGCAGGTGGCAAAGGCCTCATCTCCTTCTCCATATCAACTTGTTGAAGCTCAAGGCAGCCCATATTGCCTTACAGGCTTTCCTTCCAAGAATAAGGAACTCCGCGGTACTCATCAATACAGCTAACCCCGGGCGATGAACTCCGCTCCGCAGGTGGTGTTTTTACCACTCCGCACTTCGCTTGAATTGCGAAGTTCTGGAAAAACTCCACGCTCCGCCGCGTGTAGGAGTTTACCGGCACTCACCTAGGATTGCCCTGAAAACCACAGCAGGATTTCTCTGTAAGCGGTGATCCAGCGCAACCCCTAAATTCTGAAACCAGGGACCAAGGGAAATCTCATCACACATAAATTGCTTTACCAAATAACGGGGCCCATCACACATTACCCATAAATGATCCCTGAGGACAGGCGCTGGATTTGGGGGGTTTATTTTGTCAGTTTTATTAAACACTATACCTCATATTAATAACAATTATTTTAATTCTGACTATTAGTAATTTCAACTTCTTCTTCTTTTGGTCGATGGACCATTAGTTGACGAGTTGATGGTGACTATGATTAACTAAACAGTTTAACACTTAACTAAATAACCACAAAGTCACTTTTTTCAGTTAATGATTTATATTATTAAATGCTCTTAAATTGATCATCAGTGCATACACAAGATTGCATATAAGAGAACAAATTATCAAGCAATGTAATCAAAATGAATCATTTGCATCGATATCAAGCGTGCATAGGAATGGGGAACAGAAGGTACAGCATAAATACTTGCAAAAATATACTTGCAAATTAAAAGCAATCAAGGAGGGTAATACCCACCAAAGAATCAGGAAAACCACTTCCTTGGCCGAGGTTGTGGCGAGAGGTCCCCAGAGATTGGCTTGGAGGACAAAGTCAAACAGGACAGATGCAGCAAAGTTTACTATACTAACAATTAGAATTTATCTCCCACTTAATCTACCTCCTCGGTCGCAGTCTCCTCCCAAGCACTCCCGCAACGTTCTCGTACCTAAAGGTTCTCTTTCTCTGTGCAGGTCTGCTCTTTCTGTCTTAGATCTTTCTATGTGATCTGGTCTGCGTTCTCTCTAGGTTCTCGTCTGCGTTCTCGTCTGATCTATTCCGCTCCGCTCTTGTTCTGCCACACCCCCAATTGGGACATCAGTTATACCTTTCTGCCTAATACACTTTCTTACAATGTTGCAGTATCGGTAGAAACTCTGACTGTGATTGGTTGTCGTAAATCATACTAGGGTCGCCTCATCCAGTTCTCCCCAAAAATCCATCCTATACCGGTTCTAACAAAGGAAGGATTTAAGACCATTGCATTCATATAAGTCTAACATTCATAATTATACTTTTAGCAACAATGTTCATTATAATATCCGCTTTCACGTTGTATTGCAAGTAGTGATGGCTGTTCCCACAGTCGCTGTTGCATCTTGGCACATAAACAATAAGACACAGGTCAACATGGCCTTCACACGGATTGCATCATCGGGTACACTCAGCAGTCTGCGAACAGGCAACCCATTTTGGCACATGCGCACTCCGTACCAACTAGGCCAGCCGCATGCTGGCTTGAACGAGAGGCCATTTTCATGCAGGCCCAATCCCATACTAAAATAAACAAACACAAAAGAATATTAATTCATGAAAATAAACCCATTATGTTTACCTCCCACCATACTAATGCCCTGTGTTAAATAAATCCTAGCGAAAGCTATTAGTTTAAAGCAGACTTCTTATTATTCGTGCACAACATGCAAAATGTGCAATGTACAACACAGCATAAACATGCATTAGTACAGTTTTTCAATGCGCCAACAATTAATACGTACTCATGCCAACATGATTTAGTATATTATGTAAATTGCGTTTGACCCCTGTGTAGATGTGTGTATCTGGAGTTGATTAGTTCATGCAATTAATACATTATTATAGAGTTGCTTGACTTTATGAGGATGTATTTTACAAACCTCACTCCATCAATCCCCCCTTTGATGGTTTTACCATCATAAAATCCCAAAACATACGGTTTTTCAAGTTATATAGTTATTTTAACTTTTGACCCTTGCTCTTTACATTTTTCATACAATTTTTCTTTAAAACCTTCCATCTCTATTTCCTCTATCTCTTTCTTTATGTTCTTTACTCAATTTCCTTTCTTTCTTTCCCTTGCGATTTTTCTTCACACAAATATAAGTCATTCGTATCATGAATATTATGGGAACTACTAAAATTATTGGCGCTATTATTCTCACTACTAAGGAACTACCTATAGAAGAAAACCAATTGCTTATAGTAGAGAAACGTTTACTTAGTCTCTCCCAAACACCGTCAACCTTTAGTTGAGTTACTTCCTTATGCAAATTAGTGATATTCTAAATGTATCCTTCCAAATTCTTACTTTTATCTGGAATGTAAGTGCAACAATGTTGAACTTTCAGCATTCCACAGACTCCACCCTCTTTTGCCAACAATATATCAAGGGCAAGTCGATTTTGCATAACCATAGATCTCATAGCAATCATTTCAGTGTCAATCATTAAGAATCCTCCAGCAGTATCTGTTGATAAACGATCAACCACTGTGGATAATTGTCGAATTTTGTATGCATTCAGTGTAACTCCAACTCCAGGTATCAATGCTCCAAATATATCACCTACAATTTCTGAAAAACTTTCTCTATTTACACGGTTTAGTCCTTGCTTTACTTCATCTATTCCATTTGTACTTTTGTCTACATGATAGACTTTTGGAAAGACAATCCCAAGGTAACATGTCCCATACCAGTGATCTGGCAATCGATAATAGGCTTTCCTCCCACAGACATAATATATACCAGGCAAGACAGGGTCAGTTCCTCCCTTTAATCCCCAACCCTCAATAATTTTATAGGTATCTTCACATTCACTGGAACCGATGAAATAGGAATTATAATTAGTCTTCTCCCTATGTAAGCATAATTTTCCCTTCTGCGACCAATCCAGAGCCATTGCAGCATATGTCTCACTTTTGTCATAGTTGCCTTCTCTGAAAACCCAAGGTGGTGTTTTCAATTTCTCTTCAACAGCTTTTCTCTGAAACTTAGCCCTTCTTTCTTCTACCATCTCTAAAAATATTTTCTCTTCTCTTTCCAGTCTACATGTTAAGTTATTTTTCTTAGCATAAGCTATACCTAAATGTTTTGTTGTCAAGAAAAGATCTCCCATGATATTTGCATGTGCTATCTTATTCAACTCGGGTATTACAGGAACTTTAGAGAAGATTGTATCTACATTTGAATAATAATAATCTAGTTTACCTGTTCTATACAACAAACTTGATAAGACACTACAGGTCACACCATAAGTCAAAGGAAGGTGATGGTAAGTCACACCTTCGGAAACAGACAGTGGCAACTGTATGCATACATAACAATCACTCACATCCATTGTTTCTACATATTCGTAAAGTAATTTAGTGAAAACATTTGAGGAAAAATTAGTAACTAATCTGTTGTGATGTAAACTACTAGCATCTATTTTATTAAAGTGAGTAATTGGTGTTTGTCTAATGTCAGTGTCTATCCTTGGACCTGTTAAATTGCTAGGACGTGGTGTATCTTCTTTTATCAAATGTAAAGGTATTACGATTGTCAATATTATCCAGAATACTATCAATATACACAATAAACATAAGCAAACCTTATAACATGTACACATATGGCTACATCTAGGTCTAGCTACTGGTGTATGTGCCATAATAATATTAATAGAATGTAGTGTGATCCCACACTTCAAGAGCTTTCTTCTTTACCCCTTCTTTTATTTTAACTTAATCCAATTTTCCAGAACGTCTTCAGAGAACTTTTTCAGTTGATAACACGACACCTTAGTTTGTTTACAGTCTCTTAAGATGGATTTAGATCACTTTTCTCTTCTTGTTCGTTGTCAGTGCTGTTTCTTCTTTTGTTTAAAACTTCTTCCTCAATCTCTTCTAACACTATATAAATCCAATCAGGTGACTTGAACTTTTTGTTTGGTTTTCTCACTCTCTTTGGTCGCAGCACTGATTCGTCATCTGACTCTCCCTGTTCTAACTGATCTGAAGTTTCGCTTATTTGCTCTAACCTATTTTCTGGTCTTCCTTTCACCACTCTATATTTCAGTCTTTTAACTCCACTTGGCCACTGCTCGTTTTTCCTTACTCTCTTTGGTTGAACTACTTCTTCTTCCTTATTTGATTCGTACCTCTGTTTCTTTGTTCCTACTCTAAGTTTGCTTTCTTTTTCTTCTTCTTCGTCTTCGGTATTTCTTTCACCTACTTCTTCTCTACACTCTCCCTTTTCACCTAAAATTTGTCTTTCTTCTTGTTCAACAACAGTTTTTTCAGTCCCAGTAGCTGGTGCCCACTTTACTTGACTTGTGCTAAGCAATTCATCATCAAGCTGCTCTTCAGAGTCTTTTGGTTCAGGTTCACCATTTTCTAAGTCTATTGCCTTGACCTCACCAATTTCTTGTGCTTCAACCTCTGATTCAGAGCTTGTACTTGAAATCTCCAGATGCCGCTCTACTAGTGGTTCAAGTGGACTTGGGACTCGATGAGTGTGACTGGCATGGATCCAATTTGGTAAACCAGCACACTTTACTGCTGTAGTTGTCACCAATATGATATGGTCCTTCCCAGCGGGGCTCTAGGCAAGTTTTTCTTCTAAGCCTTTTCACGTGAACCCACTCACCAGGGCTTAGGCCATGAGCTTGAGTCTGCTGTGTTGTGGTCGCGGCTGGTCCAACCTGATGAAACACAGAATGTACCACATCAGCCAATCCTTTGCAATAGTCAAGGATGAGATCATCAAAATATATTTATCAATTTGTTCGCAGGTACAAATGCTTGTCTCATTGCTCTTCCCATCAATATTTCGTGCGGACTCAATCCTGTCTTTTTGTCAGGAATGCTTCTGAGACTCATCAACACCAGGGGTAAAGCGTCAGGCCATTTCAGTGCTGTGGATCTACACACTTTACCTAACCTATTCTTGATTGTGCCATTTATCTGCTCTACTATTCCAGAAGCCTCTGGACGATAGGCACAATGAAGTCTTGGTTGAATGCTCAAGGCCTCACAAATCAGTTTGATTAATTCACTAGTGAAGTGTGTCCCTCTATCTGTTTCCATAGTGACTGGGAAACCATATCTAGGAATGTATTCCCTCAACAAAAGTTTTGCCACCGTCAGGCTGTCATTCCTTCTTGTGGGAAAAGCTTCTACCCATCGGGAAAACAAACACACAATCACTAACACATTTGAACTTATCACATGGAGGTAACTCGATGAAATCGAGTTGTAGTCTGGTAAAAGGACCACCTGCCCTCCCTATTGTTCCCATACTAACTACTGTTTTTCTTCCTGGGTTTTGCTGTTGGCACGTCAGGCATCTTTGACAAAGGCTCTCTGAAATAGTCCTGAACTTAGGATTAAACCATGTCTGTTGAAATGATCTGACCATGGCGTCTCGGCCTATGTGTGTCATTCCATGATACAACCTTACCATATGAGAAAGTAAATTACCTTGCATGACTGGTCTTCCATCAGTGTATACCCATACATCGTCATCTTCCCGTCTCTTACAACCTACTTTTTCCCATTGCTGTCTCTCTTCCTCATCTGCCTCTTCCTGCAGTTGTCTCACTTCATCCCAAGTTTCAATAGTGTTAGTAAACATAAGTTGACAAACCGTATGTTCTTTTGCTTTTCCCCGATTTATGGAAGTCTCATTCTTTGCACAATATTGTGCTACTTGGTCAGCAAATCTGTTGCCTTGAGTCACATAATCATCTCCTGACTTATGTGCGGCACATTTGACCACTGCAATTTGTTTTGGCAATTGTAATGCTTCCAGTAATTCTTTTACAAATTGACTATTCCTGATGGAGGACCCCGAAGAGGTCAGGAATCCCCTCTGCATCCATAGTTCTCCAAAATCATGAACGATGCCAAAGCCATATTGACTATCAGTAATTATGGTCACTTTCTGACGTTTTCCCAATTTACAGGCATGAATTAGAGCTATCCATTCAGCCACTTGTGCAGATTTTATCCCTTTTAGACAGGATGCTTCCAGGATTTCTGCTACAGTACAGACAGCATAAGCATAACTTAATACACCTCTTTCAGTTCGCAAACATGAACCATCAACAAACATCACACAATCTGATTCCTCAAGAGGAACGTCCTTGATGTCAGGACGGAGCTTGGTACAAAACTCAGTCACATCCAAACAATCATGTTCAGCTTCATCCTTTACTTCTTCATCCCACACATCTGGCAATAGAGTAGAAGGATTCACAATTGTACATCTTACTATTGTCACATTTTCTGCTCCCAGAATCACTCTCTCATACCTAGTCAGCCGACTATAGGTGAGGTGCTGTGTCAGTGTCCTTGTTAAAAGGATTTCAACTGAATGTGGCACATACACTCTCACAGGATGACCCATTATGATCCCTTCACTCTGTTCCAGACTCGCACAAGTAGCAGCTACTGCTTTCAAACATCCAGGTAATGCTGCAGCCACTGAATCTAGAGTAGCTGAAAAGTATGCCACAGGTCGTCTTGACATTCCATGCCTTTGAGTTAAAACAGCAAGTGCACATCCATCTCTTTCACTGCAATATAATGCAAAATCCTTTGAATAATCAGGCATTCCCAATGCCGGAGCCTTACACAAACTATCTTTCAGTTTAACAAAAGCATCCATACTTTCTTCATCCAATTTAACTGGATCTTTCACATCATTCCTCGTTAACCTCTGTAGAGGTTTTGCCATCAGTGAAAATCCACTGATCTACTGTCTGCAATATCCAACCACTCCCAAAAACATTCGCACTTCTCTCTGTGTCGATGGAGGTTTCATGTCCTTAATCCCTCTAATACGCTCTGATGTTACCTTTCTAACTCCCTTCTCAATCTTATGACCTAAATATTGGACTTCTTGTTGGCAGAATTGCAGTTTCGCAGGGGACACTTTGTCCACCTTCTGCCAAATGGTTCAGTAAAGCGACTGTGTCTGTAACACAGGCTTCTCGAGTCTTTGATGCCACCAGTAGGTCATCAATGTACTGAACCAAAACGGACTCTTCAGACATTTTCAAATCCTCCAAACACTTTTTCATATCTGATTAAAAATTGAAGGACTCTCAGTATAGCCTTGAGGAACTCGGCACCATGCCAAAACACGATCCTCAAACCGAAATGCGAACAAATACTGGCTATGCAGGGGAATTGAAAAGAATGCATGACGCAAATCAATCACTGTATACCACTCCGCATCATGTGGAATTTGGTATAGAATCACTGCTGGGTTTGGCACAACTGGACAACAAGGCACAACAATTTTGTTTACCTTTCTCAAATCTTGTACTATTCTATAAGTTCCATTTGGCTTTTTCAATCCCATAATAGGTGAATTACAAGGACTACTCATTAATTCTTTTAAAATCCCTTGTTCAATCATTTGATTAATTACAGGAGTTATTACTGCTGTATCTTCTGGCTTCATTTTATACTGTGGCGTATTTGGATAGTTAATACCATCTTTCACTGTGATTCTAATTGGATCCACTTTCTTCATCAACCCAATCTCCTATCCTGTGAAATCCCATACTTCCAGATTCACTACCTTCATTAATTCTTCAGGCACACTCTTGTCTGTAAGAAGCGAATATAACTCATTCACTTCTGTTCCTTGCTTTGCTAACACCATTTTAAACGCGACATCCTCATCAGGTGTCTGAAATGCAATACCATCCGGTGTGCAGTAAATTGTGCAATTCATTTTGCACAGTAAATCCCTTCCTAACAAATTCACTGGACTTGAGTCACACACTACAAACCGATGCATGTCTTTAAAGGGACCAATATGCACTTCAATTGGTTTAGTAACTGGAGTATTTATCTGTTTATTTGAGACTCCTACTACCTGGATAGTTTCTCCCGAGAGGGGTAGGTTTGGAATTTCTGCTGCTCTCACAGTAGAACGGGTAGCACCAGTGTCCACAAGAAAGGTGATATCATTACCTTCCACTTTTCCATCAATAAATGGACCTGACTGATCTACCTCTAGAGTAGCGCCAAGCACGCACTCTTCCTCCCCCCTCAGGCACTGTCATTGATTCGATTCAACATCACTTCCATCACATTGTATCCAAAATTGGGGAATCACATTTGTTAGTATTTTTACCAACCTGGTCTCCTCCGTGAAACCCTGTATCCGCACTGTATCTTTGAGCATTTACACTATGTGGTAACGGTGGTTGCGGGACCTGATATTGGGTAGTAACTACCTGCTGGTCCGGTGTCTGTTGCACAACTATCTCACTCTGCACCTGTGGGGTTAAAATTTGATTTCCTCCATTAGTCCTCTGCACTGATCTGCACTCATTCTTCCAGTGTCCATATTTTCCGCACCCATGACAAGGAAATTTCTTTTTCGCCTCTTCTCTGCTCATTTGTCCTCTACCTCTACCTCCACTAGATTTCTGAGCATTCTGACTAACTCCTCCCATTTGGTTTATAGCCTGAGAATTCAACTGAGTTTCCTGCTGCTCTGCTACTTTTACTTGTGCCCACATCATCTTTTCTTTTAATTTGCGATGGCGGGACTCAATGTCGTCGCTACAATACTTCGCATACCTCAAGATCTCGTCGATCGTTTTGGCTTGCCAACACAACATATGCTGCTGTATCATCTGACTAATCTCTGGTCTTAATCCATACACAAACCTATACACAAAATGTCCCATATCTTTGTCTCCAATATTCTCAAAACCACTATACTGCTTAAAGACTTGTAATAACCTCTCATAATAAGCATGTACAGATTCTGTCGGCTCTTGGGTTGTTCTATCAATCTTCACCCAATCAGTTTCCTTAGGGGAAATTTTGCTCTTCAAGAAAGTAATCACTTGATGATATTTTTTCATCACCTCATCAGAAGGTGCTCCTGTTTTGGCATCTCTAGGATATTCATCTTTTGGCCAATCAACTGTAATCTTACATTCAGTCCATAAATCTGCAGGGACAATTTCAAATAATCCATCTAAATCCTTTAACAATACCTTCGATACTTTCACGAACCTCTCAACTTGTTTATACCATTCCACAGGTTTTCTCTCAACCTAGGAAACTCATTGGTGAAAGACAATATATCCTGTCTAGTCCATGGAACATGCACATAACCTCCTCCTGGAACTTCTCTCATGGGACATTCCAGAGCTACATTTTCTACTTCTCTTACTGGACGCAAATGTATTTCTTTAGCAGCCAACTCTTCTTTCTTCCTCATCCATCTACCCTTCCATCTTTCCACGTCTCCCCATTTTCTCAAAACAACCATTAACTCTTTTATCTGTAATCGTCTACCAGACGTATTCATATTTTCTATATCCTTTTCAGTAAAATCCACTCTATATGTCTTCTGCAACACCTTTGATCTTTCTATATCCATTCCCAACTCCTCTGCAGCTTCCACTAACCTTTCATGTAGATGTTTCGCTTTCCAAGTAATACTCATACACAGATGCATCAATTCGTCATCTTGATAAGTCTTTAGCCTGTCTGGACGTATGGTCCCAATAATCATTTTTCCAGATCTACTTTTAACTTGCATACATCTATAGGCTGTGGTTGCGTTTTTCTCCTTTGTAACCCTTTCACCCAATCATCTAATTCTTCAGTGGTTGGACCTATTGAAACGTCACTTCTTGAAATCTCATCCAACTCTATCCTTTTGGGCTGTAACTGCATTCTTTCCCTAGGCGTTTCAATAATCTTTAAATTAGTCGGAGGTGTAGATCTAGTAACTATATTTGGCTGTTACCTTGTGACATTTACAGCACTAATTCTACTATTAGCTGATGTTATAGCGGAATTTAATGGGACAGTTAAAGAAGGTTCATGGATAAGTCTATTTTCGAATACAGGTATTGCTGGACCTATTGTTACTGGCACAGTTATTGCATCTATTTTCATGTTCATCTGATTTAATTTTTCCACTAATTCTTTAGTTTGCATGGCAAATTCTACTTCTCCTTCCTGCTCTACATCGCTTACAGTTGGAACTGGTGTCGTTTGAGGTGTCATTGGGGCTACCATTGACTGTGCATTTGGTGTCACCATCACAGAATTCTCCTGATAAGGTGGTGGTCGTTTAACTAATGTCATCCAGCAGCTCATCAGTTTCATTCGGGTTATATCCATAACCAAATTGCTCTAAATGTCTCTTCTTCTCCTTACATTTTGTTTCCTGAAGTCTCTCCTACCATTAAAACTGGATAAAATCCTTCAGTTATCTCTCCATTTCTCCACCTCTTCATTCTATCTTAGTGTTTTTCATCATGAAATCTTCCAAACATAAATCTATGAACTCTACCACTTCTGTGTCTTTCTCTTTCATACATTTCATCTTCCCATTCTACTAGTGCTTCAAACTGTGTAGGTCTAGGTCTCGGGTCTAATGCCATCATCTTCTCTCTCAAATTACGTAATCCTGCCAAATTAAAGGAACCATGCTCTGGGAAACCTAGTGTACCATCAGTCTTCGTATATCCTACCCAGTTTTCTAACCAAATACATGTGTGATAACCATATTTTAACATCATATAAGACGCTGGTGTCTTTCGTGGAGGGATAGGAACTCCTTCTCTCGTTATTACTGGTTTGTCTTTTTTAAAGAATCTTTTAATTTTGCCAAACAGTCAATTTCTCCTTTCGCGGTTGTTCAAAATAAATTTTTGTTACTTATTCAACACCTTCACTTGATACAAATCTCTATCAACACAATTCACTATAATTCACCATTTGAATTCTTTTACTTCCTTAAACACCTGACCAATGTCAGCGCGACACACTGTTAACTCTTCCAATCAGGGCTTTCTGCTTCTCCGCTATTTTGTCCAATACCAGCGCGACTCACACCAACTAACCACTCGGTGCTCACTCTGTCTTTATAGACTGACCAATGCCAGCGCGGCTTTCTGTGACGTCAGCCTCTCCTCCTGCTGCTGACCCTATCTTTACAAAAATTATCTGCACTTTTCTAAGTCCGGTTTTCTTTACAATAACTTATTAGTCACAACAGTTAAACAATATCACACTGTCTGTTTACTACATAAAGAAATAGCTTTTCACTCTCAAGAACATTTCTTTCAATACGGGCAAGTATAACCATTCCGCTATCCTTCCCTTCACCCAAGCTAGGAGAGGACCTGTTACTTCCTTAGGGATAAGGCCAAAATTTCATAAGAGGACCTTTTTGTTGAAAAGGAGGGCTCACTACTCTTCTGGGGATAAGGCCAAAGTTTCACAGGTGGACTCTTCGCTATCACATACACATTCAATAGTCCCTAAAATAACCAAAACAGACAATGTACCTATTCCCGTGTGATTTCACTTCTCACACTTTTCCTCTGCCTTATTTCAGGCTAACTTTTACTCTGCCGGCTTCCCAGATACCCTTCTGTACCTGTGTTCCAAAGACTACATAGAAACGTAACACTGACTCACTTTACATAGAATGTTAAACATATAATCAATAATCAATAAATCACCAAACTAATCAATAATAACCATCATTCTGCTACCAGAAAAACTGATCCAGCGCAACCCCTAAATTCTGAAACCAGGGACCAAGGGAAATCTCATCACACATAAATTGCTTTACCAAATAACGGGGCCCATCACACATTACCCATAAATGATCCCTGAGGACAGGCGCTGGATTTGGGGGGTTTATTTTGTCAGTTTTATTAAACACTATACCTCATATTAATAACAATTATTTTAATTCTGACTATTAGTAATTTCAACTTCTTCTTCTTTTGGTCGATGGACCATTAGTTGACGAGTTGATGGTGACTATGATTAACTAAACAGTTTAATACTTAACTTAATAACAACAAAGTCACTTTTTTCAGTTAATGATTTATATTATTAAATGCTCTTAAATTGATCATCAGTGCATACACAAGATTGCATATAAGAGAACAAATTATCAAGCAATGTAATCAAAATAAATCATTTGCATCGATATCAAGCGTGCATAGGAATGGGGAAGAGAAGGTACAGCATAAATACTTGCAAAAATATACTTGCAAATTAAAAGCAATCAAGGAGGGTAATACCCACCAAAGAATCAGGGAAACCACTTCCTTGGCCGAGGTTGTGGCAAGAGGTCCCCAGAGACAGGCTCGAGGACAAAGTCAAACAGGACAGATGCAGCAAAGTTTACTATACTAACAATTAGAATTTATCTCTCACTTAATCTACCTCCTCGGTCGCAGTCTCCTCCCAAGAACTCCCGCAACGTTCTCGTACCTAAAGGTTCTCTTTCTCTGTGCAGGGCTGCTCTTTCAGTCTTAGATCTTTCTATGCGATCTGGTCTGCGTTCTCTCTAGGTTCTCGTCTGCGTTCTCGTCTGATCTATTCCGCTCCGCTCTTGTTCTGCCACACCCCCAATTGGGACATCAGTTATACCTTTCTGCCTAATACACTTTCTTACAATGTTGCAGTATCGGTAGAAACTCGGACTGTGATTGGCTGTCGTAAATCATACTAGGGTCGCCTCATCCAGTTCTCGCCACAAATCCTTCCTATACCGGTTCTAACAAAGGAAGGATTTAAGACCATTGCATTCATATAAGTCTAACATTCATAATTATACTTTTAGCAACAATGTTCATTATAATATCCGCTTTCACGTTGTATTTCACGTAGTGATGGCTGTTCCCACAGTCGCTGTCGCATCTTGGCACATAAACAATAAGACACAGGTCAACATGGTCTTCACACGGATTGCATCATCGGGTACACTCAGCAGTCTGCGAACAGGCAACCCATTTTGGCACATGCGCACTCCGTACCAACTAGGCCAGCCGCATGCTGGCATGAACGAGAGGCCATTTTCATGCAGGCCCAATCCCGTACTAAAATAAACAAACACAAAAGAATATTAATCATGAAAATAAACCCATTATGTTTACCTCCCACCATACTAATGCCCTGTGTTAAATAAATCCTAGCAAAAGCTATTAGTTTAAAGCAGACTTCTTATTATTCGTGCACAACATGCAAAATGTGCAATGTACAACACAGCATAAACATGCATTAGTACAGTTTTTCAATGCGCAAACAATTAATACGTACTCATGCCAACATGATTTAGTATATTATGTAAATTGCGTTTGCCCCCTGTATAGATGTGTGTATCTGGAGTTGATTAGTTCATGCAATTAATACATTATTATAGAGATGCTTGACTTTGAGGATGTATTTTACAAACCTCACTCCATCAGCGGCAACAAAATTGTTCTGCCGGCAGCCGGCCACAGGTTTGCTCTGCAGTTTACCTGGACTACTCACAAAAAAGCCCGACTTCCTCAAGTTTGCAGAATTTCTCCTCCTGCACTCAATATTATTCTGCATCCCCATCTCTAACCTGGGGCTTCTGATTTTGATCGCTAACAGGATTGATCCCCGTGAATTCGAGCTAGCCATGCTCGCTTTCGCGATTACTCCGGAAGAGTGATCGCTGAGCACAGAGTACACCACTCTGAATAGGACCCCGGGGACCAAACTTCTACACGAGTCACGACCTCATCCGAAAAACAAAGAAAAGTGACTGCGGCAACAGTATTGGTGCTTTTTGCAAATATGTACGTGGAGTCGTTGGAATGGGTGTCTAGAAGTGGACACACGGACTTCATAAATAGGAGACGAGAAGTCAACCCTGTCTCATCACTCGCTCTCCTTGCTTCGACACCTCGCGATCTTGGGCTAATTGCTACTTCTCTGCACAAAACAACAGCTTTGCTGTTTTACCTTGCATTGGGGCACACAGAATATAGAGAATATCACGTTTTAATTACAGGATATTCATAAAAAGTCAGCCTGACTCGGCGCAGGTAAAGAAACACCAGACGCGGCTACAAGCAACAAAACACACTACAGCAGTGCAATCCTCTCCCACCATCCTAGCAATAAGTAACTAGGTATCCAAACCTGACAAAACACACCAGTAACGAACGGACACTTCACTTGTTCTGTCCCGCTCAAGAATCCCCACTTGTTACATGCAGACGAACCAAAGACATCTTTTAACCCCCTCTCTGGGCATTCCTTCTCCAAATAAAACATTCAACCGCTGCATGAATCCGCGACGCCCATCTTTAACACAACCCCCACATATCGTGCCCAACCCACACACGCCCCAGTACTTATGCGTAAGCTATGAAAGAGAGGGGCCGCGCATGCCCAATAGAGCACCTTCATCTTAATAATTAATTTAAAAAAGAATAAACTAACGTGCACACCGCTTCCACTGATCTTAATTTCCACCCAGTCGTATGAGCAATAAGGTGAATTCTCCAGAAGTAGCTTGTGTGACAGAAGTAGTCACCTCTGGATTTTTAACCGTCTGCGCTCTGGAGTCTGGGACTTGTCATAACATGATAGCAAACTTAAGCACTTTGCAGGAAACTTAAAAGCACGCGAAAGCTGAAAAACGAACCTTGGGGTAAAGATTTAGGAACGGATCTCATTTGGTTAGTTTATCATCCATATGAAACTTCATTGTTTGAAAGTACAGGAAGTCGGACGCTGCTTTCCGCAGCTTGGTGGCCGGAAGTTGATTGTATTACCATGGAGATCTGTAGTCTACGTGAGTCTCTATGGTTATGTTCGGAGCTTGTTCGTTTAGTACGGGAGGGAAAAGGTGCTGTGTAGGAAAGTCAGCACAAGGAATCATGTTGCTTGGAACACGTGTGGTATCCTAGCCAGGCAAGAATTAAGACGTCCGTTGTTTATGTGGTGTCTGCATAATTGATAAGTTAATAAGATGAACCAGTTTTAGAACCATCGGCTCAAGATTAAAGAAGAGCCAGCACTTGGGCTTGTTGTTCACGACGGCCGTTAAAGCCGAGTTGCAAAAGCAGACTGGCGAGTCTGTACAGTACGCCCTCTTGGCTGCTTCCTACGCAGGCTCTGACTCTTTTGGTACTACTACTCGCTGTGATCACTGATTGTCTCCAATTGCGTGCTCTGAAAGTCACCCTGTTTCCATGGACAGTGACACGCTCATGCCTGTTTAGCAACCATTGAGGCTCGTATAGGAAGAAACACATACTGCAATGAAAGTCCTGGGGGCCATGAGTCCTGTTAGCCTCCGCGTTGTCTGCCGTGTGTGAGAAACATGTTGTGGCCGTGGGCCCTGTAAGAACAGCGTCCCACTGCCCTGCTCTGTCTTCACTCTTCACACTGTACTGTGGCTCAAAGATCTAATGCAGTAATGTACCCATGCCTGCATGCACTATCCTACTCCGCCCACTCACGGAACTCCGCGGAATTCCACTGAGTTTTTTGGTAACTCAGCGGAATTCCGCGTAGTGCAACTCCGCGAACTCCGCCCACCCTTAAATACAACCACAATGCACTACATCAACAAGCAAGACGGCACAAGATCACGCCTCCTTTCTCAAGAGGCGCAGTGCATCTGGGAGTGGGCTATTTGCAATGGAGTGTCCAAATGAGCTGCGCATGTACCAGGAATCCAAAACACAAGAGCACACACGTTAAGCAGACTAAGGTCATCCTGTCATGAATGGGAACTGGATCAGGAAACTCTCAATGACCTCTTTCTCAAGTGGTGCAAGCCACGTCTCGACCTCTTTGTGACCCCTCCCTCCCTAGAACAAAAAATGCCAGTTCTTCGCAAGTTGGCGTCACTATCCAGGATCTTGGAGGAATGCATTTTTGATGGCGTGGTCCGGCATCTTTGTCTACGCCTTTTCTCCCATTCCTCTCCTCCCAAGAGTCCTCATAAAGATGAAGGCCGAATCTTGCAGGATGATTCTCATAGCCCCGTCCTGGCCATGCCAGCACTGGTTTACAGAGCTCCTTTTTCTCTTGGAGAAACCTCACATTCAGTTGAAACCAATACCATCTCTCTTAACGATCTCCCAGGGCCAAGTGTTGCATCCGGATCCCAAATTACTTTATTTATCGGACTGGCTCCTGAGCACAATGAGTACGCCCATCTGAAGTTAACTTCGTGCTGCTGGGAGATACTATCCAGAGCTCGAGCGGAGAGTACTAATGACGTATCTCCTTAAAAAGTGGAACCGTTTTTGCATTTGGTTCCAGCAAGCTAACGTGCATCCACTCTCTTCTTCGCCTCAAGAGATATTCCCACGCTTCCATCAAGGTCCACTTGGCAGCTATCTCCTGCTTTAGGAGACCATCTACTTTGCCTTCCTTATGGTCCGCTAGAATTGTTAAGCAATTTCTCAAAGGTCTCTCCAGGGTTTTTCCACCAATAAGACCTCCACCGCTCTGGCAGCTCACTACTGTTCTCTCGCAGCTTATCAAGCACCCATTCAAACCCTTTCACAGAGCTGATCTGAAGGTAATTTTCTGGAAAGTTGCTTTCCTCATAGCTTTAACGTCTGCCAGGTGAGTAAGCAAAATTCAAGCCCTTACCATTCGGGAACCTTTCCTAAAATTTCGGGATGATAGAGTGGTTCTTCGTATGAACCCTAAGTTCATTCCTAAAGTCCCTTCAGACTTTCATTTAAATGAGCCTCTTGACCTCAGAACATTTTGTCCAGCTCTTGCAACACTAACTGAGAGAGGCGTTCATTCTTTGTACGTCAAGAGATGTCTAAAATTCGATTTACAAAGGACTGAACACTTTCGCAAGTCTAATCAACTCTTTGTGGTTTGTAGCGCGCCACGGAAGTGTTATCCTCTTTCTAAGAAAGGTATTTCCCAATAGATCTCCAGCGCTATTCGCGAATGTCATCAAGCAGCGGGTAAACCACTACAGATGTCAGTCCACGCCCACTCTACCAGAACTGTTTCTGCCTCAACAGCGCTGTTTGCTGGTGTGTCGCTCCAGAACATCTTTTGTGCCGCTACCTGGAAGAATACACACACCTTTACCAGGCATTTCTGCTTGGACTCTGCCGGTCGCAACGACACAGCAGTAGGCCAGGTGGCACTGCAACATCTTTTCCAGTAACGGTGAGCTTTCCTTTTCTTCCCACCATCCTTTACTAGCTATGCAAATTTTTTTCTTTGCTTTGTATTCTTGTTATGCTTATATATACATAATATATACGTTGTGAGTAAAGGTGTCGGTTTCATGTACATTCTCGACATTTAAAAAAAAAAGCAAAAAGAAAATGTGATTGATAACTGCTATCTAATCTGATTCAAGCATGTGAATCTATGAAAGTTCTAATACTGGAGTTAGAAAATAAATTACTTAGCTGTAGTTCTCCGGTATTGGAATCTTTCATAGATTCACATTCGACCCACCCTCCTCCCCTTGGAAGCTCAACTTCTTTTCTCTCGCTCTCTCTCTTTTCTGGGTGTATCTCCTACACTCGTGCTTTGAAAATCTGAGGTACTGGAGCTTCTCATCGGAGTGTTCTAGAGGGTAGAGCAATCTGATTGGTTCAAACCTATGTTTGGTCTCTTTTTTAACCAATTACTATGTTATGTTGCAAAATTAAGGAGCCTAGGGCCTTTCTAGCCTATGTTTAGCGTTGCATTGCTATTTTAATATACCGTGGGACTCCCATCTCAACAACATGCAATGATTCAAGCATGTGAATCTATGAAAGATTCCAATACTGGAGAACTACAGTTACAGGTAAGTAACTTATTTTCTTATACTGAATAAGTAGATACCTACATCATTATCATATGAAATCTCTTTATTGATTTCATAACTACAATTGCCTTATTAACCTTCTTGCTTTCTCAAATTTGCACCATTTGCCCACTCTCTTTTCAAAATGTTCTCGGTGGGAGAACCCCTCTGACACCCCCCCCTATGACAGTCTGGCTTGCTCGCTATGTTCGCTCGCCACAGGTCACTGAGCCCGAACTTTTATGCCTCACCACTTTCAAGTTTCACCATCCGCCACTGCCACTCTAGCAGCTGGGAATTAATTTAACACTGCTCCAGGAATGCAGTAATACCCGCTTACATTGCTGATATTAGGGGCGGTGCTTTAATTCCTGTTCCTTATTATCAAGCTCTCCTTTATATGGCACCACTTTTCATAGAAAGGGAGAATGTTTCGGTCTGTAACACACTTGTATTTATTCCCAAGTATACATAAATAAAATAAAGCTCAAAATTGTCAGCGGTTCAGTAAGCAAAGAATACATAATAAATTAGTTGGCGCTAATATACCGAGCACAAAAATATACTTTCTAAACTCGGTGATCTTAAAATGTGGCACGTTGTAATGCAATACATCATTGTTCATGTTAGGTTATCATTGCACTCAAAACAAAGGTTTTAGTCCTACAACACTATTGGTCCTTTAGAAAGCACCTCAAGATCTTTATTTGTCAATTGCATCTAAGCTCTTCACACCTCGTGCTCAAGGTGTCTCGAACTCCTTTCTGACCTTATATGAACATCTAGGTCTGTGCTGTTAGCTAGTAAAGTTCCTTTATTACTTCTGTGACATCTTTAATGGCTACTTCCTTTCCTAGCTGTTTTTTTAATTTTAACCCAATTCATTAGAGTTTTAATATTCATAAAGCTTCAATTTGAGTGTCGTCAACTTCTAGGTTATTAGAGTATTAGCGTACATTACTTGTACATCAAACCAAATGTTTCTTCTACATCATTTGTTAATAAGCATGTTTTTTCCTGTTTCTTCTACTTTCTCTGCAATTATCTACCATTCCAAATGGTGGACATCTATCTGAAGGCTGAAACAATTTTGTCTATCCAGAATTTATTTCAGCAGATGCCTGTGACCAGTGTCTAGAAGAATGTCTTTTTAACCCAGGAATGGGGGAAGCGTTAAAGAGTGGGGCACTGTGAGAAATTGGGTTACTGGTTGACTGGGGTGTGAGCCCTGGTCAAGCAGCAACCACAATCCTTGTCAGGGTAAGGCACAAGGAAACCCCAACATAACCTGTGCTCAACCCCCTGGCAGCTTGGCACAGAGCAGTAACGCTTAACTTGGGGGCAATGTGTAAAGTATATGTGTAACACTTCAAACAGTAAAACAGTGAAAATACCGCACAAAAAGATCCCCCACAAGGTTAGGAAAAATAGAGCTTACTTAAATAAATCAATACCAAAATGACAAAAAATAAATCAGTAAACCCGCAGTTATGAATTTTTAAAGAATAAACTGTAAAATAGTGCCTAAAAGTGTAAAGCGCCAACCTCGGCTATCTGGTCGTGCTGGACCGGGTCAAAGTCAAAAGTTCAGGCCAACTGCAATGGAGCGCTGGTTGGATACAGTCCCAGGTTAGTCCAGCTAAAGGTTTACCTTCTCAGGTTTTTTGCCAAGTATACCGTTCGCATTGGAGAAGGTCGCGGGGAGCAAGGAGAGTATCACGGGCAGTGGTCGGCGTGGCGCGAAGAGCAGGCCGAGCGTTGCGGGCTGAAGCTTTGCTTTGGCGGTCCCCCACAGGCGATCAATGCTTGTCGTGCTGATTTTCGGTGAAAGTGCTTCGGTCTTGGTGCAAACAGGCCTATTCGCGATGAGCCCAAAAGCTTGATTTTAAGATCCCGTGAGCAAAACCAAGTGTCCAGAACCTGATAGACACCACTTGGGCATCAGGAACTTGCTGCAGCTGGGTCCAGGAGCCGGTGGGCGTGGGGCCTTGGGTGTTCCTGAGGCTCAGAGCAGGAAGCCAGCAGACTAGCCCTTCGAGTCACTCTGGTGTCCTGGGTTCAAGATGAAGTTGCAGGTCCAGTTCTTCTTTCCCAGGCAAGAGGGCAGCAGGTCAGCACAGCAGGGCAGCAGTTCCTTTCGAGCAGCAGTCCAGCAGAATAGCAGTCCTTGTAGCAGCATAGCAGTCCTTCTTCCTGGCAGAGTATCCGGAAGTCCAGAAGTTTACTGAAGAGCTGCTTTCTGAGGTCCTTCTTTTATACACAGTTGTGCCTTCGAAGTGGAGAGAAGCTTTCAGAGGCATGCCTTTGAAGTGCACATATGCCCTGCCTTCCTGGCTTCAAACTAACTACAGGGGGTATGCAGCCCTTTGTGTGGAGACAGGACACAGCCTATTCAAGTGTAAGTGGGGCTGGGCCCAGCTCCTCCCTCCCATCCTGCCAGTGATGTCCCATCCAGTCACACCTAAGCTCCCTGTTGTGTGTGGCTGTCTAGGAGGAATGCACAAAGCTTAACTGTCAGCTGCACCGAGTCATGTGACCAGAAACAGGCTACAGGCACTAAATGGCTAAGTCAAATAAATGGCAACTTTGTAAAAGTGGCATTTTCAGAATTGAAATTTAAAATCTAACTTCACCATAACTTAGGATTTTAAATTGCGATTCCAGAGTCACCAAACATGAACTGATTATCTCTTCCCATTTGGAAATTACACTTATAACATGTGATTTGGCAACTCCAATGTCATCCTATCGGAGAGATAGGCCTTGCAGTAATGAAAAACGAATTGAGGAGTTTTTCACAACCAGTGCATGTACAACTTAAAAGTACATGTCTAACATTTTAAATACATTGCACCCTTCCCTCTGGGCTGTCTAGGGCCTACCCTAGAGGTGACTTATATGTATTAAATAGGAATGTTTGGGCCTGGCAAAAGGTTTACTTTGCCAGGTCGAAGTGGTAGTTTAAACTGCACACATAACATAGGCTCTGTAGTGGCAAGCATGAGACCTGTTTAAAGGGCTACTGAAGTGGGTGGCACAATCAGTGCTGCAGATCCACTAGTAGCATTTAATTCACAGGCCCTAGCACATATAGTGCCACTTTACTAGGGACTTATAAGTAAATTAAATATTCTAATTGGGAATAAGCCAATGTTACCATGGTTTTAGGAGAGAGCACAAGCACTTTAGCACTGGTTAGCAGTGGTAAAGCGTGCAGAGTCCTAAAGCCAACAAAAACAAATTCAACAAAAAGTGCTGGTCGAAGGCAAACGGTTTGGAGATGACCCTGCAGAAAGGGCCAAGTTCAGCAGTCACCAGATCAGGGGACAGAGATGTGCACTGGATGCAATGGGTTTGAGGATTGGATTTGTATGTGCAGGAGGGATATCCGACTTCCTTTTGGCATAACATTTGTAAGCTACTACTGAACAGTTAATGGTCCTGCTTCAAAGTTCCAACAAGCTGGTAATAGCAATGGACATACCAGCCAGAGCAACTAATAAGTGACTCTTCCTTCACGATTTCCATGGGATATTACTTCTGGTGTATAGTTAGTAGTTAGCTCAGTGCAAATACCCAAACAAAAAAGAATGAGGATGGCACGCCGACCCTATCTTCAGCCTACCAATGAAAATACAGATAAACCCTGAACTATAGAATGCCAATGAAAATACAACTAAGCCTTGAACTACAGAATCAGATTTTGTTACACAGAGTGAACAAATGTGGACAAAGAAAAACTCAAACTGTTGAAATCATGAGTGGAACAAGAATTCACCTGTAGTTGCTGTTTCCCAAAGTGAACTCTAGTTGGCTCAATTCATCTCAAGTTTCTTGGGCTAGTAAGATTTATATGACTTAGCTTCTATGGGACTTCTCTCTTTGACTGAATCCTCAATTATGTTCGTATGTAGGCATCACAGGTCAATAAAATGAAGACCCTGGAGAACAATAAGTGATCTTGAGGACTAAATTAGCAGAACAGCCAGGCTTTGAATGCTTTGAGGACAGTCAAAAGATATTATTCCGCACAGATTTAAAGTTCAAGTTATTTCCAAAGCTAGCATCTGATGATATACAACCTCGTATCACCTCAATATTTGTATTGTATATGGAAAGCAGTTAAAAGCATGACATCAGACAGTCTCCAGGACTGAGAGGCTACATATTTAGTGATCCTTTAACATAGAAGCAGTGTTATGTACATGTTTGTGGATCAAGATGTGTGAAACTGACCCTGGTTTCTACAGCAACCCTTTGGATGGATTTCCATAGATATGCAACAGGATCCATTTTCCAACGTGTGGACAGCTGCAATTTGTAATCTCTTGAGTCAAGTTATTTGGTTATCCAGATGGCAGCCATACAGGGCATTATCATAATTTAATTTGGACTTAATCAGGGGTCTAAGCATGATTTTGAGACCATCTGTGGGCAGGGAATGAAGTGTTTTTATTTACATGATGAATTTTAGGGCAAAGGCTTCTAATCGAATCCCAGGTAATGCAGTTAAAAACAAATTACCAGTGGTCAATATTGCCAGGAGTGTGGAAATACTTGTTGAATTAAAAAAACATATTTAGATGCAAAAATCACATTGAGTTGCAACATCAGCTGGAGAATGGAGAGGTGGGTTAGTTTCTCGTTTGGGGAAGGCTCCTCCATCAAAAGATGATATACACACAAAATTAGCTTAAATGGTTAAAAGTTAAAGCTAAGTTAATTGTTGTTACAACATCAATTTCCTAATATAAATGCACTTGGCAAAAGCAATGTTTATGATTGAAAGCCCATTTAGCACCATCAACGCCACCTTCAAATCCGGCATCTTCCCCAACAGGAAACGCGCAGAGGTCAAGCCCCTCCTCAAGAAACCCTCTGCAGACCCGACGGACCTGAAAAACAACCGACCCATCTCTCTCCTCCCCTTCTCAACCAAAGTCACCGAGAAAATCGTCAACGCCCAGCTGACTAACTTCATCGAAGAGAACGCCATCCTCGACTCTTCCCAGTCTGGATTACACAGTAACCCCAGCACCGAGACCGCCCTCCTTGCTGATGCAGACGACATCCGCATGCTCCTCGACCAAGGCCACACCGCGGCCCTCCTCCTGCTAGACCTCTCCGCAGCCTTCAACACCGTCTCCCACCGCACTCTCGCAGCCAGACTCCACGACGCCAGCATACAGGAACCCGCCATCGACTGGCTCCGCTCCTTTCTCGCCAGCAGAACCCAAAGGATCAGACTCCCGCCTTTACTCTCCGAACCCACCGAGATCAACTGCGGAGTACCCCAAGGATTATCACTCAGCCCCACGCTCTTCAACATCTACATGGCCCCCCTCGCCACCATCGTCCGACAGCATGGACTCAGCATAGTATCCTACGCCAACGATACCCAGCTCATCCTTTCCCTCACGAAAGACCCCGAAACCACCAGACTCCGCTTCCAGGAAGGAATGAAAGACATTGCAGCTTGGATGAGCAGCAGCTGTCTGAAGCTCAACTCAGAGAAGACAGAAGTCCTCATCCTTGGACCCACCCTCTCAGCTTGGGACAACACCTGGTAACCCCCCCCCCATCCCTTCAGACCACGCCCGGAACCTCCGCATCATACTCCACTCTCCCTCACCATGACTCGCCAGATCAACGCCGTCGCCGCCACCTGCTTCAACTCCCTCCGCATCCTCAGCAAGACTTTCAAGTGGATCCCCACAGAAGCCAGAAAGACCGTCACCCACGCACTCATAACTAGCAGACTGGACTACGGAAACGCCCTCTACGCTGGAATCGACAAATCCCTGCTTCGCAGACTCCAGACCATCCAGAACACCGCGGCCAGACTCGTCCTCGGCAACCCACGACATGAGCACATCACCCAACACCTGCGAGACCTCCACTGGCTCCCTTCAAGTTACTCACCCACGCCTACAAATCCCTCCACAACACCGGACCCGAATACCTCAACGAAAGAGTCTCCTTCCACGTACCCAAAAGAAACCTCCGTTCCGCCGACCTTGCCCTAGCAGAAACCCCGCGCATCCGCAGAACCAGAGCGGGTGGAAGAGCCTTCTCCTACGTCGCAGCCAGGGCCTGGAACGAGCTCCCAGTCAACATCAGACGCTCCCCTACTATGCACACCTTCAGGAGAAGCCTCAAGACCTGGCTCTTCGGCTGACTCAGACCTGCACCATAGAACCTTGAGACCCTCACGGGTGAGTAGAGCGCTCTAATAATACCCTGATTGAGTGATTGATTGATTTAGGTGCACAAACCAAGTCAGGTGCAAAATCAGCCTTGATACAAAGTCAGCAGTAGTTTGGTATCTAATTTAGGTGTGGAATCGCTCTGCAAAGAAAGAATGTATGATAGTAAGTTGTCACATAAGATGTAAAAGGTGTGCGTCACTATAACTTCGAATCTGGTTGTCATTTTGTTGATGAACAGTGAGGTGCAAAATCGACTTTTCTGACATGAGTGTGAAAAACCTAAAGGAGCACTAAACACATTAGGAACACAATCACCCTTGGAGCAAATTAGGCAGGATTGTGGTATTACCTTTAGGTGCAAAGTCACATTAAGGTGCAAAACCACCATTAGTGAAGTAGCAAAACAAGTTTCAAAACACTTTTACAAGCACAAAAGTGTATGGATGCTTCTCTTCACCGTTCATGCAGTTTAGTGGTAAGTGCTATTTACCACGATGGATTAACACACCTAAAAGCCAGTAACAAACAGTGAGGCTGAAATACTCATAGCATGATCCCAGTTTGTGAATGACACTTTCTTGAAGCAATGGCTGAAGAGAGCAGACTCAAACGACCCAGTAGCTGAAGGGGATTGACCAAAGCCCCACTCAGCAGACAGCTTGCTGTTTGCCAGAGAGAATGTCATTAACAACAAACATAATGACATTCCCTCTGTCAAACAGCAAGATGTCTGTTGCGTGACCTAAAACAATCATTTTACATAGGATGTGTACCCTTATAAGGATTGTTATATGAAGATGGATAATACTAGTCTGATAGAGACATCACGCCGCAGATTCCTTAACTTAGAATATCCCCAGGCGTCAGAATGGATCCGGAAAACTTGTTCCCCAGCAGTACCTCTGCACGCCGGGGGGTGGCGTCGTCCGGCTCAGTCCTGACGTCGTCCACGGAAGTGACGTCAATGGAGCCATATAAGTCCCCCTCTGCGTGCTGACGTCAGTTTTCTTCTTTTCCGCGTCCCAACGCGGATCCGGAGAGAAGCGGTTCCTCTAGCCTGTTTTGGTTTCAGGCCCTCACGACGCCTTTCGCGTCTGGAACAGTGTGCCGATGCCTGCGGGCTTCAAGTCCTGTGCGTCCTGTTCGCGGCACATGTCGGCGACGGATCCACACGAGATCTGTATGTGGTGCTTGGGCGAGCACCACGACTCCGCCGAGTGCAACGCCTGCCGGCAGCTGAAGCCCCTGCGCGAATGACAGATAAAATTGATGTCCGCCCGATTGTCCCGGTCAGAATCCTCACGGCGCTGGCCTCCGTCTCCGGCGGAAGGATCCCAATGGCGCAGTTCTTCCTCCCACGCTGAGGTTCCTGTTCGGGGCAGATCCCGGAGTCGTTCCCGTGGACGTCGCTCACCTGCCTCAGGTAAGCACCAGAAGATGTCACGGAGGTCGTCGACCTCGCACAAGCGTGACGTCGGGGCCCGCTGCTCCCGGTCTTCACCGGACACGGGCCCTCGGGAGTCGGCCCCCGCCTACCCACCGTTTCCTGGTGCTGGGGCGACTCAGACCCAGATGGAGGCCTATTCCAGGGCTCTGCAGGCCATCTTTGGGTCACCCCCTCTCCCTGGCGCGCCTTCGGGCCCCACAGTGGGGGTAGGGACTCAGGTCGTGGGTTTGCCGGCGGGTTCGCCCTCGGCACCGACCGAGTGCCTTGACTCCGGTTCCGGGGTCGCTGCGACGTCGGGACACGGCCCGGAAGGGCCTCCCACTCTGACGTCTGGTCCTCCTGATGCGTCTTCGCACAGTCCTGCGGGGCTCCCTGCGTCGTCGCTGGATGCGGCTGCAGCGCGGAGCTCGACTCTGAGTCGACTTCGTTCCTTCTCGCAGGCTCCTGCCTCGGTGGAGGTCGAGTCGACGCCGGTCCGACGCCGAGCGGACGAGTCCTCTTCGGGGGATGTCGATCGACGCCGGTTCCGTCCCCGGCTGCTCCTCTGCTGGTGGAGGACGTGTCCCCAGTAGGTTCTCCGCCCCCAGGGTTTTTTCCATGCTCCACGGAGCGGGGGCCCATGGGGCACTGGCCGGCTCATTATTCTGCAGGGCCTTTGTCGTTGGGTGGACGGATTAGCCTGCAGCTGTCTCCAACGGGTGACTTACTGTCTCCGCCTCGGATGGCCATGGAGGCTAGCGCAGACGTTGTGAGGGCGGTTCGCAGGGCTGCGGATATCTTGCAGGTGCAGCCGCCCTCTATCTCCCTGCCTTCGGATCCTTTGTTGGATCTTCTCCACCAGGGCACGGTGGATGTGGAGCCTTTGTTGCCTTTTGGCAGGACATTGTATAATGTCCTTCTGGGGACTTGGGCCAGGCCCTCATCGGGTGACCCTGTGGATCGTGCTATTGCACGTCGCCATCGCCCGGCTCCAGATGACCCTGCCTGTTTGTCCCTCCATCCTAGGGCTCAAGGCCTTGTAGTCCAGGCAGCGCTCCCTTTCTCTCCTCCTCCGTTGCTTCCTCCCACTCGGGAGTCTAGGTGGTTGGAGTTGTGTGGCCGCAACGTCTTTGCATCCACCAGCTCAGGCCTTCGGTCTCTGAACACAACCTGCGTGTTTGCTCGGGCTACTTTTGCCCTTTGGGACTCAGTCGAACAACTCCTTCCCTCTTTGCCGGAGGGCCCTCATGCTGACCTGGTCCGGCTTATTCGGGATGGCTGCGACATGGCGCAGTTTTCCTTCCGGTCGGCCATGGACACCACTGACTCCGTGGGTCGAGCTATGGCCAGGTCAGTTGCTCTCCGTCGCCACGCGTGGCTACGCGATGGCAGTTTCCCCGAGAATGTTCGGGAGCAACTCAGGGATCTGCCCTTTGATGGGGCCCATCTGTTTGATGAGCATGCAGATTCGGCGGTCCGGCGCCTCCTCTCTGGTTTTCCATGACTGCAAAGTTTTTAGTCCTCTATGATGGACTTGTGTTTTCATATGCAGTATTGTCACTGCTTTTATGATTTCCGTCTCTGGGTTCAAGACGTTATTTCCCAGACGGGCTGTATGGCTGTTCAGCCGCGTTTTTCCTTCCTTTGGTACAGCTGGGCCAGCTGTTTATATGGTTCTGTTTGACCTCTGCCTATGAGCTTGTCTCAAGGGGTGTCCCTTGCCTTTTATAGGGATGTGATGTAGCCTATGTTGGGTATTCGTTCGCTATTGTATAGCTGCTCTTCCTTGCCAGGAAGTTTCGGAGGCTCCTGTGGAGTTCTCTTCGTTTTTGTCTGTCCCTGTGGGGATTATTCCGGTGGGTTATGCTGTGGGCATCTCCCGTTTGTTCCATACTTCCTGCTGTGGTGGAACGCCTCCTCTGTTGGGATCCATGGACTGACGTGGCCCTCTCCTGGAGCTTCTGTATTGCTGCCTACGGTTGTTCCGTTGCACTCTCATGCGTCTGTGGACGCAGTCTGCTCCGGTGTCTCTGGGGCTCTGCCGTATCTGACTCGCCCCAGGGGGCTGCACGTCCTCCTGCCTTGCTTTTGGCTCATCTCCTGCCTTCATTCGGCCCCAAGCTCTGTTGACTGTCTTGGGCGTGTGTACGCGTCCCCGTGGGCACTTTGTTCCGTTCAGCTCCAGATCGCTTCTTTCTGTACTCTGGGCGGGCACCCCATGTGATCTGCACTGTGTGTGGGTACTATCACGGGGGTCCCGTAGTGTTCCTTGAGCCACTGTCTTGGCTGCGTTCTTTTCCTGTTGCCTTCTTCTCTGGTGTTGGGAAAGGCTTGGGCACACCCTGTCTGGGTCTTGCCTAGGGGCGGTAAAGTTTTCGCCAGAGCGGATCTCTATTACGTTTACCTTGTGCCCCTTGCTTCCCTCTGACGGGCCCCGGCCTGGGCTCAGGTTTTTCGGTTCGTTGCCGCACACGGCTCAGGTGTTTCTCCTCCTGGCCTCTGCTGTGATTTTCAACAGCCGTATTCTATCTCCGGATGATCTCTGAGATATATATATATATATATACACTTTTTCAGACATTCTATGTTTGAGTGTTACTGACTTCTAATTCGTTGGTGTGGTAGTCAGTATTCCTGCCTGTATCGCGGTGGCTCGGTCTTTCCTTCCCGATCGAGGGGGGTTGGGGTTCGCCCCCTTTTGTGGTTGGACTTGTATGTCCTGATACGTTTCACAGAAGTCGGTGCCGTTGGTACCTCTTGGGCGACTTTCTATTCTATAGGGGTACTCTTCCAGTTTACCCTTGGTTGTCACTTCTTGACCTTTTTCATGTAATTTCTATGTGCTGTGCACGCACACGAGGGGGCCGGCAAGCGGGGTTTTCCCTGCGGCGGTTCCTGGGGATTGTCCCAGGTTTCCTCTCTCTCTCTCCCTCATGGGAGATAGCTTGGGTGTGTCCGCTTTGCCGGTGGCCCTTGGTCGTTGAACCTGTGGGTACAGTTGACTGGTTGGCTACCTGGTGCTGCGCCCGTCTTCTCGGGCGACGCGCACAGGCTGTTGCTGTTACGCTTCATTGAGCTATGCATTGTGTGGTGTGGTTCTCACGGTACGCTATGTCTATTCCGTGTATTCTTGTAATTCACATCTATGTATCTCCTGGTAGCCGTGGTTTGTGTGTCCCGGCATGATGCCTTTGGCCCTGACATATCATTTGTTGGCACCTGATATTGTGCCGCTCACATTGTGTGTTCGGCCCTCTTTTCGTAGCAGTTTATGGCATTCTGCCATTGTGCACTGACCTTTCTGGTTCTGTGATTTCCTTTCGTCCCTGTCTGGCCGTCAGTGGACTTGTGCCGTCCTCTGACGGATTGTGGTACCTTGCTTTCCTTGCTCATGCTGCGACCTGAACAACCTAGTCTGGTGTCAGCTATGCTGGCAATGCTGAGTCTTATGGGTCTGGTGTCAGCCACTCTGGCTTGGAGGCCCCCACCTTGTTTAAGTCAATATTCTTGACGGACTTCTTCCTTTGGGAACTTGGTGGTTTTCGGTCGCAGACCCTCCTCCAATGGGGTATAACTTTGGTATCTATTCTAAGTTAAGGAATCTGCGGCTAGATGTCTTTATCAGATGAACGAGTTACTTACCTTCGGTAACGATGTATCTGGTAGAGACACAGTCTAGCCGCAGATTCCTTAACGCCCGCCCATCCTCCCCGTTCTGCGAGGACCATTCCAGGTGGGGTTCTACCATCTTGCCTCCTTACAGGTGGCCTTGGTCTTCCTGAGGGGTGCTCTGGTTCACCTACCTCCGGGGCAGGGTATGTCATTCTATTTTGGCACAATGGCTCTCGATCCATTATCGTTCTTGTGTGGCTACATTATGTGCCCTTCAGTGCTCCTACACCCTGGTTCTTCCGGTGTGGAGATTCTCATGTTCTTCTACCCTCCCTCCACCCTAGTCTGTTTCTCCCCATTTCTTTGGGGTCTCCTTGTCTATGCTGCAGCCGATTGGGTTGAGGTTCTGTTTGCCTATGCTACAGTTCATAAGTCATTGTGGGGAGGTGTAGTGAACATTCTATGTTGTAGTTCACTTCTGGTCACTTGCCATGAGTCATGCTGTTCCAGTCCTGTGGTCCTTTACAGTTTCATCCTATGGTTACAGACAGTCTTTCATACAGTTCCGTCCTGTGGTTGCAAACTGCCTTTCGTTTGGCCTGCCATTCCTTTCCACTGCCGTTGCCTCTTAGGGGGGGGGCACGGCTCTTCGCTTGGGTGGGACTTTTCCTGGGGCGGATGCTCTGTTCGTTCCCTTCAGTTCCTTCAAGTGTTGAGTGCTCTTTCAACATGGTGCTGTTTCTCATCATTCTATGATTTCTTATCATTGTTGTTTCAAAGGTTTTTGCCCCTTCTTTGGCACACTGTTCCTATACTCTCCCAGTTTTTGTAGTGGCTCCACGGAAATGTTTCACAGTAGAAAACTGACGTCAGCACGCCGAGGGGGACTTATATGGCTCCATTGACGTCACTTCTGTGGACGACGTCAGGACGGAGCCGGACGACGCCGCCCCCCGGTGTGCAGTGGTACTGCTGGGGAAAAAGTTTTCCGGATCCAGTCTGACACCTGGGGATATTCTAAGTTAAGGAATCTGCGGCTAGACTGCGTCTCTACCAGATACATCGTTACCGAAGGTAAGTAACTCGTTCTTTAATACATTTGCTGTTTGCCAGTTCAAGGTACTATCGGGCTCTACAAAACCAAGCAGCTATGCAGTGCTAAATTATGCAGTTTGTGAAGTTCCTTAGCATTTTAAGTAGTGGTTACTTAATGGAACATCGATTTTTCCACCTCTGAGTGAAAATGGGCAGTCTTGCCATTGCTGGGTTTCAAATTGTTGAACTGTCGACCACATAGTTGTCTAAGTGAAGGCATATCGGCCTGAGTCATCACTCGGGATGAGCAATCTCAGTACCAAAATCCAAGTTCTTCAAAGCAACCAGCAAGTGTGCTAGTATGCTATAATGTAGTCATTCCCAAATAAAACATCTGAAACAATGAACCAGTCTTTTCAGTGTTCCTTTCACTTCAATGCAATAAAGTATCTGAAAAAAGGAATACTGTGTGCTCTTTCGGGGTTCTGCCATTCTTTATAGAATTAAGTAATGTTGACCATTTTTAGGTCTCGCCGAAGACACTGCCTACACTGTATGTTACAAGACATATATTATCAGCATAACATTGGGCTAAGAGCCTGTCCACTGCTTACTATTGAAAGATAGGAATTCCGCACACAAGTTATAAATGCGCTCAAAGTCAGTTAAACTTTTGTTTAACTGACTTTGAGCGCATTTATAACTTTTGTGTGCGGAATTCCTATCTTTCATGTTGCTTTAATTTTGGGTATCCCAAATAGGGAGTGGAGAGGGGTGCACTCCCTGGTTTTCCGGCACCAATATTACTTTCCCAAAAATTTCTGTTGACGGGTGCGGTTTCTGTGTTCTTGCCTCAGCTCTCAGTTCGCTTTGTTTTCACTGCTTACTATTGGTTAGCTTTATTGTCACTCTAATTTGCTTATTTCTTATCGGTCAGCTTCCGTTGGCTTTCCTTCCTCTTCTAGGGTTTTCCCTCTCCTGGAGCATTGACCCATTCATTACCTATGTCCATTCACTGCTCCTTTTTCAGGTGCTACTTTTTTCTATTTGGTTAAAAACTCTACAAGAGTGCATGTGTTTTCCTTGTATACTTCATATTGCTCTTTCTCCCCTATGTGTTTCTCCACACGCCCTCCATCCCTCAGTTGACGCTCTTTCTACTTCCCCATCCACCCACCTTCCATTGCCATTCTTGCTTCCCCAACCCTTCTGTTTGTTTGCTTCCCTGTCCTTGACCAACCACACTCCATTGTCAGTTTGCTTCTGCATCCCCGCCTGCCCACCCTCCATTGTCTGTGCTCTTACCCATCCATAGTCTGTGTTCTTCCCTAACACCCTCCACCCACCCACCGTTGTCCATGTGCTTTCCCATTGTTGACTCAGTTGTCCTGCAGTTCTCCCACTTGCATCCTTCTTTACTACCTTTCCTCCATATTGCCACGTCTCCTGCCCATTCCCTCAACTCCAACCCACTCCTGTTTGGTTTTTTTAAAGCGCATTAGCACTATATAAAAAAGTGCATAAGCCCTATAGAAATTGCAGCTTTTTAATTTATTAATCCATCTCAGATTGATAAAAAAGAAAAAAAACCTTGCTTCATTTTCTAGGCATGTGCATCTGTGTTTGCACGCACCTACAAAATGACGCAACGGCTATCTCGTTGCACTTTTTATTTATTTTTTTACATTATTTTCAGCCATCCTTTACAGTGGCCATACAGTTGTACAGAACGGCTAAAATCATTGCCAAAGCCAATTGGTTTCCTAGGTGAGACCTGCTGGCTTTGCCAATGCTTGTTTATAGTTTACATTTGTGTGCGGTTAGTGACTGCCTTCGTCACCCCTCTCTTTTATGCTTTTTTATGTATACATATTGCATGTTTCATTGTATAACAAATCCTACAGAGCTTTGACACCCTTTCCATTATGGCCAGCTTCAAATAACCATTATTTATAATATGTTTTGAAGGTGGCAGTATTAAACTGAAATTGGCACAGCTATTGTCACGTAAACGTTTAACTGGGAGTTGTTTTTCATTTCTAGTTTGCCCTATTGGTCTTATTTTGGAGGTGTTTCTGCATTGACTCCAGAGCAATATATGAAGATGAATGGATTTCCAAACACTTACTGGGGATGGGGTGGAGAAGATGATGACATTTCAACGAGGTACAGTATACATTTGTGCATGTACACATGCGCACCAAGAACAGTTTCCTTACAGCAGGCTAACAGTAGATTGCTTCATAAAGTAACATGAAAGCACTATACTGAGGCAGAAGGAACATTATCTTTGTCATGGGGGAAGCTACCATGAGATTAGTTGGTAATGCCCTCCCTTTGAAAGTTAAAATCATCAGAACAACTGCCATAACAGCCATACTTACCTGTGTGCCCAGGTGTGGTAACCGCATCATGCTCCATAAATTAGGAGCTATGTGTGGGAATCGTTGATTGCCCAGGAGCTATACAATACTGTAGAAGACAAGCCAGAGATGGTAGTACAAGGAATGTGTAACATAGAGTTTATATAAAATTATCTCCAGAATCTAAGCATGAAATCTTGGGGTGGACCTGTACCTACCTCCTGCTTAGCTGCCAGAGCACCCTCACATAATATTACTATTTTGTTTCTTCTCCTGAGCCCAGCTTACACCCTAACACACTCAGATTCATCACAAAGTGGCCAGCTCTCCCTGGCTTCTTTAAAGAAATCTACTAAACATTAGCCCCACACCCTATGACCAATGGTAAGTGTTCCTAAATGCAGTACCAGAGTTACAGCAGCTTTCTATAATCATCTTTCTCCTCAAAGAGCCTCTAACCAACCTGAAAGATCTATCCATCTCTTCCAGAATCCAACTGATCTCTTTTACATGCCAAGTGAAAAAGAGGGGGATTGGGATGTTGGCAGATGTAGTGAATTTTGTCACCTCTATCACAGTAGTGGAGGCACAGTGAATGCTTCTAAAGACTTTTTTTTTAATGTTCCCGCCCTACCTTGCTGGTGGTACTTTGAGCAGCTGCCTAAGTTACCTTTGCAGTAGAACTTGGAGATAGAAAAGACGAGGGACAGCGGAAGGAGAAATCTCTGACACAGGTGAAAATTGAGAGATGGAAGAGGAAAGAGGTGGTCCTCAGAAGCAAATGAGCGAGCAATGGATATATCTAGGGGCATAGATAGGAGAGATGCAAACTGCGAGAAACAAAGGTGCGAGAGCCAGGACTCGGGCCATACAGGCAAGACATAAGGACCTCCAAAACAAAGATTTAGGATAAAGAGACTTTAGAGATGTATAGGTAAGACACTAGAAAAAAGAGAGAGAGTGGGGCTTCAGAAACGTAGAACTAGTACATCATAGCTGAACCATGGATGATGGGGGTAAAGACAAAGAGAGAAAAACAGGTATCGGAAAACCAACGGCAAGTAGTTGGAGTGGGGATCATGGAAAAGAATAACTTGGGTAGGGTCAAGAACGGTCATTAATGTGAAACCACTGCAATTAGAAGGCAAATGATAAAGTATAGAAGGGGTAGTAGAGGAATGTTGCAAGTTATTCAGCATATAGATGCAAAGAGCGCAGCATAAACCTGGAAAGTGATCATTGCTCGAGCAGGAATCACTGACTGGAGCTTGGCTAGGGATCAGCCAGAGAGCAGGGAACACATCAAGCAGTATAAAAAGGGGTGTAAGCTTAGTGGCTGGCAGGAGTGATTGTTTCCCCCACCGCTCCCCACCTGCCAGTCCTAACATTCATGGGTGGGGGTGAAGAGCGTTATAAAGGAAATTTAGGACACTGCTGAACCCCTGAGATAGCGTCCCCTCATGATTGTTGCTTAGAAGGAAACAGTTGTAGGAACTATTGAAGTGTGGTGAGCTCCTTCTACCCTACATCCCTTTTCTGTCTAAAAACAAAGTGGATGATCAGGAGGTGGCAAGGGAAAGAATGGGGGATGTGATCTGATAGGTCGATATAGACTCAGGTTCCTGTGATCAAACTAAAATATTGTTGAATGTACGGTCACTGAGGGGTAAAGGCCAAGTTTTTTTTTCTGATAGGTCAGTGTTCCTGAGTGATCCATAACATCACAGCAACCATCAAGAGTACTTGACAAAAACAGAACAATCCACTGACGTGCTGTCTATAGCTCTCAGATTATCAGTAGAGATATGTTGTCGAACATTAAAGATCATGAAGGCACTAGCGATGCATCCCAATTATTGTGGTCAAGGCAAAGAGACTTCAATTTGAAGCATTGTCTGCAGTTAGTGAACGGATCCATTGTAGATCGGAGTTGACTTACCTTTTTATTCTACTCTTCTTTCTTTTTTTCTTTAGTTGTATATTGACCTGATAATCGTGTTAATATATGTTCATTAGTTCATCCAGTATTGGGGTATCTTTCATAGATTCACATGCTTGAATCATTCCCCGTTGTCAAAGTGGGAGTCCCACGGTACTATAAATAAAGCAGTAATAAACTCCGGCATTCAAGGAAAAGCCTTAGACTGGATACAATCTTTCCTCTCAGGCAGAACGCAGAGAATAAGACTCCCGCCCTTTCTATCAGAACCGACAGAGATCAGATGCGGATTACCCCAAGGATCCTCTCTCAGCCCCACTCTCTTCGACATTTACATGGCCCCCCTCACAACCATCGTCAGAAACCACGGGCTCAACATAGTCTCCTACGCCGACGACACCCAGCTCATTCTCTCCCTCACCAAGGAACCCGACATCACCAACCAACCAGCGCAACTTCCAAAAAGGGATGAAAGCTGTCGCGACCTGGATGAGCAACAGCTGCCTGAAGCTCAACTCGGAAAAAACAGTAGTATTCATCCTCGGCTCCACCCCTTCTGCATGGGACAACACCTGATGGCCCCCTGCCCTCAGAAATCCACCCTACCCAACAGACCGCGCACGCAACCTCGGCATCATTCTCGACTCTTCACTCGCCATGAATCACCAGATCAACGCCGTATCCTCCGCATGCTACAACACCCTCTGCATAATTTGTAAGACGTTCAGGTGGATCCCCCCCGATTCCAGGAAAATCGTCACCCACGCACTCATTACCAGCAGACTGGACTACGACAACACTCTCTTTGCTGGAATCAACAAAAAACTCCTCCGCAAACTCCAGACCGTCCAGAACGCGTAGCCAGACTCATCCTCGACATCCTACGACACGACCACATCACCCAAAATCTCCGCAACCTCCACTGGCTACCCGTCAAAAGAAGAATAATCTTCAAACTGCTCACACGCCTACAAAGCCCTCCGCAACACCGGACCCCAATACCTCAACGACCGAATCTCCTTCCACGTCCCCAAGAGAAACCTCCGCTCAGAGCCCTAGCCACCGTCCCTAGTTTCCACAGTACCAGAGTAGGTGGAAGATCCTTCTCCTACCTCGCAGCCAAGACCTGGAACGAACTCCCCCTTCACCTCTGACGAAGCCAGACACTGCACCAATTCAGAAAGGACCTCAAGACGTGGCTCTTCGAATGACCCTAATGGAGCTGCTCACACCCCCCCTAGCGCCTTGAGACCCTCACGGGTGAGTAGTGCGCTCTACAAAACCCTGATTGATTGATTAACATTTTCCATAGGCAATCATGGTGTAAACCATGAATTAAATAGCCTATCTACTTCCTTTTTTTTTTTTTAAAAGGACTACATTCTAGGTACAACCAATCTGTAGCTAGCACCCTCTAGAACCTTCCCAAGAGAGGCTGAATCCTTCAGATTTTCACCGCACGTTGTATGTGAAGGGAGTCTCCCTGTGCTCTGTTCAGTTCTTCCAAATTATTCATATTTTTCTATTGGATATTCACTATGTCTGATAAAAAGGGCCTTTTTCGCCCCTGCAAGTCCTGTGGAAAAAAAGAGGGCTCATATTGATAATCCCCACAAGGATTGCATTTACTGCCTCTATCCACAACATGAGGAGAAACAGTGCAAAATCTAATGCACGTTCTCATCTAAAACCCTGAAAGCCAGAGAAAGCAGGCTGCTGTTATGGCTGAAGAAGAGGCAGATGACATCATCTGATGAGGAGAGCGACACCTCTGCCAAATCTCATAAGAGACCGATGTCACCTGCGGATAAGTCTGAGGAGGGCAAAAAAATCTTAACCTCCCATCGGACTAAAGAAGCTCTTAAGAAGGTAGAGGATGCTAAAGTCTCCTCAGAGCAAGGCTTGCCATCGCATTCTGCAACTTCTAAGAAACAATTGGAGTCTGCCACCTCTTCAGGTTCTTCAAGGCATAAATCCACTCACAAATCCCTCTCGGCATCACCGTCGACACCTCGGACATCGAAGACTGCTACCCTCTCGTTGTCAAGACCATCGACTGTGCCAACATAATCTACGACTGCAAACAATACTCTGATCTCGTCGACGGCATAGTTCTCTTCCAGGGGAATCCTCATCAAAGTCATAAGCACTTGAATATTCCCGCCCATGCGTGGGGATCCCGGAAAATATATAAAAATTATAAATGAAAACATCTATATACAGCTCTATATTAATATACATATAATTTTTACGACAATCAATGCAGCCTCCCAGAAAAAACTAAACCCATAACAGGCTAAGCAATGCTGCGAGACCTTGTCTTTGCACATACACAAACAAAACAGGAAGACCAAAAGACCCTTGAACTGCTTTTAATGAACAGCATAAAAGTAGTCCTGCAAAGAAAAAGGCAAGCATTGTTAGCCCATAGGCTGCATTGGAACTTCAATAGCATAGAAACTGAAAGCAACTGTAGAAACTCAAAAACTGGCACCGTGCCTTTAAGGCAACCATGACCCCTAGCTTCCCATCATGTCTCAGGGGTGACAGTTAGGTCAGTTGTTTTTCCGGCTCCTTCAGTCAGGACCCTGGTTAATCAGCTCCACAGATTTTTTGACTTTTGTCAGAAAATATCTACTTTTTTCACTATAAATCATTGCCTTCTCTGTTTGATCCTTGCCCTTCCTGTGGCAAAAAGAAGGCCAAAACAGATTCTCACTCTGGATTCTCATGTTCCTGAGACTTGCCAACACTGCCAAACTTTATCAAGACACACTCTCAAGGACAGAGAGAGGATTCGCCTTTGTGGTCTCTCTGAGAAAGGTAAAACTTCTACCTCTAGAGGCAGGTCTCCTGTGAGACAGAAGAAGAAGAGGCCTAGATCGTTTTCGAGAAGCAAAATCCCGGTCTGTTCTTCATCGGCGTCGGGTTCGGCGTCGAGAATGCCTCCACCGACGAAGAAAATGCCGACGACAATCCCTTCAACGGCGGCATCGCCGTCGAGAGAACATCGGTTGTCGTCAAACTTCCAAGCACAGAGGTACGTCATCAGCGTGAAATCCTCCGCCACCGTCAACCCGGCGACGGTCGGCGTCGAGGAGTCGTTCTCCGTTGGTGCGGGATCGCCCAATGTCGAGACACCGCTCTCCGTCGCTGTCCGTACGGCGTTCGACGTCGAGGCGCAGTCCTCCGTTGCCATCAATCAGGCGGCGGTCAACGTCAAGGCCTAGATTGTCTACCACGTCGAAAAAGGGTTCGACGTCCAAGCAGACCCCTCCGTTGCAGTCCACGAGACAGCGCTCAACGTCGAGGCCTAGATCTTCTATGGCATCGAGAAGGGGTTCGACGTCAAGGCGGACTCCTCCATTGCAGCCCACGAGACAGCGCTCAACGTCGAGGCCTAGCTCGATGGTGTCAAGAGGTTCGACGTCGAGAAGAATTTCACCTTCTCCTCGTACGACGTCGAGGCTAGGGACTCCGTTGGGTACTCCTCTTCCGACGTCGAAGCAGAAAGATTCTACACAGCAGACATCGAGGCCAAGATCTCCGTCAGTGGGCTCACAGGTCTTAGTGGCGCATAGCCGCTCGGCGTCGAGAAACTCACACTTATCGACATCGCCACATCATTCTACCTCGGTGAGGCACCTCTCTGCTTCAAAGGGCCTCTCAGAACCTTCAGTGTCGAGTGCAGGATCTCCACAGGTTATCTCAACGTCGAGAAGCTCTTCTTCTCCGTCTCCAGAACGGCGAGTGCAGAAATCCACTCCGTAGATCACTGTTCCTCCTACACAACGAGGAGAAGACCACAGATCTCCTTCTGTTCACCTCTCTCCCAGGTGGCTCCTCCCAGTCCATCACTGGCAGAAAGAGACACCAACACAAGTGCAGCAGCCTTTGGACTATTCAAGTCCTCTCCATAGGTCTCCTCTGGCTCGGTTGGTGCAGGCAGTGGATCGTTCACCTAGTACTCCATCCAGGGGTCGCCAAAGGGACAAGTCTCCATCAGGTCGTAAATTTACTTCTCATGGCTGTCATAGGAGACGAAGATCACCTTCTTGGTCGTCCTCGACTCATACCTCCAAGAGGGATTATTCTCCCACATTAACGGACAGTCCACCCTCCAGAGTGTCACCTGTCGACTACATCAACACTTTTCAAGATGTGCTGTCAAGAGGAGCGCAAAAGTTGAACATAGAGATGTCCGCACCTCAGACGTCCACGTCTGTCATTTTTGAGACTCTGCATCAGAGATCCGCCTTGAGGCCTCTGCTGCCATTGGTTCCTGGACTCTTGCAACCAGTCATGAACATTTTTCTTACCTCAGCAATGATCAAAACGGCTCCAGCAAGGATCTTAAAAAAATATAGACCAGCAGAACAGGATCCCCTGTTACTCAGGTCAGACCCTCCACCTGATTCGGTGATTTATTGCGGCTGCAAAGAAGATCCATGCAGTAGCCTCTTCCTCGACGGTCCCTCCGGACAAGGAGAGCAGAGCTCAGGATTCCTGGGGGAGGAAGGCTTGCGGCTCTGCAGCTGTATCTTTGAAAGCGTCGAGTGCTGCAGCCCTGTTGGGTCGTTATGATAGGGCGTTGTGGGACTCTCTAGAGCGGTTCAAAGAAAAACTGCCCAAAGAGGACCGCCAAGATTTTGGGGATATTCTCCAGGAGGGAGCCCTCGTTGTGAATCAAATGATCAGTGCGGCAGCTGATGAAGCATCTCTAGCTGCTCACTCATACTCGCATGGCATATACGCAAGAAGATCCTCCTGGTTACGGCTTACAGCCTTAAAGCCAGAAGCTCAACAGCGCATCGTGAACCTCCTGTTTTCTGGAAATTCCCTTTTCGGTTCTCACACAGATGAAGAGATGGCCAGGATGAAATCGGAACTGGACACTCTTAAGGCTGTGGGGTATGAAAGAAGGAAGGAATTCAGACGTCGGTACAGGCCTTATGACCGTAGAACGTTCCATCAGAGGGTTCAAGCCCCTCAATGGTCCCAGAGGCAGTACCACCAGTCCAAGTCTCACTATCGGGGATACCGACCTTCCAGGGGTAGAGGAGCGCCCCGACAGTCCTCTTCCACGGCCAAGAACACTGGCAAACGATGAACATTCACTTCCTCTGTCGCCGTTGCCCACTCCAGTGGGAGGAAGTATCGCCGGCCATGTAGAAGAGCGGCGCAGCATAACAAACGATCAATGGGTGCTGAATATACTACAAAATGGATATGCACTACGTTTTTGTGCTCCTCCAAAGTGCACTCCCCCAGTAAAGACAAGAGTTCACCAACTGCCGTTGTTGCGTCAGGAGGTATCCACTCTCTTACAGAAATTGGCCATAGAAGAGGTTCCCCCATCACAACGGGGAAAAGGAGTATACTCCAGATACTTCCTGGTACAAAAGAAGGGTCAAAAAGAGTTTCAGACCTATTCTGGATCTTTGTTCCCTCAACAAAGTCACCCAAAAAGAAAAGTTTTGTATGCTGTCGCTCCATCAAATATATCCACATCTTCAGGAAGGAGATTGGATGTGCTCGATAGACCTCCAGGATGCTTACTTCCATGTTCCAATTGCTCCACGGCACCAGACGTTCCTGCGCTTTATTGTAGGCTCCAAGCATTACCAGTATAGAGTCCTACCGTTCAGCCTAAAATCTGCACCTCGAGTGTTCACAAAATGCATGACAGTGGTAGCCGCCGCTCTACGTCGCCAAGGTCTGTTCGTCTATCCATATCTCGACGACTGGCTTCTAAAGAGCTCATCTCCTCAAACGGTGAAAGACCACTATTGATTCTGCCTGAACTTGCTGCAAAGCTTGGGCCTTCATGTAAATATGGAGAAATCAATCCATCAGCCCACTCAAAGAATTCACTACCTGGGGGCTACTCTGGACTCCAGCACAGGAAAAGTGTCTCCTTTGGAGGAGAGACTATTATCAATGAAACTGAAGTGCAATCTCCTTCTTCTTGTTCATCAGCCCTCAGTTCGGCAGGTTGCATCGCTCCTGGGGTTGATGGCATCTTGCATCTTTCTAGTCCCCAACACCAGACTGAGGATGAGACCTCTACAGCAGGACTTGGAGGACAAATGGGATCAGACGTCGGCACGATGGGAAGACCGGATTTTTCTTTCCCATTCCGCGAGATCTTCCATCCTATGGTGGACTCATCGAAAAAATCTCCTGGTAGGAGTGCCTTTCCACCAACCTCCTCCAATGCAATCCTTGATCACGGACGCCTCACTTCAGGGTTGTGGAGCACACATGGGTCTTCTGCAGACTCAGGGCAGGTGGTCGAGCAAGGAACAAACATATCACATAAACATGCTGGAGCTGCGGGCAGTGCATCTAGCCCTCAAAGCGTTCTACCCGTCCATACAGTCCAACTCCATATTAGTACAGACGGACAGCACGACCACCATGTACTACCTAAACAAACGGGGGAACAAGCTCTCGCCCACTGTCCCTGGAGGCTCAGGCGATCTGGCATTGGCTCCTGGCCAGACTGCTCTCAATCACGGCAGTCCATCTGACCGGGGAGCAAAATTCTCAGGCGGACTCTCTAAGTCGTCACTTCGACGATCAACAAGACTGGGTATTAAACGACGAAGGGGTGGCGGACATTTTTCAACAATGGGGCCATCCAACCATCGATCTTTTTGCGGACATGTCAAACAAAACATGCCACACCTTCGCGTCAAGGTTTTGCCGACCAGGATCGATAGGGAATGCCCTTTTGATCGACTGGTCAGGAACTTTTGTTTACGCTTTTCCACCTCTTCCTCTCATCCCAAAGGTCATAACCAAACTCAAACGCTCCATGGATGAGGATGATTCTAATAGCACCAGACTGGCCACAGCAGTGGTGGTACCCGGACCTTCTGCATCTCTCGGAGTGTCAACACAGGAGGCTTCTGTGCAGACCGGACCTTCTGTCCAAAATGAATGGGAGGATCCATCATCCCAACCTTCCCTCGTTGAACTTAGCAGCATGGCTCCTGAGGTCCTCCAGTACGGCCATCTAAACCTCCCTCAGGACTGTATGAACATTTTGAGGGAGTCCAAAAGACCTTCTAAAAGACATTCCTATTCTTTTAAATGGAAAAGGTTTTATTTGTGGTGTTTACGTAACGGTAAGAAGAGGTAGGTTTTGCCCCATCTCCTGCATTTAGCCAAGTCGGGTCTAAAGTTTACTTCCATTAAGGTACACCTGGCTGCCATCGCGGCTTACAGAAAGTCCCCAAATCAACCTCCTTTCTTCCAGCTCCAAGTGGTTAAGGATTTCCTTCAGGGTTTGAAGAAAGTTTTTCCCCCTGTCCGGCCTCCTTCACCTCCTTGGGAGTTGAACCTGGTTCTTTCCAAGCTTATGGCCCCCCTTTTGAGCCTATTCACAAAGCGACCCTTCAGCACCTCACATGGAAAGCCGCCTTTTTGGTGGCGATTACTTCAGCTCGTAGAGTAAGCGAGATTCAGTGGCTCTGTTCCAAAGAACCGTACACGGTTTCTTTCACCACAACAGAGTTGTTTTAAGGACCCACCCCTCCTTCTTTCCGAAGGTGGTGTCGGATTGTCATGTCAATCAAACTAGCTCACTACCTTCTTTCTTTCACATGCCGCTGATAAAGCACTCTCAGACTGGATTCGCAGTCCTCTTGATGTACTTATTCCGGCGAAGTGGTCAATTAGTCGTAACTCTAAATCCAACCCATGGTATAATGATGATCTCGCCATTTTGCGCAAAACCTGCAAAAGGCTGGAACGGGTATGGAGACGGGAGTATGACCCGATGCAGAAGCAGTGCTATCAAGCGGCTATCAAAAACTATCATAGGGCCATTCATACAGCGCGGGCAGCTTATTTCGCTGGCGAAATTGGGAGCAGTGGCAACCCCTCCAAAACCATCTTTTCCATATTGAAAGATTTGAAACAGCCGGGGGTCCCTGCAGTGCCGTATATATCATCTGATGAGCAGTGTGAGGCTCTTGCCACCTTTTTTGTCAAAGGTGGAGAACATTTATAAGACCTTCACTCACACTGCTATGAGTCCTGACCATGTGCCAGGACCACTGCCTACACATACACTGGCTGCATTCCCGCGGATCTCCCTGGAGGAGCTACGGTCACTATGCAACAAGATTAAATCCGGCTCCCCTTCTGACCTCCTTAAACCTGACCAATTCATGAAATCATTACCTGTGCTCTTGTCACCTTTGAGCCAGGTGATTAACATATCCTTGTCTAGTGCGGTCGTTCCCAGCACTTGGAAGCAAGCCAGGGTGGTTCCTCTGCTCAAGAAACCTTCCCTGGACGCAGCCAAACTGGAAAATTATCGCCCGATCTCTCTCCTCCCGTGGATTGCCAAGATCACTGAGACCCATATTAACTCTATCCTTACTAGATTTTTGGAAGTGAACAACTGCCTGGACATTTCTCAGAATGGCTTTCGCTCAGGTCACAGCACGGAGTCTGCTCTTCTAGCTGTCATTGAGCATCTTAGGCTTGCTCTAGATGAGGGACGTACGTCGGCTCTGATTCTTTTAGACCTCAGTGCCGCATTTGATACGGTCTCTCCAGATCCTGCTGCTCAGTCTGGAGGAGGCAGGTGTTGTGGGCTCGGCCCTGGATTAGTTTGCTTCCTTTCTCTCCAACAGGACCTTCCAGGTTGTGGCCCCTCCGTTCGCCTCCACGCTCCATGCCAACAAACAAGGGGTTCCTCAGGGCTCTGCGTTGAGCCCCATGCTTTTTAACCTTTATGTTTAACCTCTGGCGGTCCTGGCGAGGAGCAGAGGGCTTACTATTGTATCATATGCTGATGATACACAGCTGGTAGTGGCTCTCTCGGACGACACCTTGGGGGCAGCATCCAAGTTTCAGGACGATCTTACGGCTGTCGCCGAGTGGATGACTGCCAACTGTCTCCAACTGAATTCCAGCAAGTCAGAGGTTCTGCTGGTAGGAAAAGATCAAGAGCTGTGGGGGGGGAACGGTGGTGGCCGGCCATACTGGGCTGTGCACCTACCCCTAAGCAGGTGGTGAAAGATCTAGGTGTCTGGGTTGATTCGGCCCTCAGCTTTCAGTCTCAAACCAAGAAAGTTGCAGGGACATGCTTTGGCATACTTCGGGGGCTCAAACCGCTGCTTGGGTTTTTCGACCCGTCCATCCGGCAAATGATTATTCAGGCCTCCATCTTGTCAAGACTGGACTATGCCAATGCACTTTATTTAGGGGTAAACAAGACCGAAACCCTGAGACTACAGCGAGTTCAAAACGCTGCGGCTAGAACCCTTCTGGGTCTCCCTAGAACCTGCCCCACCTCTAGGGCAATTCGTCAGCTACATTGGCTGCCTGTTGCCAGCCGAGTGGAATTTAAAGTCCTTTGTACTGCGTTCAAAATTCTGAAATCCTCCTCTCCTGGCATTCTGTCAAACTTGCTCTCATTCTATTCTCCTTCGCGCCAACTTCGCTCGATGGGACAACATCTGGCGACAGTGCCTCGAATGAGGAGGGCGCGATCGGGCGGGCGCTCCTTCCGTTTACTGGCTGCCAAGCTTTGCAACGATTTGCCATTTTCCATTCGTGCCATGAATAACTACTTGGCCTTTCGTAGGGCCATCAAAACTCATCTTTTCCCCTCACTCTAGTGCCTCCTTTTGCCTACCAGCCTCCATGTTCTGCTTCAGCGCTGGGACGCCTCTTTGCTGAGGCAGCTGTGCGCTATACAAAACGTGCTAACATAACAATCCATCACCTCCAACGGAAAGGTCTCTCCATTCCCTAGACCTTAAAAGAGTTCTGAAGTTCTACTTAGATAAATCGAAGACCAGCAGAAAGTCTGATCAGTTATTTCTAAACTATGGTTCCATCAGAACAGGTTTCCCAGCCTCTAAGCGTTCCATTTCCAGATGGATAGTGTCTTGCATCAAGCTGGCTTATCAATTGGCAAATAAACCCCTTCTGGCTTCTCCCAAAGCGCATTCCACTAGGGCGAAAGCAGCTACAGTGGCTTTTCTGCAAAATGTACCGATGGCTGAGATCTTCAAGGCAGCCACTTGGAAATCGATACATACTTTTACGAGACACTATTGTCTCAACTCTGATTCCAGAGCAGATACTCAAGTAGGCCAAGCCTCCTTGACGAATTTGTTTCAGTGCTAAAGTCATTTGAATTAATTCTTTGATGTTACTGTCATTTATGATATTCATTTGCCCGCAGGAAGAGGGGATGGGCTGGAAGAGAAGGATAAGTTACTTACCTGTAATCCTAGTTCTCTTCCAGGGATATCCTCATCAAAGTCATAAGCAACGCACCCACCTCCCCGGCCCAATGATCAACCAATAAAGCATCTCTTTGTGCCCTGATCTTCAGTTCTCCGCAAAGAACAACTGACCTAACTGTCACCCCTGAGGTATGATGGGAAGCTAGGGGTCATGGCTGCCTTAAAGGCACGGTGCCAGTTTTGGAGTTTCTACATTTGATTTCAGCTTCAATGCTATTGAAGTTCCATTGCAGCCTATGGTCTAACAATGCCTGCCTTTTTCTTTGCAGGACTACTTTTCTGCTGTTCATTAAAAGTAGTTCAAGTGTCTTTTGGTCTTCCTGTTTTGTTTGTGTATGTGCAAAGACAAGGTCTCGCAGCATTGCTTAGCCTATTATGGGTTTAGTTTTTTCTGGGAGGCTGCATTGATTGTCTTAAAAATTTTATATATATATATATATATATATATATATATATATATATATATATATAGCTGTATATATATGTTTTCATATATAATTTTTATATATTTTCCGGGGTCCCTGCGCATGAGCGGGAATATTCAAGTGCTTATGACTTTGATGAGGATACCCCTGGAAGAGAACTAGGATTACAGGTAAGTAACTTATCCTTACCGTTGACAAAGACCTCATCGACCGCACCACCGTCGACGACTGCTTTACCGTCGATGAAGAAACCATCTCCGACAACAGATCCGTTGACGCCACTCCCGTCAACAACACAAACGTCGAAGACGCCATCGACTAAGGCCCACACAGGATTGGTACTGATGATGGTACTGTCAACGCCACAACAACAGGTGTCCAGAGGGAGTAAGGCATCCCTACGATCGGAGTTCACATCGCCAGGCAAGATTTCACCTTTGCCCCTGAGTCACTTACTGGATACGGAAGAGACTGACGACGACGGTTCTTTTGGGACAGCTCATAGTCCCTCAGAACTCAACGTAACGGTCAGGAGTAAGACGAAGATTACTATGATGAGGAACAATATTACCAGCATTACTATCCTGTTCCTCCTAAACAATACCAGCAATACAGGTATTATGTTGACCCTCCTAGACGGGAATCTCCACAAATTCTGCCCTCTTTGATTCGGGATTTGCAAGCCATGCTAACAGACTATAGGAGAAGGTTCCCACCCCAGGAGGAACACACTACTGGCTGCACCTGGGGCTTTGAAGGGGGGCCCCATGCGCTTCCCTCCTATATTTAGCATATGTCCCCGGGACCTGGCCCACCTGGGTGTTATTCCAAAGCAAACGCAGGAGCCCGTGCTGGCTTTTTATTTTTTATTTTTTTATTTTGCAGCTGATTTGCGGGGCCACCCGTTAGTCCGTGTCAAAATCATTAAAAAAAAAAAAAATGCTTTATACCCATGGTGGTGTCCCTGAGGGACCCACCCCCACCATATCTGGGGGGTCAGGATATTCCTACCCTGCCCCCTTTTCTTTATTTTTAACTTTTTTTCTGGGACTCTGCTTCAAGCCGAGTACTAAGATGAATGCCAACACTTCCTGGATGAGGTGTTGACAGCCAATCAAATTTTATTAGGATCCGCGAGTCCACTCGCGTCCCCAGATATCTATACTTTTTAAGATTAGATTTCTCAAAAACTGCTCAATGGATTTACACCAAATCACAAAACGCACGCTTTCTGGACCAACATCTAGCTTTCTGCCAAATTTGGTGTAATTCCATTCAGCAGTTCGGGCAGTAGTCGAGTTCATAAAATGAAAAATCCACATAGACTTAACATTGGGAAAACGCATTTTGGGACCCTCCTCTTTTCTCGTCCCCCGCTTGACGGATCACCTCGAAACTTTCAACACAGCAGCTGAACCAAAAAGGGGAAGTTTCATGAAATTTTCGTAGAGATTCGTCAAGTGGCGCTTAAGTTATTGGCAAAACAAGAAATGCTTTTCCTATGGAAAGTTTGTTCCCAACTGTAATATGTATATGTATGTATATATGTATGTATGTATGTATGCATGTATATGTATGTATGTATGTATATATGCAAGAACAGAAGCAGAGAACTCTGGGTAGTTCTCAAGTTTAGGTGGAAAGCCGCTCCAGTAAGAGCACTCAACACCAGCGACACTCTAAATTTGCTCACCTCAAATGTCTGCTTTTCTATCAAAGTCTTTAAGCATAGGATTAGCACAGTGCTATCCACGCCGAGATAGAAAGGGACAAAGTCTTTTTGCCACTTTTACAGCAAAGTCTTTAAGCATAGGATTAGCACAGTGCTATCCCTGCCGAGCTGTAAAATGGCCAAAGCCTTTTACCACTCCAGGCACAGTATTACAGCTTTGGATTGGTAAAATACCATCCAAGCCAACCTGAAATGAATAAAAGCAACCCCTGACACGTGTTTCGCTCTCGTTATAGCTCTTCAGAGAGGTATAGCTTTGTCCAGACACAAGGGAGCACCTTGTCCCTTTCTATCTCGGCGTGGATAGCACTGTGCTAATCCTATGCTTAAAGACTTTGATAGAAAAGCAGACATTTGAGGTGAGCAAATTTAGAGTGTCGCTGGTGTTGAGAGTGCTCTTACTGGAGCTGCTTTCCACCTAAACTTGAGAACTACCCAGAGTTCTCTGCTTCTGTTTTTGCATAATTTATTCATCACTCTATGCCTGAAAGGGTTTTGTTTTGATGTATGTATATATGTGTATGTATATATGTGTATGTGTATGTATATATGTATGTGTGTATGTGTGTGTATGTATGTGTATGTATATATGTATGTGTGTGTATGTGTGTGTATGTATGTATATGTGTATGTATATATGTGTGTAATGTATGTGTGTAATGTATGTGTGTGTAATGTGTGTATGTGTGTAATGTATATATGTGTGTGTAATGTATATATGTGTGTGTGTAATGTATATATGTGTGTAATGTATATATGTGTGTGTAATGTATATATGTGTGTAATGTATATATGTGTGTGTAATGTATATATGTGTGTGTAATGTATATATGTGTGTAATGTATATGTGTGTGTAATGTATATATGTGTGTGTGTGTATGTATGTATGTGTGTGTGTATGTGTATGTATATATGTGTGTGTATGTATATATGTGTGTGTATGTATGTATGTGTGTGTGTATGTGTATGTATATATGTGTGTGTATGTATGTATGTGTGTGTGTATGTGTATGTATATATGTGTGTGTATGTATGTATGTGTGTGTGTGTATGTGTATGTGTATGTATATATGTGTGTGTGTGTGTGTATGTGTATGTGTATGTATATATGTGTGTAATGTATGTGTAATGTGTAATGTATATATGTGTGTAATGTATATATGTGTGTAATGTATATATGTGTGTAATGTATATATGTGTGTAATGTGTATGTGTGTATGTATGTGTGTGTGTGTGTGTGTATGTATATATGTGTGTATGTATGTGTATGTATATATGTGTGTGTGTATGTATATGTGTGTGTATGTATGTGTATGTGTATGTATATATGTGTATGTATATGTGTATGTATATGTGTGTGTGTGTGTGTGTGTGTATATATGTGTATATATGTGTATGTATGTATGTATGTGTGTGTATGTATGTGTGTATATGTGTGTGTATGTGTGTGTATATATGTGTGTGTGTGTATATATATATATGTGTGTGTGTGTATATATATGTGTGTGTGTGTATATATGTGTGTGTATATATGTATGTATGTAGGCTCATCTTGTCATACTCCAGGCAGGAAAAGCAGATTAGAGCCATTGTGAGGCGCCACTGGCATTTTATCCAGGATGATCCAGTAATAGGCACTTTAGTATCACCCAATCCATCTATTACGTTCAGAAGAAGTAGGACTATGGGCAACATGTTAGCAACAACCAGGGAGATGAGAATCAACAGGACACGTGGTTAACGGCCAGAAAGGGCTTTTTCAAATGTTTGACCTGTAAGGCCTGCCAATTTGGTGCCAATACGAAATCCTACACAACTGCGTTTTCATCTAAAACTCGGGACATTAAACAACATCTCACATGTAAAACAGAATTTACTGTGTATGTCCTAGAGTGCAGTTGCAGGCTTAGATATGTAGGAAGCACCAAATTGGCTGTGCACAAAAGAATATTACAGCACATTCGAGCGATCACAAATAAAGACAAGAACTACCCAGTGGCGAGACACTTTGAAACCTTTCATAATAGTGACCCCAGATGCTTGAAATATTTTGCTATTGAGGCTATTTCAGCTTCAAAAGAGGTGGGGACAGAGAGGCTAGGTTGAGACGCCTGGAAACCAGTTTCATTTTGGAACTAGATACGAAGCATCCAGGCGGTCTTAACGCCACTGAGGATTTGCATACGTATCTCTAACTTGTGCTGTTACTTTATGCCTTTTCATATTAATGCAGTGTGAAGTCTTTATTTCTATGAGGTTTTTATGAGGTTTTAGGGTATTTATATTTATTTACTAATATATTTATGTATTTATACAGATCATCTCATGAATTTGTTATCTATATGGAGTTTGAAACCAGGTTTTCTCGGGGCTATATTTGGTAAATATTTTTTCCTCAGGGCCCCCTGCAGACACATATATATTAGTGAATGTTTGTATTGGATGCCCCGGACCTAAATATTAACCTCATACTACCACTAGGACAGAAGAAATATCATTGCATAAATAACTCTCCCCACATGTATAAATTTCATTTTCCCCTTGTGTATGTTCCCAGATTTTCCCCTGAAATATTAAGCATTATGTTCTGTATAAGTAGTTGATCTGTTTTTCAAGTACTGTAGCACGTAGTCACTTTATAGGTCTATTATGGTGAGGGAGGATAATTACAAGGTCTATGGTTTTTTAATGGTAGGTAGTACAGGACTAATATATTGACTTTGATAGCTTTCATCTTATCCTGACCAATCATGGTATATTTTATATAAATTAATTTTTACGGCGGTACCCGGATACAGGGTTTTAAAATTTATATTTTGCACATTTGTTAATTTCCACGTTGCACTTTTTACATCTTTTTACAATGGACGGACAGGGTACTGAATTACAAATTATGCATTTATGCAGAAATAGGTTCACGGACATCATTCAAAAATGTCAATCTCTCACAAGTGAAGTTAACAGGTTTTTTTAAAAAATTGGAGAATTTGATGATCTGTATTGTGGGCATTTATGCACAATATACTATTGTATTTTGTCTATGTCCATGGGATTTTTTTGAGCACTTGCACTTTAAAAATGGGGGCTTAGCTTAGGCTGTGTCATGTGATCGAGGCCGCGTTGACGGCAGAAACGCGTCATGGCAGAAACCGGTGATGGTGAAACAAAATAAAAATTGCTGCACTTATCTGGGTCTACGCTCGTTTTTTACAACGGAAAGGAAACGGAGGCGAGGTGTTTTGATATATATATATGTATGTATGTGTATATATGTGTATATATGTATGTATGTTATCTGCACTTACAGAGCGCACGGCTGCCCTAGCCACGGGGTGTCGCAGCGCTAAATCTGATCGAAGCGGACAGAAAGGCAGTTAGGCTAAAGGTTGGAGAAGAGCCACGTCTTAATCATTTTTCTGAACGCCCAGTGGTCTTGCATGCCACGGGCAGCAAAAGGAATGGAATTCCAAAGGGCAGGTGGCAGTGCCCTGAATGAGCCCCCCCCTGCTCTTGTCCTGAGCACCCGCGGGACACAGGCCAGATGCAGGTCCGTGGAGCGCAAGGCTCGGGCCGGAGCATACATCGAGCACAGCTCGCTCAGAATTTGCTCACCTAGGCCATGCAAGATCTTGTGTGTAGTGCATAGGGTCTTAAAGTGGACTCTCTGTACTATAGGCAGCCAGTGAAGCCGGCGAAGGTCAGAGGCATGGCAATACTTAGGTAGTGCAAAGAGCGTGCGGGCAGCCGTGTTCTGTGCCCGTTGAAGTCTTTTAGACGCTGCTTTGTTGGCGCCAAGTAGTAGCAAATTACAGTAGTCTAGTCGTGACAGCACAGTGGATTGGATGATCATCTGTCGGGTGGGTGCATCAAAGAATCCCAAAATGGGTTTCCGGCCACGTAAAAGACCAAAGCAAGTGCCCGCCTCATTCTTAGCATGCCCCTCAAACGAAAGGGTGCTGTCCACCACAACTCCCAAATTCTTAACCACGCTTTTCGGCTGGGGAGGGATTTCAAGGGCCATAGGCCACCATTGATGCCCCATAGATGGGTATCTCAGCCCACCAAAAGCACTTCTGACTTGGTGGAATTCAACTGCAAGTAGTTGTCGGCCATCCATTCAGAGATGGCCGTGATGTCGCCTTGGAATTTCGCCTGATCTTGCTTAGAGTTGTTGGAAAATGTAAACACCAGTTGGGTATCATCGGCGTATGATACCATGGCCATGTTCCGGGCTATGGCCAGAAGGGCCAGGGGGCGGACATAAATATTAAATAGGGTGGGGCTCAGGACAGATCCCTGAGGAACACCCCAGCTGAGAGGATGGACCTTGGATGTGAAAGGAGGAGCAGAGACCTGGAAAGACCGATCGGTCAAAAAGGACGCGAACCAGGCCAGAGCCTTGCCGTTGACCCCGATCTCTAGCCGATGTAGCAGAATCCTGTGGGAGACCGTGTCGAAGGCTGCGCTAAGATCCAACAGGAACAGTGCCGAGGTTCTGCCCTCATCCAAGGCAGACCGTAGCTGCTCTGTATCTGCAAGTAGTGCCGATTCAGTGCTATGTCTAGGCCGGAAGGCGTTTTGTGACCTGTCTAGAATCTAATTGGCTTCTAGGTATTGAGTCAAGATGGAGTTGACATAGGACTCCATGATTTTAGCAAAGTAGGGGAGCAGAACGTTTTCAGGCAGAGACGCATCCAGCGTCGTTTTTTTTAACAAGGGGATAACTTTGGCATGCTTCCAGGACTTGGGGATCACCGCCGCTGATAATGACCTGTTAATCAGCTCCCAGCCCTCCGGTAGAAGGCAGTCGTGGAATTTTCTAAAAAGATCAGTTTTTAAAGGATCATCAGGGGAGCCTGATTTTACCTAGGCCGACAGGGCCTCCATGTCTTTAGGGGACATGGGCAGAAGGTCCTGGAGGGAGTAAGGCATAGCGACCAAGAGTGGATTCCTCCGGTGATCGGAGGAAGCCTTCCTCAGACAAAATGCGCTGTAAATGCATTCCACTTTGCTAATAAAAAATGTAGCCAGTGTCTCGCATTGCAGATTGGAGGATATAGAGTTAATGACAGTAGGCGGGGGTTTTACCATTTCTTTTATAAGGGAAAAGATGGTTTTAGTTAGATTACTGCTCGTAGTAATCAAGTTAGCATAGAACATTGCCTTAGTCTTCCGGACCAGTTTATGGTACAATTTAACTGCGTTCCTATAGATAGTTTTTGCTGTGAGATCGTAAGAACTTTTCCAGGCCCGTTCTAGAATTTTAAATTTTTTCTTTTCCGTAGTCAGAGACTCGTTGTACCATGCGTGAGTTTGGGTCCGCTTGGCCTGGGTCATTTTTTCCGGGATGCAGAAATCTAGTGCATTATTGACCCATCCCCTAAAGGCAGCATCAGCGGTCTCTATATCTGTTGGCCATTCTGGGCGATGCGAGTTTAGAGTGGCTGTAAAAATAGTTGGGTCTAATTTGTGCCACGGGCGCCTCATAGCAGGCGGGCAAAGGAGTTGCAGTGGGTAGGTGTGTGTGTGTATATATATATATGTGTGTGTGTGTGTGTGTGTGTGTGTGTATATGTGCATCTCCATCCTACTGGCGACGCCAGTAGGTAGTTATAGTTAGAACCTAGTTTCCATAATAAAAGCATTTTTTGACTTGCCTATAACTTTGGCGTCATTTGACCTATCTTCATGAAATTTCCCCCCAAAAAAGTTTCAAGTTAGGTTGTGGTTGTCATGGAACATTTGGGGGTGATCGGAGATAAGGGTGCGTTTGTGATGTTAATTCCAATAGGAACCTTCAGCCACACCTACAGCCCGAACCGCTGAACGAACTTACACCAAGTTTGGCAGGGAGGTACTGTTGGATTAGGAAGTTCCTTTTGCCTATTTGGTGTAAATCCGTTTAGCTGTTTTTGCGGAATTTAAACCGAAAATTATAGTGATATCTCTGTGCGCGGATATTTAGCTGTGGTTTAGCGATTACTCACAAATGCACGCGCCAACGGGAATGCGCTGATTGGCTGGACGGAACCTGAACAGAAAGTTGCGGCCACCATTTTATTGATTGGGAATGGTTCCCGGGGCTGATAGCTTTTACAGAAATTAACATAAGGGGTCAGAGTAGAGGTACTCTGACCACATGTTTGAGAAATGGGTGTGTTAGTGACACAAGTTGTCCAAAATTGATTTTTTTAATCGTGTGCGATATTCGCGACCTTTCCGCGTCTGTCAGTGCGGCCCCCCTCGTGTACCGTCGTGGGGACGTCGCAACAACCGACGTCGTCGTGAACATTGGTGGAAATTTAAAAAATATATATTTGTACACAATAGGCGGTGAGTGTCACACACTTATGTACCTACTCACATATTCAGTCAGACACTTATACACCCATTCACATACCCAATCACACACTTGTATATCCAGTCACATATCCACTCAGATACTGATGTACCCACTGTCATACCCATTCAGGTACTCATGCAAACACTTTCAGACTCACTTGGAGAGTGACCCACGTGACCCCATGTACAGACCCGCTCAGACACTCGTACACCCACTTACAGACCCAGTGTGAAATGTTTGCTTCCACTGAGACACTCACTTGAAGACCCACTCAGACCTTTATGCACCAACTCATAGATCCAGTCACAGGCTCATGTACCCCTTCACATACTCAGTCAGAGACTCATACACCCACTCACAGACCTATTCAGACACTCATGCACCCAGTCAGAGACCCACTCATATATTCATGCATCGACTCTCAGATCCACTGAGAGACTTATAATTCCACTCACACACCCACTGAGACATTGATTAACTCGGTCACAGATCCAGTCTGACAATTACGTACTGACACACAGAGCCACTAAGAAACATATACTTCCACTCATACATTCACTGATAGAGAGATGCCCTCAGAGACTTATGCAGCCAGTTGCATACTTAGTGGAAGACTCATGAGTCTACTCTGATATCCACTCATAGACTTTTATATGCAGTAACAGCCCCACTCAGAGACTTATGCATGCACTCACATAACCGAGTGAATCATTAATACAGACTGTTATAGAGATATTGATAAATGTTTTTATAGAGTTAATTAGATAGTGATTTATCTAGTGTCATGGTTAGAATTAGTAAGATAGTTATAATTGTTGAATGTGGTGGTGACTATTGAATTCCTCTTTGCTTTGCATTTTCGGGACATGTTAGGGGGATCGCGATTACCGACGTTATTGCGATCTCCGGAGTCACTGCGAAAACAGAAAATAGGTTTTAGAGATGGTTTTTATAGAAACTCTCTAGAAAAACATGACTGTAGCGTGACGTCTCTGGATCGGTTCCTGAGAGTCGTGAGCTGTATGCGGAAAGCAGCGCCCTGCCGCACTGGCGCTCGATGGATGAGTCGCACTGCCGATGCTGTGACCCCCGGAGGCGTAGGAGAGCCCCCTGTGAAGCGGGGGCCACCACCCGACAGACTCGCTTTGTCCTCCAGGTGCAGGGGGGCACCCCATACAGCGGTGGAGCCAGCAGAAACAATCCCGACCAAGCAGTGCCTGACCTTAAAATGGCGGCGGTCTGGCACCTGCATTGTAGCCTCGTGAAGGGGCGCCTGGCTAGAGGCTTTTGCTCGTTGTGGGGAGCCCAGCCAATGCGCCACAGCAGCGCACCGGGGGGGGCCCTGGACCAACCATCACCCCCAATCTGCGAAGTAGGTTCTTGGGTGCCCCCGTAGGGAGCCATATCCGATCCCAATACGGGCTTGTTGACCTGCTCGAGACTTTTTTAAATCCCCTATAATTTCTCGGCAAATACTCTCATATTTACTCGCTGAGCCTGACCCTAAAATGGCGCCCGCAATAGTATTTTCGTAGGTGAGGGTAGATGTCCCTTCAGCCAAGAGGGTCCTGATGTTCTTCCAGGATTAATAACATTGCGAATTTAACTACCCTTAGAATCCTGTGACAACTTGATCTAGCTACTGAGTCATGGAGACTAATAGACTCGACGTGCCTGACTTTAAGATGGCTACCAAACCACATTCCTTCTCCTATACTGCCATCCTCGCCAGCTCCCACCTCCCGTCTTTGGATTCTAGACTTTTGATCACCTCCTGATCCTCACTCTATTCTGGCGGAGCCCGAAACGCATACATGGCCGATTCCCGGTGGAGCTGCTCCGACAGTTATAGGGGAGATTGGCTCTGGCACACCGCTATGACCGTCGCCTACCCAGCCGGACTTCGGACATTTGTCTCGTTTTCTTCCCCGTTGCTGTCTCCTTCCTGCGGTTTACCAGCTTTCCCTAGTCTTTCTGATCCTGATTTTCGTGTTAATTAAACCACTCCTGTATTGTATATTTATTCATTCTGTAACCATTGTGAAACTTTTGTAACACGCTGTTCCCTTATGTAAAGCGCTCTGATACCTCCGGGTCTAGCCAGCGGAATATATAAAACTCAAATAAATAAATAAATAAAAAATAAATACTGTAAGAAACCCATAGTGTGTAATATACTGTAATATGTGTGGATATATGTGTTTTAGACTTTATGGAAAAGGCGCGACGGTTGCGGTTAACGACGAACTCTCAACGTCCCGAATAACCATGAAAACAGAAAATAGGTCTGAAAGGTGGTTTTTAAAGAAACTTAGTACAAAAATCTGAGTTTAAACATGCTTACAAAGAAGTATGTAAATAGTAATATGTGCAGTGCAATGTTCAGAATGGATTTTTAAATATTTTATTTTTGGATGTGTTGGTGGTCTTTGAATGTCTGCTTTTGCTTTCCGTTTTTGCGACGTGTTCGAGGATTGCGAGTAACGACGTCATCGCGATCTCTGCATCACTGCGAAAACAGAAAATAGGTTTTGGAGATGATTTTTAAGAAACTCTAGAAAAACATGACTTTAGAGAATACTGTAAGAAACCCCTAGTGTGTAAAATACTGTAATGTGTGGATATATGTGTTTTAGACTATATGGAAAAGTCACGATTGTCGCGGTTAACGACGTCCTCGCGACGTATAGAATGACCGTGAATACAGAAAATAGGTCTGAAAGATGGTTTTTAAAGAAAGTTAGTACAAAAATATGAATTTAAACATGCTTTGAAAGAAGTATGTATATAGTAATATGCGTAGTGCAATGTTCAGAATGGATTTTTTTACATATTATTTTTGGATGTGTTGGTGGTCATTGAATGTCTGCTTTTGTTTTCCGGCTACACGACTATCGCAACGTCGTCCTGAAGATCCACAAAAACAAAAAAACCTTTAGAAAAAAACTTCACAATATTTCAGGTACTAGGGTGGCTCTGAATACAAAAACCATTCCCTAGGCGGGGAGAGAGGGTCACCTGCCTAAAAATAATAAATCTGAGCGCACTGCGTCTCTGGTAGACTATAGGAAATCACTAACACGAGGAGCAAGATCAAAGATGTGTCAGACAAAAAGAATGTATAGAAAATAAACTGGAAAGATAAAGCAAAATATTTATTCAAATTATTCAACAAATTACATTTTCAAAAGGCATAAGATGTTTTTTCAGTAATAATTTTAGATATGTATATATTAAATTCAAAACAACATAAACAACATCATACCAAGGACATATAGTGTTCGTAGAGTCCCTAAAGGACCAAATGGAAAAATACCCCCAACAGAATGAATAACGGCAACAACAGTTAAAAAATAGTAGTCATACCAATTACACACAGTCATTCATACCTAAATCTCATTCATTCTACTGTCTTACTCATACACTCACTCAATAAAAAAGAATTGCATAACTATGAAAATAGGAACCAAAACATCGGAATACAGTGGTATTATAATACTCAATCCATTGAATTAAACAGGAAACATCTCAGATGAGACGGTAAGCACAAAAGCAGATTCCAATCAGTGTTATTCAACAGTGCATCAATATCAATCAATGGTTGATTAGAAAAACATATAAATTATACAATAAATGTTCAGTGGTTCTTATATCTATAAAACCGTATGGTTCCTGTTTAAACACTAGGGTGGCTCGGACAAGAGCTGTTACGTCAGTTGTGTGTATGTGGCTGCTACACAAGACCGGACGCAGAGTTTCAGGTTGCATTAGTCTGTAAAGTGCAACGCAGATTATTGTTATAGATGCAGCCCATGCGATGGTCTGTGAGGAATGCAGAAACAGTTTTATTAACATGTTTCCTGGCTTTGTCAGTCTGTGGATAGAATTGATTTGACCACTTTCATTTCTGTCTTTGGCATATTTTAGAGTACACCAAGATAGTGTGAAGGAGAAGCATCATCAGTTCTGTAAAGGTTTCTTTCATAAGGATTTCCAGCCCTACCCCAGTTAATGTGCCTAGGTCATTGCCACTGCAGTGCACAATCATGTGGTGAGGAGCTTGGGAATCTACAATGGATTTCACCAAAGCCAGCAACTGATGAAACTTTAACCCTCTCTGGCAAAACCAAGTAATCTGCACATTTAGCAAACCCAAGTCCCTGTCAATACCTCTCTTTTTTTGCACCCTCTTTAGCCCAATAGATATAGCTCTGGCCCACAATCCATACTCTGAGCATTTTGAAGTGACGGAGCAATAGTAGTCAATAGAAGACTGGAGCTGAATAACGTAGTTGTCCAAAGGAAAAGCAGTTAAAGTGGAGGTGTTTTTAAAAAATATATATTTCATTAGATGCTGGCAGCATGAAAGTGAATAAAATTAGGTATTGTGTTGGATGCCTTAGGAAGAAGTCTGATTATTGGCTGTTAAAAAAAAAAAAAAATGTAATACAGACATGGGTATGCTTTTGAATCTGTGGAGTAAACAACACCTGCTGTATCTCATTTAGAAGTAGCATGTTACTTCTAGAATGTGCTGTGAACTTGTGACCTACTGGTTCCACTGGGTTGTTCGGTTCACTGAGTTAAGAGTGTATTGTGGGGGGGAAAGGGTGTTAAAGAGACAAAAAAAAATTTTTTAAGTTGAGGATTGATGACGAGATTTAAGTAACGGCAAGCTTTAATTTCCACCTCAGGACTATGTAATAAACTGTTGTGTAGTATTTAAATTTACAAAAAATGAAGCTAGACATGGGTTTCAACTCCCGTTTTTTTTTCGCGATTTCTCGTGATCATCGCGAACACGCATAGATAGGAATCTCTTTTTGAAAGAGAGGTAAATGGTTAACAGATACTAGCCATTCACAAGTGGAGATAGTGTAGTCTAAAATGAAAGACAGGATTTCATTTGCTGCCTTTCTCATGATCACAGAGTGCAAAATTGAAGAACATTTTATGGTTACTTTGTAGGAGAGTGGTGTACCATTCTTGTGCTTAGTTTATACATATCCTAGCAGTGTCAAAACTATCCACAAAGAGTTAAAACAACAATATAGTCTAAAACTGAATTCACTGGTATGTGCATAACTTTTTAATTCTTTATAAAAATGACATTAGAAATGAAGATGTATATGGGAGTTTGATTAAAAAAGTATATATAGAGATATGAAAAAATATATTTGAACTGTATCTATTAGAGGGTATGTGTTTAAGAGGTTAGTGGTGAATGTTTTGGAAAGTAAGAGAAAAATGAATTAGTGCCTCTGTTGCGTTGTGTACTTTATTGAAAAATAACAGTATAGTATTGTGGAAAGTTGCAAGGAGGAACTAAGAATGTTTTAACTGTCTAAACATCATGTGCTGAATACATACATTTGTTATTTGCATTGTGGCAGTTGTAGTACTTTTATTTTTTTACATTATTAAACGGGAGTAGTGTAGTCACAAATAAAAGATCAGAACATGTTATCCTTCTGTATATAAATTAGAAAAAAGTAATACTTGGTAGGTATGTATTGGAAAGTGTTTGTCAGTGTGGTTTTTAACTTTTTGACCGCTTTGCATATGCTTAGATGGTGAGATATGGTTGTTGTGCTATATCAAAAACTTTATTTCGGTCGATTGACCATAAAAGTGCACGTGCATACAATAACCTTTCATTAAAACAATCCATGTGGGCACGTGCTCAAACCCCATAGCTTTGGGTTGAAATTGCCATCACATGGGCCAGCACCCCATAAATAGACGTAGATGTATACAAATATAAAACACAAATAAAAACAGGTATAAGTCATATTGCCACCACTAAAAACACATTAAGAACAAGTCCAGTTAAAACATTGTAAAATTGTCAGCATGAACCTGAGAGTTGGTGTTCAAAAGCGTTCTGCATACACCCCACATGGAAAATAAAAAGCCCGACATCACAAATACAATAGGCAGGTAAGTGTTATATTTCAGTAGTCTAAATGCCTCTGCGCAGTGCTGAGTTCCCAAGTTTCTGCATAACTGGATCAACCATCAATGCCTGGCCTTCCTATAGCCTGGACAAAAGAAAAGTACATGGTGTTCTGACTCCTCTACATTACTGCAGGCCAGACAACCCAGAGGGGTTGAACCAGCCCATTTATTTGTGAAGGCACGTAGCAGGAGGACCCAGTGCCTAAATTGTAAGTATAGCTTCCTGGCTAGGGTGGGTTGAATATCGTCCAATACAGACTCTAAGCTGTACTGATCTTTAATTCCCAGGAATACTGCAGTGAGTGAGCCAGTTGTAGTATTCCCCTGCAAGTGTGCGAATTTGCTCTCCCTATAACTCCAAGCCAGTTCCTTCCTAGACATTGTGGGGCAGGCTGCCTCAGCATTATACCATAAGTTTGCTCTACCCATGGCCAAAAGTGTGTCCCTGACATGAGCTAACTATGGTAGTTTACTCGCACCATGGAGGCTCAAAACCTCCCTCAGCTCTACCCTGAATTCAACCAATTCCGGGGTAGCCCACAGGCGATGCCAGAATGTGAGGGGTCTGAGAGCAATTTCGTCTGCAATTGGCCTTAACCCAAGGTCCAGACAAAGCGGTGTAAGGGGGGAGCTAAGGGGGAGACCAAATAGCTGCCTGAAAAAGGTGTTCTCGATCTTGGTTATGGTGCGGGGAGAACAGTGCCCCCAGATTTCAGCCCCGTACATGGCGGCACTCCTGGCTTGCACATTATATATTTCGATCAACGGACCAATGGGTTTGTGAATGGAGTCCCTAAATAACTTGGACAAACCCCCCGTGGTCTGAGCTAACTTTAAGCTGTTTTTTTTCGATTTGAGCTCCCCATTCCATTTTTTCTGTCAAGGTGACCGACCCCCCAGATACTCAAATACAGACACCTTCTCCAGAGGGGTGCCTAGTAAGCACGGGTTTGGTTGGGTACTACTAACTGAGTTGAAGACCACATATTTGGTCTTCTGGGTGTTAATCTCAAGCCCTCTGCATTTACAGAAGGCATTGAAGTTGTCGAGGTTCCTCTATATGCCCATAGGTGTTTTAGAGAGCAGAAGAGTATCGTCGGCAAACATCATAGCCGGTACTTTGCGATTCGCTATCTTGGGCGCATCAATGTCCTTCCCTGCGATCAATGTCTCTACCAGTGCATTTATGAATAGGCAGAAAAGAGTAGGGGCAAGGACCAGCCTTGATGGACTCGTCTGTCTATGGGTATAGGGGTGGTGAGTTCTCAGTGTTTGCCAAACCTAATTTGGGCATAATTGCCTTCATTGAGCCGCTTTAACAGATGACATAGATAGGCTGGGGCCCCCAAATCACTTAAAATTGCTCACAATTTGTCTCTTGGCACCAAATCAAATGCGGATTTTAGGTCCACAATGATTAGGTAAAGGCTGCCACCCTCTATAGACACCATCTTCCAGTACAGGAGTTGGAGCCTAAAGATTTGGTCTATTGTGGACATCTTTTCTCTATAGCCAGCTTGAAATGGGCTTAGGACTTTGTGCTCTTCCATCCAGGTCTGGAGACGGCCCAACAGTACATGAGCAAAGATTTTTTGGCTAACATCAATTAGACTTATAGGTCTGTAATTTGTGGGAAGAAGTGGTGAGCCCTTTTTATAGATTGGCAGGATTTCCGCAACAGCCCAAGTTGCAGGAATCTCCATTCCCTGTAAAATAGCGTTATTCAGGGTGCACAAATAGGGGGCCCAGATAGTGCGTTCACTACAAAAGAGGTCCCCATGGATCTTATCTAGCCCCGGAGCTTTGGACGGGGCTACTTTGCTTATAGCACTACTAATCTCTTAGAGTTATCTCGGGGGGCCTCAGTGCAGGATTTCTGTGGAGGGGGGAACTCATTGGCTGAAATGCCACTCTCATCCTCCAACCTTGAATAGAGGGCCTCAAAATGTGTCTTCCAGACATCTGCCACAATTTTGGGTTGATTGGGCTGTTTCCCTTCACAACAGCCTGTATTTATGTTCCAGAAAGACTTCATGTCGTGGTTGGCTAGGGCCATTCTCAGGGAGTCACATTTGTCCAACTCCCACGTTTTTTTGGCATCAGTAATGGTGTTTTTATAAATCACCCGCTTTTCTCTAATTAAAGACCTGTCCTTGACTTTGATTGCGTCGATGAGGGCTAGCTTGGCCATTCGGCAGCTATCGCTGAACCAAGAATGTAGGGCCTTTTGTGCTTATTTATTCTACTAGTTGGAAAAATGGTGTCGGCCAATATAGATGTCAGTGCTTTATTAGTCTCAGCGACTTGCATGAGGGAGATGGATATGCCATCATTAGAAATAGAATGTTCCGCGGCCAGTAGAAGCGGGACAATGGATTCATATAGAGTGGACAGCTTATCAGAAGATTTGTATATATCTGTCCACCGGACTCTCCTCCTGCAGTTGGTAAGTGTTAGTCTATCGTCCGGTTTGGATTTTAAGCCGGGTGCAATCTCAGAAGTTAGCATTGCTGCCTCTAGGATCAGGGCATTGTGGTCACTGTTGTGGCGGGGCACAATCTGAAAATCAGCTACCCTGTGCCAGAACCTCGTATCTGCCGAGATGTAGTCTAGAATGGAGGAGTGCCCTAGCCTATTAAAAGTGAAATTCCCCGGTGAATCCGATTTGGTGCGACCATTGCATGCCCTTAGGGAATGCCTCCGGGTGAAGGATTTGATCTGGAGCACCAACGGAATCCAGGCCCTGGTTGGCGGGATGTTTGGCTCTGGGATTGCCTAATGTAGGTCCTCTTCACTGGGGTTTCCTCCATTCAGGCCATCCAGGGGCTCAAACTGACAAAGTCTCCACCTATGATCACTAAAAAATTATTAGGGATGGTGGAAATAAAAGTGGTCAACTGATCAAGAGTCAGCGATTCTAGACTGTTGCCAACCGGCCGGGAGTAAACATTGACCAAAGCAATTCTAACCCTTGATGGAAAGGTAAGAAGAATGCACAAATGTGAGCCGACCCAAGTGCAGAGCCCACCTGAAGGTCTGCCCTTTCCCCTAGTAGTGGCATCTACTCTAAATGACGCAAAACCCAGCCGATGTGGGTCCACCCTAGCCCATGTTTCCTGGAACATACAAACGTCATATTGATCTACAAATACCCCCCAGTCAGGATCGTCCAGTTTGGAACTAAGTCCTGCGACGTTCCATGATAATACCCGCACCATGGGTGAGACCGGGTGCCTGCCTATATTAAGGGGCCGAGTATCGGTCTCCTGTGGATTAACTTCCCTCTGGGGGACACATGCCCTCTGCGTCATAGTTCTGATGCTACTGTCCCTTTTGCCATCTGTGGAAGGTAGGGAATCGGGGACCACTATGGTAGATGGAACGATGGCATGCTCTTCCCCATGAGAAGATCCAGAAGGAGGGGTCTTTGTTATGGCCTTAGGCAGCTGTCCCCGGTGAGTACCTCCCTGCTTTACATCTGGGAACACCTTCCCTCCACCCACCTCCAGCCTGCATGTGGTACTAGAATAATAGAACTCACTTGTTGGGAAGGCCCGCTCCCGGGGATCCCCCTGTTGGAAGGAGTTCTCTACCTGACAACATAAGAATTTGAGTCAATCAACTGCCTCTAGGGCCACAAATCTGTTTGCTGTCAGAATGCTGAATAGCAAAGGTCTAGGGGGTTCCTGCCACAGACCAGTTAACTGACGATTCTGGTTCTACACCCCCTGCTCCTGGCTTGTTTGCTCTCTGGTTGCTGGAACTTGACCTAGGGAGTAGAAATAACCCAATGGGAGAGACCTAATACCTCCTTCCTGCCTATAATGATTCCTGCCTAAAAGACTTTGAACAGACATTATATTTTTAAAATTGATCACTATACAGTTCCCTTGCACATCTTTCAGTCTGTTACCCACCCAGCTAACCCTGCTCATCAGGAGAATCTCGCCTGCATCTTTGTAGGCAAATTGCCTCTGCCTGGCCAGCCAGAGCATGCACTTGTTCTTTAGTTCAAGGTGAGTTTCCCTTTGCCCCCTTTTAAGCTCGGGTACGCCTGCTAAAATAATGACATACAGGGCTGAAGCAGGAGGTAGATTAATGCAGGGCATAACAGACCTCTCTTCCTCGACCTCTATACTGGATACAGAACCATCCCCCTCCCTGCGACTGGGGCCCTGTTGATATGTACGATCTTGCTCGATTGGCATGTTTGGGTGTGCCCTGCCCCTGTTCATTACCTCATAGTTGACCTGATTAGTGTCGGTGGTGGGAATGGAATTTTAAGTGAGTGGGGGCTCCAGTCTTGCTCTAGAAGAGGCGGGTACCAAATCTACATGGCAGCATCCAGTCCCCCCCCTTAAAATTGTTGCTGGGTGGCCTGCCCTTGTCTCGAGCAGTTCAGCCAGCTTGTCTACCTGTGCTACCAGGGAACTGAGCTCGTCCTTTACAATAGACCTAAGCTGGACCTGAAGATCCACCACTAAGTTTGTCACGCATACTGGGTAGTCCACGGCTGCTCGTGCACAGCCTGCCAATCTCCTGTCCAGGGCCTCCACAGGGTCTCCAATGTATGGTGTCCCATCATCACACTTCTTCCGTTTGGCCCCCATCCTGACTGCTGGCTTAGTTTTCCTATTTTTGGCAGGGCCTGGAATGGAATCCCCTTTACGCGGGTGGATGTTGGAAGCTTCAAACGCCGTTACGGGGCCCGTGTGCTGGGCCATGGGGGAATTGGTAACCGGAGGGAGGGAGGTACGGAGGAGTCGGAGCCCATCGGGGAGAGATGTAGGTCAGTGGTTAAAGACAGCTGCCTTTCAGTTAGTTCAATTTCAGTGGCCACCACCCCTATAGCCCTATGTAGCATCCTATCAATGGTGGTTGGGGCAATGAAGAAGTGAGTGGTGGGGGAGGCACTTGCTTTTATCACTACAGCTTCGTTTCCCCATTATTGCTGCCGACACCCTGCCCCAGTTGGGTTGCGCCTCCGGGCACGAGAATAGCCGCGTTGCAGGATGAAACTATTAGTCTGCCCCCATGTTGCCTCCCGGGGCTGGGGGTGAAGATTGACTGCAGAAATACAATCACCAAAGATCGTGTAAGCTTGCTCAATGTTTGGCACCACAAAGACACCATGTCTAAAAAGAATTCCCTTTGGGAAACCACCATAGCATACTATCACTCACTACTTCATTCAAACCCCTCAACACACAGGAATATACCAGTAGCCAGAAGTCACATATATGAATGGTTTATTCATCAATCAAATTGCAATAGATTAATAAAGATAAAAAAGAGAGTAAAATCAATCAACTTCATAAAATCAAATACAATTTCATCACGACTTATTAAAAATGTGCAGCAAAAACATTTATAACACACTGCACCACCATTTATAAGCTAGTGTCAGTGATTCCTAAAAAACATAATTATTTTCAACATTACAATAACTCCAATTCTATGCATAATTTATATACAATAAGACCAAGAAGCGACGCGTTTCGGTGGTATCATCTGGTTCAAACCACCTTCTTCAGGCTTTATGTGAAAACGTGATCCAGAACTGAACAATCGTAATTTCAACGTGCGGTCTGAGTAATAGGGAAGTGAAATTCTCCCAGTTTATAGTGGCCAAAAGGTCCCAAACTGCACTGGATGAAAATCCTTTAAAAAATATATATATATCTCTATATCTCCCACAACAACGGGCTTGTCACAGTCTGTGAAAATATACCATCCGCTGGAGATATCCAAAAGGTACTATCCTTTGTTTTAGTTCAAAATAAACCTCCTCTTGGGGCCAGGATTTACATCAATTCCTGTTCTTTAATTTCACCCTTCTTGATTTTTAAAAAAAAAAGTCTTTAACACCGGGATTAAGAATCTCCGTTCCTCGTGCAAATCGCCCGTTCAACAGGGTCACCAGCGTCTCAGCGGAACCAGCCCCCCTCTTATCATACCCCAAGTCGGCAATAGACCTCGTCCTACCTGGTCCAGTAGCAATGATAGGGTCCACGAGGCTGTTGGGCGAGAAGCTTACCTGGCAGGAGGAGTACAGCACAATGACGCTCCCAGCACACTCCCAACTCACTGGATCCTGCCTCAGGACGCAACTCTACGAGCCAAGAGGGTTGGCCCAGCCTCCTCCGGGCTCTGACGGCCTTCTCCGCCCGGGCGTGCCGCGCTGTGGGAGACCTCCGCTGGTAATGAGCACCTCCGGGCGCGAAGTGACGTTGGTCCTGAGCGGCGGCGGCAGCAGGCGTTGTCGGGACTTGTGGTCTCCTGCCCCCACGCTGTGCACACTATAATACCGGGCTCCCGCGCTGGTAATGAGCGTCTCCGGGCGCGAAGTGACGTTGGTCCTGTGCGGCGGCCGCCGCAGGCGTTTTCGGGACTCGTGGTCTCCTGCCCCCATGCTGTGCACACTGGAATACCGGGTGAGACTTTTGAGTTTACTTAAAGATGCAGAGAGGTATATATTTTTTGAAAGATGGCTTGAAGGTGTACATCTATTAAGAAATCGCATATATGTTTACATAGTGATCTATGTTCAGTAAGGCTGATAAAATAATTCATGTATATGGTGAGGGTGGTGTTTTTTCTTTAAACATGGTTTGTTTAAAATTGAGGAGGATTAATAGTGCAGAATCCCTAGATAGTTCTTGTGCTAGCTTCATTTGGAGTGTAACTTTTGTTTGAGAAATGATGTAGGTATGCCATTTACAAAAGGTTTTGTGCTTTGACATTTTTTTAAATGTTGTTTTCCATTTTAGAAACTTATTGATGCATGTGTACGCTCAGTAACGAAGAATGCATGCTCCTAGAGAGCCATGTATGCAATTATATATCAAATGTGATATCTAGTCTTCACTAACCCATAGCTCAGTAGAAACGCATATATAAAGGACCCACAGAGTTCACATTTACTCAGGGAATCATCCAGGCACTACCTGTATACTCAAAGAATCATCTAGGCACTTGATATGCACCAATTCAATCATTCAGGTAGTATTCTTGTATTCAAACACAAACATATGTATTTACAAGTTTTGCTGAGGAATATCAATCAATCAATCAGGGGTTTGTTAAAGCGCGACTACTCACCCGTAAGAGTCTCAAGGCGCTAGGGGTAGGGGGGGTGCAGGTACCATTCCATCAAGGAAGGGGGTCTGTCGAAGAGCCAGGTTTTGAGGTTTCTTGCGAAGATGGGGAGCGATGTTGTCTGTCTGAGGTGGAGCGGAAGGACGTTCCATGCTTTGGCCGCGAGGAAGGAGAAGGAGCGGCCTCCCGATCTGGTCTTTCTGGTGCGGGGGACCACAACGTAGGAGAGCTGGGCTGATCGTAGGGTCCTTTGGGGTGCGTGGAATTTGAGTCGGCTGTTCAGGTATGCTGGTCCGGTGCCGTGGAGGGCCTTGTGTGCGTGGGTGAGCATCTTGAAGGTGATTCTCGCCTCGACGGGGAGCCAGTGGAGTGTGCGCAGGTGCAGGGAGATGTGGCAGTGTTTTGGCAGGTTGAGGACCAGTCTTGCGGCGGCGTTCTGGATGTTCTGTAGCTTGCGGGTGAGGTTTTTGTTTATTCCGGCGTAGAGTGCGTTGCCGTAGTCTAGTCTGCTGGTAACCAGGGCGTGAGTGCCGGTCTTTCGGTGTTCGAGGGGGATCCATTTGAAGGTCTTACGAAGGAGGCGGAGGGTGTGGAAGCAGGAAGATGAGACAGAGTTGATCTGGCGGTCCATTTTGAGCTCGGAGTCCAGGATGATTCCCAGGTTGCGTGCGTGGTCCGTGGGGGTTGGCGGGTTTCCGAGGGCGGGGGGCCACCAGGTGTCGCTCCAGGTGTCTGGGTTTGGGCCCATGATGAGTACTTCTGTTTTGTTGGTGTTTAGTTGTAGGCAGCTGTTTTTCATCCATTTGGCGACGGCTTCCATGCCTTCTCGAAAGTTGCGTCTGGCGGTGTTGGGCTCGTTGTATAGGGAGAGGATGAGTTGGGTGTCGTCTGCGTATGACACTATGTTGAGTCCGTAGGTTCTGACGATGGGGGGCGAGTGGAGCCATGTAGACGTTGAAGAGCGTCGGGCTGAGGGAGGAGCCCTGGGGGACTCCGCAGGTGGTAGGTGTGGGGTCCGAGAGGAAAGGGGGGAGTCTGACCCGCTCCATCCTGCCGGAGAGGAAGGAGTGGATCCAGTCGAGGGCCTTGTCCTGGATTCCTGCGTCGTAGAGTCTGCGTATTAGGGTGCGGTGGGAGACTGTGTCGAACACCGCTGATAGGTCGAGGAGGATGAGGGCTACTGTTTCTCCTTTGTCCAGTAGGGTGCGGATGTCGTCTGTTGCGGCGAGGAGGGCGGTTTCCGTACTGTGGTTTTTTCTGAAGCCGGATTGGGAGGAGTCGAGGATGTTGTGTTCTTCAATGAATGTGGCGAGTTGGCTGTTGATGGCTTTCTCTATGACTTTCGCTGGGAACAGGAGCAGGGAGATGGGTCTGTAGTTTTTGAGGTCGGTGGGGTCCGCTGAGGGTTTCTTTAGGAGGGGGTTGACCTCAGCGTGTTTCCAGTCGTCGGGGAACAAGGCGGTCACCAGGGAGCGGTTGATGGTGTGGCGGAGCATGGGTGCGATGGTGTCGGCGGCTCTGTTGAAGATATGGTGGGGGCAGGGGTCCGTGGGGGCCCCTGAGTGGATTGACTTCATTGTCTTCAGTATGTCTTCGGTGGTGAGGGCTGTCCAGTCGTCAATCGCTGGTTTCCGGGTGTCGGGGATGGTTGGTGAGGGTTCAGTGTGTTGGTTGTCTTCGTCGAAGTTGTCGTAGATGCTCTTGATTTTGTGGTGGAAAAAGGTGCTGAGTTTGTCGCAGAGGTCCTGTGAGGGAGGGATGTCGGTAGACTCGCTGGTGGATTGGGCGAACTCCTTGATGATGCTGAAGAGTTCCTTGCTGTTGTGCGCGTGAGTGGAAATTCTGTCCTCAATCGCTTTTTTCCTCGTTTCTCTGATGAGTTGATGGTGGGCGTTGGTGGCGGCTCTGAGGTTGTTGTGGGCTTCTGTGGATTTGGTGTTCCTCCAGGCCTTTTCGAGGCGGCGGCATGTGCGTCTGGACTCTCGAAGTTCGGTGGTAAACCATCTGGCTTTCTTGGCGCGGGTATTGTTGTTTTTCTTGAGGGGGGCTATGGTGTTGGTGCTGTCCGAGATCCATCTATGCAGGGTTCGGGCTGCGGTGTTGGGGTCGTCGTTTTCCGCGATGGTTGCGGTGGAGTTGTTGAGTGAGGAGGTGAGCTGATCGTCGGTGATTTTGGTCCACTTTCTTCGTGGGAGCAGGTGCTGGTGTCTGTGGATGGTGGGTGTTCTGAAGGTGAAGTGGACGCAACGATGGTCGGTCCATGGGAGTTCGGTGGTGTGGCTGAAGGTGATGGAGTTTCCTGTAGTGAAGAGGGGGTCGAGGGTGTGTCCTGCTGAGTGCGTGGGCTCGGTCACGATCTGGCGGAGTCCAATGTTGTGGAGGTTGTCCAGGAGGGATGTGGTTTTGGGGTCCAGTTGGTTGTCGAGGTGGAAGTTGAGGTCTCCCAGCAGGGTGTAGTTGGTGGATGTGATGGCCTGCGGGGAGATAATGTCCGTGATGGAGTTGGCGAAGGGTCCGCGGGGTCCCGGGGGTCGGTAGATGAGGGTTCCTCGGAGGGTGGCGGTGGGGCTGGCCAGTATCTTGAAGTGAAGGTGTTCCATCAGTTCTGTGGGCTCGTCGGCGAGTGTGCTCAGGCGGAGGCTGGATTTGTGGACGATGGTGATTCCTCCTCCTGGGCGGGTGCGGCGGTCCTTCCTGGAGATCTTGTATCCTTGGGGGTTGGCGATGGCGATGTCCGGTCCCGAGGAGGTGTTGGTCCAGGTTTCGGTGAAGAACGCTACGTCCGGGGTGGTGCTGTCGAGGAGGTCCCAGTTTTCGGTGGCGTGTTTGTGGAGGGATCGGACATTGAGGAGGATGCATTGCAGGGTCCTCGGTTCGGTTGTGTTCTTGTGGGCGGGTTGTGCTGGATCCGTGTTCTTGGCGGTGCTGCAGGTGTGCCGGCTGCGGTGACAGCTGAAGGGTCCGTGGGTGTCGGCTGGTGATGCTAGCTTGCAGTTGTTGTTGCGGCCTGGGTTGAGTGCGTGGAGTGCTGCTGGGTCGTAGCGTTGGCGGGGCAGAGGTCCAGGGTTCCTGGCGCTGGTCGCGGTCAGGTCATGGACGGGCGCAGACGGGCTTGCCTTTGACGCGCCTTCGGCCGCCATTAAGTAGGGGTCGGGGAGGGCTGGACAGCTGGGAGGTGGGAGCGGGGAGGGGAGCTGGATTGGGCCGGTCGCGCTGGGGGGGAGGGGCAGCAGCGGCGGGGAAAGGTAAAGGGAGGAAATAAGGGATAAAGAAAACAGGGAAAATAAGCAGAAATAAGGCACAGAAGAGCAGAGATGCAGAAAAGTGCAGAAAGGTGAAAGCTAAAAGAGGGTAGAAAAACGAGGAATATGTAGTCTTTTAGAACCATCTGGTGAATTATATATGCAAGCTGTGACACACTCTTTGCATATGCTTGGAAGAATTAGTGAGCTATATGCTTTGATAGAGATTAATGTGCAGATTGTTATATGCACAGTTTCCCAAAATTTAAATCTGTTACATTTAAGTAGAACAGTACTGAGATACTAAATACACCAGTGACACAGTGGTAGAGAGTCACGCAAATAGCTTTTATGTTGTGTTTTTGGATTCACAGTGTTGAGACACTGTATGTACTTGTACACTTGGGGCTAAATTTACAAGAAAGTTATGCAGCGCAGAGCCACAAGTCATTTGGCTGCGCCAGGCTGCATTACTTTCAAAGCACAGGGATGCGTCATATTTACAACGATATGATGGATCCCTATGTCCTCCCCTGTGCTGGCGCACAACTGGCTGCTATGCACCAACATAGGCATCCTTGCACTACGGTGCAAGGGTGCCTGTGTTGTGGGGATGATTGTTTTTGTGCAGGAATGGACGCCTTCCTGTACAAAAACAATCACAAGAGGTATTTTCCTCTTTCTATGTGTGCTGCAGAATGTTTGTTTGTTATATTAAAGTAAGTGCATGTAGTAATATATCTAGGTTCATCTGTAGATTTAAAACTGCAACATAACATGAAAACTGGATTTGTATAATGTGTAAGTCCAGTAGTAAAGCAGTTAGTACATTAGCTAGGGAAAAAATGAAAATAAACTTGCTTTTTTTTACAGATCAATATCTACATAAGTACACACAGTTAGAATGCCTACAAAAGCTCAGACGAAAAAGCAGCAGAAGCAACTGAGTATGTTTGCAGAAATAAGTTACAAAAGGGGCAATATGCAGAAAATCATAAGATGCGGAAAATACTGTCAGCGAAAATACAGAGCAAAAGGGAAATGTTATACAAGATGTTTCAGAATCCCACGACCTGTTATCTCACAAGGAAGAGTCAACCGCTTTTTGTCTGCGGTCAGACATACACTTACAAGAAAATCACCGAAAATACTTACAACCTAAGAAGAACAGAGGCCTCCAAGTACATTAATGACTACAACCCTGTGATTCTGAAGATGTGGAATGCAAACATGAATGCACAGTTTGTTGCAGACAACTCAATTGCTTTTGCTTGGTATGTTACATCTTATATAACAAAGTCAGAGAAATCTGAGATGAAGGAGATGTGGGAGGGGATTTGAGCAGAAAAGTCTTACGAAGAAATTGTACAGTTTTAGTTTGAAAATGCGGTCTCACAGAGAGATAGGCTCCTATGAATGTGTAAACCGGTTAAGCTCAGCTAGTTTGTTTTCTAAATCTAGAGGAGTTCTATGGGTGAGTTTAGGGCTTGCTAACACCCGTAACAGAGTACTGATTTCTTTTCCTGAAATTCAATACCTTACAGAATTTGAGCCACACAGTACAGATATTCTGAAGAGTAACGTGCTGGATACGTACTATCAAAGAAGAAGTCCTCATCTAGAAAGGATGTGTGTCTATGAAATACTTCAACATTATACTTTCAGAAGTAATGTCAGTAAAAACATAGATGAAGGTAAATTTGCTATGGCTGGATGTGAAGGATGTTTGGTGAGACATAACAAAGGAAATGTAATCAACCATCGAAAGCTAAGTTGCCAAACTCCAGACAAAAGAGAGTTTTTCTATTTAGCCTTGTTACAGTTGTTTTAGCCATGGCGAACATGAAAGTGAGCTACTTGGAGAATTTGACTGTTATGAAGACTTATTCAACGCTGTGAAAGATAACATTGAGTGGTCTGTGTTTCCAGTGTATCTTCAAATGTTGAGAGAAGAGATTGAACAAGAATAAACAATTGCTGCTGAGATAGCAAGAGAGAGTTCTCAGAGCAGTCGAAGTACAGCACATGTAAGTCAAGATCTCTTGGACAGCCAATCATTGAAACTTAAGCTTCAATAGCTATGAATGAGGTGGAGAATGCAATGCAGCAAGTTAGACGGGAAACTGTGGATCTAGAACTATTAATACAGAAATTAAATGCAGACCAGAAAGACATTTTTGAAGAGGTAAAAAGTACAGTAGAACATGGATTTCTGCATGAGAAAAAAAGTGTGCCTGTTGTACATATAAACCAGTTCTATTGTCCATAAGTGGTCAAGCTGGAACTTGAAAAAGCTCCTTGATTAAAGTACTGACAAGTTACCTACTGAAGATTCCAATTTGTCGTGTGTAGTCACTGCACCAACAGGCTTAGCTGCTCATAATGTTCAAGGAGTTACCCTTCATCGATTATTAATGCTGCCTGTTGAACAGGACTATAAATTACAATACAACAAATTATCTGGTGATGCTTGTCATGAAGTGGCAAGATTATTAAAGAAATTAAAGCTACTAATTATTGATGAAGTCAGCATGGTGTCTAACCTAATGCTAGCTTTTATACATTTAAGAATGCAGCAAATATTAAAAACTGACTACGATGTACTTTTTGGAGGAAAACACTTAATAGTCTTTGGAGACCTGCTACAGCTAACTCTCGTAAAAGGACAACCTGTATTCAAGAAACTGCTACATAATGAAATAAGGAATTCACTAGAAAGTATTGGAAATGTAAACATTTGGGAAAACTCTCAATACAAAGAGTTAATCCAAAATATGCACCAAGCATCTGATATGCATTATGGATATATACTAAAGGACATAAGAGTGGGAGTCCTCACAAAAGAGGGAAAGACAGTATTACAAACCCGTCTCATCAAAAAGATAAGTCTATTGTTTGTTTGATGCCAACTCTTGAGGAGCGTAGTAAATTCAATGAACAATTATTGCAACTGAAAAAAGAAGAGATAATCGAAATTAGAGAAAATGATAAAATGGAACATCAAGGAGCTACAGTGCTACTAACAAAAAAACTGCAAACAAAATTGGATAGTTTTGAAAAATTTGCATCGAAAACTGCCGGATTAGAAAAACAGTTGCGTATCAGTAAAAATTGTTGTGTAATCTTATGTCGTAATTTAAATGTTGAAGGGCTACTGAATGGCGTAATGGGTAAAGTTATGAAATGTATTAATTATCCAAACGGAAATGATGTGGAATACTTAGCTATAAAATGTGATGTTATTGTTGAAGTTAAGCAGATTGGTAGATGCGTTGTACGTTTCCTACTTGTGAAAGACTTGAATGTCAAGCGAAAGCAGTTCCCAGTGTCTTTAGCGTATGCAGTAACTATTCACAAATCGTAAGGTTTAAGTGTAGATACAGGTCTTGTTAATATTGGTAGTAGTGTATTCAAAGAAGGAATGTCATGTGTTGCTTTGTCGCGAATTAGAACATTGTCTGATTTATTTCTGATTGATTGTGATGAGAAGAAAGTTAGTGCTGATGTGAGCTGTATAACGAAGTATAATCAGTTAAGAGCTCAATATGCTTCTCATTTAGGCCAGTATCCTATGGTTCAAAAAGCAATACTGTGTCCAAAGCGGAGATTATCAAAGCAGTCTATTAGAGTTGAACAGAAAAAGGAACAAAAAGAAAAAAAACAAGGAGGAAAGAAAAGAAAAATACAGCACAATGAGGAAATAGAAGGGTATCATTTTGATAATCAATCTGGAGTGAACTGTTATGCTAATGTAGTGTTAAATGCAGTATACTATTTGCCTCATTTCACAAGTTCTATTAAAGAAAACATAGATAAAAGAATGTATTTACAACTGTGTAGTTTACTTGAAGAATTAAGAAGTGAACGAAGTATTGTACATTCTGCTACTGGAATAAGAAAACTCACAGATGACTGTACTGGGTCAGTAGTGTTCTCTCAATCTTCATCAGGATGCTCAAGAATTTCTAATGGTAATGCTATGACTATTAGATGAAAATGTGGATATCAATTAATTATTTGGTGTAATTTATACATGGACCCATAACTGTGAAGATTGTGAATTTACGTACAGCACTGAAATCAATTCAGAACTATTCCTCTACTTGACGTTACCAGATTGTAAAGGTGAGCCCTTTGAAAATGTATCTACAAACGCCCATCAAGATATGACCTGTCCAAACTGCAGGTCAGTACTTAGGTCAGCGTTGTTTCTGCAAAGGTGTGGAAAATATGTCATGGTCCTGCTACAACGATGCAGAGTGGATTGTACTAAATTAGGAACTGAAATTGCAAACTTTAAAGCTACAAAAACTTCCATCTAAAAAAAATAAACTTTCACAACTATAGCAATCATATTTCATGAAGGAGTTAATATAACCTCTGGACACTACACACTACACAAGATATTTAAGATGTCAAACAGGATGGAAAGAGTGCAGTGACATACAAGTGACATTCAAATCAAGACTACCAAAAAGTTACCAAACTCAGATCGTCTATTTCTTGAACCGAAGTTCTAAGGAGAATTTAGGATAAGAAAATGTGGTATTGTGTTGACATATATAAATGGATTATGTGTTTGTGAGACATATTTTGGCCTATTGGGGGTATTGTCTACAGCAAGCTGTTAGAAATGAGACTCTTTTTAACTGCGGGAAAGGAATTTATAAAACATTTGAGGGCTACATTGTGGTACTACAGATAAAAAGTAAATGGAGGTACTATAATACCAGTAGCCTTAAGTTGCATGTGGAAAGTCTCTTCACCACTAAAAAAAAATGTCCCCTTTGTTTCTGCTACAGCAACTTCTACATAGTACTGTATGTTATGTTTTTCATACATGGACTAAGAACATTTTAGACATAATTTGGCCTAACAGGGATGATGTTTACAAAAGGATATAAAAAAATGAAGACTGCTTCATAAATGTTGGATATTTTGTACCAGATATACAAATATCAGAAACAGTTTTAACATATAGTTGCTCTCATTAAGGTAGTAGCCTACCAGCTAGCCAATATTAAAAAAAAAAAACTTGTAGTGAGTACAGTGAACAGTATGACATAGTTGTAATGATGTGCTGTGCACACTTGGTTTCTTTTTTACAGTCCATTGATTGTTTTTTTACCACTGTTTAATGATGATGCTTCATACAAAGCACTGTTGAAAGTGAAGAAGTATAAAAGCTGAAAACAGTAAAAAACAATAAAACATTTGTCTATGTTGAATTAAAGGTTTGGCTAAAAAATATTGTGTGTTTGGTTGCCTAATGTTCAAAATGAAATTCTAATACATTTTTGTCTGTTTATATTTTTTCACAGTGGTTGGAGGTTGGGATATATTACATGTGTCAAATCACTAATCTAGTAATGGATTCATCGAGTCACCCTCATATACTCATCCCATCTCCCAGGCATTACAGTTGCACTGACCCAGTCACAACCTAGGCAGTCATCCAATCACTCCGGTACTGCACTTGCATTCATCGAATCTCCCAGCCACTACTCAGGCACTCATCCAATCACCCAGGCGGTACCCATGGAGTCATGCCTTCACTTAGTCACTACTAATGCAGTTATAGAATCACCTAGGCACTACACATGCACTCTTTCATTCATCAAGGCAGTACCAATAGAGTCATGTATTCACTCAAGCAGTAACTATGCAGTCATGCAATCGCCCAGGCACTACACTTGCACTCATCCATTCACCCAGGCACTACCCATGCACTCATCCAATCTCCCAGGCACTACCCAGGCACTCATCCAATCACTCAGTCACTACCCATACACGCATCCAATCACCCATGCACTACCCTTGCACTCATCCAATCACTCAGTCACTACCCATACACACATCCAATCACCCATGCACTATCCTTCCACTCATCCATTCACCCAGGCACTACCCATACATGCATCCAATCACTCATGCACTACCCTTGCACTCATCCATTCACCCAGGCACTACCCATGCACTCATCCAATCACCCAGGCACTACCCATGCACTCATCCAATCACCCAGGCACTACCCATGCACTCATCCAATCACCCAGGCACTACCCATGCAGTCATCCAATCACCCAGGCACTACCCATGCACTCATCCAATCACCCAGGCACTACCCATGCACTCATTCATTCACTCAGGCACTACCCATACAGACATCTACTCATGCAGTTACCTATTCACTCAGGCACTACTCATGCAGTGATCCATTCACTCAGGCACTACTCATGCAGTGATCCATTCACTCAGGCACTACTCATGCAATGATCCATTCACTCAGGCACTACTCATGCAGTGATCCATTCACTCAGGCACTACTCATGCAGTGATCCATTCACTCAGGCACTACTCATGCAGTGATCCATTCACTCAGGCACTACTCATGCAGTGATCCATTCACTCAGGCACTACTCATGCAGTGATCCATTCACTCAGGCACTACTCATGCAGTGATCCATTCACTCTGGCACTACCCATGCACTCATCCAATCACCCAGGCACTACCCATGCACTCATCCAATCACCCAAGCACTACCCATGCACTCATTCATTCACCCAGGCACTATCCTTGCACTTATCCATTCTCTCAGGCACTACTCATGCACTCATCAAATCACTCAGCCACTACCCATACAGTCATTCATTCACTCAAGCACTACTCATGCAGTGATCCATTCATTTAGGCACTACTCATGCAGTGATCCATTCACTCAGGCACTACTCATGCAGTGATCCATTCACTCAGGCACTACCCATGCACTTATCCAATGACCCAGACAGTACCCGTGCACTCATGCAATCACCAAGGCACTAACCATGCACTCATCCTATCACCTAGGAACTACAAATGCACTCATGCAATTAGTCAGGCACTACCCATACACACATTCAATCACCCAGGCACTACCCTTGCACTCATCCATTCACTCAGGTACTACCCATGCACTCCTGCAATCACCCAGACACTATGCATGCACTCATCCAATCACCCAGGCACTAACCATGTACTCATCGAATCACCCATGCACTCATTCATTCACCCAAATATTATCTCTGCACTCATCCATTCACTCAGGCACTACCGTTGCACTCACCCAATCACCCAAGCACTATACATGCAATCACCCAGGCGCTACCCATGCCTTCATCCAATCACTGAGGCACTACTTATGCACTCATAGATTCACTCAGGCACCACTGCTGTACTCATTGTAACATTCATGCACCAGTTATGCACTCATTCAATCAGCCATACACCAGTCATACACTCATTCCAACATATATACATACTTTATCTTTTTTTTAACTGTAAAAGGCAGAACCTTTTTATGTGTTTGATTTTTTTGTTTTTTTTATTGCTTTTGTAAAGTTTAAAAAAAAGTCTTCTTTTTTATAATAACAAAAATGGCAACTGGGACCGGAGGAATTCCAAAAAAGTGCACTGAAAAATGTGCATAAAATATAAAAGGGGGAAAAAATTACCATTTATGCTGTTTTACAGCATTGCGAATAGCAGTAACAATCTGCTCACCAGCACTTATAACAACACTACAATCTATGCAGTATGTGGCCATTCTTAAAAAACTCTAGAGCCATATCTGTTGTAGTAGTCTGCACCTCAAAAGGGACTTTCTGGACGGGAATTGTTGTTGCTGCCACTGAAGTAGATGGTCCTCCAGCTTCCTTCTGTGTGATCACCAGTTGGAGACGTTTTCTATGATAGGTTTTAAGATGCTATAACATGGACGTCGTCCCACATGATTATTTTTTGTTCGTCCCTCTAGAGGGTCTTGTTGCAGATTGTGCATTGCACTCGTTTTGCAGCAGTTTTAGATTTCCCAGATGGAATCTTTTGTGGAGGCTCCTCTTCTTCTAAATCTTCAGTCTCCACCTCCTTCACATCCTCGTCCTGTTGTTGCTGCTGACCCCCATCTCCTTCCTGTGTTGCTGTTTTTAATGAAAAAAAGGGCACAAACTCTCCACAGCAAGATCGATCCACCTGCTCAGAATAAAGTTCTATGAAAGAAGATTCATGAAGGAGAAGTGGGTGTGGACTTCCTATTGATTTTACTGAAAACTATATTATCCAATGATATTCCTTGCTTTCCCAGTCATGTGATATTAGCGGTGACCGACATCTTCACAGTTACCACGCAAAAGCAGAAATTAAAAATACAAGTTTAAAATAGTTTTCTTTAAAAATGGAAAGAAAAGCAGAACTTTCAATACTATAATGGTGAACCAGCTATACTGAAACTTGTTCACAATACATATATATATATATATATATATATATGTTTCAGTGTTCTTGAAAAACGCGCTGTATCCTCAATTACTGACATCATCGCGACTTCCGCTGTCTCCGCGAAACTGAAAATAGTGTTTGATAACGATTTGTCTCGAAGCTCACTACAAAAATGAGTTTGAAAAGTACACTAATAAAGGTCTACTGTTAAATATACTGTAGAATATGTCTATATATATGTTTTACACTTTGTACAAAATGCGCTCTTTGCGACTACTGACATCACCGCAATGACGTCGGTAGTCGCAAATATAATTTTTTTTTGTAAAGGTGGTTTTCTCCTAAAGTGATCACAGAAAGAAAAGTGAAAACAATATCTTACTAAATATTTAGACATACTTTATTTAAAAAATGTCTAAGTGTATTTTTCAGTATGTGAAATACATTTACTAATCACAGATTCTCCACAGTAAATGCGACAATGTTGTGCTGCCTCACAAAATTGTTAAAAATAAAACCACTTATTAATGTACTTTCTGATAAACACATACCAAATCAAAAAATGAGTGGTATATAATATAAATGTAATATGCAATTATATAAAGAAAATACGAAAATCTTAGAGGTTCACTTAAATGTTACAATTAAGAAATGGAATTTTAGAAAACTTTAGAAATTCACTGAAAAACCAAAGGTTACAGGGACGTTATAGTGCAGAATTTGCATTTAAAAAACCTTAGAAATTCACTGAAAAAACCAAAGGTTACGGGCCGTTATAGTTAGGCTTACATTTCACTCGTACAAAACCAGAGAAATTCAGCAGTTATAGTTAGCTGAGCTAACTAACTCGTGCCCCTGCAATGCACTGCTTATGACCTCACATATTACATCACTCATGATATGGTTAGTGACATCACTGATTACATCACGGATGACATCTCAAATGACATCCTGATGACATCATCCACAGAATCCTTGACGCACCCCCTCACATCTCAATATAACATTTCATACACCCACTTTAACTTCTAAACTAGCATTCTCAAAAACATTGGCACATCCAAAGCAGTACTTACACACCCACTCACTGTATATAGGTCTACACACACACATCCACTCAGTTACCCATACAGCCACTCATACACCAACTCACTCACTAATACAGCCACTGATTAATCCACTCATAGACCCATGCAGCCACTCACACTGTCAGTCACTCATAGAGCTACTCACACACCTACTTAACCTGCTCACTCACCTATAGAGTCAATCACAAAGCCATTTACTCACCTATACAGTTATACACACACCCACTCATTTATTGATACAGATACGAACACATACTCGCTCACTTTTACAGTCACTGACACAAGCACACACTCACCCATACGGCCACTCTCAATCACTCAGTCACACATACAGTCACTCATATACTCCAGCGCTCACCTATACTGCCTTTCACATATGCAGTTACTCACCCATATACCACGGACACATCCGTTCACTCACCCACACAGCCATATACACACTCACCCATTTAGTCCCTTACACACACACACACACACACACACACAATCACACAATCATTAACCCATAGAGTACTGACTCACCCACGCACTCATCCATACAGGCAGTTACACAGACATTTAGACACCCATACATGTACTCAGACAACCAATCACTCACCCATACAGAAACTCACGTACCCACTCACACACCTATACTACCATTTAGACACCAACTGACAGACAGATATTCACACAAGTCACTCACCTATACGGACACCACGGGACATAGCAGGAGCCGACACGGAGGGATGGGTTCCCCAGGACCAATAATCGCTCCAGGAGAGATCTGCTCATCACCTCACCATTAAATGCATGGCCGGGCCCTGGAGGATGGGGTCCCTGGGCCTAAATTGGCCCAGGAGTAGGGGGCCACATGCCCTCCCCCTACCAATATATTTGAAAGTACTGGCCCTGGGGAGGGGGAGCCGCACGTCCCCTTCCCCCCTTTGCATTATGGGCTGGGCCCAGGGGGGATACCTGGCCCACCCGGGGGCATTAAGAAAAATAAGCACGGGAGCCTGCAGTTTAAAAAAAAGGTTTTATTTTTACCGTGGGTCCTCCGCAAATTCGCACTAAAATAAAAAAATTTTTTTAACTATTGTTGGACCCAGGTGGGTTCCCTGTGGGACCATACCACCAGGCCTCGGGGGTCAGAGTCTTTCTACCCTGCCTGCAAAGTTTTGGGGTTCCTGGAAAGTTTCGAGGTGATCTATCAAGCAGGGGCCGAGAAATAAGGTGGGTTGCTAAACCCAAAATACCTGTGCAATTTCTGTAGACGTTTTTAGGGAGGGCTACTGCTGAACTGAATTACACCAAATTTGGCAGAAAGCTAGATCTTGGACCGCAGATTGTGCTTTTTGTGATTTTGGTGCGCATCTGTTCAGTAGTTTTTTATTTTAGAACTTAAGGGTCAAAAATATTTGTCTATCTGGATGATTAGGTCCACGAGAGGCTTGAGACTCTCGCAGGAGCGCCAATTTAAAAGTAGAGCATTCTGATTGGCCCAGGGAGCTTTATTTCCCTTGTGCCACTTTGCTCCCGCGGTCCTCGAAATCCTGTGGGAGCTACTGCTCTGATTGGCTGCCAGCAACATGAGAAAAATGTTGCTGTCAGTCATTACAGGACTCGGGAACTTAGTCCCCTGTCCTGAACGTAAAAAAAAGGAAAATAACATCATGCGGGCATTTAGAAATAGCCTACTCCCAGGGTGCCCACTCTTTCCAACCCCCCCCCCCCGGGGCCACAATGCAAAATAATCAGCAATTTGAACTTGCGGGCCTGCATTTCATGTGGCTTTCCCTTCCCGAGCCATTATAGGGCCCAGGGAGCCCACCCCTGGGGCTGCATTTCATTAGGGGAGAGCGGCATGCTGCCCCCTCGCTCCCCACGCCTTCAAAGGCCCCGAGGAGCCCACCCCGAGGCTGATTTAGTTAAAGGGGAGGGGTGTTGTGAGCCCCCAGAGCAAATATAGGCCCCAGGGAGCCAGCCCCCAGGGCCAAAACGTACAAAAAAGGGGAGGGGGACGCACAGCTCCCTCCCTGAGCCTTTAAAAAGGCCATGGGGACCCCATCCCCCTGGAATGGCTCACTTGCTGTGTCAAATTGAGCACCAGAGCACCCACCCATATTAATGTAGGCCCCGGAGGATGGGGTTCCCCAGGGCCTAATAAAGACTCAGGCAGGGGGCTGCGCGACCCCACTTCCCCTTTTAAACAAACACGGCCCTGGGGGATGGGGTCCCCAGGGCCATAAGCTCCACCCGTTTGGCCCCACCCCTTCCTCATTAGCAGTATGCATCGATGTTCCTGCCAATTTCAAGGCTGATAGTGTGTTTTCTCCACAATCGCATGTTGAAAAAGATCTGAAACCCTTGGTGGATGTGAATGCATCATTGAATATTGGCACACAATCTCTTTTGTAGAGACTGTCCAAGACAAGTATGTTCTTTCTGGCCGTCTCTTGGTCTGAGAGCAGAGGCGCGGTTCTCCCTGCGAGTTTGCAAAGGCGCCAAATCACCTACAAACTCTGCAAATTTGGCCCCACTCCCGTTAGTAGTAACAGTGTTCCCGCCATTTCCCAAGCTGATGGACAGTGTGTTTTACTTACAATTGGATGTTGAAAAACGATCTGAAATACTTGATGGAGGTGAATGCATTGTTGATTTATTGGAGTGCAATCTCCTCTGTAGTGCCTATCCAAGATGAGTGGGTTCTTTCTTGTCGTCTCCTGGTCTGAGGACCCCGCCACTTCCCCGTTAGTAGTAACGATGCTGGCTCCGGGTAGGTTGCATCCAGGCCCTATTGCCAACTCCCTGCTGTGCACAGCCAAAGGCCGTGCGCATTGTGGGGTTGGCTGCTTGTGGGGGGTGGTGATGTCTCACTCGTGCTGCAAGCCCTCTCTTGTTTGCTTTTCTCTCTCATTTCAACTCCCTGCCTCTCCTACACTCCAATTTGCTTTCTTCTCTAGCCCGCTATGTGTTGCTCTGCCTCGTGTGCTGCTTTTCACCTTTCCCATCACCTCTGTTGCTTCCCCAACTGCTCCCCACCCCACCGCCGCTCATGACCAAAGGCTGTGTGTGGCGGCGGTTGGCTTTGCGGATGGTAATAAAATATTAATTTTCAAAAAACTAAAAATTCACTGACAAAAAAGGTTAAAGTGATGTTATAGTTAGGTGATTGTCAGTGACAACATTAACATTTTGAACTAAAAAAACATACCGAAAACAAAACACAGAAATTCACCAGTTATATTTAGCTGAGCTTACTATAATTTGCAACCCCGCCATGCACTGCTTAGGACCTCACATATTACATCTCTTATGACATGTTCTATGGCGTCATTTATGACATCATAAGTGAAGAAGGACATAGTAATACGAAATTTGGATAAGGGGGGGCTACATTGTTGTCTGGCTGGTAGAGGCCTACAAGAAAGAAGCCTATAAACAGTTGGATAATGGTGAATGCTATGCCAGGTGCAATTGGAATGAACTGTCTCAAGTCAAGGCGCAGATTATACTGAATGTAGAAACATTGGGTTGCTAAGTCAGGAGGAATATATGTTTCTACGTAACGACCACCCTAACATTCCAGTGATGTACTTAATACCCATGGTGCACAAAGATCTTGGGATGCCTTCTAGGAGGCCAATAATATCTGCTATTGGCAGTTTGTATAAAAATATCAAAATATATTGATTATTTTTTACAGGCACATGTCCAAAATCTGCAATCTTTTATAAAGGACACAGGAGACTTCCTAAAGATCATTTATGATATTCCTTGGGATGCAAGTTACTTTCTTAAGTGCCTTGGCGCAACGTCACTTTACACGAGTATTCGTCATACTGACGGGGTAAGGGCGGTGGAGTATTTCTTAAAAGGACCGACCACTCAAACTGCATAGGCATGCTCAGATGTTGCTTGCAATAACAAGAGGGTGTCTGGGGAACAACTATTTCTTGTTTGATAATCAATTGGTGATGAGCACCTATTTGGCCCCCAGCTAGGCATGTCTTCACATGGGCTGGTGGGAGGAAAAGGTGGTCCTCTGTGACCACAGAGAGATATGGTAAGAGCATGTGGTCATATGGCTGCGTTTTATAGATGATTTAGTTGTGGTATGGACGGGTACTGAGGAGAATGCTAGAAAGTTTGTAGACAAGTCAATAACTTAAACTTAAATTGTACAAGTGAGCTCAGCCCAGAGAGAGTGAGTTTCCTGAACTTAGAAGTGTTCATAAAGAATAGAAAAATGTAAACTAAATTGTATAGAAAGAAAACCTTCGGCAACACAATGTTGCATGCGTCTAGAGACACCCGAGACACCTCATAGCAAGTGTCTCCTATGGTGAAATGCTCAGAGCCAAGCGAAATTGTAGCTTGAGCAGTGATGCTACGGTCAGTCAACAAGAAATGATTAGCAATGTCAACCAAAAGAGGTACAGCATGCGATTGTTAAATGAAACACATGAGGTAGTCAGCAAAAAGGAAAGGAACAAAATCCTCTTTAACCGAAAAACCAAACAACAATGCAAAGGGACTGTTAGGCTAATCACACCTTACAGAAACCAAAGCAATGAATTGAGAGCATTAGTGAGACTGAATTGGCACATCGATCGGCCTGATCCAGTTATAGGGTCGCTAGTGCCCAGGAATGCTCAAATTACTTCTCATAGAGCATTTTCTATGAGGACGACGCCTTGGTGAAGAGCTGCCCTGAAACTCAAAAATCCAAGAAATGGCTTACGTGGAAAAGGGGGTTTTATGAATGCAGTAAGTGTAGCGCATGCACCATGGGTACTTATACGACGTAATATTTAACACCTTTCAGTGATATACATCTGAAAATCTCAGAGACCTTCAACCGCAAAAGTGATTTTGCAGTACATGTGCTAACTTGCAGCTGCAATTTAAGATATTTAGGCATCACAGTGCTGCAGGTTCATAAGCGAATACTACAGCACATGCGTGCAATTACTAATGTAGACCAGTCGTGCCCAGTTGCAAGGCACTGTGCTGAAGTTCACAATAGCAGTGTTTCACACGTGAGGTATTTTGTGATTGATACAGTCAATCAATCAATCAGTAAGAGGTTTGTAAAGCGCAACTACTCAACCGCGAGGGTCTCATGGCGCTAGGGGGGGGCCCGTACAATAGAAGAGGAGGTGATCGAGTAAAAGCATTGAGGCAACTCGAAATAATGTATATTTTAAATCTTGACCTTTTAAGTCCCCGAATGAGCTCAATAGCGAAGAAGACTTACACACTTTCTTTTAATGCAAGTATCAACATAATGAATGCAATTAAAATATAAAAGAATTGTATGCATCGGGTGTTGGGGGACCCTAGTGTAATAATCCACTGACAAAAAGGCAGTCTCTGCATCTAGTTGTAAATCAATGGAAATTTAAATAAGCCATTTCTTGTCTGCGATGCCTGTGAAAATATGCATGAGTATTCGGTCTATGGAATGTTCTATAATGTGATATCAAAGAGCCAGCCCACTTGGGCTTAAGAGTCCCAATGCCTTTTCTTAAACACATTAGCAATTCAAATATGGAGCAGTCGACAACTGGGCATCAACGAGTCAGCCCACATGGGCTTGAGAGGAGCAAAATTATGCTCGATATGATGTACAGAGATGTTGTAGTTTAATTTTTCAAATATGCTGCTATTTTGTGTGGGTGCTCAGTAAGGTGATGAAGTTCTGGTAAAAATTGGTTTAGTACCATGATGCACCAGTATTCCCAAGATTAAGAAAATTGCATTTTAAATTATATATTCAGTGAATCATGGCAATTTATTTGTTCAGTACTAGGCACAATGAATTTGGCTATCTCGGGCGTAATTATGCAAGCCACTGTATGATGATGAACTGAGATGCATTTAAAGCTTTGAGTATGTGCGGGAGGGCCACAATGAATTTGGCTATTCAAGGCTCAATTTTCCAAGGCGCTTTGTGGCGATTAACAGTGATGCATTAATGAAGAATGCTTAATGCTTCGAGTGTGCGCACAAAGATGAGATGTTACACATATGATTAAGACATTTCTTAATGAATTCGTTGCTTAAATTAATTTTGCACATGGGCCAAATGATTTGAAATTATGTTATATTGAACAATGATGCATTGGAGCAAAGTGAAGTATTTCGGTTGTTTCTATGATGACGTGCAATATAAGCTGGCAAAATGGTGGAGTAACATTTGTGTGATGAAGGCCAGCGGTGGCCGCCGCCGAAACACTTTACGGTGTGTATGTCAAAAGAAAAACATTTATTTGGAACAAACTCTGTGTCTGCATCAATCCTGTGGGAGGGATCACGGTTGGAGGATTGACAGCGAATTGATATATAATGCTATTTTTAAAAGCAAATATACTTCCTGTGTGGTGTAAAGTACCAAAAAAGGGGCTGCGTTGTACTTAACTGTGTGGTAACGTGCTGTATCGTAAAGGATGCGTGAAAAGGGCTATATACCTGATTCAGGTATGCCAAAAATCACTTCTAGTACAGAGTCCTTCCCTTCGACTTGAAGTCATCCTCTCAAGCTTTGTCAAAGTGCATAGCAGTGACAATGGCCTTCCTTTATTGCAAAAGGATCTTCATTTACCGTTACCTCAATGACTGGGTTCCTTACGGTGAATTGCAAGCATAAGTCTTGCCAAGATTAGAACACAACTATAGAATTTCTTCAAGATTTTTATCTGTCTAACAGTGTGAAACAAGAATTGGTAAAGTCGATAAGTCTTTCCTTTAAGAACTAGTGGCTCTGCTAATGTCTTTTGGCCATGCTGTTCTGCATCAGCACGAAGCTGTGCAACATGACCAAAAGTTAAAAATGATACAGCCTTGTCATTTTTTAGGTAGGTACGCACATGCGTGATGTCTGTACATGCATGCGTCATTACGCATATGCGCCTACAGGCTGAAAGAGTACTACGGAAGCACTTTAAAAAAAAAAAAAAATGAAAGCTGAGAGTCCGGCTGCAGTTTGCTGCCTGGTCTTCCGACAACCCTAAAAAAGTTGGTGGGCATTGGAGGCAATGGAGGAGCAGTTGGGGGAAGCAACAGAAGTGATGGGAAAGGTGAAAAGCAGCAAACGAGGCAGAGCAACACATAGCGGGCTAGAGGAGAAGACCATAAACAAGAAAGCAAATTGGAGTGTAGGAGAGGCAGGGAGTTGAAATGAGAGAGAAAGCACACAAGAAAGGGCTTGCAACATGAGGGAGTCATCAACGCGGAGCACCGGTGGTGGGGGGGGGGGTATTTTGTTTGGGTAGAGCTGGAAAACACATGTACTCTTGTGGAGAGCTTAAACAAAGGAAAAAAGTAGTTCCCTAAAAGGGGGCAGTGGAAGGATAGACGTCAGCCAGTCATAGAGATCTTATAGAACCTATACTCCATGGAAGGGACAAACATGCGATGGACAAGCTGGGACAAGGAAAGTCATGGAAAAGAAGAAGGCAAACAAAAGTTGACAAAGTTAACCATTGGCAAGGGGTGTGGTCTGCAAGTTTTTGGTAACCCCACAGTAGGTCTTTTGCAACCAGACAGCTTGTACTGTCTAGTAGGCTTGGAATTGTTCCTAAAAATCATCCTTCAAATAATTACAATTTATTTAATAATTCACAAGAGTTTTAGACACAAAATAATCCAGTATAACGTACTTTGGGGGACACCCAATTGTCTATGCAAAACATATTGCACTGATTAAAAATAGAGCCTCCTCCAACAATCAGACCATTAGCCTTTTTGTGGATTCCCTGAAGTCGGGTATCTTTTTTTAAGCGTAAGCTAGATTGTCCAGAAGTCCCCCATTGAAATGTTGAAGACCAGTGGAAGCAGAAGACCAGGGATAAAGAAGTCATGATTTACCTGGAGAAAGCCAATACCATTCCCTCTCATGATGCGGTCAAAAAACATATTGCAGGTTATATTACAGCAAACACTGACAAGTTAGACCAATGGTAACGGAATGCTTTGTGGAGGGATGGGAGTACCCATGGGAAATTTCATGGCAGAAGAGAAATGGCCTCCTGGGGAACATCAGTCCAGAACAACATGCTGGAACCACGAGTTGTCTATCTAGCCTTCCAGTCTTGCCTCCCATCTGTTAAGCCCTACTCCATTCACATTCAGACAGACAACACCACCACCATAGATTGCATAAACAAACAAAGAGATACAAGATCAAGAGCTCTCTTGAGTGAGGAACAGACATTATGGCATTAGCCGCTAGCAGGGAATATATTATTTCGCAACTGTCCAGCTCTCAATTACAATTCTTGCAGTTCTAAAGAGGATGAGTTCAGCAGACACCTGAAGAACAACATAAGTGGATATTATATGATGAAGTGCTCCCCATCTTCTCAGTGTGGGTTTTATCAGAAAAGGATTTGTTTTCATGAGAGGAATTGCAAAATCTCAAAATTACATCTCCATTATCCTAGAACCTTTGTCCAAGGAGAATGCTATTGTTAACAGCCTAGCAAGACATTTTTTTATTTCTTCCTCCATTTCCACTGCCTCCCATAACAGCCTTATTTATGTCAGTGGGCTTGAATGTGTGGCTCCTCAGGACTTGCATTGCAGACATTTCCAGATGAGCGAATAAACCATCCTCAAGAGATGCTTACTTTGAAGTGAAAGGTACTGTATTTGGTGTCTTGAAACGCAGTTGCCCCCAAGGACATGCCATTAAGAAACTGTATTACTTTACACCTGGTTAGACCTCGTTTGCAGTAGTCTTCTTTTCACTATTTTGTCTTCTTTTCACTATTTTGTCTTCTTTTCACTATTTTGTCTTCTTTTCACTATTTTGTCTTCTTTTCACTATTTTGTCTTCTTTTCACTATTTTGTCTTCTTTTCACTATTTTGTCTTCTTTTCACTAGTCCAATGATGTAAATTTTCTAGAGGTCCTCAGAATTTATTTTTCTCTTCAGGCGCCCTTGCATCCTTTAGATTAAAAAAAGATCTTTGCTAAGCTAGTCAGTCTACCATTTAATCATATTGCAGGCTAGAAGGGGTGAAGATGAGAAATCTAGGTGGTAGAAAGTTTGTGGACCCTCGCAAATTCTGGAATTTTCATCCTGAGGAATGTGAGAAGAAGGAGCGATTTGTGCCAAGGTTTGAGGTTTTCAGGGCATTTTAGTGGGATCTACACAAGTCACACTAACCAGGACTCCCCTTTTTTCTTGTTTTCAGAAATGAATAGGTTTTGTATGTTTCACAAAGTGGCAGTCAAGCAGGGGCCCAAATACTCCTGTAGCACCATACATAAAGTTAACATTGGCAGCATTTGGGTGCAGTGTTAAGCCTTTCCTCTCCCATAGAGAAAGCACATACATAAATTGCATAATGATAAATGTGAATAGAAATGCAATAATAAAGAAAAAAGTAAAATGTAAAAAAAAAAGTATCAAATATGTTTCTCGCAGTTGGTGGGAAAAATGAAAAGTAAGAAAGTTCCTCACCCATGTACATGTATTTGACACGCTTCATCAACGGCTCTCCTAGTAAGCGCTGGGAATCTTACTTTTTTGTTGTCTTGCATTTGTTAAAAAGCACAAGTGTCACAGGTGTGCAGAGTTCACAGGCAGACCTTTGTGTGGGTGGAGAGTTGTGTGTTTGTAGTTTGTCTTGTAAAGTTGACCATCTGCCTAGAAGAGATCCCTATGAAGACCAGCATGGGCTAAGCTTTGACTATCTCTTCAGGCCTTTGTTTCACTCAGATTCCTTTCTAATGACATGTGGTTGGCTAGTGAATCTTTACTAATGCCTCCAAGGGCAATCTGCTTAGACTCGGGAAGAATGGTCTTTCAAGCGCCTTTAGTGTCTCACTGCAATAAATGTAACTCCTTCGACTGTGTGCTAGTAAGCTGGAGTGTCCAAGGATGTTGTCGTGTCGTTCCTACAAATCTATATAGGATCTTTGCATTTAGACAACATAAACTAAGGGATTGGTGTCCAAACTGATTCCAGACCCCCCCAAAAGGAAGTTAGCCTGTAGACCAGCTAGCTCACAGTGCCACTATAAGCCCCCCAACTGTTGTGTAGTTCCTATAAACCTATATAGGATCTGCGCGTTTAGACAACATACACTATAGGATTGGTGTCAGACTGATTTTGGACACCCCTACCGGGTATGTTAGCCTGTATACCGGCTAGCTCACAGTGCCACTAGAAACCCCTCTTACCAAGTAGAGAATAGTTCTTGGCAACTATCGAACATGACAACCCTGTCCCATCAGGGATCGTGGAAACAGTGTACTACTTTTCGCACTCGTGCTCACTTTGTCTCAGAGAGATACACAGAATAAACGGTGGGGACGTTTTTCAATGAGCATTTATTGAACCAGCGTCATTCTAGTGTAAAATAGATGTGCTGAAACAACCACTAGACAGTAACAGATATAAATGATTATAAGCAATAACAGAGTAAAAGGATGGTAGATTTCTACCGTCGTGCTAAAACAATGAATACAGGCAAGTATATAAAATACATGACAGTAGAATGCGTACTCCTACGATGCGACCCTAACTAGATGTACCTAACATGTATGTAGGTGTAAAAGCCAAGAATCCCTCCAGGCTAAAGTCAACCCCATTACCTGAAGGGAGAGACTGTGGGACCCCGTCTTGTCTCGAGATGGACACCCCGCAAGGGATGTCAGACCACTGCGAGCTGGAGTGTCTGCGTGCAGGAGCCTCAGCATCTCGCGTCAGTGTGTCGGCATGCAAGTCCTTGTCTCCTCTGTCTACCTTAGCAAGATATGGTGTATATATACCCAAAGTGGTCCCCCCTGGGGATATACCTTGCTGTGTCACTTCGGACTAGGATGACGGAAGGAATGACCCTTGTACATAGTTATTATGCAGGAGATGGTAGGCCTGCTGTCCTGCTGTGATTCCAAGAATCCTCATGCATAATGAATGAGGCTTAAGCTTTCCGGAGAAAACCCCATGTCATCTTTGGACATTACCGTAACTAGGTAAAAGGTCAGTACTAATAACCGTTATGTAGTGTAATATCAGGGGAATGTAGGTGAAAGGTGCACTCATTACCTGAGCCGATATTGGGGTACCTATTTGGAACATAACACAACCTTACCAAGGAGCGAATAGTTTCTGGCAACTATCGAACATGACAACCCTTGATCCTTCAGGGATCGTGTAAACAGTACAGCACTTTTCGCCCAGTCAAACGTGCTCACTTAGTCTCAGAGAGATACACTGAATAAACAATGGGGACGTTTTCAATAAGCATTTATTGAACCAGCGTTTTTCTAGTATAAAACATGTTTGCTGCGACAATCAGTGGACAGAAACAGATGTATACGATTACAAGCACCAACAGAGTAATTAAAAGGTAGAATTCTACCATGGTGCTAAAACAGTGGCTATATGCAGGCATATACATAGATGGCAGTAATCAAGCGTACTCCTAAGATGCAAACTCTACCTGTGTACCTAGCATGTATGTGGGTGTGAAGCCAAGAATCCCCCTCGGAAAGAGCCAACCCCATTACCTGATGGGCGAGAACGAAGGACCCCGTCTTGGTCTCGAGTTGGACACCCCGCAAGGGATGTCGGACCACTGCGTGCTGGAGTTTCTGCGTGCAGGAATCTCAGCGTGTTGTGTCAGCATTGAAGCTTCTCCTCTGGTTCCCCAGTGAAGATGTGGTTCTTTTATACCCAAAAGGTACCCTCAGGGGTTCTACCTAAATATGTAATGGTTTGCTAATATGTGTTGTGTACCTGTCGTCCAAGGATGACGATAGCAGTGACGTTTGTACTGAGTTATTATACAGAATATGGTAATCCTGCTGTGTACGTCCTGGGCAGGGGATTAAGATATGATACTAGGAATCCTCATGCATAATAAATGAGGCCAGTTTCGGAGAAAACTGATTGACATTTATTCAGCACAAAACTAGGTAAAAGGTCGGTGCTAGAACCATTGTGCAGAGCAAGGTAGGGCGAATGTAGGTAAAAGGTTGTGTAGCTACCTAGGCCTAGATTGGGGTACATTGGGGTTCATAACACCCACTGCTCATCCGAAGGTCGACAAGGTCAACTAATGCTAAAATATGCCTTTTCAAAAAGCATAAAAACATTGTCATAAAATTGAGGTAAAAACATCTAAAAACATGGTATATGATGATGCTAAAAAAAAAGGCTCTACAAGTCTGCTAAATAGTCAATATACTGTTAAATCAACCGAGCACACTGGAAGCCATGGTGCTCAGTGAGAGCAAAAAGAAGAAAAAATAAAAAAAACAATGTTTTGCATTCCAATTTGGCTTGTTTTGGTAAAAAGGCCGAATTGTTCCCATCACACGGAAAGCCAAATGTTTGTGTTCTGTGCGGGAGATGCAACATCACTGTCATTTGCATTCGCAGACGACGGTCCCTGTAAAACCTTTTGGATCAGGTCAATGGAGCAAAGTTGATCATCTTCAGTTCCCGCAGCAGCCGCTGAGGAAACACTCGAAACTTGTGTGCTTGTTGTAGAGCCGATGTCTGTTTGACAGGAGCTGAAGCATCCCTTGGAGGCTCTAAGAATGCCTTCATCAATATGGGAAAACGCTGAGGACACTGTAATATGTGGGTCTTTTTAAGGGGTCCAGTAGTACGTCTACGTCCGGTGGAGGAACCGATGGAAGGGGGTCAGACATGTCCAACACGCATTCGTATCCTCAGAACAAGCAGCAGAGCACAGGCAAGATGCAGTCATCCCAGACTGGTCTAAATGAGAGGCAACCAATTCTTGCTTAGCTCCCAAAGCAGAGGTGCGCCCAGATGGAGTACCATGCGTTCACGGCAACGTCACACAAGGAGTGCTTTTTCCATCTCTGGTGGAACTGGACTGTCCATTGCGTAGCAGGAAAATTAAAACCAGGATACCCACTGCAAGTTGTACGACCAGCGGAAGCTCTCCAAAAACCCCTCCCAATATGGAGTGTATAAATGTTGGAAAAACTCAGAAGATGGTTTGAAAGGTACTCAATAGTCCAGAACCTATGCACTTAAATAGGTGTACGATCCCTCTCGTATCAGACATGTTAAAGATACGATGTACCATTTCCCCGAAATGGAGTGGGAAGTTCTTTCGGACTAGTGCCTGTATCTTAGCTGAAGTCCTTGTAACCTGGAGATCAAAAGTCTCTCGGGCTGAGGTTAAGGCCACATCCTTCTGTAAAAGCATGGCTTTCAGTCGGCTCAGAGAATCAAACCGAATAAAGAAAACATTCAATGAAGGCCATAGCGGCGCCTCCCTAACTGTGTGGGTCGGTGAAAACAATACTTGCATGCAACAAGTAACCCTGGAACTTACTGTGGCCAGATATGCGATGCCTGGCACCATCCCACAACAACCTTGATCATTCAACATCAAATAACTCCCATTCGAGAGCAGTTTGAACACCGGATGAATCACGGCAGCTGGAGATCCTTTCATGTGACATGATAGGTTTACAACCGAAGCATTACAGGCTCCGTGAAGCAAAATATCCTGACAAAATAGAGACCCACTTAAAGAACTCTCACAGTCTGAACCGCTGAAAAAAACTTCAGTGTCCCCATTCCTGCATCTAAATCTGTACGGTAAATCCCAAGACTCATGTATGTATCCCTGTCCCAACGCTTCATACCTACCTACTTGGTGATACTGTAGACAGTATTAAAATTGGAATGTTGTGACCAGTGTTCCCTCGAAGGTGCGCACCTGCGCGTGCGCGCGCACCTCAGTGCACCCGAGCGCGCAGTGCTGTGTGTGTGGCGCGCGCACACATCCCCGAGAGCATTCGCGCCGCCGCTGCAGCGCGAAAAACTGGCATTTCCAACTTGCAGAGGAAGAGCCATTTAGCAAGTGCTCCCTCTCAAGGAGGGAGCACTTGCTAAATTTCTTTTGTTTTCTAGAATGCGGCTGTGGGGCTCATTGTGTGCTTCTGTTTAAGTATTCGTGTTAATTGCAGAGCCCGTCACGAGCTGCGATTAACATGAATGCTTTAAACAAAAGCACGCAATCTTCCCGCAGCCACACTCTAGAAAACAAAAGAAATGCAGCACCAAACGCAGCGTGTGCTTTTAGAATCACTTAAAAGCACACGCTGTGTTTGTAGACCTACTGCATTTCTTCTCTTAATAGAGCTGGGCTGCGGGGTGAATGTGGGCCTTTTTTAAAGTTTTCATGTTAATTGCAGCTCATAAAGGGCGCTGCCATTAACATGAAAACGTTAACAAAGGCGCACAATCACCACGCAGCTGTGCTCTATTAAGAGAAGAAATGCAGCAACTCTACAAACGCGGCATTTGCTTCCAGGTCAGGTGACATAAGCTTAAAAGTGGAAGCAAAAACCATTTTTTTTTTTTTTGTGAAAAAACATTTTTACTGCAACTTTTTTATTTACATAGTAACAAATGCATTTCACAACATTTTAAATACAGAAGTTTTGTCACATTTGTTTAAATTTTTTTAAATTCAGCATTCTTCCATTTAATTGTGTAACTTGCAGAGCTCATTGCACATCCAAAGGAGTGAGCCAAAATGACCACTGCAACCCTTTTAATACCTGACTTGTGAAACCAGCAAGCAAGGGTTGACAAGACTGGATTGTGCTGTCTCTGATAGGAGATCGGAAATTGATCAGAAGATTAGGTCTTAACAGGATTTGTCCTCTAAAGGCGTTTCCTCAAGCAATGTGCAACATAAGGTAGATAGAGTAGAGGATAAAGTGTTAAATGACCGAGCAAGAGGCCATTGTGGTCCTGGCCAAAATATAGAGCATGGATCCTCAAAATGTAGGTCCAATATTTTCGTAACCTGATATCTTAGTAGAAAGGTGGTGGAAAAATATAATCACTTCCTGTTACGAAACAACTGTACTCGATGTTGCCAGAGAGCCACCAGCTCGTTTTCTGCATCAATACATGTGCAGTCTGTCCACCAGGTTCTTCGTGCTAGGAGGACTATAAGGCAGCTGTTTTAATTTCTACATTTTCCTGCTCGTTTATCCTGGTGGCATAAGTAACTCACTGGCCCATCAGTGTTGTGCACTAAGGGACGGAGGAGAGCGTTATGCATTGTCACGCCTGGTTTACAGCTGTTCCTGGACACTGCTTATTTACAGCGATTGCCAAGTCTACATAAGTTGCCCTTAGGTCAGTATTTATCATCTTGTCTGTTTGTACTTTAGGGTAAGAGCTGGTGGCTGAAGGAGCAGGATTTAGTAGAAATGCAGTGGCCCTAGGTAATGCCATCGAATCTTTCTAAGTGGCCTCCTTCCATTCAATTCTCCCTAAGCCGTGGAGCTTTGTGAAACAGACAAGTGAACGGAACACATTTACAAATTAAGCTGCCTTTGGCTAAAGTTGTGCAGAAAATAAAAGAAATGCAGCAACTCTACAAACATGGCGTGAAAAGCACACGTCGTGTTTGTAGACTTGCTGAATTTCTCTTATTAATAGAGCGCAGCTGTGGGGTGATTTACACTTTTCTGTGCTTGGCATAGTGTGCCACCCGACTTGTATTTTCCTGTTTCTGTCATTGCATCCAGATATTTGATACAACAAGTAATATCATACCCAGGGCTTTAAGTGGGATGAAAAAACTGGGGGGGGTCTCGCAAACGGGCGTGGCCAGTGTAATTAAGGGCGTGGCTTAAGACACATAAGCTAAAAATCTGTACTTAGCATAGTGTACCGCCATCTTGTATTTTGCTGTTTGTCATTGCATCCAGATATATGATACAACAAGTAACATCATGCCTACAAGTCAGGACTATTGGCTTTGTCAATGGTTGTTAGTTGCATAAGATAAATAAGCAGCAACTATGGCTTGTATGTAATATTGAAAAAGCTTCAACTTAAAGCCCTGGTGACACCACGACAATTTTGCTGCTCCTGAGTTTCAAAAAGAGAAGGGAAATCCAGAGAGAAAATGACTCTCTTTAAAGGATTTCCCTTCCCCTACAAGGCTCACCTGGCATGACGTCATGCCCTAACTTCTCTACTAGTGAGAAGTGAGCAGTGTGAGCACGCGCACATCGATGTGCCTACTTTCACTGCAGTCTGGAAAAAAACGGACCGCCTGTGCCAGGGCACAAAACCGAGCCCGGTAGAGACCCGTTTCAAGGCCCCCTTTAAAAAACTGCCGGTGCTCAGCAGCGGTGAGACCCGACCCATTTAAAGCCCTGATCATACCTACAAGTCGGACTATTGACTTTGTAAGTGGTTGCTAGTTACATAAGATAAATATGCAGCAACAATGGCTTGTATAAATTAAATCCATCTGAATTTGAAAACAGCGAAACTCTCCAGCCATCTTTCTAGTTGTGATGAGGCTGCCAATGACAGAGACTTTCTCGAGTGTCTGTTATGGTCACGCTGGTAGTACAGTTTTAACAACTCCTTTAGACAAAATGTGACATTTTAACAAGAAGCAGTGTGACTGTTAATGAGATTCCCTTTTTTTGTACTTGCATATATTAGGGCGAAAGGGGGTGAACTTCTGTACAAAACTCAGCTCTGAAATTCATCAGGTTAAGCAGACTGTCTTGTGATAGGAGCTTGCCATACATCTAGTAGTGCAGCTTCCGTACTGTGGTTGGGACAGAAAAGTGACTAATGGGAATTCAAAAGTTGGCTTGCTTCTAAATATTTTTCAAATTGTAGGCTGATTATTCTTTCCAGTTTTAATGGGGTCAAAGGAAGGAAGAAAGGGGAAATGTTTGTGGTATTTCTCTATTTTTTTAATGTAGGTGCTCATTATGGCAAGTCTGAAGAATAGACTAGATGAACCTTGACCCAGTGAGACACTGATCATGGTAACAGTAGTCTCGAGCAGTGGAGGAGCAGAGTCTTTTTAGGGTCTTAATTATTGTTCTATTATTGTCTTGAGAAACTGACATCTAGAAAGAGTGTGTTTTTTATGCATGATGATCTGTGACCTGAGCATTCCACGGGACTAGGTGATGTACCAGTGCAGTGATGGTGCAGGTTTTCACAGATCTCTTGTCAGCGTTGTAATGTTGGTCTAAGTTTGTATTTTTTCAAGGACTTGAAAGTTGCATAGCAGTTCAGTGATCACTTTTCTCACCTATAAAAGCCTCTAAGCGCACTGCCCTCTCCTAGTCATCCCGTTTCACTTCATCTGAAAGTTTTCTTGTTAATTGAAGCTCCAGACGGGCGCTGCGATTAACCTGAACTTTAACAAAGGCACACAATCACCCTGCAGCTGCGCTCTATTAAGAAAAGAAATGCAGCAACTCTACAAACATGGCGTGTAAAGCACACGCCGTGTTTGTAGACTTGCTGTATTTCTCTTCTTAGTAGAGCTGGGCTGCGGGGTGATTGTGTGACTTTTTAAACTTTTCTGTGCTTGGCATAGTGTGCCCCCCAACTTGTATTTTCCTGTTTGTCATTGCATCCAGATATATGATACAACAAGTAACATCATACCTACAACAAGTCTGACTATTGGCTTTGTCAGTGGTTGTTAGTTGCATAAGATAAATAAGCAGCAACTATGGCTTGTATATAATATTGAAAAAGCTTCCACTTAGAGCCCTGGTGACACCACGACAATGTTGCTGCCCCTGAGTTTCAAAAAGAGAAGGGAAGCAAGTGTTAGTGAAGAGAATACTCCCGACAGATGGATCAGTCATTTACACACTTGCAGCTGCCATCTGCTCAGACCTGCATCTTGGCAAGATTAAAAATCTTGGCAAGGCCTAACCAGCCTTCCACCCTTCTTAGTGCGTTCAGGTGAGCACGGTTACATAGAGCAAGCGTTTAGAAATGACAAGATGGCGAAAAAGGCTCCTTATAGAACCCCCCAACGTCGATATGCAGAGACGCTACTTCTGAAGCATTGCCATACCACACTCGCCGTCTTCTCTGACATATCTTTTGTTCTTTTTTCTTCCACCCCCCTAGCTGATCTCGCAGTCTCCTTCTCTTCTTTTTCTTCTTCCTCATATTAGTCCCGCTCCACATTTACCCACTTTCCCCTTCTCCCCCATCCCATTCTTGTCTCCATTCCCCTCTCACTGCCTGTTCTTTGCTTTCTCTCTTACCGGTTTTCCATTCTCCGTTCTCCCTCCCAGTTCTCCAAAGCCTCTGGCTGCCTTTCTCTTTCCGTCCCTCTCTTACCAATTTCTCCATTACCCCCTCCCCATTTCTCGTCTTTGCGCCCTGACTTTTTTTCTACTTTGTTCCTCTCTCCCCCTTTCTCCGCCACTAAATCCTATTTCTCACTAGTCTCCTCTCCTTTTCCTTCAGGCTGTTACAATTTTGAAAACGCATACCACTATCCCTGAATATTAGATGGAAGCACATTTAGAATTTGGACCAGTGTGCCTCTGCAGTGTCGGTGACCTGGCCAAAAAGGACATGAAAAAGCTGAAATTGGATCATAAATCCAAAGCTGTTCTAATCAGGGGCCCCAGAAATAAGTTTGGCCTAGGGCACTCAAAATCCTTAAGATGTCCCTGTGCATTTGTTAAAGTTTTCATGTTAATCGCAGCACCCATCATGAGCTGCAATTAACACGAAAACCTTAACAAATGCACACAATCACCCCGCAGCCCAACCCTATTAAGAAAAGAAATGCAGCAACATAGCTGCCAAGGTTTCAAATTGCAATGTGGGACGTTTTCATAATTTCACTGTAATTATTAGTGCCATTTGAACAGGGCCGGCTTTAGTGCTGGTGGCGCCTGGTGTGACCATGTTTGTTGGCGCCCCAGTGACCACCTCCGCCACGGATACTCGCATTACCAACCTTTAACAGTGCCCCTCCAGTCTCCATAACCCCTCTCTCTTTCATATTTATTTTGTTTAATAGCGCCACTCATACCAGTGTAAGGTGTTAAGCACTTTACATCGCATACACATTACACAGAGACACTGAATCATAGTGTGTAAATCAATGTATAGGAAATGTTGCATCCGACAGAGGAATAAAATTTCTCTTCTTAACAGAGCTGGGCTGCTAGGGTTTTAAGCAAAAGTTTGGAGTGATATTTGGCGCTGCACACACGCACGGTCTGGTTCCTAGCGCACAGAGACTCTACACTGCCGCACACAGAGGAAAAAAATTAGAGGGAACATTGGTTGTGACTGGCAGTGTAATATGGCCATAGATTAACCATTTGGTGGAAGGTGACTCAGCCATGGTAAAAGGTAATTGGTCCAATTTTTCAATGTGCAGCATTGTGTATTTTGCATCTCTTCATGCCATTTTTGTCTGTCTTTCTGTTAGATTGAAGGTAGCATCCAGCTCAATAATAGAGTGGATCGCAATTGCGATTGTCCATGTTGTAATATAGACAAATCCTGTTCCATTATATCTATTGTAAAAGACACAATCTTGCCCAGTGAATAAATCCTGGATGAAAGTGTGGTCATACCATTGTCGACCACTGCCAAAGTCTTTTCTAGGTTAACCCTATCAATCTCTCAGCAGCCTCCTACTGGGAGATCTTCCATGCCTCGTTGTAAATAGCATACAAGAAGCTCTTTTGAGGTGGCTTCTGGGGGCCTAACAAAAAATCCCTAAGATTCATGTCATCGGAGAGTAAGGACAAGTGTTGTTTCACCTGGGACAGTGTTGAGGTTTTTAGCCACTCTAGGCATAACTTCCCAACACTCTAAGATGTCACCACCCCCGAGTGTTCTCATTGTACGTAGCATTGGTCAGGCCTATGGATACTAAACCCTTTGGTGGTACCCCTGAATCTTGACTGACACATTTGTGTCAATAGGCCAAATCAACCATCCCTTCCAATTGGTGTCTGATGAATTGTAAGAACCATTGTATAGTATGGCATCCAGTGTATCCTTACTGTGTGATGTATAATTTTGCCAACCCTCAAAGTGTGAAAGCGAGGGAATCTGCAGTATGTTCAAGTCCTTGACCTTGGCTAGCCCAAGACAGGAAGTCTGTTGCACTGTGTCGCTCAGGAAGATAATCTGATGTGGTATGAGGCATGCTCTAAAAAGGGCCTCACTTCCCTGAACTTGCCAATCTTTTGTCTCGCAGACACATTTTGTGTCTATACTGTCCCTCCAAAAGTCGAAACCCTGTAAAGACAGTTGAGAAATAAAGACAGCAGAGTATATCTGTTTCGTGTTAGTGAGCATATTTTTCTTTGCAGATGTCGGTGTAAGCTTATAATAATATGTCAGGTCTGAAGTGTTAAACCCAGATAAATAAGCAAACTTCTGTGCAAATGTTTGTGAACAACCTTTCCACGGTGTTGGGCAATGGTTGATGGTAAGAGAAAACATTACGTGGGATACTTGCTTTGTACAACAAATGATGCATGGTGTCAAAATCAGATGTATCATCATACAATTCATCACTCAAAAATGCAGCAGATTGTTCTAAATCAGACAGCATAGTATTTACAGTTTTGAAGTCCCCAATCATCAGAGAAAGTACTGGAGGTGATGATATCACTTAAAGAAATTTTGTGGTATTTTTAAAAGTTCAGTAGGACCATATACATCAAAAGAACCTGTCTCAAACTATTCCTTCGGGAACTTGAACTGCTGTAATGTTTACTAAGGACAAGTCTCTTTGTTCACGGTGTGATGATCCATGCGGTTTCAGAACCAAGTTCACATTTTGTGCTGCAGAGCGTTCTGGGGGGTAATGTCCATTCAGGAGCAGGAAAAAGACATTCACTACACCTATCCAGAGGACTAGGAACAGTAGACCAATTGCAATCCAGAGCTGTAGCCAGGGAGAAACAAAGTAAGTCTTTTTCAGCCAGAGGTAGAAATCATAAAGTTGTTTGTGGGAAACCGGAGCTGGTGGAGACTCTGGTTCACTTGAATCCAATGAGAAAGTATCAAAATTCGATGAAGTATCCAGACGCAGTTCGATCTATCTTTGGTAGCTCAGCAGGTTTTGTAGAACTGGCAGATGTCTCCTGTAGAGGCATATTCAGATAGATATCGGTATTAGGCCGAATTGAGATCTGTGTTTCATTTGTGATTTGTTGCTGTTCCATTTCAACAGGTACAAGTTCCATTCCATTGTTGGTACCTCCTTCACTTTGTAGAGTACAATCTTTAAAGGTTATTAATCTTTCTGTCTGAACTTCCTGTATGGTAGCGAGAGGAGATCGGCGGCTACCCAGGAGCCCACGTGGCCTACTATTCAGTATCGGCCACATAGTGTGGTTTGATCAGATCAATTGAGACTAATCTCTTTTCTTTCTTGCCGGCAAGAGGCGGAAGAAGTACTGTTCTTGTTCCTTTCGACAGCCAGGACAGGTACAGATGCTCTGTAAGATGGTCCAAATTCTTTTTTGTTCACAATCTTTTCTCTGACCTGCCGAGCGCTGAGGCCACACCCACAGGAATCTAGAGCATGAATCTACTGCCACCAGGATGTACCTGTAAGCCCCGTCAGATTGTAAGGGGCCGCAGTGGTACAAATAGACACATGCAAGAGGTCTGTCTGATATCAGTAACAGTGTTTGTGGTGGACGTGCTACAGTGGAACCTTTCATCTGCTGACAGATGTCGCACTTAAGTACAGAACATTTGGTCTGTTTTATGACACCTGGCCACCAATAACGTTGTTTCAGTAATGAAACAGTTGCAGTGATACCTGCGTGTGCTAAACCCAGACCCTCGTGTGCAGCTAGAATTAATCCTAATCTGCGATCCATGTTTGGTATTACTCTATCCCCAATCTTCGGGACCCAGGCAGCTCTTGCCGGAACAGCTTTCACTTCCCCAGTGGCGGTGCGTTTTACTTGGACCTTGCTTTGTAATGCCCGGAATTCATTGAGTTCCTGTAAAACAGCCAAACGATCATTGATGTCAAATGGTTTTTCATCCACCACTGCGCTGCCACAATCGAGGTCAGGTACCCATTTTCTAGTCCCGAACAGGACTTCATATAGAGTACGGCCCCCTACGGAACTTCTTGGCATGTTGTTAAGTGCCCTATGGACCCCATATAGATGATTGACCCAACTACCACCTGAGCCTAATACCCTTGCTGTTAAGGATTACTTTAAGTCCCAGTTTTTCCTCTCCACAATCGAATGTGCTGAACCCAAACCCAGACCCACGTGTGCAGCTAGAATTAATCCTAATCTGCGATCCATGTTTGGTATTACTCTATCCCCCACTCCTGGAATTTGAGCATACGGTATGTTTTTCCCATCTAACTTGTAGGAGTACTTGAGTGGAAAACCTTTTGGCAAGGCTGAGCTGTTGCGCGTAGCGTTCACAGCTACTATTATCTGTCCATCTATCCTCGTGCTAGAACGAGTGATTGCAGCAGTTCTCACTGTCGCTTTGGCGGCTTCATCAGCCAGTGAATTGCCTTCAACATGCACGCCAACACGCTGATGACTCAATGTGTGAATTTCATGAGCCAGTGGAAAGCCTTTTTTCAGCTCTGCCATCTGTTCCCACAGCAACTTGTGCTTTATTGTGCAACTTTTGGAATGCCTAAACCCATTCTGTCCCCAATAGTGAAGATATTCATGGTATGACTGGGCACAGAAAAACAAATCGCACACAATGAGTGAGGGGAATTCCCAATCGGTATTTTTTAGTGCCAGTATCGGGGATTTTAGTTCTGCCAGCTGTGCTGTGCAATCTCCTAGAGACTGCGTCTGTGTATAGCCAGGACGGAACTTGCCGTCCCGCATATGTCCCTTTACAATCGCACATGCTGCACTGTATTGCTGTTTACTTCTTAGGGCAGGCTGAGCAGATCCGTCAGTGTAAATGATGTATTCATACTGATCTAGAGGCATTATTTCATTCGGGAGAGGATATTCTTGTTCCTACTGCAGGAATGCTTGTGTTTTTAATGTAGAATCAGAATTGTCGTCTACATCTGTTGCAGTGAGAGAATTAGCCCATTGCATTCATCGGTGGATGCAGCGCTTTTGTGTTTGGAATGCTTGCTTTGGTAACAGCCTCTAAGGTTGGTACCGGAGTCACAACAATTATGCTTTTCCCCTGAGCTAGTGCTCTTTCTTTCACTATTGTCAGTATCTTTTCTGTGGATGTAAAAAGCATTTTAGTGTTTGTGTACAAATGAGATTTGTAAGCAATGGGTACAGTTTCGCCTTCATTGAAGATTAGGTAAGTATACCCTGATTGACCCCCGACTACACGGATCCCCAAATTTGTGTTGTTTACACGTGTGTGTAAGTGTTTGGAAGGTATCATGGCAGCTTGTACGGAACAGAATTTGTGTGTGTTCTTGTGTCTGATTATGTCGTAGAAAGGTTTCACCTTTTCTGCATAATCCAAAATTTATGTTCTGCCAACATTTAGGAATCCTAAAATGGATTGTAAAATTTTCGGAGGTTGGAGCAGTGCACATTTTTCTAAAACAAATTTTCTGCCAGGCTTTTTCCTTGACTTGAGAGCTCATATCCCAAAAATAGGACATTGAGGTGGGCAATTTTAGATTTTTTTGAAGTTAAATTTGTAGCCCTCAGCGGTGAACCCCAAAATTATGTTGTTCACCCTGTTCAAATGATCCAATAACTCATTGTCCGTCTGATAAATATCATCTACATAGGACAATGCCTCCTCATCACAATTTTGAAGTAACGCTGTGAACACATGCTGAGAATAACCCGGGGCTATTATTATACCTTTGGGGCAGTCTACAGAATTGGCGTTGATAGCCGAGCACTGAAAATGCTGGCACATATCTGTTTCCAGGCGCTATATTTTGGCAAAAGAATCCATTTGAGATATCTAGTGTTTTGTGTTTCTTCTGCACAATGCTATTCATTAATGCGGCACTGTGTGCATTTTGTACTGCAAATGTTTTCGTGCATGTGTTCAAGTGCCTGTAGTCTAAAACTAGACGGTATGAATTGTCGGGTTTCATTACGGTAAACAAAGGATTATTCATTGAAGAGGTGCAATTCTCGATCACACCTTGGTATTCAAGTTGATCTAAGATCTCCCTGACTTATTTCTTTGTGTAATGTTTTACTGGGTACTGCCTCTGTGGTGTAGGAATAGTTTTTACTGAAATTTCATGGTGAGGTGACTAAGCATCCCACCCTACATGATTGCGGTATAATGCGGGAGCTAGCGCTACTGCCCGCTCCTGCACGTATTAATATTTTAGTGACTCTGGAATGAGGTCGGAGAAAGCTGGTAAAATTACGTCTTCCCCTTTGGGCACTCCATGACGAACTCAGGCGGCCAATCTTTTTAAGCCAAAAGGTTGTCGTATCCAATATGTCAGGTTCTCCCAAAAGAGACCTTTCACTTACCTGGGTATGTCCCCCTCCATTTGAGTGTTATTTCGTGTAAACGATGTGGGACACTTGCCCTTCTATCAGGTGTTTCCACCATGATATGTTCATTCAACGCTGCTGTCACCAGAAATTCCATCCCGTTCTGGCGAGCTATTGTTACTTCTGCTGCACTGTCTAGCATCGTCCGAGTCCATTCCCCATTTAATAATTGAGTCCTCAGTATCCTGGGCATTTCTTTTTTTAAGGCCAGCTACTTTCTTCTTTTTCAATTGGGGTTTAGATTTGGGTTTATCTTATTGTTTGATGATGTAGTCTCTTGGCTTGACTTGCTCTTCTGATCTGCGTTCTGAGCGCCTTACCCTCTCAGAGTTTTTGGATGAACCCTGAAAGGAACGAGTATCAGTATCCTGATACCTGTTAGGCTTTTTAATATTGTCACAGTTGCTACGGTTATATTTTCTATCAATGGGCTCCTGTTGAGGAGTCCCACCCCGTGATCCTGATGCATTCTGCTTATTATTTTTTGATTGTTTGTTGTCCCATTTCTTTTTATAAGAATCAGGTGCTTTCTTCGAGTTATCCTTCTCAGGATTACCCATTAATTGTGTTTTACGGGTCTAGCTCCCAAATTATCTCTACCCAGTGAAGCATAGGTATCTTCGATAATTTTAGGTAGTTCTCGCTCCTGTTGTGCAGGAGTGCATCCCCTCAGGCGTATAACCACCGCTGCTGCCTCCCCTTTTATGTTAGCTAACATAATTGTGGAAACCTGGGCAAAATTGCCTATCAATTTCATCCCCAAGTCCAGGTCAGGTTCTGCCCCGTACTCATTTTGTATTTGTTTCAATACTTCTGGTATCACCGCTATTGAGGGGGTACCAGGAGTTCTGGTATAAACTGCAGCGCAAACTGTACCCCAAGTGATACAATCCTCTATTGGGGAGCTATTCCCATTGGCAAGCAAATTGTCAGTATTCTGAGTTTTTCTTGGTGCCTGTGTGGGGAAACACTGCCTCAAGCTGTGCTATTTTCTGTGCTATCCTGAACGGCATTTGCTCACGTTTAGTGGGCATTCTTCCCATAATCCTGTTCAGCGTTTGTGGGGTGATTTTTGTCGAAGTACCTTGCGGTTGGCCAGCTTGAGTGACCCTTGCAGTGTTCGCATTACAAACTGTGTAAGATTTCTGTTTAGTTTTATTATCTCTTTGTAAAGTATACACAAGTCTATAGTTGGCAATGTATCAATCTCTGGATGCGGTGTGTAAGCCAAGTCGCTCCCTCTCTGCTGAGCAGACCGAGTCTTACTTTTTCTGTGGTATGGGGTAGGGCACCTTTAAACCAATTTATATGTTCTTAGTAGGTTAACAGGACTTCTATGTCCTCATATGGAGAGTATTCTTCAGGTGTCTCATCTGGAATGGAAGTATGAAACACATGTATGTGCATCTGCAGGTGTGAATTTGACCCAAGAATAGAATACCTCTGTTCTGAATGCCTCGTGTGCCTCAATCACGAAGTTAACTGTCCCCCCTAGTGATGAGAGACCATAATCTGCTAATTTTATTCTAATTGCATTTCTGAAATGTTAAGAGCTCCTTCAAGCTCTCCTTTCCCTGCATTTGCAGCGCCATCTTGGACACACATTGTGGGAGAAATTGTAAGGAAATAGAGATACGGTTTTGCACAATATGGGGAACTATAATCCTTCAAGCTTGAATAAACCTACAGCCAATACATAGGATATGCCTACTCAGCTGCAGCAGATTTTTCCCTTTCCACTCAAGACGTCTCTGGGCAAATGTGAGATGGGGTCTCTGAGAAAGCACGACTGAACTACTCAGATTTGACCGTTAAATAAGAACCAAACCAACGTTGGCGGCGCCATGTCGTGTAGTTCCTACAAATCTATATAGGATCTGTGCGTTTAGACAACATAAACTAAGGGATTGGTGTCCAGACTGATTCCAGACACCCCCAAAGGATATGTTCGCCTATAGACAAGCTAGCTCACAGTGCCACTATAAGCCCCCCAACCTTACCAAGGAACAAGTAGTTTCTAGCAACTATCAAATATGACAACCCTTGATCCTTCAGGGATCGTGGAAACAGTGCAGCACTTTTCGCCCAGTCAAACGTGCTCACTTAGTCTCAAAGAGATACACAGAATAAACGATGGGGACATTTTCAATAAGCATTTATTGAACCAGCGTCATTCTAGTATAAAACATGTTTGCAGCCACAATCATTAGACAGAACAGATGTATAAGATTACAAGCACCAACAGAGTAAATAAAAGGTAGAGTTCTACCATGTTGCTAATACAGTGAATATATGCAGGCATATAGATACATGGCAGTAATCAAGCGTACTCCTAAGATGCAAACCCTACCTAAGTGTACCTAACTTGTATGTGGGTTTAAAGCCAAGAATCCCCCTAGGAACGAGCCAACCCCATTACCTGATGGGAGAGAAGGAAGGACCCCGTCTTGGTCTCGAGCTGGACACCCCGCAAGGGATGTCAGACCACTGCGTGCTGGAGTTTCTGCATGGAGGAATCTCAGCGTCTTGTGTCAGCATGGAAGCTTCTCCTCTGGTTCCCCAGTGAAGATGTGGTTCTTTTATACCCAAAAGGTAACCTAGTGGTTCTACCTAAATACATAATGGTTTGCCATTATGTGTAGTGGACCTGTCGTCCAAGGATGACTATAGCAGTGACGTTTGGGCAGAGTTATTATACAGAATATGGTAATCCTGCTGTGTACGTCCTGAGCAGGGGATTAAGATATGATACTAGGAATCCTCATGCATAATAAATGAGGCCAGTTTCGGAGAAAACGATTCGACATTTATTCAGCACATAACTAGATAAAAAGTCAGTGCTAGAACCGTTATGCAGAGCAAGGTAGAACGAATGTAGGTAAAAGGTCGTGTAGCTACCTAGGCCTAGATTGGGGTACATAGGAGTTAATAATGTCTCCTATCTCACGGACAGTGTGAGCATAACTACATTTGGAAATGTGGGTAAACATGCCGACACTCCTCAGTTTCCTAAAGAGCATTTCCATAAAGACTAAGGGTCTTAGGCACTGGCAGACAAGGTATTCCATAAAAACTTGGCAGATGTTCCATTCACTGTTATGTGCAGTGCTTTCACTGTAATGCAGCAGACCAAACATCTTTTGACGGAGGTTAAAGGTGGCAGGAAGGCCACAACCAAGATTAATATGTATTTATTTATTTAAAGGCACAGTGGCTAAAATCTAATTTAGGAAGTAAATCCGTCTTGGATTATGGTTCTTCTTTAGTTGAGAACTAATAGAAACAGTCTTCAAATTAGATGGAACAATTTGAAAGGCTGCATAGCTATGGACCAAGAAAGGTATGTATCCATGCACAACCATATAAAGTTGTTGTTGGAAAACAAGGTATTAGTTATGAGGCCTGCATAAATAATGGATCTACATTTGTCCTTCACTGGGATCCAAACACCCCATTGTAGCACTTGACTCTCAGAGGGTAGCGTTGCAGAGCAGTCCAAGGCTGACTCAAGAGGTGGTGTGGGCTAGTAATCACCATTGACCGGTACGCAGAAATAAAACTCATAATTGATTGTCCAGTCTGTACTTTACTTTATAAAAAGGAAGAGTACATTTATTACACACATACTACTCCATACTATGCATCAATTTACAAATATACATAAGGTGCTGGAAATACTTCTTGACATTGCGTAGTAAACAGTCCCACACCTTCCGACCTTCGGCGGGGGGGGGGTCTAGTACCACCACCCACATGGATGAAAATCATCTTGCCCCCAAATGCCACGGGTTTACCATAACCTGGAGGGAGGGCCATTACCACTAGCACCTCCCAACTGGCTGCCCACCCCATTATTTCAACAAGCATTTATAATGGGAACACCTGCCATAGTGCCACATAACCCTGACTGAAAGCACCTAATACTGACCATACAGTATAGACACTTAAATCACAGTGGCTAACAGTCTAGTTGTTCAACTAATGCAGTAGCAAGAATACATGTCTAAGCTTACCTTAGAATGAGGGGTACTTATCATATCTGCTAACATGTACAATGCAAGTCAATCACAGCCGCCCCTAAAAGGCATCACATTTAAAATCACATGGCTATGCAGTTACAACCAGGTACCCTGGCAAGATTGCTGGCAACATATTTCCAGTTCACTTATAACATCACATATTGCATGAGACCTCCAGTCCCCAAAAGATACACCATTACGTAAATGCATCTACTGTGCAATTACACCCTTTTAACCCTAGGGGATGTCTCCACTATGGCAATCCATATTCAGCCTATCACACCTCAGTTTAGTCCTAACCATCCGCTCCCAGCTGAAGAACAAAAGTTCCAGCATTGGGTAGGCTTGAAAACATGGATGAACCCTTGAAGGGTTATTTCTTTGCAGTCCCTAGAGACTTAGGGTGGGAACTTTCCACTTCTGTGCTGGGGGAGTCTGCGCTGCTCCTGCAGCTCCCCCTGCACCTTTGCATTCAAATGGTGGTGACCCCATCTTCCTGGGGTCACCACACGCCGAAAACTAGCAGCTTTTCCTTTAGAATAGGCCATGCCCCCCAGGGCATTATGGGGCTCTTCCTCGAGAGCGTGCATATCTGAGCAGCGGCTCCCCGCTGCTCCGGGGAGAGCCGCGCTGCTTTGACTGGCGGACTCAAGCCGCATTCTGCAGTTAACACGCGCCCCCTGTGCACAGGTAAGTTGGAGAGCAGCTCAGGGAGCCCACCCCGGGCTGCTCTTGCTGGCTCCCCGCCTGGCCAGCACCCTCATGTGCTGCCGCGGGAGCCAGCCCTCCATTCTGGTCTGCCCGCTCCTGTGGACAGATGCGTGCTGAGCAGGCAGGCCAGCAGCCGCATGGGGCTGCTTCACGGGGAGCGCAACGGCTCTCCCTGACATCCACCACCTTGCTGGGGCCCAGTGTTGGGATCCTGGATCACCAGGCACCTTCACGGGGTAGGGGCTGGGACGGCGCTCCCCGACTTTCTCTTGGTTGGGGCCCAGGGTTAGGATCCTGGGCCTCCAGGCACCTTCACGTGGGTGCGACGGAGCTCCCCTGCTTCTTCTTGTCTGGGATCTTCGCGGGGAGCGTGACTTCGCTCCCCGGCTTTGTCTTCCTCTGGGGGCGGCCCCTGGGACCTGGCCCACCCCGGGGGCACATCGGAGACCGGTAGCGGAGCCCCACGCTCTTCGTCGTCTATCCAGTAGAGGTCAAAGGTCGCCTACCTTTTGGGGGCATATCTCGGCCCCCGTGTGACCGATTTCAACAATCTTGGCCTCTTTTCGCTCCTGGTGGCCAGCCCTAGCCACTGGGAGCAGTCTCCTTCCGCCTCCTGGTGCCCCAGAGGATGTACTCAGCAGGGAGCAAGTTTCACTGGCTCAATGCGCCAGCCTTTCACCAGGGTTTCCTCTTCTGGACATCCCTCCTTGCGCGTAAACCCAGGATTTCCCTCACTTGTCCTGGACTCTTTCAGTGACACAGTCCAGATTTCTGGGGGCAGTCAGGGGGTTCCTCCTTCCAACTGCCCATGGCGCCAGCCTGCAGCACCAGTCTTCCTCAGCAAGACCACATCCCACAGAGAGCTCCTCTTCCTGTGCAAGATCTTTTAAGAGAAAATGGAGGGGGCTGGCAGGTATGCACTTCTGCCCTATCCTGCAGTGACACATCACCTCTCTGCCCCTGATCCCTTCTTCCTGCACAGGCCTCAGGGATATTTCAAGATGGCGTCGTCCAGGTGTCCCATGCCACATGGTCTCTGAAAAGCCCCCTTTCCTGACTTGCTGAATTCATGGCCTGGGCCTGGAGCAGGCCTGGTGCCTGGCACTGGGTGACAGCTGCTGATTGATGCTCTGCAGCTTCATCCCATCTCTCCCTCTTGGAGAGAAGACCTTCACCCTGGGGAATGCTTGCAGTGAAGGTCTAGGCCTCTGATGCTACAGCTTGGGGAGGAAGGTAATTAATCCAGCCTGGCAGGGTCACACCAGGCTAGGCTCTGGTTCTGAGCTGAGTCAGAGGAATATGCCATTCCTGGATGACCCATAACCAATACAGATATGGCTTTGGACTCATCTGAATGGTTCTTTTCACAGAACTTACAGTGTACTTTGGTGCGTTTCTGGAGTTTGTAGGCCCTAGGGAGCTGAAACTACCCCATGTGGTCTCCTCTATAGAAGAATAATGGAGTGTTCCTACAGTGAAACAGTAAAGCACACTTGACTATCCCTTACATGTGTCTCCCCACATTATAAGGCCTATTCCATGTCATCTCTCAACTCTGCATAGTCCCTTACATACCATTCTATCTGTACCCAGCTCCTGGGCTGCGGACGACCGGAATCTTCCCCCGCACAGCCCTTACACGAAGTTCCCATGCAGGGACCCTGGATGTTCACGTCCTCGTTAGAGAGAGAAACTGATGGACCAGAACGTCTCATCCTTCGCACCCATAGGGTTAATAATGGCACGCTTCAAATATGGTTTACTAAATGATGCCTCAGAGAAAAGGTATTTATAGGTGCACAGTAGTTTAGCAATTTTTTTTTCAAGTTGCAATTTTTTTTGTGTACATTTTGTTTTGAAAGCAATCAATCCCTAATTTTACTTTCATGATTCTGCATGTATTTGCCTATTATCACGAAGCATTATAATTGGCTTCAAATTGTTAATTTATTTAAATTTGTTGCAAACGTGTTCTAGTTTTTATACTAGAACCACTGTCTGTAATGCAAGCAGTGGCTGCTCCTAAGGCGGAGGAGCGTCGCCCCACTGGTTTTTTCACCAGTATGAGAAGAAAATAAAATGATAATAACTCAGTTATTATCATTTAATTTTTTCCTTTTTGGTGCACATCAGCTTGGGGAGGAGGGCAGGGCTAACAGATCAACCGAGGAGGGGTTTGCCCCCACTCCAAAGTGCGCAATGACTGTTTGGCCGGCCCTCTCGGGCCGCCCAAACCAGTCATGCGCACTTTCCCTCTTCTGCACCCAGGCTGCATTACAGGCTGGGTGGACAACATGCCCAGTCTGAGCGCCGAGTCACAGCGCTCAGACCAATCAACGCTGCATTGCAGTTTTGTGAATGGCTAAGGGGAGACTGGGTGCCTTCAGGCTGCTTCCTGTTCCGGCCGGCGGGCGACCAGGGGGAGTAGTAAGGAGGACGCGGCAAGCAGGTAAGTACATTTTTTTTAATTTAACCTCCCCCCACCCCACACCGCTCTCCCCTTCCCCCCCATGACCCCCGCTGCCCCTCCACCCCAATCGGTGCCGGCTGCTGCTGAATGCAAGCTGAGCTTACCGCGCTCTATATTTCTTTATATAGAGCGCTCTCCCGCATACTAAAGGGGTTTCCATTAAAGAACCATATATACAAGTTTTGAACAACTTCTACCTAGGGATATAAACCATGCCTATGTAGCAGCTAATCTTCTTCCAGTAATCTGTACTGTAAATTGGCAAAGTGCTGGTGCTGCAGGGGGTTTGGCCTGCTTGTACTGTGGACAAAATATACTGAAAAAGGTGTTGTCCTTCAGCCCAAATAATATGTCCTGGGTGTTGGGCAACATCCAGGACTTAATATACCTCAACACTGATTTAGCAGTTTGCAATATTTTGTAGGTCGATACTGACCTTTACCATTTTTATTATTAAACACATGTTTTTTGAAGTGTGCATAACAAATCATTGTGGCTGTTATTTTCTGTGCCAGTATTCTAAAAAAAAAAAAAAAAAATGTATGTTTTATCGTTTTCAAGGATTAAGTTAGCAGGGATGTCAATCACAAGAACTCCTCCAGATCTTGGACGCTACAAAATGGCAATGCATGACCGTGATAACGGAAATGAAGAAAACAGGAAAAGGTACGTGCGTTAATATTATTTACTGGTTCATTAGTCCAGTTTCAATTTACAACAGTAGGCCCTGTATTTCATTTGAAAGTGATTATGTAAAATCCTTGCTTAAACAATGTTTTCTACTGACTTAAATGGCACCAAAATATACAGCTAATCAAATAATTCATTGTTTTTACGTTTTTGATTAACTGTTTTGCATAGCGTTTCACACCATGCTTATGCTACGGATGTCACTGTTACCCATCTTACTCCGTTTACCAATCTCAGACAGATGGGCGCTGGGGTAGCCGACTCGGACTGGGCTCGTTAGCTGTAGATCGTGGTTCGCCAAAGTCGGTCCTGGAGGGCCGGATCCATGCCAGATTTTTTAAATACCTACATTTATCTAAATGGAGATATGCTAAAAAACCTGGCATGGATCCGGCCCTCCAGGTCCGACTTTGGAGAACTCTGCTGTAGATCTTATCAGACTTCAGCTGTGAAAATATAACTTAATGAGCCACTGGCCTGCGTGATGCAGCATCATGCATGCAAGAGCCATTTGTAGGACCTGTATGTCTGTTCGCTATGCAAACAATTTGCTTTTAAGGCATCGTACCTCAGTTGCCTGTTGTAGACTGGCTTAGTAAGTGGGGGGAGAGCAAGGTATGAACTCCCTCACAGTTAATAAACGAGTGACCTGTTGGGTAAATACAGTTCTATGTCAGGGGATTCTATCTAATCTCCATAAACAGTAGAATATCTCCTCTTACAAGCAGGATCTCTTGAATATCGTTTTAAAAAATGATTTAACGTATAAAAAAACATGCCTATCTGTGCCAACAATTTTCTGCATATCCTCCATTTGTTTGTTTTTAAAAAATAATTCCAACTAGGCAGATTTAAAACACAGCATATAAAGCTGTAAACGCCACTGAATAAAACTATTTTTTTTAACCCTGAACGAAAATGGGGGACTCTAATAAGCTGAGAAAATATACTGCTAAAGAGACACTGCTCTTTTTAAGGAAGCCTACTAGGCAGATACCCTTCCAATAATGCGGAGCAGGATCTGTGATGCAGTTTTTTTCTAGCTCACCTGAGAAGGATCCCCGAACACTAGTGCCTTTTCAAAGCTTATTTTGAGTGAAAACCTTTTTGTTTTTGGGCTTCGCTCGACCTTTTAAAGCGTTCTCATCATTTTCCTGAAGTATATCGCACAGATTTTTTTTTTTTTTTTTTCCTGATTTATTCACCCTCACCTCTGTTTGGTAAATACCCTTCATGTGGAGGAAAGAAGTCCTGAAGGGCCAACACAGTGTATATGTATTGTCTGCCTTCTAGGTTCTCATTCCATCACAAAGTGCAAGATATGCCATACATGTGCATCAGGGACAGAGAGGGAGTTCACCTTAGGGCGAAGCATTTGTCTGTTAAGCCTTGCGATCCACTAACTTCAGAGGTGCAGGTGTGCAATCTCCCTCTACTACTGTCCCTGGTTTGACCAGGTCTGATCCTCCTCTGGTCCCTCAGGTGGGTCCTCAGGACCCTCAGGCGGTTCCTACCAGTGTTCTTGCTTCCGTTCAAAGTTGAGATCTTCGACATCGAGACAGTCATTGTCAAGGGTTTCAGGCACCTCTCCTCTGGCATCTCTTTGCTTTTGAGGTTCCTGTCAATATCTAGGGCATCAGAGTCTACTAGAGGTCTCCCTAACTCTGCGACTCTGAGAGGCCACATGCTGACCTATCATGAGAAGGTCAGACCTTGGAGACATATTCTTCACAAATCTCCTTCACTGGATCCATAACCCTGTACAGAAAAGCTTGCACCCTCTCCAGTGGCAGAGGATGACTGTTTCACCTACCATGTCAATGCCAACCCTGGGTGGCCGCTGCTCCTGTGGTACCTCATGCCTCGCCAATTACATGCTTCTCTGGCAAGTTTCTTGGAGAAGATAGAGAATAATTTTCTGAGTTTCTACAAGGACTTCTGATCTCATATCAAACCACCATCTCAGTAAAAGATTTGGCTGACTGGCTCAAGACATCTGCCAGGGACTTACCATTTGATGTTCTTCATTGTTAAAACCAATATCTTTGACTCTGTAGAACCAACGGAAATTTATGGCCTTTCCGGTTGTTCCCTCTGATTCTGAGACAGATGAGGAACTTTAGCATATGAAAACTGAAGCAAGCGCACTTAAATTTGTGGGTTTTGGAAAAAAGAGCTTTTCTAGAGGTCTCTTCTGGAAAAGACAACAGCTGCTGCATCAACAAAAACTGCAACTGCTACAGGAGCTGTTTTTTAATAAGCAAAAAACTCTAAAGGGCAAAGCTTCTCTACAGCATTCTGCTGCTGCTGCTGTAGGCAAGGAAGCACCGCCAAGATAATGACTCTTTCTCACGTAGGAGATTTCTATGTGTAGTCATAGGCGTTGAATAGTCCCGCCTGCCTGCAGGGACCCCAGAGCACTTTTTTCAATATATCTTCTTAAGTGCTGAAGTTCGCCTTTCTTCATGAAGGCCTTGCAAAGTCACTTACTAAAGTCATAATGCAGGCTAAATGATTGGATTACAGAGGTCAAAATTATTCATCTTGAAGGGGCAAAAGGAGAGCATCCAAGGAAATATGCACCTGCTAGGCAGTTACCTCAGTTCTTTTTTCCGGCTCCTGCTGACAAGACCCTTGAAGCACTGAACTCGACCTTTTTTGGTTTTCTCTTCAAAATATAACTTTAAATTTCAGTGATTTTTACTTCACTCTACGTCTTTTGTCTTTCTGTATTGAGTGAAGTGTTTTCCTTACAGGAAAAGAGGTATTTTTCTGCTTAAAATGCCTTCTTTATTTGACAAATGCCCTCACTGTGGCAGGAAAAAAGCCAAAACAGACCCCCATGAGGTCTGTATCATCTGTCTGCCATCCTCACATCTTCCTGCCTCCTGTGACATTTGCAAGACTTTCCCCAGGCAAACCCTGTGTGACAGGGAAAAAATGTGCCTTCAAGGAAAGAAAGAACAAAGACAGCAAGAAGCCAGTGGGACCTCTGAGCGAGGGGGAGGTAATTCTTCCACCAGAGCTCTTCTGTCAGCCTCCAGTGGTCATGGGAGGTCTGAGAGGCGTTTTTCAGGAAGAAAACGCTATTGGTCGACGTTGAGGCGGTAGACGTCGAGAGGAAGTATGGCACCGACATGCTCGCCGTCAATGACTGGCTCGACGCTGTATAAACGTCCACGCTAGACATCAAGACTCACTCAAGTGACGTCGAAACCTTCACACCGCCTCCCGACTTCATGAGATGCATCGACGTCAAGGGACTCCGACTCGCCATTGCCAAGAGGTAGATGTTCGACGTAAAGAGCCAAATATCGACAGGAGTAGTCGACATTGAGAAGCCTATCAATGTCGAAAGCGAGTCGACGACAAATGTCGATGTCAAGAAGGGCATCATCTTCGAGGAGACCTCGGAAACCCTCCAAAAGGAGGAGAATCTATTCCTCATTGGATTCTCACTCCAGGTCTCCATCTCTGGTAGAGGTACCATTTTCTCTGATACCGGTATCTTCTCCACCTGCCTCGCCTGCTTGCCAGCTCCTCTGCCATCGATACTACCAACCTCTTCACCTCCTGTGGCTCCACAGTCTCCAGTTTTGCCGCCACCAGCTTTACTGGCATCTATCATTCCACCTACTCCAGTGCCCCAGGGGCCTACCACTCCAGTTCCTAGGAGATCGCGATAAAGGACGTGCCATCACTCTCTCCATGGCCATCATCCATCTGGGTGTTCTCCTACTAGATCACAACACTCTAGTTCGCACCACAGATCTCACCACAGATTAAGATCGCGTTCCTGACGTCATCACCATGGGAATACGTCCTCTTCCTCGAGGAACTATTCTCCTACCTTGTCGGACTCTCCTTAACCACGTTCCTCACCAATTGATGACATAAACACCTTTGAGGGAGTTCTTGTTAGAGGTGCAGCTAAATTGAATATACCAATGGCGGTTCCAATGCCATCGACATTGGTGATCTTTGAAACACTTCACCAACCATGGCCTCGAGGCCTTTACTCCCGCTAATGTACTTTACTCCAGCTGTAGCAAAGTCTGCACCCTCCAGAAGAAATATCGTCCTCTGGAGCAAGATCCACTTTTTCTGCGCGCAGACCCTCCACCGGACTCCGTGGTGATTTTAGCTGCCTGTAAATCTCACGGCTCCATCTGACACGTCTCCTCTGGATAAGGAGAGTAAAAGGTTAGACTCGTCGGTCCACAAAGTCTGCAACACGGAGGCTACATCAATGAAAGCAGCCAGCGCAACAGCGAAACGATCGAGCCTTGTGGGATTCCATTCTCCACTTCGCAGATCCCCTTCCAAAGGAACACTGGGAGGATTTTCTGGAAATCATCCAGGAAGAAGCCATGATCTCTAACCAGATCATCAGTGGGGCAGCAGATTTCGCTATTTTGGCCACTCACAGTTACTGCCACTGAGTCTCCTTACGCAGACATGCATGGCTCCAACAGACATCACTAAAGCCGGGCGCTCAGCTGCGTATTCAGAACTTGTCTTTTTTTGGGTTCCACTCTGTTCAGCTCTCATGCCGGTGACAAAATGGCAAGTATGAGGACCGAGATGGATACTTTAAAAGCCATAGGGCTTGAGAAATCGAAAGACCAGCGCCGCTCATACCGGCCCTACCACCGTCGTTTCCCTTCACAGAGGGCCCAAACTCCTCAATGGTAGATCGGGAGATTGCAACAGTACCAAAGGTCCTACCAACCTCCGGGCAAGCAGCAGAGGGCACGTGCTGCACAGCAAGAGCAAGCTAACCAAGGGGGCCGACAACCAATGGCATCAAAACCCTGAATCCTCTTCCCCCTCTTCTGTTACCCACTCCGGTAGGGGGAAGCGTTTCAACTTACTTGGCAGAATGGCAACGCATAACAACGCATAACAACAGACGCCTGGGTCAAAACCGGCTATCGTCTCAGATTTACTGCCCCACTTCCGTCCATTCCACCAAAGTCATCCCCATTCCACCTCGACTTTCTAAAGGAGGAAGTCAACACTCTGTGTCACAAGAAAGCGGTGGAATCTGATCCCCGAAGTCAACGGGGAAAGGGTATTTATTCCAGGTACTTCCTTGTGCTGAAGTAGGGCAAACAAGAGTTCAGGCCCATTCTCAACCTCAGGATTGCAAACAAATGGATTTGAAAGGAAAAGTTCAGGATGCTGCCCTTACACCAAATATACCCTCGGCTTCACCAGGGAGACTTGCTTTGCTCCATAGACCTGCAGGACGCATATTTTCGTATTCCCATCGCAAAGAAACATCGGAAATTCCTCATATTTGTTGTGGGGCAAAACCACTACCAATACGCTGTCTTACCGTTTGGTCTCAAGTCAGTACCCAGGACGTTTTCCAAATGCATGGCTGTGGTGGCAGCACATCTTCAAAAACACAGAATCTTGGTCTATCTTTACCTGGACGACTGGCTTATCAATGCATCTACCTTCCCAGAAGCCCAATTGCAATTGGGTCTTCATGTAAATATTCACAAGTCCACGTCCACACCAGTTCAGAAGTTGCACTACTTAGGAGCAACCTTCGACACACTAGATGCAAGGGTGTTTCCTTCGGAGGACCGACTCTTATCAGTTCTCCAGAAGTGTCACACCCTCCAACGGATGTGCCATCCAGCAGTCTGCATGGTCTCCTCAAACCTCGGCTTGATGGCCTCGTGCATCTTTCTGACTCCTAACGCTCGCCTCCACATGCGCCCTCTCCAGGAGTGCTTGGGGGATCAGTGGGACCAGTTATCAGGGAACTGAGAGGACAGGATCACCCTATCCATTCATGCCATCAGCTCACTCCAGTGGTGGTGCTCCCCGAGCAGTCTCCTGCAGGGGTTTCCTTTTCACCAGCAGGACCCAGGACAGACCGTTGTGACGGATCCCTCTCTGCTCGGGTGGGAAGCCCACATGGGTCATCTGCAGATACTAGGCGCATCGTCTTCGAAGAAGATATAGCACATCAACCTCCTCAAACTCCGTGCAGTTCACCTGGCACTCAATGCATTCCATCTGTCGTTCAAGATCAACACCCTGCTTGTTCAGACGGATAATACAAGCACCATGTACTACCTGAACAAGCTGGGGGGGACAAGGCCCAGAGCCCTGTCACAAGACGTTTAGACGATCTGGCACTGGCTCCTTGTCAGGAATCTGAAAATAATAGCCGGTCACCTATCAGGTGTTCAGAATGTCCAAGCAGACGTGCTCAGCAGGGCTCTCGACTAAAACCAAGAGTGGGTGCTGAACGAAGAGGTCGTACAAGATATATTTTCAGCTTATTGGGCACACCCTCTACAGACCTTTTCGCCACAGCCGAAAACAAAAAATGCAGCGACTTCTCCGCCAGGTTTTACCATCCAAGGTTATTGTGGAATGCCCTAGGGATCGGCTGGTCCAACACATTTCTTTACGCTTTTCCACCACTTCCTCTGATCCGGCAGTCCTGCGTAAGCTTTCAGACATGACAGCCAAGATGATCCTAATCGCACCAGAGTGGCCGAGGCAATTGTGGTTCCCGGACCTTCTTCACCGGTGGCTCCGTCCACATCTCAGGCTGCCATGCAGGCCAGACCTTCTCGCGAAGTTCGGAGGACAACTATTACACCCCAACCTCTCCTCCTTGATTTTGGCAGCATGGCTCCTGAGATAGTGCAGTATGGTTATGTTTAGAGATTCTAAAGGAGGCAAAGCGTCCATCCACGCGATCTGCGTATGCCTTCAAATGGAGGAGAATTTGCATCTGGTGCTCATCCAGGTAGATAGACCCTACATCTTGCCAGGAGGATGTCATTCTCCCATATTTGTTGCACCTTGCTAAATCTGGCCTACAATTTTCTACCATCAAAGTCCACCTAGCTGTTTTCACGTCATACAGGAAAAGTCCTTCTCAAACCTCTTTCTCTAGGGTTCCAGTAATCAAACATTTCCTGGAAGGGTTAAAGAAGGTTTTTCCTCCTGTTAGACGACCCTCTCCACCATGGGAGCTTAACATAGTGCTTTCACGTCTCATACATAAGGCATCACTTCAACATCTCACTTGGAAATCTTCCTTCCTTGTGGCTATAACATCAGCACATATAGTTTGTGAGATACAGGCTTTGTGCTCATGAGCCATACATAGTCTTCCACTCGTCCAAAGTAGTTGTGCGGACCATCCCAGGTTCCTGCCAAAAATGGTCTCAGATTTTCACGTAAATCAAACTATCTCTTTACCCACTTTCTTTCAAATCCATCCTCTCCAGTTGAGAGAGCCCTTCACACTCTGGATGTAAAGAGTGTTAAAGTTCTACCTAGATCAAATCTATTCGTAAATCGCAACAATTGTTCATCAATTATGGCCCAGTTGGTACAGGTCTGGCTACCACCAAACAGTCAGTTTTCAAGTGGATTGTCTCTTGTACCTATGCTGTTATCAGCTAGCTAATAAATCTGACTGGCAAACCCAAAGCACACTCCACTAGCGGCAAGGCAGCCACGACTGCCTTGATGGGAAATATTCCCCTGGCAGACATCTGCAAAGCTGCTACATGGAGATCAGTCCATACATTCACTAGGTACTACTGCCTTGACACAGATGCTAGAGCAGATGCTCTAGTGGTACAGGCGTCCCTCAGAAATCTCTGCTTAACTACTTATTTACGGTTTGTTTCTGTCTACTCCACCACCTCATGGGGGGTTGGGCTTGCTACTCTATTCAATGCCTATGACTACACATGGAAATCCCCTACGAGAGAAGGTATAGTTTCTTACCTGTAACTCTAGCTCCATATATAGAGAGTGGATGAGAGGCAATACGAACGAGTAACAGGTAAAGAGATACAGCGTATACAAGTTGACAAGCAATCGAAAAGTCGTTGGTGAAAATCTTTGTGTAGCTTTATTTCAGGTATGCTTGGTTTACATTCTTTGGAAACAGCCAACGCGTTTCGCCCAAACAAGGGCTTCTTCAGGGCTGTAATGGCATACAAAATACAGATGTTTTAAAAGCCGTAGGTCAAAGACGGCAGTGTTCAGTGTGTGCTCAAGGGGGTACCTGCAGTCAACAACATCATCACAGAGAGACCCTCCATGACATTAAAGAGGAGCAGAACGATTAGGGACACCTTGTGTCCAAGCTACACCCTGCACACGGCATCACAACAACACAGCTGGCTGAAGAAACCCATGGGATTTTACACATGTAGCACCTGTAACATCTGCTACCTAGGCTGCAACAGAACAACAACGTTCAGTTACAATACAGATTTGCAACACAAGATAAGACAGTTTATCAACTGTCTCACCAACTTCGTGGTCTACATAATCATATGTGCATGTGACAAGATCTATGTAGGGAGCACCACAAGACAGCTCAAGACACGCATCCAAGAACACTGCAGGGCAGTGCTGAATGGAGACACGACATACGCTCTCGTCTCTCATGAGTGCAAAAGTGGAGTAGACGGGACTAAGTTCTGCTTCCATGGCATAGATGTTGCTTTAAGCAACAAAAGAGGGAGGGATAGAGCACTGGCACTCAGACAACTCTAAGCCAGATGGATATGTACTCTACGCTCCTCCACACTAGGTCTCAACACGGACAAGGAAATGCATTATTTCCTATAAAGGTCCACACGCCTAGACCGTTTCTTACCATCAGGTAACTCCCCCAATCCTGACTGCGCCTTGGTCTTTAACTTCCTATTTTTCCAAATTGATTTACGCATTACATGCTTCCCTAATTTTAGTCATGTCCAGATTTCCTGACATTACTAGCCAATTGATTTACGCATTACATGCTTACCTAACTTTTGGCCATGTCCAGATTTCCTGACATTACTAGCCAATTGATTTACGCATTACATGCTTCCCTAACCGTTGGCCATGTCCAGATTTCCTGACATTACTAGCCTTTCCTGCTCTCCACCTTGGGCTGTGAGGCACTGTAACCTTATTGCTCATATACCAAAGGCACGCAATGATTCCAATGCTTAGGATACGAGGCACTGTAACCCCATGGCTCGTACACCTTAGGATGTGAGACACTAGAACCCCATTGCTTGCACACCTTAGGATGTGAGGCACTGCAACCTTATTGCCCACAAACCCATGGGACCAAATGCTTCTGATGTTTAGTACGTGATGCACTGTAACCTTATTGCGCACATACCCTAGGCACTTACGCTTACGATACTTAATATGCGAGGCACTGTGACCTCACTGCTCACACACCCAGCCTTTACAATCACACATACTCATGATGTGAGGCCCACACACTAATGGCTTTTGAACACCCTCGTGTCTGTGTTTTCATATGTGGGTTACAATGAAAAAGAGATAACCCAGTATTGTATTGTAGTTTCTAAAACAGTTGTGTCTAAATCATATGACTCTCTCCCTCTCTACACTATCCTTGCCTCCACCTTATACATAGATTATGGTATTTTCCTACTTAAACAACTACCTCTCTTTGGCTTCTCCTATTTTATTAGTTTCTACAACAGCTTGTCAACATCGCCTGAATGTATCAGTTAGCATTAACCGGCGGTGACTGAATTAATTAATCTTGAAAGTACACCACGCCTTATCTGCACAGACCACAATGTGCTATACTGATGTTTTCCTATATACTTTCTACATGACTCTCTCCTCCTCCCTGCTATCCTTTTCTTCACCTACTACATAGATATTATGTTATTTTTCATCACCACTACATCTGCACTACAGCCCAATTTATTTACGTTGGCCAGACTTCGCGAGGTCTCTGTGACAGTCTTTACAATTATGCACTTCTCGTAGCCCTTGCGCCTACCGATTAGTACACTCCCCTTCATCTCCGCAACCGGAAGTGAGTAATAGCTATACTATAGACTCACAGTCTAGTCTTCCGCTAGCCAGAAGCTGACTCACGCGTCTTACGATATTAAGCGGGACTTCTCCGAGAGGCTTTACTCTGCCTTTCAACCCGCAGGATACAGGACAATATCCGGACACGGCTCCTTCAAGACAATACGACGATCAACAATCGAGTAAGTCCTTAGACAAACTTGCTCTGGAGGCTCTATTTGCGCGCGCTTTCACATTGACTCGCACACCGACTAACGCATTTAAAATAGTAGCCAGACGTTCAGAAACTTCGCTACACTGGGATTCTTTTGGCTCATCACTGCATACCAGGACTCATACGTAGGGTCACATTAGCTGGGAGGCCACTTCCCTAACTATCGCCATGCCACTCACCACAGGTTTTCCTGTACTTGCTATCGGATACTTCCGATACCAGCCCTTTTGCTCTCACGGTTTTTGCTTTCACCTTAGTCACCGTCCCGTACTTATTAACCTGACCTGAGGTGACCGGGGGGTCCTCTTTTACTCCTGTTACCGCCCCGCATTTAACTTTAATTCTTTCACTCATATTTTTTATTAAAATCTAATAACTAATTTTTGAAGGCTACTTCATTATCTAACTCGATAATCGGTTATCCTTGTTGGGAGCCTTGTTAGTTGAATACTTATCTCCGTGACACCTCAATTAGGATTAGAGCTGCGGCCCATTTTTTACGACTCTCTGACTCTGCCATAGGTCTAACATGGCTCATATTGCTAAGTTACCCTATCCTAGGGGTGCTACTCCATCATGGCTACTATAGATCACCTCTGCGCGCATTCTTTTTAGGACCACCCACAATGAATAGCATAGGTCTCTTCCTGGACTCATTACGACCCTTTTTAACCCACAGAACAATATTTCTACTGAGTGAACACCGCTCTACGAACGGCAGAAATCTGGATCACAGTTTAACACACCAACAGGCGGCTCTTTGAGTCTGAGGTATGATTACTCTCAGATGCCTCTTGATTCACTACTATTATTATATTGAAACAGTGGTCCTTAAACAAAACAGTGTGGATAAGATAAATATAGACTAGAATCAGTACTGTATTAAGAGTGTCCAGCCGGACAGCCAATTTAATGAATCAATAAAGACAAAAACATAAATTGGAGCACATCAATATAGTGGGACACAGTCCTGCATCCTACACGAACACATAACAAATACATTTAGACAAAAACATTTCAGGCAAGACAAAAGTAGCTTGAGGAATTTAAGAATAATTGTGGCAAGCTTAGAAAAAACAGTTAATGCACATCTTTTATCACATTGGATTAATGTGCATACTGTTTACATTAGTCGACGACGTTTCAATCCTTTTAAAACAATAGTAGGATCATCAACAGGACGGTTAAGTTACAAGCCTGAATTATAAAGTGCCTGTGAAAAATAGAGAGGGGAAAGGAGATTAGAGGGCGTCTAATACGAAGTGTACAACCTAGTACAAACTGCTGGGCATGCTGGGATCAGCCTTATTGTCAGGCAAGTGCACTGTGAAGGTGGGTGGAATTTCTGTGATCGTGACGTTGCATCAAAGGTTACAAAAATGGCTATAAATATAACTGGCAATGGATTTAGCCTACCAACGAAGCTAAACGGCAACTTAAGGCCTTAAACACCTTAAACAACAGACACCAAGGAAGTGGTTCCTTGTGTGGAGCACTGAAGGTGTCTGCTGTGTCCGAATCCAAGAACGGAATACATAGTACGCGGCAAGTAAATTAGTCTAACAACGATGCTGAATTATTGCAAGGCGGCGATTGGGACCTTAATCAGCAGGCACCATAATTATGGTACATTAAGGTGTCTAAGGTGACCTACTCCAAAAACAGGAAAAACCGTGCACGGCAAGGTGTTTCCAGGCTGATTGATTGAATAGTGGGAGTGGTATGTGGCGGTACACGAAAGTGTGTGAGGCGCGGTGTGACAACCGCGCATGGCTACGTTATAAACCAGTGAGACAGTGAAACGGATGGCGGCACGGGAGAGTGAGCTCTTGCAAGGCACAAAGCTGAAGTGGTGGTTGCTAACCTTGGAATTACGTGTGGGCTCACACGAGGCGCATGGAGGCTCGGAAAGAGCTAGACAACCGCAACAATGGACGGATCTGAAAGGAAAAGGTGACGGGGGTGAGTGGCTGTGGTTACCTCAGTTAAAGTGATATGCCAGCCGCATGGGAGAGGGAATGCTCACCTTAATAAATATAGAGGAGGATCTGAAGGTGGACGATGACGCTTAGGACAATGAGTAAATTAACTCTCGGTAAGGTGGCGATGCACTAAAAAGAGAATACAGGAGTGAGGACACTTAAATACGGGCGGGCTGGAAGTGAAGTGAATCTAGGGGTGAACGCGCTTACCGTAATGCCGCGGATCCGAGACTGAATAGCTGGGATACCGTGCGGCCAATGGAAAACATGCGTATATAGCGCTACCCAGGACACGTGACAGGACGTCACGGCGGCCATATTGGGTGAGGGGTCTAGCATATAGACATGAGAGTAAGACTAATTTGCAGCTAGAATGCCAAAAGAAGAAAGGAAAGGTGTAATTAGTGGTGACTTGATAATTCTTGGCAGCTGATAAGTCACATAATACCCTCAGTGAATGTACATCAGACAGTATAAATAAAACCATGATGCTGATACAGATAGAAGCATGTAGCCATCAAGGGGCGCATTTAGCAGAAATGTGGTGAGAGCATAAGGAATTAGTTAAATGCTCGCACAGTAAGTCCTAGGAGCTCATAAGAATCATATTATACAAAAATGGTGTATGTCATACAGGGGCGATTGAAACCAGAATACTGTTATCTGTAAGAGTATGGAGCATACACAACGCATATACAAAACGCGTTTACGCGGAATGTGAGCATGAGGGGACAGTTAAGTGAATGAGGGATATATGGCGTTTGCATGCTAAAAAGACATTAGAAGGCAATAGTGATACAGTCAAAAAACACCTTGTTGTGGAGAAAACAAATAAGACATATGGTGGCAGCATAGGAGAAGCCTAGATCTCAGGGTGGTCCAGTCTTCATTTCTGTTTAATCCATTCTTGATGCTATTGGTGCGGATTATCAGTCTCAGTTCCTCTTTGTTCAGGAGTTGTACAATGTCACCACCTCTGGGAGGTTGCTTTACAACGTTAATGATTGTCCATTTAATGTCATCCTAGTTGTGGCCGGCAACTGTGAAATGATCTACCAGGGGTGCGTTGGGAGTTTTACAGCGGATTCTGCTCCGATGTTGTCCAATTCGGATCTTCACTTTTTGAGTTGTTTGGCCAATGTAGATTTTGAGACGAGGGCATTGAATCAGATAAATGACATTGCAAGTATTGCAGTTTGAAAAAGACCTTAATTTTATTGCAACATTATTAAAGGTAAATTCTTTTCCTTCAATTGTGAAATCACACACATTACAATTGCCACATTTGGCGTGCCCAATTAATGGTTCAAGGCCCCAGTGTGCATCAAGAGTTGTAACTGGTTTAGGGTTTGGTAGAGCTGCCTGTACTAGGTGGTCTTTGAGGTTGCGGCTTTTACGGAATGCAAAGAGAGGGCGCTCAATACTCAAGTTGCCTGCGTTCACGGTAGGCCAGTGTTTTATGATCTATTTACGGATGGGATTAGATATTGGTGAGAAAGTGGTCACACACACTATGCAATTTGTGTTGGACTTGATTTTGGGGGAAAGCAGAATCTCCCTCGGGCAATACCAAGCTCGTTTTTGGGCATTACGTACGAGTCGTTTGGGGTAGCCCCGTGCTTTTAACTTAGTTGATAAGTTTAATGCCTCGCAAAAGTAATCTTCTCTGGTGAAGCAATTGCGCCTGATCCTTAAGAATTGAGAGTATGGTAAAGAGCCACGTAGTGCTCGTGGGTGATTGCTTTCACACCGAAGTAGCGTGTTACGCTCAGTAGTTTTTCTATATAGCCTCGTGAGCAGTTCACCGTTAGAGTGGTAAATGGTGAGATCTAGGAAAGGGATCAGGGATTTGTCGTGTGTCAGGGTGAAATTAAGACCTAGGCAATTGTTATTCAGCCAATGTAGGAATTGGTTGAGTGTTTCCTCATTGTTGTGCCAAATCAAAAAAATATCCTCTATATATCGTCGCCATAATGCGACGCCCGTAAAGAAAGGGTTAGTGGGAGAGAGGATTGTCGTCATCTCAAGATGTCCCCTCATGCTCACATTCCGCGTAAACGCATTTTGTATATGCGTTGTGTATGCTCCATACTCTTACAGATAACAGTATTCTGGTTTCAATCGCCCCTGTATGACATACACCATTTTTGTATAATATGATTCTTATGAGCTCCTAGGACTTACTGTGCGAGCATTTAACTAATTCCTTATGCTCTCACCACATTTCTGCTAAATGCGCCCCTTGATGGCTACATGCTTCTATCTGTATCAGCATCATGGTTTTATTTATACTGTCTGATGTACATTCACTGAGGGTATTATGTGACTTATCAGCTGCCAAGAATTATCAAGTCACCACTAATTACACCTTTCCTTTCTTCTTTTGCATTCTAGCCGCAAATTAGTCTTACTCTCATGTCTATATGCTAGACCCCTCACCCAATATGGCCGCCGTGACGTCCTGTCACGTGTCCTGGGTAGCGCTATATACGCATGTTTTCCATTGGCCGCACGGTATCCCAGCTATTCAGTCTCGGATCCGCGGCATTACGGTAAGCGTGTTCACCCCTAGATTCACTTCACTTCCAGCCCGCCCGTATTTAAGTGTCCTCACTCCTGTATTCTCTTTTTAGTGCATCGCCACCTTGCCGAGAGTTAATTTACTCATTGTCCTAAGCGTCATCGTCCACCTTCAGATCCTCCTCTATATTTATTAAGGTGAGCATTCCCTCTCCCATGCAGCTGGCATATCACTTTAACTGAGGTAACCACAGCCACTCACCCCCGGTACCCTTTCCTTTTAGATCCGTCCATTGTTGCGGTTGTCTAGCTCTTTCCGAGCCTCCATGCGCCTCGTGTGAGCCCACACGTAATTCCAAGGTTAGCAACCACCACTTCAGCTTTGTGCCTTGCAAGAGCTCACTCTCCCGTGCCGCCATCCGTTTCACTGTCTCACTGGTTTATAACGTAGCCATGCGCGGTTGTCACACCGCGCCTCACACACTTTCGGGTACCGCCACACACCACTCCCACTATTCAATCAATCAGCCTGGAAGCACCTTGCTGTGCACGGTTTTTCCTGTTTTTGGAGTAGGTCACCTTAGACACCTTAATGTACCATAATTATGGTGCCTGCTGATTAAGGTCCCAATCGCCGCCTTGCAATAATTCAGCATCGTTGTTAGACTAATTCACTTGCCGCGTACTATGTATTCCGTTCTTGGATTCGGACACAGCAGACACCTTCAGTGCTCCACACAAGGAACCACTTCCTTGGTGTCTGTTGTTTAAGGTGTTTAAGGTCTTAAGTTGCCGTTTAGCTTCGTTGGTAGGCTAAATCCATTGGCGGTTATATTTATAGCCATTTTTGTACCCTTTGATGCAACGTCACGATCACAGAAATTCCACCCACCTTCACAGTGCACTTGCCTGACAGTAAGGCTGATCCCAGCATGCCTAGCAGTTTGTACTAGGTTGTACACTTCGTATTAGATGCCCTCTAATCTCCTTTCCCCTCTCTCTATTTTTCACAGGCACTTTATAATTCAGGCTTGTAACTTAACCGTCCTGATGATGATCCTACTATTGTTTTAAAAGGATCGAAACGTCGTCGACTAATGTAAACAGTATGCACATTAATCCAATGTGATAAAAGAAGTGCATTAACTGTTTTTTCTAAGCTTGCCACAATTATTCTTAAATTCCTCAAGCTACTTTTGTCTTGCCTGAAATGTTTTTGTCTAAATGTATTTGTCATGCGTTCGTGTAGGATGCAGGACTGTGTCCCACTATATTGATGTGCTCCAATTTATGTTTTTGTCTTTATTGATTCATTAAATTGGCTGTCCGGCTGGACACTCTTAATATAGTACTGATTCTAGTCTATATTTATCTTATCCCCACTGTTTTGTTTAAGGACCACTGTTTCAATATAAAACTGACACCCAAGGTCCTTATCTACATTGTGGGTTCCCTTGTTCTTTTGAGAATATGGTTAGCGCAATCGCTGGATTGCAAGGGAGAAATTCCCTATTCCCCTCCTTTTGAGTGGGCCATTCCGGCCTCTTCTTTTCCTTATCCACCTCCCTAACTTTTTCTGTTCTAATACACCGCTCTGTACAACTGCTATGTCAGACCACGCACCCCTTTATTCTGACGAATATATCAAGAAAATACTCGAGGGACCTTCCTTGTTCACTGATTCAGTTGATACCCCCACTAATACGAATGTATCCCTCTCTGATCAACTAGAGAAGTGCAAGAAGCCAGTCCGCCTTCAGCTTATGATTCGCATGCTAACCGAATATTTAAAAGCGGATATAATCCCGGTTGGCTTGCAAGTAAGAAATATACCTGGCATTTTCACAGACAATCCCAAATACATCAACAACTTTAGCTATATAGGCACTACCTGTTCCAGACACTGGTTAGTGCTTGGCATTGATGCTGCCACTGAAACTCTCAAAAAATTGACAGAAGAGATCAATGATATTGAAAAGCAGATTAAAGAATCCTGTTCTGTCTCTGATGGCAAGAAATTGCTTGAACAAGTCCAAAAAACAGTCGAGGACTTTCACAGACTAGAGCAGAACAAGAAATCACTTAAAGTAAAGAAAGATATCAAATCATACAGCACAGAACGCACATATCCATACCTACAGAAAGATTTCTATACGAACCGGACATACACTAATCCCCAAAACACTAGACCTTGGGGACGTTTTAATAGACGCAACAACCTGGTAGGCTTCTCTGACACCTCTGTGGACTCATCCGATAACTCAGACTCAGGGGAGGGTCCCAGCACTTCCAACCGCAACCCCGGTCCCAATTTTTTAGAGCGGGGCCAAAGCGAGCCACCCAAACGTGGACGCGTGAAGCAAGCACAACGATGGTACAACCCCCCAGGCGAACGACAGACACGTCAGAAGTTTTACCAATGGTAAACACTGACAGCAATGACTGTGCACTCACAACTCATGCCCATTTTTAACCTGTCTAAACACAACCTTGCAGACCCTGAATTGTCCCTCTTAAGTAAAGGTCTATCTTTTGTTCCGACCATTCATCCTAACTTCCTTGAGCTGCACACAGAGCTATTGAGGTTTTTTAGACGTTTACGTCTACATGCCTATTTCTTGTTGAATCCATCACCTGTCGCCATTTCCAACACCCCCTTCCGACCGCCATCCACGTTCTCCCCCTCGATCAATATGATCCCAGGAGAAATAGCCACATTCGAAAAAATGGTACTGAATGATTTAGCCACACTTGAGAGCAAAAAACGTTTTATCCCCTATAACATTTCCCTTGACGAAAAGAAAACCATTGAATTCCTCAAAAGGAACGAATCCTTAATTATAAAGTCTGCCGATAAAGGTGGTGGAATTGTTCTGCAGGAGAAGGACACATACAAGGCAGAAATTCTATGCCAGCTCTCCAATACTGACCATTACTGCAGATTGCCCACCAATCCAACAAGGGAACTGCAAAACCTCATACTACAGATCACTACTGAAGCAAAATCAGAGGGTTTTCTTAGCCTAAAGGAATTTTTCTTTTTGAATGTGAAATCACCCCGTATGCCAGTGATCTATACACTTCCCAAAGTACATAAAAATCTCACGAATCCCCCAGGACGCCCCATAGTGTCTGGGTGTGGTTCTATACTTGAACCTCTTGGCCAATACGTTGACTACTTTATGAAGGACTTTGTACCTGAAACTGAATGCTATTTAAGGGATAGTATGGCCATGATAAACTTAGTTGAACACCACCCATTTGACCCTACCAGTGACATACTGTGTACAATGGATGTGGAATCCTTGTACACGAACATCCCGCAGGTCCTGGCAATGACCGTGATCCAAGGGGTGCTTGACTCTGGGCCTCGCCCTCACACCGTTCCTACCTTGTTCATACTCCAACTACTTGAACTCTGCCTTACAAGGAACTTTTTCTTCTTTAACAATGAATACTACCAGCAGGTCAAAGGAACATCAATGGGGGCCGTTTTTGCCCCCAACTTAGCCATACTTTTCATGGACCATCTTAAGTTGACGACAATCCTCTCTCCCACTAACCCTTTCTTTACGGGCGTCGCATTATGGCGACGATATGTAGATGATATTTTTTTGATTTGGCACAACAATGAGGAAACACTCAACCAATTCCTACATTGGCTGAATAACAATTGCCTAGGTCTTAATTTCACCCTGACACACGACAAATCCCTGATCCCTTTCCTAGATCTCACCATTTACCACTCTAACGGGGAACTGCTCACGAGGCTATATAGAAAAACTACTGAGCGTAACACGCTACTTCGGTATGAAAGCAATCACCCACGAGCACTACGTGACTCTTTACCATACTGTCAATTCTTAAGGATCAGGCGCAATTGCTTCACCAGAGAAGATTACTTTCGCGAGGCATTAAACTTATCAACTAAGTTAAAAGCACGGGGCTACCCCAAACGACTCGTACGTAATGCCCAAAAACGAGCTTGGTATTGCCCGAGGGAGATTCTGCTTTCTCCCAAAATCAAGTCCAACACAAATCGCATAGTGTGTGTGACCACTTTCTCACCAATATCTAATCCCATCCGTAAATCGATCATAAAACACAGGCCTACCGTGAACGCAGGCAACTTGAGTATTGAGCGCCCTCTCTTTGCATTCCGTAAAAGCCGCAACCTCAAAGACCACCTACTACGGGCACCTCTACCAAACCCTAAACCAGTTACAACTCTTGATGCACACTGGGGCCTTGAACCATTAATTGGGCACGCCAAATGTGGCAACTGTAATGTGTGTGATTTCACAATTGAAGGAAAAGAATTTACCTTTAATAATGTTGCAATTAAATTAAGGTCTTTTTCAAACTGCAATACTTGCAATGTCATTTATCTGATTCAATGCCCTTGTCTCAAAATCTACATTGGCCAAACAACTCAAAAAGTGAAGACCCGAATTGGACAATATCGGAGCAGGATCCGCTGTAAAACTCCCAACGCACCCCTGGTAGATCATTTCACAGTTGCCGGCCACAACGAGGATGACATTAAATGGACAATCATTAACGTTGTAAAGCAACCTCCCAGAGGTGGTGACATTGTACAACTCCTGAACAAAGAGGAACTGAGACTGATAATCCGCACCAATAGCATCAAGAATGGATTAAACAGAAATGAAGACTGGACCACCCTGATCTAGGCTTCTCCTATGCTGCCACCATATGTCTTATTTGTTTCCTCCACTACAAGGTGTTTTTTGACTATCACTATTGCCTTCTAATGTCTTTTTAGCATGCAAACGCCATATATCCCTCATTCACTTAACTGTCCCCTCATGCTCACATTCCGCGTAAACGCGTTTTGTATATGCGTTGTGTATGCGCCATACTCTTACAGATAACCGTATTCTGGTTTCAATTGCCCCTGTATGACATACACCATTTTTGTATAATATGACTCTTATGAGCTCCTAGGACTTACTGTGAGAGCATTTAACTAATTCCTTATGCTCTCACCACATTTCTGCTAAATGCGCCCCTTGATGGCTACATGTTTCTATCTGTATCAGCATCATGGTTTTATTTATACTGTCTGATGTACATTCACTGAGGGTATTATGTGACTTATCAGCTGCCAAGAATTATCAAGTCACCACTAATTACACCTTTCCTTTTTCTTTTGGCATTCTAGCCGCAAATTAGTCTTACTCATGTCTATATGCTAGACCCCTCACCCAATATGGCCGCCGTGACGTCCTGTCACGTGTCCTGGGTAGCGCTATATACGCATGTTTTCCATTGGCCGCACGGTATCCCAGCTATTCAGTCTCGGATCCGCGGCATTACGGTAAGCGTGTTCACCCCTAGATTCACTTCACTTCCAGCCCGCCCGTATTTGTGTCCTCACTCCTGTATTCTCTTTTTAGTGCATCGCCACCTTGCCGAGAGTTAATTTACTCATTGTCCTAAGCGTCCTCGTCCACCTTCAGATCCTCCTCTATATTTATTAAGGTGAGCATTCCCTCTCCCATGCGGCTGGCATATCACTTTAACTGAGGTAACCACAGCCACTCACCCCGGTACCCTTTCCTTTTAGATCCGTCCATTGTTGCGGTTGTCTAGCCTCTTTCCGAGCCTCCATGCGCCTCGTGTGAGCCCACACGTAATTCCAAGGTTAGCAACCACCACTTCAGCTTTGTGCCTTGCAAGCGCTCACTCTCCCGTGCTGCCATCCGTTTCACTGTCTCACTGGTTTATAACGTAGCCATGCGCGGTTGTCACACCGCGCCTCACACAATTTCGGGTACCGCCACACACCACTCCCACTATTCAATCAATCAGCCTGGAAACACCTTGCTGTGCACGGTTTTTCCTGTTTTTGGGGTAGGTCACCTTAGACACCTTAATGTACCATAATTATGGTGCCTGCTGATTAAGGTCCCAATCGCCGCCTTGCAATAATTCAGCATCGTTGTTAGACTAATTCACTTGCCGCGTACTATGTATTCCGTTCTTGGATTCGGACACAGCAGACACCTTCAGTGCTCCACACAAGGAACCACTCCCTTGGTGTCTGTTGTTTAAGGTGTTTAAGGTCTTGAGTTGCTGTTTAGCTTCATTGGTAGGCTAAATCCATTGCCGGTTATATTTATAGCCATTTTGTACCCTTTGATGCAACATCACGATCACAGAAATTCCACCCACCTTCACAGTGCACTTGCCTGACAGTAAGGCTGATCCCAGCATGCCCAGCAGTTTGTACTAGGTTGTACACTTCGTATTAGACGCCCTCTAATCTCCTTTCCCCTCTCTCTATTTTTCACAGGCACTTTATAATTCAGGCTTGTAACTTAACCGTCCTGATGATGATCCTACTATTGTTTTAAAAGGATCGAAACGTCGTCGAACTAATGTAAACAGTATGCACATTAATCCAATGTGATAAAAGAAGTGCATTAACTGTTTTTTCTAAGCTTGCCACAATTATTCTTAAATTCCTCAAGCTACTTTTGTCTTGCCTGAAATGTTTTTGTCTAAATGTATTTGTCATGCGTTCGTGTAGGATGCAGGACTGTGTCCCACTATATTGATGTGCTCCAATTTATGTTTTTGTCTTTATTGATTCATTAAATTGGCTGTCCGGCTGGACACTCTTAATATAGTACTGATTCTAGTCTATATTTATCTTATCCACACTGTTTTGTTTAAGGACCACTGCTTCAATATAAAACTGACACCCAAGGTCCTTATCTACCTTGTGGGTTCCCTTGTTCTTTTGAGGATCTTGATTCACTACTGGCATACCTTTTTTGCCACCGCGCTTACTGACTTTGTTTTCTTTCCATATTAAGCTTCGTCACTATCGACCTCTCATATTTATTACCTTTGCTTATGATGACCGCTACACGGCATCGCTAATCTGTAAGCTGGCCACTTTTGAGACCTCGCTCACACGGCCTCAATCACTGACACTTGGGTGTTTAGGTAGTATTACTTGTACATAGTTTCAAGAAACCTTCTCAAGGCTTTGTTGCCTTTCTTTCCACTTTCACTGTTCCACACCGCTAACTCCGTTCTCTCCTCTCACTGCGCACTTATCTCCCGGACACACCTTCCCTTTTCAGCCGTCACTCGGACTCACGTAATTCCCAATCACACTCTTATTCCCCCTTCTCTTTCTTCCCGGTCTGCTCTCTCTTTTACTTCTCTGCACTACTCCTCCTCTACTCACACACTGAACACTGCCGTCTTTGACCGACTGCTTTTAAAACATCTGTATATTGTATGCCATTACAGCGCTGAAGAAGCCCTTGTTTGGGCGAAACGCGTTGGCTGTTTCCAAAGAATGTAAACCGAAGCATACCTGAAATAAAGCTACACAAATATTTTCACCAACGACTTTTCGATTGCTTGTCAACTTGTATACGCTGTATCTCTTTACCTGTTACTCGTTCGTATTGCCTCTCATCAACTCTCTATATATGTTTCTATTTATGGTCAAGGGGCAGCTAATCATTTGAGGTGGGCAATAATAGCATACCATGTGACAGATCCAGGTAGTGCAGTCTCCTACAACCCGGCTGCTTTTCCTTTTTTTAGACTGTAACTCTAGTTCTCTTAGGGGTATTTCCATGATCGTCATAAGCAACTCTCCCTCCTCCCCGGTGGAGTAGACAGACATTTTCACGCTCCCCTATTAATCAGCTAGTACAGCCTTCAAAAAGAACTGAGGTAACTGTCTCTGGCTGAGCATGATGGGATATTGGGGATCACATAGTGCTTAAAGACACTGCCTTCTTTTTTCTTTACTCATAATTGCAGCCTATGTGCTACATTGCCCTGAACTTCTTCATCTCTGTCTCTCATAGCAAAATGGTTTGTGAAGGATTTTTTTACTGTGATCTTACAAAGTTATTCATGCTTTAGGTGCTCTTCTTCTGCCCCTTCAAGATGAAGAATGTTGACCTCTGTAGCCTAATCCTTTAGGCTGCATTATGATTTTCTTAAGTGACTTTTCAAGGCCTTCCTGAAGAAAGGCGAACTTCAGCACTTAAGAAGATATATTGGAAAAAGTGCTCCGGGATCCCTGCAGGCGGGCGGGACTATTAAACGCTTATGATTATCATGGAACTACCCCTACGAGAGAACTGGAGTTACAAGCAAGAAACTATACCTTCTCTGCCAACATCATACCACATCTGGTTGGGGGAAACCTTTTTAACCATTTTCTTGTGTAGTAGGACGTCACAAAAGACATATGGTTGCAGAAAATTGCAAAATCTGGTAACAAAATTAGATTCCATACTTTTCTTTCCATTCCTCCGCAACCATTAATCCATCCTACCTGAAACATCTAGTGCAAGAAGTGAAAATGCTTCTGCGCAAGAGAGCTGTCAAGAGAGTTCCCAAGCTGAAAAACAACAGAATATACTATCATTTCGGGTTTCAGAAGAAGAGCCACATTTTAGAGTTTCATCCCATTGTAGACCTGAGATATGCCAACAGGTTGGTCAAAAGGGAAAAGTTCTGTATGATTGCAGTTCATCAGATTTTACGTGACCTTCTCTAGGGTGACTGGATGACAGCAAGAGACCTCAGGGATACCTATTTTACTCATTCCCATCTGTAAATTAGAAGTACCTTCTGTTCCGGGTTATCAGTATAGAGTTCTTCCATTCGGCCTCAAATCGGCATAGAGAGTTATATTATGTTAAAAAGAAATTATGAAGTAATGGTACTTACGATAAGGAGGGGTTGAAGCTCCCGAACTTAATTAGAAACTCCTAGGTGGCACGTTTGAGGATGCTTTCGACATGGACCATGCAGGAAACTCATAAGAAATGGATAATTTATGGACAGAGCTGTGGTAGTGTGCCCGTTATGGGATGTCCTTTGGCTGCCTAGATAGGCTAGGCCCAATAAGGCATATATCAGTAACGATCAAGAACATTTGGGATGTAGTGGAGAGGAATCTGGGGTTTACTTCCTACTGATCCCTGGTTACCCCCATTTACCAGAACCTGGAGTTTAGACCGGCTATCTGACTGACAATCATTTAAGCACTGGAAAGAGGGGAAATCCCTCATTCTGGGAGATCTGTGTGTGAAAGGAGCTATCAAGTAGGTTATACCATGTTGAAAGGACTTCATGGACACAGAAAAAAGATAGGCTAATATATGGACAGTGTAGGAAAGTAGGATCTACTTCCATGGTTACCCCAGTCACTGTGCTTTTCTCCCTAAATTTGACAGCGGTAAGTACTTTGGTACCTTCCCAATTGACTACTGAGGTACCCTTATAAGTCCCGAGTATATTGTACCAAGGTACCCAGGGCATAAATACACCAGGGGTCTCCCATTGGCTGAAGCATGTATTATGCCACCCATGAGAGACAACTAAAACTGTGACTGCAGGCCTCCCTTGTCAGCCTGTGTAAGCTGGTGCTACCACCACTTACGACAGATATACGTTTTCTTATATCTGAGGTCACTGCACTTAAAAGAGTAAGAAATTATCCTCCTCCCAAACTCCCAGTGAGTCAGTCTCCTGAGGAAGATGACCTCAGCCCCTGTGAAGGAACTGCCCCAGATGAACTTGGATCTGACCAGGCAGAGTTCTTGGGGGCAGGGGCCCTTCCAGAGCAGACTTGAGTTTGGAGCAGAAATCCTGCCCCTCTCTTGAACAACTCAGACAGAAAGCTGCTGCTTGGGAGGCAGTGAGTGTCAGTGGGTCCAATAGGGTCTATTGGGAAGATGGGCTTCTGTTCTCTGAGTGTAGAGACCCCAAGCCTGGTGCCACCAGGACACCGGGAGGTTGGTAATACCTCAGACGTTCATGGGTTTTCTTCGATCCCTAGCACATGACATTCCCCTTGCAGGACATCTTGGGCAAAGCAAGACTTGGGAGAGTCTTGTCCCTCATTTTCACTGGCCCCACATGTCTGAAGACACCAAGGAGTTTTGTCGCTCCTGTGTTACTTGCCAATCCAGTGGTAAGTCAGGTGGCACTAAAAAAGCCCCTTAATTCCACTCCCAGTGGTTGGTGTTCCCTTTGAGAGGGTAGGGATATACGTTGTTGGTCCCTTGAACCCTCCAACGGCATCTGGACACAGTTACATCCTAGTGGTGATGGACCATGCCACTAGGTATCCAGAGGCTATTTCACTTAGGACCACTACAGCTCCTGTAGTGGCTAGGGCCCATCTGGGAGTCCAGAGTGGGGTTTCCTAAGGAGGTCTTAACAGACAGAGGTACAAACTTCATGTCTAGTTACATTACTGCCATGTGGAAAGAGTGTGGTGTAAACTAGAAGTTTACCACACCCTACCATCCACAGTGCAATGGGCTTGTTGAAAGGTCCAACAAGACCCTCAAGGGTATGATTATGGGACTCCCAGAAAAGCTCTGGGGAAAATGGGATGTCTTACTACGCTGCCTTCTCTTTGCCTACAGAGAGGTTCCTCAGAAGGGGGTGGGCTACAGCCCATTTGAACTTCTGTTTGGACATCCAGTTAGGGGTCCATTGTGTCTGGTTAAGGAGGGCTGGATATTTTGGACTATGTCCTTGGCGTGCGTTCACCTATGGCTGAGTACAGGAAGAAGGCCAGCAAAAACTTTGTGGCCAGCCAGGAGCTTCAAAAAGCTTGGCATGACCAAAAGGTTGTACTGAAGGTTTATCAGCCAGGACAGAAAGTGTGGGTGTTGGAGCCTGTTGCCCCAGCAGCTCTCCAGGACAAATGGAGTGGCCCCCCACACCATCCTTGCGAAAAAAGGTGAGGTCACCTATTTTGTTGACCTAGGTGCTCCTAGACGTCTCCAAAGGGTACTTCTTGTGAACCGCCTAAAACCTTTTGTTGACAGGGCTGACATGAGCTTGCGCTTTGCCACTGATGAGGGACAGGAAGAAGAGTGTGACCCTCTCCCTGATGTCCTCTCTCAGGACCCTGTTGATGGGTCAGTTGATGAAGCAGCCTTGGCAGGCAGCCTCACTGACCAGCAGCAAGCTGATTGCAGGAAAGTCCTCAATCAGTTCACCCATTTGTTTTGTTTTCTTTGACTCCAAGTCAAACCACCTGGTGTACCCATGAAGTGGACATAGGTGACAGTCTGCCGGTGAAGAATAAAATCTACAGACAGCCTGACCATGTCAGAGATTGCATCAGGACTGAGGTCCAAAAGATGCTGGAGTTGGCGGTCATTGAGCCTTCAGCTAGCCCTTGAGCTAGTCCAGTAGTCCTTGTGCCAAAACCTCACGCTCAAGATGGTAAGAGAGAGATGAGGTTTTGTGTAGACTACAGAGGCCTCAATGCAGTCACTAGGACTGATGCCTATCCAATTCCTACTACAGACAAGCTAATTGACACTCTGGCCTCAGCCAAGTATCTTAGTACATTTGATATGACTGTTGGCAACTGGCAAATCAGACTTTGAGGATGCCAAGCCAAAAACAGCATTTTCAACCTCTAGTGGCCATTATCAATTTATTGGGATGCCTTTTGGCTTGAAAAATGCACCTGCCACATTTCAGAGGTTGGTGAACGAACAAAGTTCTCACAGGTCTGGAAGCCTATAGTGCAGCAGATCTAGATAATATTGCTGTCTTTAGTCCACCTGGGAGGATCACCTGGTCCACCTCAGGAATGTTCTGAAGGCCCTGCAAAAGGCAGGCCTCAATATCAAGGCCACAAAGTGCCAGATAGGGCAGAACAAGGTTGTGTATTTGGGTCACCTGGTAGGTGGAGGCCAAGTTCAACCATTGGAGAGCAAAATCCATACCATAATGGACTGGGTTGCTCTCACTACCCAAACTCAGGTCAGAGCTTTCTTGGGCCTGACTGGGTACTATAGAAGCTTTGTGAAAGGATATGGGTCCATTGTGACTCCCCTAAATGATCTTACATCCAAGAAAATGCCAAAGAAAGTTCAATGGACAGTAAGCTGTCAAAATGCATTTGATGACCTGAAGCAGGCCATGTGCACTGCTCCCATTCTGCAGAGTCCTGACTACTCTTAAACTTTCATTGTCCAGAAAGATGCATCTGAGATAGGGGTAGGGGCTGTGTTATCACAACTTAATGCAGAATTTATCAACCAGTAGCTTTTATCAGCAGAAGGTTGACCCCCAGGGAGAAACGTCGGTCAGCTATAGAGAAGGACGCCTTTGCTGTGGTCTGGGCCCCTGAAGAAGTTGAGGCCATACCTGCTTGGCACTCACTTCATTGTTCAGACAGACCATAAGCCCCTCCTATGGCTTCAACAGATGAAGGGTAAAAACCCCAAACGTTTGAGGTGGTCCATTTCCCTACAGGGGTTGGACTTTTCTGTGGAACATAGACCTGGGAGTAACCATGCCAACGCAGATGTACTCTCCAGATATTTCCACTTAGAAAATGAAGATTCAACTGGGAAAGGTTAGTCTCATCTCCTTTTGTTTGGGAGGGGGGGGTGTTGTGTAGGAAAGTAGGAACTGCTTTCATGGTTACCCCCACTTTTTGCTGGTGTTATTCTGTTTTATGTTATGTTATATGGGAATTTATGTAAGCGCACGTTCACCTACAGGTCTCTTGGCGCTGATGAGTTTGAGCAGAAGAAGAGAAGGAGAGCAGATAGAGGATCAGTTAGTTATAGGCCAGGGAGAATAGCCAGGTTTTTAGAGATTTCCTAAACCGCATGTAGTCAGCCTCCAGCCTAATAGAAGTGGGCAGTGAATTCCAGAACTTCGGGCCCAGATAGGAAAACCGGGTTCCTCCAATGCGTTTCCGTCTAAATCTGGGCACCGTCAAAAGATTCAGGTGTCTCGATCTCAGATTATGTTGAGGCAAGTGCTTACTGATGCACGATAGGATGAAACTAGGACCGGTTTCTTGAGTGGCTTTAAAAAGGATACAGCCAATCTTAAACATCACGCGCTGCTCCGTTGGAAGCCAGTGGAGGTCTTTAAGTAGCGGGGTAATGTGACATCTTCTGTCCTTAAGATGGATGATTCTAGCAGCTTGATTTTGAATCATCTGGAGACGATGTCTCAGATATAATGGGATGCCAAGGTAGAGGGCATTTCCATAATCTAATTTAGAAAGGATAAGGGCAATCACAATTTGAATACTGGCCTCTTTACTAAAAAAGCGTCTGATCTTGCGCAGTTTACGAAGTTGGACAAAACAGGCCGAAGTAACTGCGCTAACTTGGGCGCTCATAGAGAGGTCAGAGTCAATGTGGAGACCCAGACTCTTAATTACTGGTTTGGGAATAGGGGCCGCCCCTAACTCAGGTGGCCAATAGGAAGGTGTCCAATGAGTAATTTTGTTGCTCGGGATGATTATCTCCGTTTTTCCAGAGTTGAGCTTTAGTTGATTCTTATCAATCCAGGTTTTTACATACAACATAGAGCTCCTAACAAAATCTTTACATTCGATGGAGTTCTCCAGAGTAAAAATCAGCTGCATGTCGTCAGCGTAGTTAAAGATCTTTACCCCCATCTGCCGGAGACTCGAGATTAGCGGACGTATGTAAATATTAAAGAGGATCGGCGAAAGGGAGGAGCCCTGTGGGACGCCACAGCTCATTTTATGACTAGTCTGATTGGGTTCCTGCTAATCAGGATCCCAGTCACTGCGCTTTCTCCCTAAATTTGACAGTGGTGTGTACTTAGGTACCTTCCCAATTGGCTACTAGTGTACCCTTCTAAGTCCCTAGAATATGGTACTAAGGTACCCAGGGCATAGGTACATCAGGGGTCTCTCATGGCCTGCAGCATGTACTATGTCACCCATGGGAGACCACTAAAACTGTGACTACAGGCCTGCCTTGGCAGCCTGTGTAAGCTGGTGCTAGTACAGATTACGACAGATATAAGTTTTCTTATATCTGCGGTCACAGCACTTAAAACCCATAAGTCGCCCCTAAAGCAGGCCTTTCAATCCTAAAGTCAGGGTGCTAGGTTTTAAGTGAGGGCGCCCTGCATGAGCAGGACGCCCCCTAAAAGCCCCAGAGTCAATTCTTCAGGCTTTGCGGTCAGCCATTTTTTTTTATATTTATAGTGGCCATGTGTCATTACACGATGGCTAACTATATACTGGCTGTACCGAACCTGGGCATGTTTGGTATCAAACATGTTGGAACCATACCCAACATTGTTACCGGTGTTGCATAATCGTGTCTACGATCCACTTCTCCAGGTAAAATCCCATGCTTTGGCCCTCCGCCCGTTCCGGGAGGCCCACTATGCGGACGTTGTTTCTCTGCGATCTGCCTTCCTGATCCTCTACCCTGTCGCGCAGGTATCCCACCTCATTCTGTAATGCCTTAAGTTGTTCCTCCGTCCCCCGTACTGTGGGTCTCAGGGACGCCAGGGTTGATTCAGAGTTTTCTACCCGTTCCTTTAGGCGTTTTTGGTCTTTTCGCAGGAGGCCCACCTCGATACAGAGCGAGTCAATTTTGAGGCCTAGGGTGGATTTAATGTCCAATATGGCTGCCATGATTGCGCTGAGGCGATCCGCGTGGTCAGTTGTCGTTCCCGGGTGTTGCCCCGCTGTGGGGGGTGTCTCTGATGGTCTGTCCGCTGAATCAGACACAGCTCCCGCTTGTACCTGAGGCTTGTCTGCGTTAGTTCTGCCCATCTTGGGATTTTTAGGGGGGGAGGTGGAGGACGAACACTAAGTGTTAAGGCGACGTGTAAATAGGGCACTGTGGCTCTGTAGTGTGTTGTAGCAATTGGATGGTCCTTTATTCCAGAGGGGGAGGGGAATAGCCGCTCCAGGGCACTGTGCCGGACCGCAGGTTCTCAGGTTTGTAGGTCTTTATTGCTTACTGCCAATGACTTCCACTCCCCAATCTCGGCACAGAGCCGCCTCTTCTCCTTGTGCATCCGCTTCTCAGTGTGCAGTATTGGTAGCGTAGTGTGCGCGCTGCTACCACGTGGGCAGAGCGCCAGATTCTCCCTCTACAATTGCAGGCAATGGTATTGTGACTTAGGATATATTATGTTGAGGTGGCTCTGAAAATATAGGGCACAGGTCTGCTTTGCGGCATTCGTTGATCGCCCCTGCGGGCAGTCCCCATGAGATCACAACGCTGTGCAACCGAGACCCGGGCGGCTACCCCAACGCGGGGTCCAGGCCTACCGCAGTATGTCGCCAGCTCCCGGAGATCTGGGCGGCCTCCTCGATACCGGGCACTGGCTCACCGCAACGTATTGTCGGCTGTATGAATTCTAGGCAGCTTCCACAGTTCAGGGGCCCAGCCCACCGCGGCGCACCGCTAGCGCCTGGGGCCTCGGGTAGCCCATCCAATACAGAGGACCTGGAGCAGCACGCCGTCGGGTCTCTAGCCCTCAGACAGGTCTCACAGTGCGGGGCCCAGGTCCACCGCCATGCTGCGTCAATGTGTCCCAGGCGGCTTCCTCAAGACAGGGCCCAGGACTGCCTTAGTTTGGTGTCGTTTCCTGTGGACCCTGACAGGTGCAATCAATGCAGGGCCCAGGTCTGCTGCAACACCCCGCTGGATCTAGGGGTTCCGGGTGTTTCACTCTGCACAAGGCCCGGGCCTGCATCAATACGCCGCTGATTTGCGGGGTTGTAATACCCTTTCATTTTGACCAATGCGTGACCCTTCAGGACATTCTTTGCTTTTCCTTACCCTTCGAAAAAAGAGCAGCGAATCCACCGCTTGAACCCCAAAAGAGCATTGAGCTTCTACATCGATCGTAGCAAAGACCATAGGAAGGATGGTCCACTCTTTGTTGGGGTCACTTGAGCAAAAAAGAGTAAGGCTATGCCTAAAAGGACCATATCAAGATGAATAGTTCTCTGTATAAAGATTTGCTACATATTGGCCAAGAAGCAGCCCCCCAAACGTCTGAGAGCTCATTCGATCAGAATGCAGCCACTATGCTGGAACGTGGCGTGCCTGTCCTGGACACCTGTCGGATTGCGACATGGGCGTCATTCCATACATTCACAAAGCATTATTGCCTTTCCTTGATAATCAGGTTGGTCAAGAAGGTCACTTTGCCCGCTTGGTCCTGCAGGATTTTCTGGTTTGAACCATTCCACAGATCCACCACCTGGGGATGTACTAGTTTGGTATCTATTCACAAAGTGAGGAATCTTATGTTAGAAGTATCCACTCTGTAACGCTCTGTTTGTAGCATGTGTGGTTGTAGATACACTTGTTCTGCAAACTCTTGCCATCTAGAGTTGGGCTTGGACTGTTGCAACTTGATTTCTTTCTAAGAAGTCTTTCAGGTCCTGAGGTCTCATTGACTTCTCTGCGGTGAACACGCATGGGCACAGACTCCATTGTTTGATTGTTTTTCTCAGCTATTGGGTTTGGACGTATGTCTACGTTGCTCCCCATCGCAGAGAAGAGCATTACTCTGATGTTAGTTCCATTTTTCTCTCTCCTTTGCTCAACCGCCCTGGACATCGTTGTCTGACTGGGTCTTTCGGCCCTTCTGTGCCCTGCATCTTCCTTATCAATGCCGGAAAATGACAAGGCACAAAGGGTGATGAAATGGACACCCTTCTAGAGATGCCCTCAGTGCCTCTTGAAGTATCCTTGGGATGACCTCCATTTCATTTGTAACCCATGTCTCTCCCCAGAGCATGACAACACTTGCTATGACTCCTGCTCGGCTTTCAGGAGCAAGAAGACCCTTTCGCAGTGGAGAGACGGGTACTGGGCCCACAACAAGATGCACAGCTCATCATCAGAAATGCCGGACATCTTCGGTAAGGTCGACCCACTCAGTGCTGAAGAGCGAGAATACGGTGAGCCACCCGACATTCCAGCCCATCAATCCAGCCGCAAGATCGGATACAACTCCTCAGATCCGGAGGAGGAAGAAGCAATTGAAGTCACCCCGGCTACCTCGGTCGAATCAGGACCTTGTACCGAGTTCACGCCCTGACGCATAAGTATGGTAGACACCCAGACTCTTAAAACACATAAGCATAGCACATGTTGAAGCCGAGCACCGCCCCATCTGAGTCAAGCATTGAGCTCCATGTGAAAATCATCACTACGTCCAGGTGCACCGCTGCCCTCGGGCTCTGGTTAGCACCGAGGTAAGGCATCCGAGCTGAGACCAGATCCAGCCAAGAGCCTCGACCCTCCCTCCCCCCCCCCCACCCCCAATGATGTTCAAGAGCACACATTGGCACTGAAACATTGAACCCGAAAGCCATGCTGGCTTTCATCAGCGGCTTGAAGGCAAGATCTCTGCCACTGAAAAGACTCTGTATAAAAAGAGCGTACTCCTCTTCGAGGACACTCCATAACCAGATGCTACTCTACATCTGCTCCTTTTTCTCTTCCTCCCTTACATCCCCTCTTTCACCACCTCCACCACCATCAGCTCCACCTCCCTCACCTCCTGTGACTTCACCTCCCTCACCTCCTGTGACTTCACCTCCCTCACCTCCTGTGGCTTCACCTCAGGGGTCACCAGAGTCCAACTCGGATTCCTGTAATCCTAGTCCCAACCCTGCAGCAGTGGACTACGGAGTACCTATTTACCCACACCCTTTAAGGGATCCTTGGGAGTACTAAGAAGAGGAGCTCCCAGGAGGGCTTGACCTCAACCACGTCCCAGTTAGAGCTTCCTCATTGGACGATACCATTGCATACCTCTGTGTTATCTAATGAGCATCTGCCTACCACAAGGTGCATAGGCACGTCACCCTAGAAGATGATGACTTCCTTGTGTAGACGCTCCCCAGAACCGAGCGTTCCCTTCAGGTTCTCCCTATGTTAAAGGGTATGATAACATTTGCTTCAGAGATTTTCAGGGAGCCCGTGAAATCCCAGGTGGTAGCACCCAGGATTGAGTTTAAGTCTGCAACATCTGGTCCTCTCTATATCAGAGGCCAATTCTCCCCATACTCCGTGGTGGTTTCCACCGCTCCAAAAAGAGCAGCAGCCCAAGCTACAGGCGATGCTCCCCCTCCCGATAAGGAGAGTAAGTGCATTGATACAGCTGGTAAAAGGGTAGTGGTCGGTGCTGCCACAGACAGGCACATCACCAATTCTGTGGATCTCTTGGCTCGATATGACAGGCCTCAATGGCAATAGATGGAGGCCTTGCTCCAACATCTCTGTAACCAATACCAAAAGAAAGGAGAAGAGATAGTAGAAAAGGGGAAAGCCATATCAAGCACCACCACTTGGTGTGCGTTAGACTCAGCTGACACAGCTGCCAGAGGGGTGGACTCCTCTGTGATCCTCCACCACCACTTTTGGCTGCGTCTCTGGCTGTAAGGTAGAGGTCCCACAATATTTAATCAGCCTGCCCATTGACGGAGAACACCTGTACGTTCCGCTGGTTGATGAGATGTTGGAAAAGATGGCCACTAAGCCATGGGTGCACTTCAAGTCCTCCTTTTAGCCAGGGGCTCCTTTTGAAGACAGCAGATTAGGGGTAGGGACAAGACTACTTCCCCAGACCCAACCCAGTCATATCAACCACAATAGCAACCTATCACCAACAGGGAGGTAGGAGATACTTGTGGGGCATCTTCCTGAGTAACAACTCCAACAGTGAGTCAGAGGCACTTCCTCCAAGAGATCCTCTACCTCCAAACATTGACTTGCCTCATCTGTGTGCCCTCATTCCCTCTACATCCTTTCCGGGGGGGTGGGGTGGGGGGGCTCCAGGGACTTCTTTCCCACTGGGAGGAAATCACCACACACTGGTGGGTTCTATCCATAATCGAGCATTTATACTGTCTCGCGCTCATCTCAGCCTCACCAAACTTCCCAGCCCACACACGCACTCAGAAAACCTCGTCCTACTGCGAAAAGTGGTCCAGATGCTTCTTCTCAAAGGGGCTATAGAGACATTACACACTCAACACCAGGGCAAAGGCGTCTGCTCCCTGTACTTCCTCATCCCCAAAAAGAATGGCTCCCTCAGGCCAATCTTCGATCTTAAGCTTCTCAACAGATGCATCCTCTGAACATTTCCACATGGTCGCCTCACAGGATATCATCCCCCGCTGCAGGAAGTTGCTACATGGCCACACTGGACCTAAAGGATGCCTACTTTCACACCCCCAACCATCATGCCCATCAACGCTACCTATTCTTCATGGTAAGTGGTCACCACTACCAGTTCAAAGTGTTGCCTTTCTGAGTCACCATGGCCCCAATGGTCTTCACAAAAGGTCTAAGTGTGGTAGCTGGACACATCAGCAAGGGGGCAGGACTCACATATTTCCCTATTTATACAACTGGTTGATCAAGAGTGCAAGAAGACAAAACTTCTTAGCCCACACCTAGGCTGCCATCTCCCTGCTTTGTTTACAGACAATGCCACCAAGTCCCACCTCAAGCAACTTCAGGTCCAACCCTTCCTCAGGTCAGTCTTAAATGCAGTCTTGAGTAAAGCCTACACAAGCGACTAAAGAGTTGGGGTGTTCCAACAGCTAATGCCTCTTTTTCAACCACTCCGTCTGTTCTCTCACAGTTCAAACAGTAATGCACCTACAAGGTATGATGTCCTCGTGCATAGTGCCTTAAACAAGGCTCCATATGCGTTTGCTCCAAGAGTGCCTCTTGGCAGCGTGATCACATGCAGAGGGTCACTGGAATGCTCTAACGTTGATATGGGGCAGCACCCATCGCTGTCTACAGTGGTGAAACAGCAACAACCTGTTGCGCAACAGCCCGTTACAGACCCAGTTCCGCAGGTGACCATTACCATCAGTCGCTGGGTGGGGGGGTGCATCTTAACAATATGACAGTCCTGGGTCAGTTGCCTCCTCATTGACTGGGTCTCCACACAACCATCTGAAACTTTTATCCATCCATACACCTAGCCCTCAAAGCTTTTCTCCAAGACATCCAGGGTAAGGTTGTCTCGGTGCAAACTGACAACATGACCACCATGTTTTATCTGCAAAAACAAGGCTGTGGAAATGTGCCTTTTAATGAGCACACCGGTGCAGGGGTCACCCTTCTCTTGTCCACGGGTCCATAGACCAACAAAATAGAGATTGGCACTGAAGCTGGAATTGAAATAAGTTTATTAATCACTCATGAGTGGGACTACGTCCACACAGCACTCTCAAGTGCTGCCTGAGGTAGTACCCTGAAGTCACAGAGCACAGGCCTTATATACAGAGTTTGTTGCAGAGTAAGCATGTAGTTACAAATAGAAGGTACAAGCATACACAGGAATAACTACCTACAAACATAGGCAGATGGGAGATCACTTAGTCAGCAAAGTGGGAGGGAGATCAGAACTGCTTACAAGAGTAGAAAACAGTTGACAGTTATATCTTTAGCCAGGTGCATTCTAGCAGCTACAGGCCTTTGCTCAGCACATTGCTTTTAGCTCATACAGAAGGAGTTAACTAGAGTTGATGACACAAGCAGAATAGAAGGGCAAGCAACAGTGAAGACGGAAGAATTACATAGCTAACAAAATGGATGCCACAAACAAGATGGCTTCAGCCTATGCTAACAGAAATTATTTCAGATTTCCACAGACTACCCTTTTAGCATATGCTGAAGACATTTTCTTATACTTTCAAAGGAATACGAAAAATATCAGTTATATCTGTCTGCATCATTTCATTCATTTCCTGATCACTTGCTAGTCGGGCATTTACATTCTTAACATTTCGTTTAGTCGGTATTCACAAGGTACAAGTAGAAACACAAAGGGAACAAAGCATTGGGCCACATTGAATACATAGACAACAAGTGAAAAGAATAGCAAAAATTATACATAGGGCTGACAATAATTTCCAGCCCCATACAGTAAACATGTTCCATAGCCATCCAGTCAAAGTCCAAGTCCCTAAATCCTGGTGGATTTCAGTGGCTATTTTGTGCATCTTAGACATTGCATCAAAAACAGAAGGGGCGTGGTCAGGGATGTATACACAGCAGCTGCTCCCAATAATACGACATGCTCCACCACGGTCTGCTAGGATCACATCAAGTACCATCCAATTTTGGAGCGCCACAATTCTCGCAATTTGTAGTTCTTATGTGATATTTCCAAGCGCCATTGCTGTCTGATTGGTTACAGCCTCTACAACACGTGTCAAGCGCCTGATCTTTCTGCTATTTAAGGCCGCACCAACAAAGAATAGTCCCAAATTAAAGTCAATATACTGCTGCAATGCAGTATCAGTTTGATCCACCTCATCATCGATTATTGTCCTCTTGATTCTAGTTTTGGAAATGTCATTATACAGTTTATAGTCTTTATGGTAGGATGCAGGTGCCAAAAACACAGGTGGAAGCAAAAAGGACACATAGCAGATGCCGGACCAACCAATAGGTAGATGATAATAACCTTTACTTCCGCAAATGAAATAAGTATTGTGTGAAGACAAAAAACTGCTATTATTCATTCCAGTAATATCTAACACTAAAGTACAGTCACTTTTTCCCACGGGAATATTGCCAATACTGCTCACACAGAGATCCGCTCGAGCTCTAGTAACAGCAATAACAGGAGGTCCATTTCCCTTGGTTGTTCGAGTGTTAGGGAAAACATAGCGCGCGGAGGAATTTCCTCGACGATACTCCTCCATTTCTCATACAGTTCCTTTAGCCTGTGGATCTCCTTCCTCATCAGGGTAACAAACTTTATTAAACTGAGCGTTTAGTCCTCCTACATCAGCATAAGTAATATTAGAAACTTCAGAAGCCCACAACAATGCAAACCAGGCTCTGCAAGAGCCATTATGTGAAAACGGCAAGGGAATAAAAGGCGTTCCTCCCTTTTTCTGATGAGCTGGCATCATTCCGCATACCCAGCAGTTGGTAACGTTCGTAGCATTGTGGGTATGATGCAACATCTGAATGAAAGTGCTATAGAGGTAGGACATTCTGTGCTTCTGCTCATGACAAGGAAGAGTAAAGTAATGGTGTTCAATGGGGACAGGAGTAGTAGCAGTCAGTCGATTTCGGACAGGGGCTACTTCCTCCACAACCCTTGTTATTATAGCAACAACAACAGTCAAAGTGAGTCCAGTAGCAATTATGGTTCTTTTGCTACAAACTCTTGCAGCAGTTGGTTTCTTCTCCTTAGGCATATTCATTTCGTCGACAAATAACAAAACAGATGGTGCCCTAAGGTCCTGGGCAGGCGTTGATTTCTTCACTAACATTGAGACGAGTAGTCACTAAAAGACTACCCCTCTTTGAAGTCAGTCTTTAACCTCCCAGGACAGTGGCTCAAACAGTCTTTTTCAGCAACAAAGTGTCTTTCTTCCTGGGTCACAGCTGATATCGGGATGTACCAGGAATCGTGTGGTCCGGGAAGACTTCCTCAGATTCTTCAGGTGTCGCAGGTCGTCCTTTCTCTGTAACCAGGATGTCTCTGTGATCTGCCAACACAGCTGGGCTCACTAGGTCTTGCAACACTTTTCGGCAGTGTGTCGCATGGACCCAGGTTCGTCACTCGGACTGCAGTCCTGGTAGCCAGTAGTACCTGCTCCGGTCCTCGCCACCTCTGTGCTAGGGAGCTGGTCCTCTGGAATGACTTTACGACCACAAAGTCACCAGGCCGTAAACAATGGCCCTCACCTTGCGACCTGTCTGGAAGAGTCTCCCGAAGCTGTTGATAAATAGAAGACAAACTGTCAGTCAACTGAGACAAATAGTCATTCATCAATACATAGGGTACATCATGTATAGGGCGTGGCTTAGGAATCCCCCAAATATTCATTGGCCTTCCAAAAACCACCTCATATGGTGTGAGGCCAGATCGTGTATGTGGTATCGATCTAATGGATAGCAATGCTAAGGGCAATGCATCAGGCCATTTCAAAGATGTGGAAGCCTGTATTTTAGCCAATTTTAGTTTCAGGGTAGAATTGTAACGTTCCACTAGTCCTGCTGATTGTGGGTGAAAAGCAGCATGAAACTTCTGCTTAATTCCCAACCCTTTCATGAGATATTCAACAACTTGCCCGATAAAATGGGGTCCGTTGTCACTCCACAAAACTCGGCAAATGCCGAATCGGGGAAAGAACTCCTTTAGGAGCACCTTTGCTGTAGTAAGAGCTGTATTATCTCTCGTAGCTTATGCCTCCACCCATTTACTAAAGGCACAAACCACTACCAAGACATACTTCAGGTTGTTACAGCGCTCAAGCTGGATGTAATCCATTTGCAGGACCTCAAAAGGTGCAGTAGGTATTGCAAACCCTCCTGTTGGAGCTCGTGTTCCCTTTCCAGGATTATACTGGAGACAGATCAGACAGGACTGGACTGTTTTCTTAGCCGTACCGACAATCTCTGGATGATCCCAAACTTGCATAAGTTGCTTTGCTATTGAGGATGCTCCAACATGTGCCGGCCCATGTACCATGTGAATCATAGGGTGTAAATAGGCTGTGGGTAACTTCCATTTGGTCATTTCTTTATTCCTCCAACAGCCCTCATCATCCAATGCTCCCTCCTTGGACCATTTGTCTAATTCATCAACAGAGGCAGATTGTTGCATGTCCAGGACCTCTTGCCTGGCATCATGCCAACGTTCAGCCTGTGATTTAACTACATACATAGATGTGGTACTTCGCTGCATTGCGGTCTCCCGAGCTGTGTAATCCGCAAAGGCATTGCCTGCTCCTATTTTATCGGTCACTTTCTTCTGTGCGCTACATTTAACAATTGCCACTTTCTTAGGGTAGGTCAAGGCAGTAAGGAGATTATGTACTAATTCCCCATGCACTATTTGTGTCCCATGTGAAGTGAGAAAGCCTCTTTCTTTCCATAGCTGCCCGAAGTTATGAGCCACGCCGAAGGCGTATTGGCTATCAGTGTAAATGTTAACAAGCAAATCTGTACTAAGCTCACATGCTCTTGTCAGTGCTATCAACTCGGCTGCTTGAGCTGACTTCTGTGGGATACGAGCTGTCTCAACTACTGTCTGAAGTGTTGTAATTGCATAAGCAGCAGATGTCGTGCCATCAGGCAATTTCAAGCAGGACCCATCAACCCACAATTCCCCATCAACACTAGAAAAAGGTGTATCTTGTAGGTCAACACGACCCTTTGTGTGTTCTTCAGTAAGGGATATACAATCATGTAACTCTTGTGACTGAGACTGAGTAGCTGGAAGTGGCAATAATGTAGCAGGATTCAGAGTCAAACATCTTTTCAACGTGATATGAGGGGCCAAAAGTGTCAATTCATATCCTGTCAAGCGAGCACTAGTCAGATGCTGTGTCTTTGTTTGATTTAGCAAGGCATCGACTGAATGAGGTACTAACACAAACAATCTATGTGACAAGACTAGTCCCTCACTCTGACGTATGGACACAGCCGCCGTTGCTGCTACCGCTCGGAAACAACCAGGCAGCACGCGAGCAACTGGATCAAGGACAGCTGAGAAATATGCACAAGGACGTTGTTTATTACCGTGTGTCTATGTTAAAACCGAGAGGGCACAACCTTCCCTCTCATGTACATAGAGTGTGAATGTCTTAGTGTAGTCTGGAGTTCCTAATACAGGTGCAAAACAAAGAGCTTGACATAGCTGTTGGAAGGCATTCTGGCATTCAGTAGTCCATGGGAGAGGCATCGGAGTGTCTTTAGTCAAAAGGGCCAACAAGGGTTTAATAATGTATGAAAATCTAGGGATCCACTACCTACAGAAAGAAGTAAGGCCAATCAATGCACAGACGTCCTTCTGAGTACGGGGCACAGGTGTGTCTAAAATGGTCTGAATGCGATCTGGTGTGAGCGCACGTCCCTCCTTAGACAGGAGGTGACCTAAATAGGTAACCTGCTGTCTACAAAATTGCAATTTCTTCCGAGAGACTTTGTGATGATGAGAGGCAAGAAATGATAATAAGGACAGTGTTCCTTCTTTACACTGTTCAGGGGTATCGGCAGCCAACAAGATGTCATCGACCTATTGAATTGGAGCCATCCCTTTCGGCACAGGAAAAGAATCAAGCTGCCTTTTCAATGCCTGGCTATAAATGCTAGGACTCTCTATATACCCTTGTGGAGCTCTACAGAATCTGTATGATCTATTATTCAAAGTGAAGCCGAACAAATAACGGCTGTCAGGGTGAATAGGTATTGAAAAAAATGCATTTTTCAAATCTATGGCACTAAATGTAGTGGCAGTAGGAGGAACCATAGTAAGGAGTGTTGTGATGTCAGAGACTACCGGGTATTGGGGCACCACAATTTTGTTAACCTCTCGTAAATCAATAATGAATCTGTAAATTTTAGTGTCAGTTTCTCTTTTCAAAATAGGAAGAATAGGGCTATTACAAATGTTATAAGAGACTTCTTCCACAACCCCCACCTTGATCAAATCCTGACCAATGTGCGTCAATGCTTCTTCGCCTTCCCGAGATATTTTATATTGGGGCAATCGAGGCAATGAAGCACCTTCCTTCACTTGAATATGCACTGGTGGAATAACCATTTGTCCCACATCGGTATTTGATGTAGCCCATAAAGTACTAGGTAATGATGCCAAAGCGATATCTTCTTTAATGAGACAAGACCTCTCAACCATTGGATAATTATCATTTAAGATAACACGCACACCTTCTGGGGAACAACGTATTGTAGCACGAAAATGTTTAAGCATATCGATACCCACAATATTATCCGGCGTGGTAGGGGAGAGCAAAAATGGACATGCTGCAGTGAATTTATCAAGACTATATGCAAGTGGCTGTGACAGTGGGCTAGATGTAGGTGTCCCATCGAATCCTATCGATGTTATCATTGCGCCAGACAGGGGAGCCCTAGGAACCAATTTTTTAGACAGCACTACGAGTAGCTCCTGTATCAACCAGAAACCGAACAGTAGAGCCCAAGACATTTGCATCAACATAAGGACCTTTCTGATCTACTGGGACCTCAACCGGTTCCTTACCCCATCCTAGGCATTCCTATGCATAATCAGAATCCCCAAGACCATCAGCCAAATAATCTGACATTTGATATTGATTTCGTCTATCAAAAGTATTAGAATAATTTGGCCCATGTTCAACTACCTCAAACCTGGGACGAGTTCCTATTCCTCCCCTATTTCCTGAAATCCCTGGGCGTCCTCTCATACTTCCTCTACCCCGTTGATACTGCTGACCTCGCAAAAGGGGGAACTCAGAACGCCAATGCCCAATCTCTTTACAATAAGCACACTGATCAGAAGACAAAGTTGATCGAGAGAAAGGGGGTACACCAGGTGTATATACTGCTCGTCCGCCTCTTCCACCACCTCTGAATGGTGGACCATATACTTGAGCCAACATAACTTTCGTCTTTAAATCCTTTACCTTCTTATCCTCTTTGCCTTTTGCTTCCAATTCCTGATGCTCATAATACTGGGCCATAGTCAAAAGGGAGACTGGGGAAGACGTAGTCCATGAACTCTCGCTGGCCTTTAGGCGACTAGCTATTTCTGGCAACATGTTAGCGATAAATTTGTCGACAAACAGATGCTTACCCGTGTCATCTGTCAATGACTGTCCACTAAAGTCATGAAATGTCTCTTCAAATCGTGTAAAGAAATCAGAAACTAACTCATCCGCTTTCTGTTTACAAGACGCTAGCGTTGTCCAATCTATTTTTCTTAGGGGGTATGAGAGTTTTCAACTTAGTCACAATAGCTTTGGGAAGATCTAATATCTCCTGTTGTGGTTTCTGCGCAGGTTCCCTAGCCGCATCTATTTCTTCTAAATGCACCCAAGTATCACCATATGCTACATTATCATCTATCTTCCAAATTGTTCTCCACATATCAGGGGGCAAAATAAGTCCAAAAAACATATCGATATCTGGTGCAGGAACTAATGGCTCCTTCCACTTCTTCATAGAAAGCGGCCGGATTTTTCCGCGGATCAGGCAAAGCAGCCTTAAGAGCCATAACGTCTGCTCTGCTCCAAGGAGTATAGACCCAATTATAAACAAAATATCCCTTTGCATCATCTGAATCTTTATCGGCACTTGTTCCCGCACCCTTCGGAGGAACATACAGAGGCGCAGCTTCACGCATTGGTTTCACAGTAACCACAGTATCACTAGGGTCATTGTCTGTCCCCAAAACTTCTTCTTTTTGCACTAGGGTCTGAACTGTTTGTGCAGTTTTAACTTTACTAGCTGATTTTTGCTCCGCTTTTAAACGTAGTGTATCATGTCTTAATTTAATTACTCGCCTAATTAAATCAGGTATATTTGAAAAAAGGAAAGTTCCATCATTTAATTGTTTATAATCAGAATTGATATCAGTGGGCTCTAAGTTTTTAGAAACGTTTCTAAAACCAAGTATTACCTCCCAGGTAAACTTCTCTGCAAAATATAACTGCTCTAAATCCTTCCACTGCTGAACCATTGCTACAAGGTCTGGGGCAGAAGTAGTCCCATGAGCTTCTTTGCGAGCAGTGGATCTGATATTGGTTTTTTCGTAAACAGTCAAAGTAGAGCGAGTCTGCCGCCCATCTTGCTTATCTATATCTTTATCATCTGAAGAAAGATGTTCTTCTTCAGAAAGATCATTCTCGGGGGCAGAGGGAAATTTATACGGGGGCAGAGGTCGATTTAATAAGATGGAATCATCCTGAGGTTTATTAAGTATGGGATAAATGGGGCGCCTAATAGGGTACTGGCCAGTTACCTCTAAACGACGCTCCCTTTCCTCTTTTTCTTTTATTGCCTTCATCTCTTTATTTTTTAATTCTAACGCTTTTTGATATATCGTTTTTCGCTGTTCTTTTTCTGCTATAGCTTCTTCTTTCCTCACTCTCTCTTGCACTTCTTTCTCCGACATTCGTACACAATCAAACATATCTTGTCAACTTTTTCTCTTGAATAAACACTGTTCTACATATTGAATCTTGTTAAAGTCAAATGACCCATTCACAGGCCATCGTAAATCAGGATTCTTTTTCGTATATTTGTTCCATAGTGTACTATACATTATGGAAGAAATACCGTATTTAATATACATGTGTCTATTAGGTGTTCCCTCTAAGGGAGCCGGCTGACTTCTTTCTAAATCCATTTTGGTACCACCAAGACAGCAACACAGCCTACGGAGTGTGCTGGAAACAGGCATGCTACCAAGTTTTTGTAAAATATTAGTTTTCCAAAATATTCAAAAGTAGAGAAAAATCTCCACATTACCTGCCTTTATCTTTTGCAAAGGATAAATCAAACAAACAAAACCAGAATCTTGGCCAAGCAAACAGGAAGCGACCTTACCAAACAAGAGTCTCCAACCTCCAACTGCCAATCTCTTGATCGACCTAATGCTCACTGCAAAAATAACGCCAAAGTCAGTCAGGACCGGCCGCCACCTGGAGGGTCAAATCGAAAAAACAGAAAAAATCACTTCGACTGCAAAGACGAGGGTCTCCTCATGCAGGACGTCTCCTCAATAAGATTCCATTCTTCCGTCAAGACCACTCCTTTGGACAGCCACGTCTCCGATGAGGCCCTACGTGTCGGGCGCCAACTGTGGAAATGTGCCTTTTAATGAGCACACCGGTGCAGGGGTCACCCTTCTCTTGTCCACGGGTCCATAGACCAACAAAATAGAGATTGGCACTGAAGCTGGAATTCAAATAACAAGTTTATTAATCACTCATGAGTGGGACTACATCCACACAGCACTCTCAAGTGCTGCCTGAGGTAGTACCCTGAAGTCACAGAGCACAGGCCTTCTATACAGAGTTTGTTGCAGAGTAAGCATGTAGTTACAAATAGAAGGTACAAGCATACACAGGAATAACTACCTACAAACATAGGCAGATGGGAGATCACTTAGTCAGCAAAGTGGGAGGGAGATCAGAACTGCTTACAAGAGTAGAAAACAGTTGACAGTTATATCTTTAGCCAGGTGCATTCTAGCAGCTACAGGCCTTTGCTCAGCACATTGCTTTTAGCTCAGTACAGAAGGAGTTAACTAGAGTTGATGACACAAGCAGAATAGAAGGGCAAGCAACAGTGAAGACGGAAGAATTACATAGCTAACAAAATGGACGCCACAAACAAGATGGCTTCAGCCTATGCTAACAGAAATTATTTCAGATTTCCACAAGGCCACACACACACTCTCCTCCGCTGTCAGCACTAGCGCAGCGAATTTGGCAATGGGTGATCCAAGTGCATCTCCTGGTGGAGTACCTCGCAGGGGTGGACAACGGCTTTACAGAACTGCTGAGTAGGATGCTGCAACAAGTCCATGAGTGAGAATGCCACCCACACCCATATGTCCTTCTACATAACTTTGTTGGTGGGGGGACCCTAGACCAGGTGCGAAAATTAAAAATGCCCAAGCTTCGCCTCCAGGTTTCCACATCCCCAGTCCATGGGCAGTGCTCCGTAAATGAAGTGGTCAGGGATCTTTCCATACGCTTTTCCTTCTTTTCCACTTAAACACCCCTCACTCTCATCCTAATGGCTCCCACGTGATTTCTCAGCCTTTCTAGAGATGTCCATAGCCCCGCACATGAAGCCTCTCAACAGGCCGGACCTTCTCACACAGAACCAAGGCAGAGTAAGACACTAGGAACCCAATCAGCTCATCTTAGCGATCTGGCTCATGAGGTCCAAGCGTTCGGTTATCTCGACTTACCTAAAGAGTGCATGCACATACTGAAGGAAGCCAGTAGGCCTTCCACATGTCCGCGCTGTGCTGCTAAGTGGAAAAGGTTTGTTGACTACTGTACCACGAGCAGCATAAACCCCCTTACACCTTTGATACAAAACATAAGGCCTGATTTAGATCTTGGCGGACGGGTTACGGTGGCGGATATCCTGTCCGCCGAAATATAAATCCCATTATATCTTATGGGATTTATATTTTGGCGGACGGGATATCCATCACCGTTGTGAAGGAGTGACCCATCCGCCAAGATCTAAATCGGGCCCATTATTTGCTAACTCCTACAGTTGCGAAAGTCAGGGCGAGCTTACACCTTGATTCAGATGCACTTAGCCGCTATTGCTGTATATATGCAGAACAGGGAACACTCATTGCTCTTCAATATCCATATTATTTAGGCTTTCATGGAGGGCCTTAAGTGTGAAATCCCACCTAGGGAGCCACCTTGCCTAGTATGGAATCTTGGCATCGTCCTCACCAGACTTATGGGACATTCTTTCGAGCCACTGCATTCTAGCCCTTTGCAGTTTCTTTCCTGGAAGGTCGCCTTCTTAGTAGCCATAACGTCTCTTAGTAAGTTACAAGGAACTCGCATTACAGACCCTTTTTTCCAAGTCCCCAGTGACAGGGGTGTCCATAGAACCAACCCCAAGTTCCTGGCTAAGGGGGGTCTTTCCTTTCCACCTTAATCAGACTATTGAGCTCCCAGTCTTCTTCTCCCAGCCTGACTCAGCAGTAGAGAAAGCACTTCACACAATTGATGTCAAACGCACTCTTATGTATTACATAGACTGCACCAAGTCTTTCCATAAAACCCAACATCTTTTTGTTGCCTTTTCACAGCCTCATAAAGGTCATCCCATATCTAAGGCAAGTACAGCCAGGTGGACCTATTACCTTAAAGCCGAAAGGACCCTACCTGCCCCCCAGACCTCACTCCACCCGCAAACAGTGCACCATTATGACATTTCTTGGGAACATGCCCATAGCTGGCATCTGTAAAGCTGCCACATGGTCAACTCCACACACCTTCACAAAGCGTTATTGTGTGGACATTCGTGCAAGGCAACAAGCTAAGATTGGTCAAACAGTCCTAAGGATGCTGTTTCAGACTTCTGCACAATCCACCAGCTAGCCACCTCTTGGGGGGGTGCAGCACATGCAATTGATGCATAGCATGTGTGTATCTACAGCCTCACATGCTATGAATAGATTATATTATTTGTCCTGTAAGAATCTGTTTGTTGCATGTAGTAGAGTGGATTCGCATGCACTCACCAACCCTGAAAGCCAGTGTTTGCTAAAAATATCTTCAACTTCAATAGTAACTTAATACAACATGCATGGTAACCATACTATTCTACTCACTACTCCATGCCTACTCTCGCCCACTGTACGGAAAATAGTCTAACAATGGGGTCAGTGCTCATCTTGGGCACCACCAGAAGCGACATTACCAAGACCTCGTAACTCAAAACACTTCTTCTAAAAAAAACAAGTTGCAGTAATCCAAGTCCAACACTAGATGGCAGGAGAATGCAGAGCATGTGAATGTACAGCACTATATGTAACAAACAGATGCTTACAGGGTTGGTGGCAGATTCCTCACTGCCCTACCTCTTCCCCAATCTGTTGAATGGATTCTTTTCACTATCCATAAAAAGATTCCAGATTATAGATCTGCATACTGCAATTTCAAATAAGTTAAAAAGCTCTGTGCCTGGCGGTGAAGATAGTCATGAAAGAAATTGATGTCAGCTTGCAAGGGTGGCACCAACATGTGGGTCTGGCGTCACAAAGTGAATGCGGAGCCACATGACACCACCTATCGCGTAGGAGCAATTCAGAGAAAAAGCTCTAGATCCAGTCTGGCTCTTGGGGCTATTCACAAGATGATAAATCTGTGGTTAGATAGAGTAGCCATGTGAAAGAGCATTACCAAGATTAGTAACTTGTTCTAGGCTGTCTGATTGTGTATTGTTGCACAGCTGTGGCTGAGTCGCATGCCTCTGTCTAAGGAGATATTCAGACTCAAGGTGGAACACAATGCAAGGGGAATGTAGTTTTGTCAGGAAGGAGGCCTGGCCTGCAGAGTTCATGGATCAAAATGTGGTGTTGAGAGCAAGATTTTGTCAGTAAACCTGCTAAATGTCAAACATTGTGTGCTGTACTGTTTGGATATATTCCCTCATCGCAGCAAGGTCTATGATTTGTCACACTGTTCAGTTTAACTTTGCTGACTGTTAAAATGTCAGTATCTGGAATAAAGGAAGCGTTGTGGACTTCTTCACCCCTAGACGTTCTGTGGCAAACCTGAATAAGAGCATAGAGTGAGGCTCTCCACTGGAGAGTCCGTGTTATTACAGCAATAAAGGTGCTTCAGTCCACGTTTGTATAGCCTTCTGTGGTAGGCCATGTGGAAACCATTAATAATAGACTAGTGAATGTGGAACAGGGGCTGAGTGTCTCCTTTACGAAGATGAGGAACATGGAGGTGGTTGTTTCCATGCTGCAGATCGAGGGGAAAGAAAACCTGGCCATGCCTTACCCACATTTAAATTATGAAATTCCAGCCCCTCAGGCAGGCTGGATGATGCAATTTTTGGTGCCCAGTGAGACTGAGTGGTGCATAGTCAAGGTGTCCACATGCTTCTTTGGGTGGACACCACTCAATCTCTTCTGGATGGTGCCCTGATGGAAGGGTGTTCAGGAAAGAATGTTGATTCATGACCTCTAATTTTTAAATGCTGGCACTTCCTGTGTGTTCTGAGGAAGGGCAAAGCCTTATAGCATTTTATAATTTACACGCAGAGAATAATCACACGTCCTTAGAACTATAATGAGTTTCCAAGGTAGTTAGTTGTAAGAAATTGGAGTATTGGTTGATTGGGTTGGAGCCTACATCAAATAATAATCCTAATCATTGTCAGGGATAACTACTGTCACTAAAATAAACTTATGCTTAATCCTCTGGTAGCTTGGCGCAAAGCAGTCATGCTTAATTTAGAGACAATATGTAGAGTATTCATGGCGTACACAAACTGTATCAAAGTGAAAACACAACACAAGAAAAATCCCAAACCAATTTAGAAACTTTGAATCATTTATAAATAAAATGACTCAAAAATGACAAAAAAAACAATGTTGAACCAGAGAGATGAATTTTTAAAGTTTAAATTAAAAACAGCACTTGAAAGCCCCAACCGATGTTATCTGGTTGCTCTAGACAGGGCCAAAGTCAAAAGTTAAGGCCGCGATGGATAGCAGGTCGAATACAGGGACTAGGTTTATCACAGAGAAAAGCTTACCTTCATACTCAAACTTATATGGAGAAAAAGTAGTCGTCGACGAGCTATCGGTGGGGCAAACTGAATCTAAAGCAGGGCTTGACGACGATCGGTTGCTGGAGAACAGGTCGCAATGCGCTCATTGATGAAGGTGGAAAAGCTTTGAGTGAGCGAAGTCTGTGCCCAGAAAGACCTTGGCGTCGGTCCCGATGAAGCCCTCTACATTCAGACTTTGAAACTTTTCTGGAAGTCTGATCTCCTTCAGTGGGGCAAACCAGCAAGCTAATGCTGACTGACGATTTGATGGCTGTGTCTTCGATGGTGATCCTGATCTCCACCAGTTCTTCAGGGAGAAAGTTGGCAAAAAATTTCTAAGTCCTAGATTTTGGAGTGTGGACGGGAGGAATACACTCTAACACCAGCCAAGGATCCAGGACCTGGGGGGCATCACTTGTGGGTTAGGACTCACTCCAACAGAAGCCAGCACCAGGTCCCAGGGCAAGTCCAGTTGGTGCTGGTCAGCTGGGTAGGTGCTGAGAGAGGCCTCTGGAATCTTGTTGTGTACCTGTAGCTCAAACAGGAAGGCAGTCAGCTGACCCTTGGAGTCACGTGTGGGGTCTGGGTTCAAGGCAAGTATGTTCAGTCTTCCTTCAGGTTCTTCAGATAGCAGAGCAATTCTACTTCTGATTCGCTACGGGTCTAGGAGTTCTCTAAGAGGGACACATTTCTGCCCAGTGCCAGCCTGCGGGTGGGTGAAACTTGTGGCTCCCCTAACCAATGGGGTAAAAGTTCCCAGGCGTGACTTCCCACTTTTGCAGCACTCCCTAAGTGTTTTACTATAGACTATCCCACAGTGTTCCTCCCTACCTAAATCCAAACTGGCAGAACCTTTCTTCCCCTGGTCAGAGCTCCCTGTGCCCACCAGGATGTGGCTATGATAATGGGCAGACCCTCCCTTGTGGTCACTCCAAACCAGCGCTCAGGCAACTCCCCTTCCACTGTGTTTAGAGCCAAGCTGACTAGTAAGTCAAAAGGAAGGCAGGCCTGAGTGTGAGCTGCATCTGCCAGTGACAGGGTAGACATCCATCAAATCTCATGAAGGGGCTGGGCACAGCCCTCATGCAATCCTGCTCTAGGAAGAAAAACACCTCCCCATACCCAAGCACTTTATCTATTGTCTGGGAGCAATCCACATCTCACCACAGGGGAGCCATAAACAGTCAGGTTACACTGGCAGAAGGCTCATTTTGGCTTAGGCAGGAAAATGGCAAATTTCTAAAAGTGCGACTTCCAAAATAGTAATATAGCACACGACTTGACCATTAAGTTGTTTCAAATAACTATTAAAATGACCCTTGACTCATTTTTCTATTTACTCCCAAACTGAATTTAGCACTTATTAATTGTGTAAACTAATGTTAACCTATGGAAGAACCAGGCTTGCCACCTTGAGAACAGACTTTCAAGGTTTTTGACTGTAAAGGCATGTTAAATATGCATGCCCTACTATTTAAATACTACGCACCATACCCTGTGGGCATTTAGGGCCTACCTTAGGGGTGACAAACACTTTATAAAGGAAGGTTTAGCTCTGGCAAAATGTTTATTTTGCCAGGTAGAAATGGCTGTTTAAAACTGCACACCCAGGCTGCATTGACAGGGCTGGCTGCAGCCCACAGGTAGATTTAATTTTCCGGCCCTGGGTACATGTAGTACTAGGGGCTTATGAGTAAATTAAATGTGCCGATTGGGTACATGCTAATTTTACTACGTTTAAAGGGGAGTGCACAAGCACTTTACCACTGATTAACAGAAGTAAAGTGTGCAGAGTCTGATGGTCAACAAAACGGTTTCAGCTAAAGAAGGCAAAAATATGGGGGAGAACCAAACAAAAGATGGTCATTTCCAACAGAAGTATATTTTTTTGAACACATTCTTCAAGCTCTCATTGGCAGACATTTAGTAACTGCAGAACAGTATTTATGATTCTAGCCAGACCTGTATATTGTGCATTATCACGTTTCAATCTATCTAGTCTGTGCTGTTTTAGCTGACGGTAAGCTATATGAAGTGGCCTAATGAGTTATGGAAGAGATTCCTACTTCTTCCTTTAAACACAAAGGTTAGGGCCGAGGAGAACTTTGGAGATTTCAACAAGGCTGTCGGACAGACTTATGTAAAGCTGTGAGATGATGCCAACAGGTCAGTTGATCTCCGCTTTGCTCAAAGCAATGTGCAGCAGGTAGGATTGTTGTAAATGAAACCTGTAAGGGGTGGTGTGTTTTTATCACATTAACTGTGAGACTCCAATTTTGTTGCTTTAAAAGAAACCTTTCCAGTTTGTATGTTATAAATAATTTGTATTTGGTAACCAAGAGCTGTCCAAATGCATGCCAATCCACAATTAGCCAAATTGTCTTGTTTTAATGCATACTAACTTTATTTTACAATAAGTTAACTATAGGAATGTTTCTTTCAGATATGATATGTTGAGACTGACCAGACAAACATGGACACAAGAAGGGATGAACTCTGTCGAATTTAAAATAATATCAAAAAAGGAGACAAGGCTTTTTACCAACATCACAGTGGACATTGGTTTTGGCCCAACTAGGATGCCACAAAAACAGTAACTTGTACAAAATGTTCCACCATTGCGGACCGCTGTGCTTTCATACCCAAACACTGAGCTAATAGGAATGAACTGTGAACAGTCACCGCTGCAGTGTTTGGCCTTTCTGTGAAGGATGTTATTCATGTTGGGTGCAAATTCTGGAAACCAGAATAAGAAAATGAAATGCAGTTTCTACACTTTGACTACTAACCTACACTGTATTTACAACTTGTGATGGCTCCACATACTACTGTGTTGACCTGGCCTCATGAATGTGAGTAGACCACTTCAACCAAATGTATGTCACTTCACACAGCTGTCCATTTTGTTGTTGGTGCTTTAATTCTTAGCTTGCACTTTTTGTGAAGTCACCTGCCATTGATGAACCTGGGTGATGGAAAGTGATACTTGGACAGTACCTTTTTTGATAGTGGTTATGTTTTAATCTAAATGCACAGTATTGCAATCAGTAGCATATTGTGACTGTAGTTTGCGGTTGTTGATTATATTGTGATTTTATTGTCTCGGTAGCATATGTCTTTATCTGTTTGAGTTTAAAATGAACTAAGCCAAAGCTCTCATAAACAGAACAAACAGAACTTTTATTGGAATCTAAACTCAACAGTCAACAGAAGGCAGCATTTTGTGGCCCACTCTCTCTCCCTGCTCCACACTGCACCATCTAATGCCTCCCTTGTAAATTGACCTCTCGTTTTATCCAAACATGAGCACTCAGTGAAGGTGCCCCAACGAAAAGCTTAATCGTCCGTCCTGTCTCAGTTGCCAAGCCATTCTGTTTTAGAAGTGCAGCTGATAAAATGAAGGCAACCAAAAATGAACGCTTACAACCACGCCCCAAAGCCGTATCTTGTATACAAACAGGAGTGGGCGTAGGCTGGTGGGAAGTATCAATCTTGTTGCTTCAACCTCACTATTACCCCACCATACCATTTAATAATCACAAGGTGAGGAATATTAGAACACCTACTATTGCAGGAGTTGCCTAAATTAGGTCCAGCATAGGATGATGAAACGCCAGTACCCAGCAAATAGAAGAGGTGAAGTGTTGGATATGTACAGTGTCAGTAGTTGCATTTATATCCAGTTCAGTATTTCAATTTGTGTTCTATGGTGCAGGAAGATCAGACTCTTATTAGGTGGGAATAATTTGTGCAATGCACATGGTCCATTGCTTTTCTTGGACACCTTCCCTACCAGTCTTTATATCCTCAATTTACTAGTTCTCAAAGATTTATTTCTAAGTTTACCATAGTTATTTCAAAAAGAATTTTAATATGAAAAGGGACCCTAGACTTCCATCATTTTCCTTTGCAAAACTTGTTGCATGTTGTAGCGTTTTTATTTGCTTGATCTTCTAAGTAGCAGTATGTTTTTTAGTTGGGTAATTGTGTTTTGCCCTAGAAATCACATGCAGCACATTTTAGATAACAAGTAGCATATACAGTTTTTCACAGTTTTTATATTTCTCAGTTGGACCCCTAGTTTCAGCCTTCTTAGTTATAGAGTTCCATAGAATATCTCCATAGTTGTGTAGAGTTTTTTTATACATAAGCAGGAGTTTACATAGCCCTGGCTACAAGTCACTGTACCGGGTTTTGGTTTGTGCATACACCAATAAGTGGCCATTCCATAGCAGCACCAATTTTCCAGCCGTCGTTCTGATGCCATTAGTAAAACCTGCTCCCCGCTGGCTTTTAGCCATGCATGTAAATGTAATAGGCTGGGGCTGTGATAGCCCTATGGTTTAAAAAGTATGTTGCATAGTATTCCATGTACGGTTTGTGAACACAGGCTTTTTAAATTACAGTCTGCAATTTGCATTATAAAGCCCAGGTATCTGTAGGTTCTACTAATTACATCAGACTAGAGAGGGTATAGCCAGGCTTTAGGCTGTAATATCATCCAGGAAGTGCCTATATGCGTATAACCACAGCGTCGCAATAGGTTAGAGCCATTGAACTATATTTAAAATTGCAGAATGAGGTCTTCGGGCAAATGTACACTTAGCGGCTCAAAATGGCACTTCATTTGAGAGGTGTCTTTTTGATTAATCATATAAGCATGTCCCGATTTATGTCAGCAACGTCATTTCCCTCCTTTTTTCATTTGGAAAAATGTGACCAGTTTGAAAAAAAAGGTTTTGGGCATGATAATCTGAAAGGTTTCCCCTTTTGTACAAATGACAAGTGAGTGATGAGCTTTAATATAGGCTTTCATTCCCTATCTTCGGAAACAGGATAAAATAAATTGAGGTATCATTTGGGTGTGCTAGTGCCTTGTACAGTTTTGGTTGCATTATGTGGTCGATTATTTGAAATCAAGTCCAACAGCATTAAACATGAACCTGTGCTCGCATATGTGAATAGATCAGTTGCTGGACCATTTGCTGTTGTCCACTTGTATGAAGGCTGACATTGCCAGTGAAAATTAGTTCCTCTGGAGCATCCAAAACCATACAGCACCTCCTCACTACTGCACTACTATGACTGTTCGACGCTTTGACTTTGACATGCAGTTTTTAAAACAAATACTCTCTCTCATTTTTACTAATGATAATTTCTATTTAGATTTTGTTAAAAATGTCTTCTGTAACATCATTATGTTATCATTGCACGCTCTGTGCAATGATAACATAATGATGTTGCAGAAAGCATTTTGCTTCTTTTTTTTCTAATGCCTTATCCATTGTTGTGGCTTGCAAAGATGAATTGCTTAAAGTCGCCAAATTATAACAAAATGGTTGGTACTGGGATTTTTTTCAATTAGTGTTCAATCTACCAAACACTTTCTTGAACCCTCCCTTTGCCAACCCCATTCTCATGCCCCTTTACGCGCCGGCTCTCCATCCTTCCACTGCTTTTATATGTAAGAGGATGCAGCAAACGCTGTTTTTAAATCCCTGTACAGTAAACAAGCATTCATTAAGAAACTAATTGAAAAGGTTTCCATATGTACGTTTTAAAAACTCAAAGAAACTTTGCCCCAGTTATGCCTGCGATTCGAACCAGGATGTGTTTTGAAGACGGTCAAAAGATACGCTTAGAGATATTTTTAAAGTGCAGGATTAGGTCCCCGACCAACGTAGCAGGTGTATGTTTTTGGTATTGCCTTACTTCCAGGTGCCTTTATCCTCTGTGTATTCAATTTTAACTAAATACAGCGTTTCATGTTTTTGTTATATATGCTAAGTTTAGTAAAAAGATTGGAGTGTTTAGTTTTGAAATTTATGATGACCATTGTCTATAAAATAAAGCGCTTGTTGATATTTTTGGAAAAACACTGTTTCAGCTTGTTTGTTCACTTGCCTTCTGTCTTTCACTATTTCTTCATTTGATATTTATTTCTGTTGCTTCACATCACAAACAGATACTGTACCTAGGTTACACCAAATAGTACAAAGAAACTAGTCGAAAGAGGTAACAAAATCCCATATATAAGAGTAAAGGTTGTGGCATTGAGCGGCATGTGTTAGAATACAGGGCATGCTCTTGATATACTCTCTACTGGTGTCTGGTGTTGGAGACAGTGGAGATGGAGATGCTCAAGTGCTAATTGAAGACTATTTGTCAGTGAAGAGGTAAACCAGTGTGATTCCATTTTGCGGCAACGGGAGGGGGCAGCAATGTTGCCCCAGGAGTGGCAGTAAGGCAGTGTTGGATCTTTGGTCAAGTAAAAATGATGAAGGTCAAAAATAAGGTTGGAAGTAGTAGCAAAACTACAGGCAGATCTAAACAACTCTAGAATTAAGCCTTGTTTAGAAACATGGGGTACATTGAGGCCCAGCTTGATAAGTGTTTTAGGTGAAGGGGGATTATTGAAGCTTGAACAGAATGCGGATGTCCAAGCTGAGAACTTTTTCTCGGGATTTGGAATGAGTAAGACAAAAGGCCAAGGAGAGGGGGTTAGGAGCAGCCCAGCTTACTTGCATGAGTCAACAGAATGAAGGCGGAAAGTTTATTTCTGTCATGAGAATGTATAAAGAGGGTACTCTGTATTCAAGCTGGAAAAAGCTGTAGAATTTTGTACAGTGAAACGTGTTAATGAAAGAAAATGTGTCTATATAATGTGTCTATATACATGTTCGCAACTCCTGCTCACCTTCCCACACATGTACCGACACCGCTAAGGATCAGTTCTCAAATCAGATTTTATTCCATCTCAGTATACCCTTTTCGACACACAGCTGCCTTGTTCACATTACAAAGACGATCCGTTCATAGTTTAAATACACATCATTCAGTTTACCACTCCATCTTCATAGAGATGAAAGATATACTTTCGACATTTCATTAAACTGTTTTTAAGAGAGTTTCATTGTTTAACATTTTAAGAACTTTTTCAGCATTTTAAGAACTTTTTCAGTATTATGTAAGTGCAAGTGCTAAAAACAGAAATAAATATTATAATAATCTTACATCAGTTCATTTTATACATTAAGTGCAAGTGCTCTAAAACATTCTGTGAAGATTTTGAACTTCAGTTCTCTAAAAATCTTTTGTTTGCATTATTTATTGCATTGTTTTAAAACTCAATTTTATCTTAATTTCAAAGTGATAGTGCTATGGTCTTGCAAATCATGCAGCATTGCAGTTCACCTTTGATGCATCTTCTTTGTACATTGACAAGAATATTAAACTCATGATTGCATATTCATAGTTTTACTATCATCTCCATTTACTAAATCAATAAAGTGCTAAAGTGCTTCATATCAGTGATGTAATCAATGATGTCACTGATCATGTCATGAGTGATGTAATATGTGAAGTCATAAGCAGTGCATTGCGGGGGCGCGAGTTATCGTTAGCTCAGGTAACTATAACTGCTGAATTTCTCTGGTTTTGTACGAGTGAAATGTCAGCCTAACTATAACGTCCCTATAACCTTTGTTTTTTTCAGTGAATTTCTAAGGTTTTTTAAGTAGCAATGGTCTTTGCAGAATGGTGTGGAAAGGAGGACAGGGCCTCTGACCAGCTCTCAGATATCAAGCTGAGTAGGACTTATAGAAAGTACCAGGAGGGCTTCTTGGTCCTCAAAGTCCTTTAGCATCCAAGGCAACTTTATTCCCCAACCAGTAGTGTGCCAGGAGACGTGTTTGCAAAGTGGTGCAGAAAGGGGGTGTGGCCTCAGAACACCTCTTAGCAAACTGACTGTGGGGAACTTGCTGGAGGTAACAAGAGGGATACTTGGCCCCCAAATACCCTCAATAGCCAAGGGGACTTCATCAACTAGTACTATGCCAGGAGGCACGTAGAAAGGACGTCCTTGATGATTGCACAGGTAGTGCCTGTATGATTCTGAGTGCCATTGCCAAGGACAGACTGCTTATACCGGGTGTTTTGAACAAAGTGTAAAAGACATATATAGACCTAATTTACATAAGATTTCAGTGTAGCTATTTAGTAAGATACTAATTTAACTTTTCCCTTTTTATTCATTTGTCGAAATACCTAAATCAAAAATGCATTTTCCTTCTTCACAGCAACACCAGAGGTTGCAATGACATCAGTAGTCACGAATACAAATGGCAAAGTGGAAAACAGATATATAGACATATTTTTACACATAGTTTGAGTCTAGCTGTTTCGTAACATAATTGTTTAACTTTATTTTAACAACACATTTGACAAAAATAACAATTTCATAAAATAACTCAACATCTGAACTCACAAATACAACATAACTGCCAAACACCCATCAAACCACCCATTGTTACCCAATCTCATAGGGAATTAAAAACTGTTGCCAACCTAGGGCAATGCACAATGTGAAAACATCACTTGACCGGGAAAGTAAGGAATATCTTTGGATGATATACTGATCAGTAAAATGAATAGGAAGTATACACCCACTCCTCCTTCTTGAATCTTCTTTTCCAAAAGTTTATTGTGAGCAGGTGGTAGATTTTGGCTGGATACGTTTTTGGGATTCATGTGTGACGACGTTCATGTTCTATTAACTTAAAACCTATCATAGAAAACTTCTCCAACTGCCGATCAAGTAGAAGGAAACTGGAGGAGCATCTACATCAGTGGCAGCATCAACAATTCCAGGCCAGAAAGTCCCTTTAGAGGTACAGACTACTACAACAAGGTTCCAGAGTTTTCAAGAATGGCCACGTATTGCATGGACTGTACTGTTGTTCTAATAGCTGGTCAGCAGTGTGTTACAGCTATTCGCAATGCTGCCAAAAATCATACACTGTAAATTTTTTCCCCCTTTTATATTTTTTGCACATTTCATAAGAAGAGTTCATAGTGAGCAGCAAGAAGGCAACACAAAGCTGAAGGATCCTCGACTTCAATAGCAGCACAACACCGAAGCAGAGTGTCCATTCAAAAGTCTAATCTCAACTTCAGGATTTGGCTCCACAGTTTTCGCCGATGGCATCATACTGCATGGATTGTGGAGTTGCAGTGAGTGCTGGAGAGCAGTCCATAACGGCCCTTTGCAATGCTGCAAAGAATATCAAATGTTGATTTTATTTTTGGCCCTTCATAGTTGTTCTACATTAGCAGGCATTTTATTATCCTACAAAATGGGTATCTAATTTCTATGTGTTGTTCATTTTATTATCTTTTAATTCATTGTAACACTGCTTACATATAACTTGCCGTATAGACAAGTCAAACCTTTTGCCAGTTATCATAATTTACTTTTTAACTTTTTAAATAAAAGTGAACAGTCTGTGTTTAAATCTTCTAGAACGTGCATTGACAACATATACAAACATACTCTGTTTTTTTTTTTTACACAACACTGTCTTAAATTTTGTAATCTCCTCTTTAAAACTATCAACTGTAATTTATATGTCCTGTTCTGCAACTCCTCCTCTTAAAAACTCTTCTTTTTCCCTAGAATCCTGCTCAGGACCAAAGAAACGAAACTGCACATCACCACAAACCTTTTCTACGTCTGCCACGCTATCATGCAAAAGTGCTCTATTCATTTCTCCTAAACATAAAGCAGGAGTTTTCACATGATACAGTCTCCTACCTAAAGATTGCATTGCTGAGTGGTATAACTTATTTTGAGTTTTAAACTTCGCTTTGGAAAGATACGTAGGAATGTTCTTAATATATCAATTGATTGCTGTCTAATACTAGAAGCACTACTACAATTCCATTTGTATACAGTACCCTGACTACACCTTCCTTGTACCTCTTCTGCAATAACTTCTTCTACATTTATAGATACCATCACCTCTTTTGCTATCTAAAGGACTACCATTCTTTTTATTTATTTTTTTATTTATTTTTTTATTGAAAATTTTATTGCAAACAACAGAGATCTGCATGTACAATTTATCATCTGCAAAACACTTCATTACTGTTATTCAATACATTTATGAACGTTCAACGACACATCCGTTCTCTCCACCATTACACGTCATCATCCGAGTCACTCTCCTCCTCTGGGGGGTGCAGATATCTCCTCTATATACATTCCATTTTCCCCATATTCTATTCCATTTTTTGGGACATTTCCTGTTAATAAATGTGGCTTTTTCCGCTACCATAACAACATCCATATCGTTACCCCATTGCATCGCCGATGGTACATTCTCGACCCCCCCATTTTTGCGCAATGTTCCTCTTGGCTATCATCATGCCTGTCGTTGCCCATTGTCGTTCGGCGTGAGTAAGATCCGTAGGCCCCCATACATTCAAAAGGCAGCATTTAGGCTCCAGCGGGACTTGTTTCCCTGTTACCTCTGCAATGATCCTCACTACCATCTCCCAATACGGTCTCAGTTTCATGCAGTCCCACAATGTGTGGTAGAAGGTACCCACATCCTCACACTGCCTTAGGCAACTCGGGTCAGGGGACCTTCCCATCTTGTGTAAAACCACCCTGGTGTAGTAGGTTCTATGCAGTATTTTGAACTGTATCAGCCGTAGTCTAGAGGAGATTGCAACCTCCTTGGGCGACGCCGTGGCGTCTCGCCACTCAGGGTCATCCATGTCTCCCACCTCTAATTGCCATGCTTCCCTGAGTCGGCTAAGCGGATCTGTACGGTTATTGATTATTTTTTTATATATTAGCGAAGTTGCTCGCTTACACAAGTGGTCCGTGAGCAGTCGGTCCTCTAGGGGTGACGATTCCGGGAGAATCTCAGCAGGAGGGAGGACCGCCTCTATGGCATGTTTTATTTGCATATACCTGAACTGTTCCCTCGGGGCCATTTTGTACTGATCTTGCAGATAGGTGAAACTAACCACCTCTCCGTTGCGCCAAAGGTCCCCCAGCCGGGAGATACCGATCAAGTCCCAGTTTCGAAACCCTTTGCTGTTGCCCAATGTTCCTAGTCGGCCTGTGTCCCATAGGGGCGTGTGTTGTGTAAATCTGCCCGCCCATCCCAGGTGCCTGTTAACCGTATGCCAAATGCGAACAGTATGCATCGCTGGGCCCATGAAGTTGCTAGTTCTTCGTTGGGCATAAAGTGCTCTATTAATCCCTCCAATCCCTAATGTCATTCTGTCTAGGTGATATGTGGGGTCTGTATCTGGTACGTGCAGCCAGTGGTTGATTACTGTGAGTTGTGAGGCCCAATAGTACGCCTTTACATCTGGCAGGGCTATCCCACCATCGTACCAACTCCGTGTCAATTTGTGCGCAGCTACTCTGGCCGGTTTGCCGTCCCATAAAAGGGCCGCAACCTCTGAGTTTATTGCCTTAAAATATGTGTCGGGGACTGGATATGGCGTATTATGCAGGACATAAAGGAATCTGGGCAGGGCCATCATTTTAAAGAGGGCTGCTCTACCTAGCAGTGTGAGCGGTAGTGCCCTCCAATGTTTGATGTCTCGTTTCAGTCTTTGCAAGGGGGCTGTAGGTTAAGGGTAAAAAGGAATCTTGATCTGAGGTGATATGAATGCCTAGGTATTTAAAACTATTCGTGACTATCTGGACCTTACAGTCTCTCGGCAACCGTGGGGGTGCTCCATGTAGGATATATAGCACCGACTTGTCCCAGTTAATGGCATATCCCGATACTGAGCCGAACACAGCACATATATTAAGTGTGGCGTGAAGAGATCGTGTAGGCGAGGCAATATATAGTAATACATCATCGGCATAGAGGGATATACGGTCCTCCCATTCCTCCCTCCACTTTAAACCTCGTATCCTGGGGTCCCACCTTATCCAGGTCGCCAATGGTTCTAGGGCTAATGCAAATAATAGAGGCGATAATGGACAGCCCTGTCTTGTCCCTCTTCCCAGGGTGATTTCCTTTGATATATGACCATTCACCGCTACATGCGCTATGGGGTTGGTGTAAAGTAAGTGTATCCATGAGCAAAATTTCCGTCCGAATCCTAAGTGCTGGAGTACCGCGAATAGGAAGGCCCATTCCACCGAATCGAAGGCCATCTTTGCATCCAGCGATAGGACTGCGGCGTCTTCTAATATGGTGTGTTGTCTACCTAATACGCCGTGTAAGCGTCTTAGATTTAGTGCGGTGTTTCTACCGGGCATAAAACCGGACTGGTCCGGATGAATCAGTTTGGTGAGATAGGGTGTAAGACGAAGCGCCAGTGTTTTTGCTAATATTTTCCCTTCCACATTAATTAATGAGATCGGGCGATACGATGAGCATTCTTCCACTGGTTTGCCCGGCTTATGTATAGCCACAATAGTGGCTAATCGTTGATCTTTAGGGAGTGTCCCCAATTCTCGACTTGTTTCATACATACGCAACAAGTATGGGGCTATCTTGTCTGCTGTGCACTTATATAGTTCTATTGGAATACCATTTGGGCCAGTGGCCTTCCCCGATTGTATTTTTGTAATAGCTACTTTAAGTTCGTCCACTGTCATGTTAGCTTTTAGTCTGTCGGCCTCTTGGGGTGTGAGCCGAGGCATATGAATATCTTTAAGGAAAGCGAGTGCTTCCTGTACGGTGGTGGTATTCGTGGAAGTGTAAACTCGCTCATAGTGCCGTGCCAGCGTATCCACTATGAGTTGTGGGTCAGATGTGGTTTCACCCTTATCCGTTTTTATCTGTGCTATCCATCTATGTGATTTTTCCCTTTTGTCAAGCCATGCAAGGAGCTTACCTGCTTTATCTCCGGATTCGTAGATCCGGTTTTGGGTGGTTGTCATGCGGGACCTTGCATCATTCCGGAGATATTCACAATATTCCTGTCTTTTTATGTGCAGTGTGTGATTGTTCCCATCTGTAGGGTTCGCCGCCTGTCGAGATTCCAATTGTTTTAACTCATGCTCCATAGTTTCTATACCCTGTGTTATCCCCTTCTTATGTCCCTCAATTAGCGATATAGCATGTCCTCTTACTACTGGCTTGTACGCTTCCCACAACGTAACTGGGGAGGGGACTGATGCTTCATTATCTTGAAAGTAGTGTGTAGTTGCTCTAATTAAGGCTTTCTTGATCTTAGAGTTCAGGAGGTACCCCGGGCATATAGGATATATACGCCTTTGAGTATTGCAATGCTTCAACAGTTCTGCCGTAACCGGTGAGTGATCAGAGATTCCCCTGGGCAAATGTGCGGCTCTGCCAAATTTACTCAAACCATCTATGGCTACGAGTATATAGTCTATACGGGAGAGGCTGTTATGGGCGCCTGAGTGAAATGTGTATTGCTTCTCATTTGGGTTTTGAAACCTCCACACATCTAACAGACCATGTGCGTCTAAGAAGTCGGCCAGAGGTGAGCCAGCACGATGCTGTGGGCGAGCCGGTGTGCGATCTAGCGTGTCATTTGCGGTCATATTAAAATCTCCTATTACCAAGTCTCCATCTGGTAACGCTAAGAGAAATTTGCCCAGATCTTGTAGGGCGGGGGCCTGCAGTGCAGGTGGTATGTAGACAGATACGAAATTGAACATGCGCCCTTCCCATTGCATCGAAATTGCTGCAAATCGGCCCTGGTCATCTTTAAAGGTGCGATGGATAATGAGGGGGAACTGTTTTCGTATCAGGATCCCCACCCCCCGGGAGCCGGTGGTGAACTCGGAGTGGGATACCAATTGAAACCCACATCTATCAAGGGCCCTACATGTAGAGCCCGTTAGGTGGGTCTCCTGTATTAGTGTAACGGCCGGAGACATGCGTTTCAGGTACTGTAGCACCAATCCACGTTTTATCTTATCCCGCAGGCCATTGACGTTCCAGGTGAGGAAGGACAGTTTTGGCTGTATAGGACGTTGTGTCGTTAGGTCATGTGACGCCATTGGGTATTTTTGTCTTTGCGACATGTTGAAGTATGAAAATCATTCTTTGCATATTTTCGAAGTGAGTATACAGTGACAATTTCAGATCTATAATCAATAAAACTATAACACAATGAACATTTCTACCGAAAAAATACACAGATAGTGATAATGTCTTACCCATCCCTTCCCCCAAACCCATCCCCCTCCCTGCATCCCTGCCCAGTAGGTTCCAAACTACCCACCTCCCCAATAGCAGAGTGCCTATGATCCCCAACAATGAATAAATCATAAACGTAGGGTTGCGCGGTGTAGCGCCTATAGTCTCTCCCTCCCGGACCCGCAGCAGTCCCAATTACATTTGATTTCCCTAATGGTGCAGCTAAGTGTCTCTAGTCCCCAACTGAAACAGTGCACCCCAAGTTCGATCATGGGCGCCGCTGAGGTGTTCAGGTCGGAACCTTTCTACCCATCATTATAACCATGGCAAGAAGTGAAATATCTACCGACCATTGTCATCATTGCAGTCCTTCATATCCCGGAGCGTGCGATGTCGCTGCCAGGGCTCCTAGACCTGGAACTTCTGGATCTTGACGGGGGGAGTCGCATATCTTCGAGTCTGTGATCAGAGTCTTTGGCGTAGGAATTGGCGTTTCTATTGGCGGTTTCTTCTCTGCGGCGCTGGGACGTAGCCGGTCCTTCTTCAAGCCACCGTTGTGCGTCTTCTGGTGTCGTGAAGAACCAAGATTTTTCTCCATCCAGTACCTTCAGTTTAGCTGGGAAGAACATCATATATTTTAGACCCCTGTCCCGGATTGCCCGCTTGATACCCTCAAAGGAGCGACGGTCTCTCTGTACCTTCAGGGTAAAATCTGGGAAAAATCTGATCGTCGTGTTGTCATAAGGGAGATCTCCTTTCACCCTAGCTGCTTGCAAGATTGCATCTCGGTCTCGAAAGTTCAAGATACGGGCAATAATAGTGCGGGGCGGTGCACTGGGCCGCGGCCTCGGGATTGGAGTCCTGTGCGCCCTCTCGATGGAGAATAGCGGGGAAAGTCTCTTGGGTTTGAGGTGATTGAGGATAAGGTCTTCCAGGAAGAGGTCCATGCTGGGCCCCTCCGCCTTTTCAGGCACCCCACCACACGTATGTTGTTGCGACGGGCTCGCCCTTCCTGATCGTCCAGGTGTAGTGCCATTTCTTTATGCTGTTGAACCAGTTTTTGCACCTTTTTCTCCAATTCACGTGTGATATTCTGTAGTTCACTCACATTTCCTTCCGTGGCCGTGACTCTTTCAGACGTCTTTCGCATATCTGTCCGCATAAGGTTCATTTCGATCGTGACCTTGTCAATTTTGGTCTCTAGGTTAGTCCCGACTGCCTGTATCGCTGCCATTATTGAGCTTAGTGAGGGCTCTTCCGTTGGTGTGGCCTCCTCATTTACCCCAGAGTCAGTCGTGAGGTGTCGTGGCACTGCGTATTTATCCATCTTGTTTACCTGGATGGCGGCATTCCCGCTCTTCGGCTCGTCATGTTGATATGGAGGAGTTGTCTGGACCGCTGCAGCGTTCTAGCTTCTCAGTCGTCTTACACCGGGGTGGCCGCGTGACTCAGTGGATAGCCTGTGTTTCAGGGCAACAATGTTCCCGCGTGGCGGCTGTGTTGTCCCGCTGGTTCTGGGGGGGGGGGGTGCAGAACTTGAGCGGTCCGCTCTTATCAGTAGCTCCCCGGATTGCGGTCTTGTCCCCGCTACCCCTCCGTTGTCACGCCTATTGCCTCTGGATATTGGCGTCCCCGCAGCCCATCCGCCGCTTCTTCTGCCCCACACTCGGCAGGATTCCTGTGTCTATGGGCTGTGAAGCACACCCGGCCTGTCGCTTGCCTTCGCGCCTACTTCAGTGTGGCTTGGCCAGCCCAGGAATCACGCAATCTTCCTCCCTGCTGCACCCGGTCTTCCTCTCTGCGCACTTTTGCCTACGCCTCTCTGTAGGACACTACACGCTCCTCTCGCACCTTTAGAAATGGCCGATTATGGAGTAGTATCTCCCGTCCGGCTGCAACTTTCTCGTGCACCATGTGGGTTTCCGGTGCTCTGCGCGTTTTTCGCTTGGGGGTGGGGGGGAAGGAATGATCGTCAGTGATCTCCCCCCCCTGGCCTCACCTCAGCGCTCGGTCGCTGGTCGTTGCGCCCAGGTCGTGAGCTTTCGGCGCTTCTCAGGGGCTATGATGTGTGCGGTTGTTGTAGGCCTGACGCCGCGGCCCTCGCGCACCGCGGCCCCCGGCCTCAGGGCCTTGCTGTCTGTGACGGGGCTCCGCCCTCCGCCGTCAACGTCGGGTCCGCGCTGTGCTGACTCCCAGCGGCTCGGATTGCTTCGGATTGCGTGCGTCCGGAGCGGTGAAATTCGACTCACCGCCGGTCCACAGCCGCCGGGGTCCAACGGTACCAGTATCTCCTTTAGGGTTGCGGATCAGTGCCGGATTTTTGGGTTTACCGCTGCGGGTCCTGCCGGAGCTCCGGAGTTACGCCGCCATTACGATCGGCGCCAAGCCACGCCCCCCAAGGACTACCATTCTTAATTTCATAACCTCCTCCTCTTTAATCAATAGCATGAACTAATTTGTTATCCTGGAGTTAGCTTTCTTCATTAAAGAAAGGCTCTGTACAAGAAGTATGTATCCATTCTCCACTAAAAACTGTACAACAGTTACTTCTATTCACTAATCTCTGCTTCTGGTTTTTTCTCCTCATGCACAACACTATTTTGTCAAAAGTCTTCATTCTATTTAGAATCAAAAAGAAAAGCTTCCTCTTCAAAGCAAAGGCCTTATCAACTACTCTCTCAACTCGTTCTTTCTGTTTCACTGCATCTCTCCTTCTTCTGCACTTTTTTAAATGTAACACTAAATTTACAAAGCTGTAACTATGCAATCATTATAACATTTGCGCAGAACCTATGCAGTCATCTAAACACCCACTTACAACCCATGCAGTCATTGAAATACTGAGGCACACGCGTACACTAATGAAACACTCAGGATCTACTCATGCACTCATGTAATTACATAGAGAGTACCATTGTAGTAAACCAATCACCTATCCAGCCTATACAGCCTTGTTAATTGCATAAGTCAATAGATAGTACCTAGGTGATTAGATGAATGTATATGTAGTGCCTGCATACTTCAATAACTACATAATTTCTGCCTGCCTGATTGCAAGAGTACATGTATAGTTTCTGGATAATTGAATAACTCCATGGATAGTGAATCACTGATTTGATGACTGCCTGAGTAGTGGCTGGGTGATTCCATGAGTGCCTGAATACTGCCTGACTGACTGAGAAAGTACCTTCATTCCTGTTAGATACATAACAATTATCACTATATCTCTGAATCATTGGTTAACTCCTTCTGTTTTACTGTATACAAGCTTTTCTTCTGAGCTATGTGTGAGTGAAATCTAGGTATCACACTTGATATATATAATTGCATACATGGCCCTCTAGAAACATACATTGCTTTGCTACTGAGCGTGCACATGCATCAGTAAGTTTCTAAAACAGAAAACAACATTTTGAAATTTTTCAAAGCACAAAAACTTTTATCAATGGCATACCTACATCATTTCTCAAATACTTCTTCTGCAACATATATTCAGCATATCTCAAACAAAAGTTACAATCGAAATGAAGCTAGCACAAGAACTATCGAGGCATTTTGCACCATTAATCCTTCTCAATTTTAAACAAAGCATGTTTAAAGAAGAACACAACCCTCACCATATACATGAAATTTTCATCAGCCTTACTAAGCAGAGATCACCATGTAAACATGTATGTGATTTCTTAATCGATGTACACCTTCAAGCCATCATTCCCAAAATATATACCTCTCTGCATCTTTAAGCAAACTCAAAAGTCCCACCGTATATATAGCTATGTGCAAGCACAAAAACTATATCTCACCATCTAAGCATATGCAATGTGGTCATATAAGTTACAAACCACATTGACAAACACTTCCCAATATATACCTAAAAGTATTACTTCTTTCTAATTCATATACTCTCAGACATGTTCTCAACTTTTAATTCTCACTACACTATTCATGTTTAATAATGTTACTAAAAGTACTACAACTCCCAGAATGCAAATGACAAATGTATCTATTCTGCACATGATGTTTACACATTCAAAACATTCTTAGTTCCTCATTGCAACTTTCCACAAAACTATACTGTTATTTTTCAATAAAATACACAATGTTATAAACAGGCACTAATTCATTTTTCTCTTACTTCCCAAAACATTCACCACTAACCTCTTAAACGCATACCCTCTAATAGATACAGTTCAACTCTTACATTTTTTCTCATCACTGTAATACTACTTTTAATCAAACTCCCATATACATCTTCTTTTCTAATGTACATTTTTAAAATAATTACAAAGCTATATACATAACAATGAATTCAGTTTGTAGATTATATTGTTTTAGCTCTTTCTGCATAGTTTGCACACTGTTATGATTTGTAAAAACTTAGCACAAGAATGGTACACCACTTTCATACAAAGCAAGTCTAAAATGGCATCCTCTTCAACTTACCATTCTATTATCATAAGAAAGGCAGCAAATGAGCTAATGTCTTTCATGTTAGACTACTGCATCTCCACTTGTGAATGGTTAGCATCTGTTAACCCTTTCTCTCTCTTTCGAAACGAGGTTCCTGTCTCCACGTTTTCACGATGTTTTCGCAATCATCGCGGACTATTTGCGAAAAAAACGGGAGTTCAAAGCAATATCTAGCTTCATTTTTCTGAAATTTAAATAGTACACAACAGTTTATTACAAAGTCCTGAGTTAGAAATTCAACCTTGCCATTACTTACATTGTCATCACTTCTCAAATTTTCCCCCAAAAATTCTGTCTTTTTAACACCCTTCTCCCCAATACAGTCTTAGCTCAGTGTAGCTAGCAACCCAGTGGAACCAGTAGGTCAAAAGTTCACAGCCCATTCTAGAAAGATCATTCTGCTTTCAAATAAGATACAGCAGATGTGGTTTACTCCACAGATTCAAAAGCATTTCCATGTCTGTATTACATTTTTTTTAAACGGCCAATAATAAGACTTCTTTCTCAGCCATCCAACCCACTACCTAACTTTATTCACTTTCATGCTAACGGCATCCAATGAAATATGTATATATATTTTTTGTTAAAAAAAACACCTCCATTTTAACTGTTTTTCCTTTGGAAAACTACCTCATGCAGCTCCAGCCTTCTCCTGATTACTATTGCTCCTTCACTTCTAAATGCTTACAGTATGGATTGTTGGCCACGACTACATATTGTGGGCTAAAGAGGCTGCAAGAAAGAGAGGTATTCAATCAATCAGGGGTTTTTAAAGCGCGCTATTCACCTGTGAGGGTCCTAAGGCGCTGGGGGGGGGGTGGAGGGTGCAGCTCCGGATCAGTCGAAGGCTCTTCCTGAAGGTGTGCAGAGTGGGGGAGCGTCTGATGTTGACTGGGAGCTCGTTCCAGGTCTTTGCTGCGACGTAGGAGAAGGCTCTTCCGCCTGCTCTGGTTCTGCGGATGCGTAGGGTCTCTGCCAGGGCGAGGTCGGCGGAGCGGAGGCTCCTTTTGAGTGCGTGGAAGGAGACTCTTTCGTTGAGGTATTTGGGTCCGATGTTTTAGAGGGATTTGTAGGCGTAGGTGAGTAGCTTGAAGGTTACTCTCTTCTCGATGGGGAGCCAGTGGAGATCTCATAGGTGCTGGGTCATGTGCTTGTGTCGTGGGGTTCCGAGGACGAGTCTGGCTGCGGTGTTCTGGATGGTTTGGAGCTTCTGTAGCAGAGTTTTGTTGATGCCGGCTTAGAGGGCGTTACCGTAGTCCAGTCTGCTGGTTATGAGTGCGTGATTGACGGTCTTTCTGCATTCGGGGGGATCCACTTGAAGGTCTTGCGGAGGATGCAGAGGGAGTTGAAGCAGGTGGAGGCGACGGCGTTGATCTGGCGGGTCATGGTGAGGGAGGAGTCTTGGATGATGCCGAGGTTTCGGGCGTGGTCTGATGGAGTGGGTGGGTTTCCGAGGGCGGAAGGCCACCAGGTGCTGTCCCAGGCGGTGGAGGAGGGTCAAAGGACGAGGACCTCTGTCTTCTCCGAGTTGAGCTTAAGGCAGCTGTTGTTCATCCAGGCTGCGACGTCTTTCATTCCTTCCTTAAAGCTGAGTCTGGTGTCTTCGGGGTTCTTCGTGAGGGAGAGGATGAGCTGGGTGTCGGTGTAGGATACTATGCTGAGCCCAGGCTGTCTAACGATGGCGGCGAGGGGGGCCATGTTGAAGAGGGGGGCCATGTTGAAGAGCGTGGGGTTGAGCGAGGATCCTTGGGGTACTCCGCAGTTGATCTCTGTGGGTTCGGAGAGGAAGGGTGGTAGTCTGATCCTTTGAGTTCTGCCGGTGAGAAATCAGCGGATCCAGTCAAGGGCGGTTCCTCGTAGGCCGGCGTCGTGGAGTCTGGCTGCGAGAGTGCGGTGGGAGTCAGTGTCGAAGGCTGCGGAGAGGTCTAGTAGGATGAGGGCCGCAGTGTGGCCCTGGTCTAGTAGCATACGGATGTCATCGGTGGCGGCGAGGAGGGCGGTCTCGGTGCTGTGGTTGCTGCGGAATCCGTACTGGGAGGAGTCGAGGATGGCGTTCTCTTCGATGAAGGTGGTCAGCTGGGCGTTGACGAATCTCTCGGTGACTTTGGCTGCGAAGGGAAGGAGAGAGATGGGCCGGTAGTTTTTCAGGTCCGTCGGGTCAGCCGAGGGTTTCTTGAGGAGGGGCTTGACCTCTGCCTGCTTCCAGTCGTCGGGGAAAATGCAGGATTCGAAGGAGGCGTTGATGGTCCGGCATAGTTCAGGTGCTATGACGGCGGCGGCTCTGTGGTAGATGTGCGGTGGGCAGGGGTCCGTGGGGGCTCCTGAGTGGGTGTTCTTCATGGTCATGGCGGTGCCTTCGGTGGTAGCCGGATTCCAGGTGGTGATGGTGGGCTGGTTGTCTGTGGTGGAGAGGGGGGTGGTGTCTGGAGTCTGTTCGCTGAAGTTGTCGTAGAGGGCCTTGATTTTCAGGTGGAAGTAGGAGCGGAGTTTGTTGCAGAGGTCCTGGGATGGTGTGACGTCCGTGGCTTCGCTGGGGGGTTTGGTGAACTGCTGTATGACGTTGGAGTTCTTTTGCGTTACTGGCGTTGGTGTGGATTTTGTTCTTGATAAAGGTCCGCTTGGTGGCTCTTATGCGCTGGTGGTATTCCGTCATGGCGTTCCTGTAGGTGTTCTGGTCTTCAGTGGTTTTCCTGTTCCTCCAGAGTTTCTCGAGGCGTCTGCGGGAGCGCCTGGCTTCTTGGAGGTCGGTGGTGAACCAGGCGGCCTTCAGGGGGCGTTGTCTGATGGGGTAGTGAAGGGGTGCGAGCTTGTCTGCGCAGTTGGTGATCCAGCGGTGTAGTTCTTTTGCTGCAGAGTTGGTGTCGGTCGTGGCAGAGGGGGGGTCGTGGAGGAGGATGGTGTTGAGGTGTTCCTCTGTGACCTTACTCCAGATCCTTCGTGGTGGGCACGGGGCGGGTTTCGGTGCAGTGGTGGTGTTGAAGGTGAAGTGTACACAGTGGTGGTCTGTCCTGAGGGGCTGCGTGGTGTGGCTGAAGTGGATGTTTGTCCCTCCTGCGAAGATGGGGTCGAGGATGTGTCCGGCTCTGTGGGTGGGGGTGGTGATAAGCTCCTTTAGTCTGAGGTTGTCCAGGAGGGTGGTGGAGTCGGGGTCTCTGCGGTTGTCGAGGTGGAAGTTTAGGTCTCCGATGAGAATGTAGTCTGTGGAGGCGATGGTGTGGGGTGCGACGAGGTTGGCAATGGTGGTGGCGGAAGAGGCGCGAGGCCCAGGGGGTCTTTGGGTGAGGGTCCCGCGCAGCGTGGTTCTGGGGCTGGTCTGGAAGTGGAGGTGTTCTGTGTTGGTGAGGGGGTCGCTCGTGCTGGAGGTGGAGAGTCGGAGGGAGCTCTTGTGTGCGATGGCGAGTCCTCCTCCTGGGCGGTGGGGGCAGTCCTTTCTCTGGATCTTGTATCCATCGGGGATGGCGGTGGCGATGTCGGGGGCAGTGGTGGCATTGGTCCATGTTTCCGTGAAGAAGGCGACGTCTGGCGAGAGGGTGTCGAGCAGGTCCCAGATCTCTACGGCGTGTCTGTGTAAGGAGCGCACGTTGAGGAGGATGCATTTCAGGGCTTCGGTGGTACGGGCGTCCGGCGTGGGTTCAGCGGTCGTGTGGGGGCTGTTGATGGATTGTCGGCAGGATAACTGGCCGTGGGTGGTGTTCGGCGTCGCTCGCTGGCAGCTGTCGTTCCTTCCGGGGTTGAGTGCGAGGAGATCAGCGGAGTTGTATCGGTGGGAGGTCGTAGATCCAGGGTTCCTGGCGCTGGCCGTGGTCGGGTCGCGCACGGGCGCAGATGGGCTTGCCTTTGGTGCGCCTTCGGCCGCCATTAAGTAGGGGTGGGGGGAGGGAAGCACAGCTGGAAGGCGGGAAGCGGGAACTGGTGGGGGGAGGGGCTGCGGGGGCAGCAGCGGCGGGAAGGGCACAGAGGGCAAAACGGGCACAGAGAAGGAAAAACAGCTAAAACAGAACACAGGTACAATTACTGGCACAATAAAAAGACACAGCCGAGATAGAGTGAGGAGGCTAGAAGGAAGACAGAACGGGCACAAAAAGACCGAAAAACATCGCAAAGACAGACAGACAACAGCGGCCAGCAGAAGAGCAAGGCTCTCCCACTGGACCACCAGGGTTGAGGTGCAGGCAGGGGCCTGCGGGTGGAGGAGGGCCTCAAACACCTACCTTAGCAACAGCGCCCAGAGCACAGTGCCGGAGCGGTGGAACTTGACAGCGGGGCTGCGGGGGGAAAGAAGGTCTCTGACCAGGAGGTATTGAAAGAGACTTCAGTTTGCCAAATGTGCAGATTACTTGGTTTGGCCAGAGAGCGTTAAAGTTTCATCATTTGCTGGCTTTGGTTAAATCCATTGTGTATTCCCAAGCTCCTCGCCTCATGATTGTGCACTGTGGTGGCAATGACCTAGGCACATTGACTGGGGTAGGGCTAATGAAAGAAACCTTTGCAGAACTGATGTCGCTTTTCACTCGCACTGTCATGGTGTTCTCTAATATATAACAAAGACAGAAATGGAAGTTGTCAAATCAATTCTGTCCACAGATTGCCAAAGCCGGGAAAAATGTTAATAATACTGTTTCTGCATTCCTCAGAGATCATGGCATGGGCTGTATCTATAACAACAACCTGCGTTTTGACATGCATGGAATTTATAGAAATGATTGAGTGCACTTTACAGATGAAGGCAACAGGGTGTTTCTAAGTAACCTGAAACTCTGCAGCCAGTCTTTTGTAGCAGCTATATACATACAACCAACACAACGGCTCTTGTCAGAGCCACCGTAGTACCCAAAATATTGTGAAGTGCTTTTCTAAAGGGTTTTTTTCTATTTAGTTTTTGGGAATGTTGTTGCGATCCCCGTGGACACGTCACAAAAACGGAAAACAAAAGCAGGCATTCAATGGCCACCAACACATCCAAAAATAATATGTAAAAAAAAAAAAAACCTGAACATTGCCCTACACTCAGTACTATATACATACTTCTTTCAAAGCATGTTTAAACTCATATTTTTGTACTAAGTTTCTTTAAAAACCATCTTTCAGACCTATTTTTTGTTTTCGCTGTTATTCAGGACATCGCGATGATGTCGTTTACCACGATTATCGCTCCTTTCCCATAAATGAAAACACATACATGCACAGACCTCACAGTATTCTACACACGAGGTTTATTACTGTACACTTCAAACTCATGTTTTTCTAGTGTTTTCTAAAACAACCATCTCTAAAACCTATTTTCCGTTTTCGCGGTGACTCCGGAGATCGCGATGACGTTGCTCATCGCGATCCTCGCGGGTATGTCGCGAAAGTAAAAGCAGGATTTTAATAGCCACCACCACATTAAAAAATTATAACTATATAATTAATTCTAACCATCACAGTAGATAACTCACTATATGAATAACTCTATAAAAACATTTATCAGAATCTCAATATCTCTATAAGAATGCGCATTAATGATTCACCAATATTCGCAACGACGTTAATAGTCGCGTTGTCCCTGTGACGGTACACGGGGGCCGCAGGACACAAGAGGACCTCATCTACCCACCAGCAGTGCGCCAAGAGGCTCGTTTGCAGAGTGGTGTAAAAAGAGGCGTGGCCTCGGACCACCTCTCTGCAACGCAGCTCTGTGGCGCATACTGGAGGTACCTGGTGGGCTAGTTGGCCCCCCGGGACCCTCAGTATTCAAGGGGAATTAATTCCCCAACTAACAAAGCGCCAGAGGGCAGAGTGGTGGAGAAAGGGGGCGTGGCCTCCGGCTAGATGCCGGCTTTTTTTAAAATATTTATTTTTTACAAGGGGGGCTGTGTGGCCCCCCTTCTTTTACATTTTTGGGGCCCTGGGGAGCCCATCCCCCAGGGCCTGACCCCTTTTTATAAAAAAAATCTAACAAAAATCGGGAAGGGGCCGCGTGGCCCCCCTCCCAAGGCCAATTTTGGCCCCGGGGACCCCATCCCCTGGGGCATGGCCAGACTTTTTTTAAATCTCCTTTTTTAATTATTTGGAGGGGGGCCGCGTGGCCCCCCTCAGGCCAATTATGGCCCCGGGGACCCCATCCCCCGGGGTCTGGCCTCACCGTTGGGGGAGCCCCAATGCCCCCGCGGTCCCGCCGGCTCCCCGCCTCCTGCGGGAGCCGGCATTGCTTTTCCACAAGGGAGCTGCTGACATGCAGCTCCCCTTGTGGAAAAGCAATCTGCTTTGGTTTTTGGAAGCGAGAGCAGGTTTCCTGCTCTCGCTTCCAAAAACCAAAGCAGAGTTTGCTATGGCAGGGCGGGAGCCGTGCTCCCGCCCTGTCATAGCAAACCGCAATGTCCCGGGGGTGGGCACCCCAGGACATTGCAGGAGCTGGCCCTGGGGGGTGGCGGTCCCCAGGGCCATCAAGGGCTCCAGGAGGTGGGCCGCGCTGCCCCCCTCCCTTCATTTCTAAAGCCCCGGGGAGGTGGTGGTCCCCGGGGCTTGGGGGGCCCGCGAGGCCCCCCACCCTAATTTTAAGAAAGCCCCGGGGAGGTGGTGGTCCCCGGGGCTTGGGGGGGCCCGCGAGGCCCCCGCCACCCTTATTTTAATTATGCCCCGGAGAGGTGGTGGTCCCTGGGGCAGTGTGGGGGGGCTCGAGCCCCCCACTAATTCATTATAGCCCCGGGGAGGTGGCGATCCACGGGGTTGGGGGCCCCGCGAGGCCCCCATCCTAATTTTAAGAAAGCCCCGGGGAGGTGGTGGTCCCCGGGGCTTGGGGGGGCCGCAAGGCCCCCACCCTTATTTTAATTATGCCCCGGAGAGGTGTTGGTCCCCGGGGCTGCGTGCCCCCCGCGCATAAATCATAAAGCCCCGGGGAGGGGGCCCCCACACCATAAATACTATTGCCCCCGGGACCTGGCCCACCTGGGGGCTTTTTAACAAACAAAGCGCGGGAGGCCGCGCTTCGTTTTAAAAAAAAAATAATTTCGGCCGGATTCGCGCACCCAGCGCTAATTCGGCCGAAATTATTTTTAAAAAAATGCTTTTTTGGGCCCTGGGGGTCCTAGTGGGACCTCCTGAGCAGGCCTTAGGGGGTCAGGGTGTTTCTACCCTGCCCCCTTTTCTTCACTTTTCACTTTTTTTCCCCCTTTTTCTTGTGACTCGGTCACCCTAGCTCAGGTCTTGACTGCCCTCGACCCTGGAGACTGGTTGGTAGCGTTGGACTTGCAGGACGCTTATTTTCACATCCCCGTCCTGCCGGCCCACCGGCGTTACCTGCGGTTCACGGTAGGCCTTGAGCATTTTCAGTTCACTGTGCTCCCCTTTGGCCTTACAAGTGCCCCTCGGGTGTTCACGAAAGTGATGGCGGTGGTCGCAGCTCATCTGCGCCGGGCAGGGGTTCCAGTCTTCCCCTACCTCGACGACTGGCTGCTGAAGGCGGGCTCGTCCCAGGCAGTCGTCTCCCACCTCCAGACTACGGCCGAACTCCTGCACTCGCTGGGGTTCTCCATCAATGTGCCGAAGTCGCATCTGATTCCTTCTCCACAGCTCCTTTTTATCGGAGCAGTTCTGGACACGACGCAGTTTCGGGCCTATCCTCCCGAACGGCGAGTCCGGGATATTCAGGCTATGATTCCGATCTTTCAGCCTTTATCCTGGGTTTCGGTACGGATGACCCTGAGGCTGCTGGGCCTCATGGCCTCCTGCATCCTGCTGGTCGATCATGCCAGATGGCATATGCGGGCTCTGCAGTGGGACCTGAAGTTCCAGTGGGCGCAGCACCAGGGCAACCTGTCCGATCACGTCCAGATCTCGGAGGGGACTGCAAAACAGTTGCAGTGGTGGCTCTCGAACCGGCAATGGGTCATGGGCAGATCCCTCTCCCTTCCCCAGCCAGAGCGCACAGTTGTGACGGACGCGTCCCTTCTGGGATGGGGCGGTCACATGGGGAGAGGCGGAGATCAGAGGCCTCTGGTCTCCGGCGGAGTCCCGGCTCCATATCAACATTCTGGAGCTCCGGGCGATCCGACTTGCACTCAAGGCATTCCTTCCCTCTGTCAAAGGGACGGTAGTGCAGGTGTTCACAGACAACACCACCGCCATGTGGTACTGCAACAAACAAGGCGGGGTGGGGTCGTGGACCCTCTGTCAGGAGGCTCTGCGCCTCTGGACATGGCTGGAACATCAGGGCATGTTCCTGATGGTTCAACACCTGGCAGGTTCTCTGAACGCCAGAGCGGACGAACTCAGCCGCAGGTGCATGATGGATCACGAATGGCGTCTTCACTCGGAAGTGGCGCAAGGACTCTTTCTGCAGTGGGGAGAGCCTTGGTTAGATCTATTCGCCACCGAAGAGAACGCGCAATGTCATCAGTTCTGCGCGTTGGAATTTCCAAGGCGGCACTCGCTCGGCAACGCTTTTCGTCGCAAGTGGAGTTGCGTCTGTTGTACGCCTTTCCGCCTATACCACTTCTACCCAGAGTGTTGAAGAAGATTCGGCGCGACTGGGCCCAAGTCATCCTTGTGGCTCCGGACTGGGCTCGAAGAGTTTGGTATCCCGAGTTACTCCGTATGAGCGTCGATCCCCTGATCCGTCTGCCTCTTCGGGAGGATCTTCTGTCACAGCAGCAGGGGACGGTCCTCCACCCGAACCTGTCCAGCCTCCACCTGCTTGCGTGGAGATTGAGCGGCGGCAGTTGATTCCTTTCGACTTGCCTCAAGAAGTTTGTGATGTGATTCTGGCAGCCAGGCGTCCCTCCACTAAGGTGGTATACGCCTGCAGGTGGAACAAGTTTGTGGCATGGTGCACAGCAAAGGCTGTGAATCCCCTCTCTGCCCCTCTTTCTGAGGTTCTTCTGTTCCTTCTTTCACTGGCCCAACAGGGTTCTGCCCTGGGTACCATCAAGGGCTATCTTTGTGCCATTTCGGCCTTCCTCAGGCTTCCTGATCAGCCCTCCCTTTTCAAGTCCCCTGTTGTTAACAGGTTCCTAAAAGGCATTACACACCTCTTCCCTCCTGTTCCGTTTGTGATGCCTCAGTGGGACTTGAACTTGGTTCTTACCTTTCTCATGTGCGCTCCCTTTGAGCCCCTACATAACTGTCCTCTTCGTCTTCTGACTCTGAAGACAGCCTTTCTGGTGGCCATCACCTCCGCTCGGCGGGTGAGTGAGCTCCAGGCTCTATCATGCAAACCTCCCTTTCTGTCTGTCCATCCAGACAAGGTTGTTCCTAGGACGTTTCCGTCCTTCTTGCCAAAGGTGGTTACTGCCTTCCACATTGGGCAGACCATCACTTTGCCCACCTTCTTCAGGATTCAAGGGGAGTTAATCCCCCGACTTAAAACGCGCCACGGGGCGCGTTTGCACAGTGGTGAAGGGAGGGGGCGGGGCCTGAGGTGACGTGTGTGCAAACATGCCCTGTGGCGTGTTTTAAGTTGGGGGATTAAGTCCCCTTGAATCCTGAGGGTCCCTGGGGTCCAACTAGCCCACCAGCTGCTTGAGGTCCTCTTGCGACTCCTGTGCCTTCGGCCTGTGGGTCCTCTTAAGGGGCTTCTCCTGCTTCAGTGGGCTCCCCTGCTTGCTTGGGGCCTGCTCAGACTCCCCTGCTTGTGGTGAGTCCCTTGGACGATTCTGGTCCCAACGTTGCTCCTTTCTCGCTTTCCACTCCTGTTGTAGCTGCCAAAGCTTCTTGGTGCTTCCATCTGACATCCAACCCCCTGGTTCTCGACTTCCGACGTGGAACAGCTTGTGCACGGCTTCTGGTCTTCCTAATCATCACCTGGTCCTCACAGCTGCAGCGACAAGGTCATCGTCAACTCACTTGAACCGACCGTCATCATTGGGCATTGCTCTTCCATGCCTCCTGGTCACCTTCGAGTGGCATAGACACTGTCCTCTCTGCTTACAGGTTCTACTCTTCATTAATCCACCCTTGGATTCCACCAGACTCTGGCACAGTCTTCTCCAGCGGCATCTTTCCTGAAGTCCTCCATTGTGGTCTACTGCGGTTTCTGACGTCACTGCGCACCTATACACCCGGCTTCTCTGGTGTAGGTATCCTGGTTCCTGGGGCATCCACAAGTTGGGTGATTCTCCAACCTTCTGTCTTCCACTGGGTTTCTTCAGGGTCCACTGGGAAGGGTCCCTTTTCTTCCAAACTGCAACCGCGAACTTCCCCGTTGACTTTTATTGGACACATGGCAGTGTTTCCACTCTCCACACAGCCTCCATGTGGTTCCTGGGTACTTACCTTGGGTGGTTCCTTGTGTCCCCAGCTCCTCTGAGTCTCCTGGTCCATGTCCCGACTTTGGTTGCAGTTCGCATTCCACTTTCCTAATATATGGTTTGGTCTCCCCCTGGAGACCTCTGTATTTTGTGCTTACTTATTTATTGCATTTGAAGTATTGTGTATTTGTGTTTATATCTCCGGGTAGGAGATATACCAATGTGTTAGTGAGTTGTGTAATAAATAGACATATTTTTTATATATACACTGTGTGGTTCTTTTTCATTTAACCTACTCTACATTATTAGATTTGGTAAAACAAGCTACTTAACCCTCCTTCAAGATAAGCCTGAAGGCTGCTCTCCACAGCTACCACATAGAGAGCTTTCTATGGTTGTCTAAGACCTCTAAAATAACCATAAGGGTTGCCTGGATTAGTGCAAGGTGCTTCACTTAAATATGTGTGCACCATATACTAAGCCAGCCTCCTACGAAAGCTTTAGAAGCCTCTTCCTGTTTAGCAGTCTTTAAGCGCTTCTACATCCAGGCAGATGATATTACTTCGTAAAAACTATTTTGTCTTATGTAAAGCACATAATGGCTATAAAACATGGGATATATATATATATTTTGCTGGATTTGCAGATGTACTGTTGGGACATTTATCCCTAAGAATATAAAGATGTTATTTAGGGTTGATGGCGCCACTTGTGAAAAATGTGGATTATTATATGTTGTGGTTGTGTGACCTCACGGTGTAATAATGTCATAATTCTGTATCTAGTCCAGTCAGTTTCATTTGTAAAATCTTAGCTCGTCCTGGATAGCTGTGGCGTGGAGCAGTCGGGCTTCATCAAAGTAAATTGTGTAAAGCATTAAGAAGTACAAAAATAGTAAAATAAGAAAACACAGCACAATGAAAATCCCGATAGTGTATAAAAATAGTTTATATTTGTATCTTTCAATAGACACCTGAACAACACAAATCTACTGGAGGGATCCAGAGGTATAAACTCTAAAAGAAACAAGAAATCAGTGCTTTTTCACTCAATGTAATAAATCATTGTAATCAATAGCAGTTTACAGTTAGCCAAGAAATGCAAGTTGAAAACTGCTATATGGGCACTCTTGAACGGGCCAACTCCCATAGGGGACCAGTCATAGGGACCAAACAGGTCCAGGGGGATAGTTACTTGCAAATTTAGCAGTCTCCAGTCCAGTTCCGACTCCTTAGGCAGGATCGCTATTGAAATCAATGGGGTGGTCCTGATACCTGGGAGACAGGATGCTAAAGGATGCCGAAGATTGCTGGTGATGCAGAGTTGATGCTGTGGGTCTTCCTGTGGCCACCCTTCAGTCTACGAGCTTAGTAAAGCGACTTTGGCCTCAGAGGTCGATCTCCCACAGTGTTGAGGTAAAGTCCAGCGCAGGATCAGTTGTCACTGGTCTAGTGATCTCCGGTTACAGCAATCCCAGCGGTTTCCTTTAGTTGGCAATAACTTTCTTGCAGGGTGACCAAACTGTACTCTAACGGCCTTCACGGGTCCAGTGATATTTGGGGCACCTCGTTAGGGTCAGTACTTGGTCTTCCAGGCCGCACCTCAGCGTCCAGCAGCAGTCAGGGTTCTTAGCGCTGGTCTCTCAAGGGTGCAGGCTTCACAGCTTTTATGACCTTGTGGCTGTAACAGGGACTAAGCCAACTGTCTCTTTGAGTCACTTCCTCTGTCTCGCATCTTTTGGCATCTTTTCCACATGTGGGACACTGCACATTCCTCTTTTTGCCATTACTCTGGTGCAGCAGGTGCAGTCCAGTCTTTGGGTGCAGCCTCTCTTTGTTGGGTGCAGGAAGCAGCAGGACAGTCCTTCTTTACAAGACAATAGAGATCTAAGGTCCGGGTGCCAGAGGTGCCACTTTTATGTCCGCTACCTGCCTAAGCACTGGTGGCAGCTAACTTGCCAATGGGCTAAAATGTCCCCTTCCGCCTGATGACAACTTTCTGTGAAGTGTGGCATCTTGCTATCCTAGAGAGCACTATTCTGCCCCCTTTCAGCGTGGCCGGACCCTTTTCTTGGTATGTGGAGCTCGCTATCCCAACCCATAGTTTGGGCAATACTCCCCCTTGAAAAATCGGTTTAACAATGGGTTCTTTCTCTCTCCCCGAGATGCCATCTTATTTGCCTAAACAAAAGAGCAGCACACTTCCTAGTGTGACTACCATTTGGCCTTCAAAAGAGGCTTCCCCTTTGAAGCACGCCTTTTGGGCTCACACACACTATGGCCATCCTGTGGTCACATCTCTTTCCTCAGTAGGTCCTTTATTCCACTTCCTTAGTCACTCACCTCTCTACAGGAGGCAGTAGGCTGTCTTGGGGACAGCAGCTGTTTGTAACAGAAACTGGCTACTGGAAAACTTTGGGCAACGAAATCACAACTTTCTTAAGCTGACATTTGTAAAATAGTTATAATTAAATTTGACTTGGGCAACAAATCATGCTTAATTCAATGCTTCTTTTGATAGCCTGAAGCATCAGATTTAGTAATCTAATTTGGTAGTTAGCAATGCTGTTTTGTCGGTGTGTAATTCCATACTTGCCAATGTGGCTACTCGCCTTATCCAGTATTAGGATACCTTGCATAGATTCACATGCTTGAATCATTCCCCGTTGTATTGTGCGTCCCACGGTACAATAATCAAGCAGTATGTAAAACTACTATATGCTGTAATAGCACTAGGCCATCAATTTAAAGCCTATCTATATCCTTTTTAAAAAAAGGACCAAACTTCAAATGCAACCAATCAGCTGCCTTAAGAACAGTCCCAAGAGAGGCTGAGTCCCTCATATTTTCACTGCATGTCGTGTGTGAAGGGAGTATTCCTGAGCTCTGCTCCGTTTTCTTCTTCAAACAGCTTCTGCAGCTTTGGAAACATATATTCTACTATGTCTGACAGAAAAGGCCTTTTCCGTCCCTGCAAGACCTGTGGGTAGAAAAGGGTTCATGTAGATGACCCACATAAAAACTGCATCTGCTGCCTCCATCCCCAGCATGAGATAAAACAGTGTAAGATATGCCACACTTTTTCCTCAAAAACCTTAAGGGATTGAGAGGGGAGGCTGCGCTTGTGGCTCCAGAAAACAAAGTCACTTAAGACCTCTTCAGAGGAGGACAGCAACACCTCTGCCAGGTCACACGAGAGCCAGATCCCAGAAGGGTACATCTGATGAGGCCAGAACACATCTCAAAACCGCCCAACGGGCTAAGGACTCCCATAAAAAGGATGAGCACTCCAAAATCTCCTCAGAGCCAGCCTTGTCTTTGCCATCTACTTCTGCTAAGGAGAAAGAGCGCCCTCAGGCCTCCTCTTCAGATCCAGGGAGGCATAAATCCTCTCAGAAACCATGGTTGAAGATGCTATCACCATTGACGTCGCGTTCGTCGATGACGACCGGTACTACACTGTCATCGATGGCAACAACGACATCAACAACATCGACACCCCCATCTCATCCAAAAGAATCCAGCCGTCGACTAAGGTCTCATCGACACTGCCAAAGATGACTCCATCGACCACAACACCGTCAACGTCTCTGACCCCGCCGACGATGAGTCATCGAGGACGATCCCATCTGACCGCTCCATTGACGGTGGTCCCATCGACGACAGTCCTGTCAACGATAACGCCTAAAGACCGCTCAATCCAGCTGATGCAGACACAGTCGATGCCACCATCGACGAGGGTACAAATTAAAGTAACCAAGACCTTCTTACGCCGGAGATAACTTCACAAAGCAAAATCTTGCCTTTGCCCCAACCCACCTGCAGGGGTCTCCCATGGGCCTGCAGGAATCTGAGGACCCATATAGGCCTGCTCACAGCCCTTCGGAGCTGCATGTTAAATGTTAGGAGGATGAGGGTTAAGACACTGAGGAATAGTATTGCCAGCATTATTGCCCTGAGCTTCCAGGGCATTTTGAGCCTTACCGATACTATATGAACCCTCTTGGACAGAATACTGCTCACCCACCATCCTCACTAATCCGGGACCTGTAGGCTATGCTTTCAGACTACAGAAACTGGTTCCCTCAACCTCAAGAGGAGTTTTCCTGAAGCACCATCACCGCAGCCTACTACCCCTCTGCCCGCCACGCCAAGAATGACCCCTCGTCCCCTGACGGCATTGGCCCCGAGGGAAGATCCATCCTCCTCGGATGAGGACAGACGAGGCCAAAATTCCTGAGCCTCCACTACCTGCGGACGACTGGGATGACTACATAATTCCTACACCAACCTCACCTCCACACCAACCAGTAGACTCTTCCCCTGAGGACATTGGAGGTTTTCACAATCGAATGTAGAGAGCGGCTACCAGATTTCACCTCCCCATGGCAGTAAAGCAGTCCGACTGCTTCCTGTATGACTTTAAAGAACAGACAAGAAAGTTGGTCCACTCCATACCAATCATTGACTACACAGGAGGGAATAAAGGTGATGAAGACTCCAGCCACAGTGGTGGCTGTCCTGCCACCAATGGGTCCATGCGAACTGTCTGCAGAGCTGCTATTGCAGTCTGTGTGAAATGGTGCTTGCACCTTTCACTTTAGATATAAGGTTTTCCTTATGTCCCAGTCTGCACTTTAAACCTATTAGTCACCTTTAAGGTAGGCTCTTCAGTCCAAGGGCAGGGTGCATAGTTCTAAGTGTTGGGGTACCCCTGCACGAACAGAGGTGCCCCTACAAACCCCGTACTCCATTCTCAGGGCTTTGTAAGTACGGGGCAGCCATTGTAAGGTATGTTGAGGACACAGGCAAGTTGAGATGTCCAACTACATAATGGCTGCTCCAAACCTGGTAATGTTTGGTATCAAACATGTTGGAATCATGCAACCACACCAATTGTTAGTTGCATGACGCCCTGTGTAGCCTTCTAGTATCTGCCTGCCAGCCTGCGTTGCTGCCGACCCTAGACAGTGTTCTGCCCCCCTGCTGAAGAGCTTAAATCGGACAGGGGAAGCTGAATAAAGGGTTTCCTGCGAAGGAGAGGTGTGACCACCTCTCCTTTAGAATTAGGTAGGGTGGGGGTGCTTCCGAGTGCCACCAGACTGCATTGAAGGGCACATTTGGTGCCCTCCTTGAATAAACCAGTTTGTCCCAGTCCAGGAGCCCTTGACACCTGCTCTGGTGCAAAACTACACAAAGAACAGGGGAGTGTCCACCCCCTGCCCAGCTCCTCCCTAGGGTGGTGCCCAGAGCTCCTGGTGGCCACTTGATTCTGCCATGTTGAATCTTGGCCCCTGGGAGTATCTGACAGGCTAGGCCAGCTGAGTAGTGTCCCTGACCTCTTCTGAGAGGTGGGTCACTGCCGATGATGTCCTTCCCCCTTTTAGGGTTACTTAAGGGCTCCCCTCAGGGTGGGTCCTTAGATTCGTCTGGACCTCATTTTCAAGAACTGATGGCCTATCTTCTGAAGATCGTCTAAAGACTCTTCTGCTGTTGGACACTGGAACTCTGCTGATGGATCGAGCCAGGACCAAAGGCAAGACTGCTTATGGTGGGAAGATTCCTGCTGCAACTTTGTCTCTGTGCTCTTCCAAGTTTCTGTAACTCTGTGGCGATGCATTCTCCAAGTCAGCAAGGTCTCTGCATACATCCAAGCAAGAAGGAATCTCCCTTGGAGTGAAGGAGTCATTTCCCTGCATACGCAGGCACCTCAACGACGATGACCAGTTTGCTGATCCTGCTGTCCCAGGGACACCTACCAGCTCTGCAGAACAGTTTGTGGTTTGTTGGCTCTCCAGAGGCCTGATCAGTCTGCCCATCAGCTTGTAAGGCTGCACTCCCTCCCCAGCCAACTTGAACCGCATCCCTGTGTGCCACGTCTGTTTGCAGTTGTCAAAGCTTGTTGACTCTCCTCACCGAAGATCTTTGAGCTCCAAGAAACCCCAGGCTCAATCACTGCACAGCTCCAAGAACGACGTCCTGCCTGCATCCCCTGCACCGTGGACCTCCATCTTCTGTGTGCTGCTGAGGCTACCCTGTGACTCCCTGTCCCTGCTGCCAGAGGGTCCTTGAGGCGGCTCCAATGATTCCTGCTGGCTCTCCTGTGTGCGGAGGGTCAGCCCTGGCTTACACTTGCTGAGTTAGTCCCACAGACCTTTCTGGTCTGCAACCAAGCATCTTTTTCTTCAAAACAACTGTTGCGGTTGCCAAGGCTTGTTGGTGGTCCTTCCGGCCCCTGGCCTTCCTGCACTATTCAACCGTCGTGGGACAGCACGTGGACGGCTCCTGTGCTCCTGAATCATCGCCTGGGCTCTACAGCTGCTTCCTCAAGACCGTCGTGCTACAGTAAGTACCTCCGACAAGGGGTGCCATTGTGTTACTGCTGCTTCTGGACACCTCTGGGTGGTTTGGACTCTGTCCTCTCTGCTTTCAGTTACTCCTCGTTCAGAATCCACATGTGGGTTCCACCGTCCTGGTCCACAAGTCGCTGTAGTTACTGGACAAGATCCTTCATTGGCTTCCAACACCACTTCGCTCCTATGCACCTGGGCTTCCTGGTGTAGGTATCCTGGTTCCCTGGGCATCCATGGGCGGGTGGGGTGGCTCTCCAACCTCCCTTGATCCAGTTGGTGTCCTCAAGGTCTTTTGGGAAGGGTCCTGAAACAAGAATATGCCAACCGCGACTTACCCCCGAGTTATCTTATGGACTTTTGACCCGGTGTAACCACTCTGCATCCGGGCTTCTTGGGGTCCCTAGCTACCCACCTTTGGTGGCTCCTTACCCAAGGATGCAGAAGCCCAGGGAAGTATCAGTCTTGTTTTGGTACTTACCTCACATACCACTTTCTTAGTATATTGTTTGCCCCCCCTATAGGGCCCAATGTGTTTTCGTATGTTACTTAACTGTTTTTGAAGTATTTCTTGTGTGTATTAGATATCTCTGGGTAGGAGATATACCACGTTAGTTCTTAGTGTTGTGCTAATAAATACTATAGTATTTTTGTAAACACTTGTGTGTGTTTTTTCTTGTGTTAAAGCTTGCTGACTGACTGTGTGGTAAATGCACCCGCTTTTCACTCTCCTGAATCAGACTTCGCTGCTCTCCACTGCTACCTCTTGCGAGCTTTGGTTATAAGGGACCTAAACACTATCACTAAGGGTTGCCTGGACTCCATGCTGTCAGGGACTGTCCGGGACTATGTCGGGAACACAGTCCGGGACTTGAGCAAGGACTGGGGAGAAAACGTACTGTGCACAGAAAGAGTAGTACAGCGCTGCCCAGGATCACACAAGGAGTCAGAGGAGAAAAAGTGATCCAAAGGGAAAGCCTGTACAAGGTGGCTAAGAATCAGAAAGGAAGGGCACTCACAAGGCAATTTAGCATTCAGACAAACTACACCCAGGACGGACGTGCAAGACATATATATAATACAACATTAACAATAAAGGGAATGTGGGGTAAAGCACTCAGGAGCTCCACACGGTAAGACTGAAGCTCAGTAAGTTCCTCACCCACAATTGCTGTTACAGATACTGACTGAAAATACCCACATATAGGATATGTATGCAAAGGCAGGGTCTGTGAAGCTTATACCTATGGTGATGTTATAACAGTAACTCAAAGACAATACTCCCAGTGAACAAGAAACACCACCTAGGTAGTCAGCTGTGCCCACGGATCCTGGCGATCAAACAGGAACACGCAAGGCAGTAACAGCAAAGGGGTAGAACTAAACACAAGCACAATAGACAAGGAGCTAGCAAGGCGGAGTGCTTAACAGGAAAGGAAGGAAATAACAGGGCACACTTGGCAGAATGCAGGTAACAAACATACAAGGTAACAGAAGCAAGACAGCAGAATAGAAAGACAGCAAACTAGAACTGGAACCAAGGAAATGGGAAGAAAGGCAGGGGCTGGAAAAGGATATACAGGAGGGGAGGCTACAAGGGTATGCTAGAATAGTGCAGGTTCAGGAATCAAGAAAAGAAAGTAGCATAGAAGGCAGTGCTGGGGCAGGAACAAGAATTGAGCAAAAGCTCAGGAGTCAAAGTAGCACTGCAGGTAGTGCTAGTTCAGGAGAAGGGAAACTGCTGCAGGTCAGGAACAAGGAATGCTAAGGCTCAGGAGTCAAGGTAGCACTGCAGGCAGTGCTAGTTCAGGAACAAAGGAAACCGCCGCAGTTCAGGAACAAGGAATGCTAAGGCTCAGGAGTCAAGGTAGTACTGCAGGCAGTGCTAGTTCAGGAGAAGGGAAACTGCTGCAGGTCAGGAACAAGGAATGCTAAGGCCTAGGAGTCAAGGTAGCACTGCAGGCAGTACTGGTTCAAGGAAACAGGAAATAGCTACAGCTCAGGAAACAAGGAGTCAAGAGAGCACTGCAAGCAGTGCAAATCAGGAACAAGAGATAGCTGAAGCCCAGGAACAAGAACAAAGAATAACTATAGCTCAGGAAACAAGGTAGCACTGCAGGCAGTGCTAATTCAGGCACAAGGAATAGCTATAGCTCAGGAACTCGGGAAACAAGGTAGCACTGCAGGCAGTGCTAATTCAGGCACATGGAATAGCTATAGCTCAGAAATCAAGGAACAAGGATTAACCATAGCTCAGGAATCAAGGAATATCAAAAGCTCAGGAAACACTGGAAACAAGGGAATCAAAAGCTCAGAAAACACTGGAAACGAGGATCGGCATCACCGGTATACAGCTACAATGACCAACACTGGGCTGAAGGGAGCTGGGGCTTAAAAGAGCTCACAGTAATCACATGCATCAGGTGTGAGCAGGCTAGCAGCAGCCAGCCACAGGTGAACTGAATCCTCCACCCATCCTTGGCCTGCAGGGGTGGAGACAAAGCAGTGAGCAGGGGATTATAGGTAATGGAGTTTCCAGCATGAGCAGACTGGCTTCCACAAAACCCGGCATGGATTGGGAATGGATGTCGATTCCTAAATGATGTCCAAATGCCTGGAAGTCAGGATATGCATACAGGGGAGTGTCTGGAAGCATATTAGAATACGGGAAAGCCCCACAATTCGGCCCCCTGGTGGTGGGAACGAGAGCACAGGGAGTGAATCGTGACACATGCACAGTGGCTCACCATAAGTGGACACTATATACTGAGTCAGTCTCCTACACCCCGGTCATGAGGGAAGCATTGAAAAGGTGGTATCGCAAACCACATCTCTCAGAGGGCCCCACTTTCCTACCGTTGATTCCAGATTTCATTGTCACTATGGGCGCATCTATGGACAGTTGGGGTGGTCTCATGCAAGACCTCCAAATGCAGTGCAAATGGTCTTCCTCTCAAAAAATTATGCACATCAATAGCCTGGAGCTCAAAGCCATATTACACTCCCTGCGAGCTTTCCTTCCAAGGACTGCAGGATCCTCGGTGTTGGTTCGTACATACAACACGGCCAGCATGTATTACATCAACAAACAGGAAGGAACCAGGTCTCTCACACTCTCTCAAGACCCTCGAGAGGTTTGGACTTGGCTTACCCAGCACGAAAAATCTCTGAAAGCCAAACACGTTCGGGACTTGGCAATACACTGGCAGACACTGGACAAGGTTTTCTCACGATGGGGGAAGCCAGCGCTGGATCTCTTCGCGATGAACAGCAATACCAAATGGCAGTTCTATGCCAGCAGATTCCCTCTCCCAGAGTCTTGGGGGGAATGACCTTTCAATGCCTTGGTCCGGGATACGCTTTTCCCCCATCCCGTTGATTCCCAGGGCCCTCAGCAAGATGAAAACAGAACGTTGTTGTCTCCTGCTGATTGTCCCCAAGTGACCCAGGCAGCACTGGTTTTCTGAGCTTCTTCTCCTCTCGGAGGTCAAACCCATTCAACTTCTACCTACGCCATCTCTTCTGACCATGAACAGGGGTCAGATATGCCATCTGGTACCAGTATCGCTCAATTTGCACACATGGGTCCTGAATTCTACGAATTTCGGAATCTAAGTATCACACAAGAATACTGAGATCTTCTCTCCAAGTCTAGAGCCGAAGGCACCAACAAGACTTACAAGTTAAAATGGAAACGATTCTGTGTTTGGTGTCAACAGAACAGCTTGCATCCGTTCCATGCTTCTCCAGATCAAATCATACTGTATCTTCTCTCCCTGGCCAAATCAGGCCTAGTGTATACTTTAGTGAAGTTTCATCTTGCTGCAATCTCCAGATACAGATGCTCTTCTCAGGCTTCATCTCTCTTTTCTTCAAGACTCGTGAAGCAATTTATGAAAGGGCTCTTCTCAACATTCCCTCCAGTAAGTGCCCCGCCTCTGGAATGGCATCTCAATGTCGTACTCTCACAACTAATGAAACGTCCTTTCGAGCTTATTCATAAGGCTGAGTTGAAATTTCTCACATGGAAAGTTGCTCTTCTCGATTTCACATCCACCTGAAGGATTAGTAAGATACAGTCCTTTACCACTAACGAACCATTCCTTCACTTCACAGATGACTTTGTGCTTCTCAGGAGTAATCCTAAATGTATCCCAACGATTCCTTCTTAATTTCACTTTAATGAGCCTGTCATTCTCCATACTTGCTTTCCCAATCCCCTTCACCAGCTAAACAGCAAAGTCCTACAAAGGACTATAGGCATTCGCAAAACTGACCAGCTACTAGTGGCATATGGACAAGGCTGTCAAGGCGCTGCAGTGACAAAACTAACCATTGCCAGATGGATCTCTGTGGCAATTTAATTCTGCCATATCAAAGCTGGCAAACCTTTGTCAAGAAGGACTAAGGTGCATTCTACGAGAGCAGTCTCCACATCGGCTGCTCTGTTTGTGGCATTCCGCTGGAAAGATATGCCGTGCAGCGAAGTGAAAGAGCATCCACACGTTCATGTAGCACTACTGCAAGGAATCTGCGCAGCGCAGTGACGCAGCTGTGGGCCAGGTGGTGCTCCGACATTTGTTCCAATAAGGCGGGCCTCTTTAAATACAGGTGTTTTTTCGTTCCATTAGGTATATAGCTGATTGATTATCGTTATTTCTACTACTTTATGTTCACGTATAAATACTTTTAATTTCATTGTGAATGATGAACATGCTTACATATTTTATGCATTTAGCTATTAACCAAATATAGATGTGTGTACTTATATATTTTATACGAAAAACCATTCGTTGCAAATGTATATTACTACTACCCACCATCGTCTAAGGATAGGTGCATCTCTAAGGATACTGATAGCTATTCTGATTCAAGCATGTGAATCTATAAAAGATACCCCAATACTGAATAAGAAAATAAGTTACCTGTAACTGCAGTTATCCATTATTGGTATCTTTCATAGATTCACATGCAACCCGCCCTCCTCCCCTGAGAAGCTCCCCTTATGGCTTGGGATTATTTATTCCCACTTGTGCTGGAAAATCTGAGGAACTCCGCCTCTCTTGGGACTGTTCTTGAGAGTGCTAGCAGTTGATTGGTTGTATTTGAAGTTTGGTCCTTCTTAAAAAAGGATATAGATAGGCTTTAAATTGATGGCCGAGTGCCATTATAGCTTATAGTACTTTTACTTACTGCTCGATTATAGTACCCTGGTACTCCCATTTCGACTGACGGTGAATGATTCAAGCATGTGAATCTATAAAAGATACCAATTCTGGATAGCTACAGGGAATAACTTATTTTCCTACTGTAGTAAAAAATGACAATGCAGGGTTTTTACTGTCAGGACATGTAAAGTCATTATAGCACATGTTCCCCTTTTTAATATAATGCACCCTGTCTTTTGAGCTTGGTAGGCTTACCTTAGGGTTGAATTATAAATATTAAAAATAAAGGTTTTGGCTTTTCCAAGGGTTGAAAGGCAAAGTCGAGTTAGCAGTTTAAAAACTGCTATACCGGTCTGCAATGGCAGACGGGGAGTCGTGCTTTGCTTTGCAACACTCGTGGTGGCACAGTTAGTGCTTCAGTCCATGAGGGACGCTTAACTAACAGGCCATAGGTACGCCTAGTAACATATACTAGGGACTTACAAATAAGTTAACTTATGCCAAATGGGTGTAAATTAATTTTAAACATATACTTTTTAAGGGTCAGAGCACAGGCACTGGGGCTTAATTGGCAGGTCCCAGTGCGCTTTCAGAGTCGATAAACCAGCAGCATCAGTTCAAACGCTCGAGGGTAATAATGCAAAAAAGAAGCATTTCCTTACAGCACTAATCAGCCGTTTTATTACCTTATGATGGATATGGGGTTTTAAATAATTGTTCTGCACTCATGTTTTCAAGAAGGGTATCTCTATGATTTATATGCTATAGTTTCTTTTTTGTTTTTTATTGCAAACCTGATCTCTTTTGCTTTAACACTTCTGCTGATATCTCACTACTTCCCCATTTCCCCCACGTTTTAAAAGGGTACATATCCATGTTGTTGCTGGTTTCACTTTAAAAACGAGCAGTCATATCTTTCATTTGATGGCTAGCTTTGTTGAAGATTGCGGTGTGTGAAAGTTGAAAGGTGTTCTTTTGGTGTAAGTGTTGACAAACGTGTTTTGCTTCTGCAAAAACGCTCTCTTAATTGTACTATGTTTTCAACTTGCTTCTACAGATATGGCAACTTTTGTTAGCTAAATGTGTTTGTGAAGAAAGGTTTCTGGCCTGAGCATTCCAGTTTCCTGAAATGGCCACTGGGTGGGATTGGGTAGCCTGTCCCATCTGGATGATACGTGACAATATTGTAGCCTTTTTCTTCATATTACCCAGGGCATCATATTGCCTGAGCATCCTGTGGTTAAGGATGTCAGAGGTAAAAGGTAACTCCTTGAAGCGAGTTTCCTGTTTATGCCTGGAAGGACCTTGTGACATTACCTCTACCCTTGCAATTAAAACTCACACCACTTCAAGCAAGAATCAAAAAGAGCCACCATCTTCAAGACTTGAAGAATCAATCACCCTCTGCATACATGAACTGGTCAGTTAAAGTGCAACAAACTTTCCAACACAATATTTAGCTGTGCTACATCTGTTTATTGTTCTGGGTGGCCCAGTGGGTATGTATCTGTCTGCCTGTAAGCAGTGCACACCATGCCCTGCCCTTGTGTCGCTCCTAAAGGCAGTATTTCGCATCTATCCTTACTGTTTCTAACCAGTGCATCCCACAGATGGCGCCTTCGTCTCTACTCCATGGACTCCATATGACTTTTAATGATGATGTAATGGTGCGTCCAGAGGTTGAGCTCCATTTGCTTCTGACAGGACTCCATAAAGTAATTTACTGAAGTTTTGTCAGTGCCATCAGATGTTTGACTTTGACCATTGCCCCTTGAGGGAGCACCTTCCCTTCACCTTCCATAAAGACGTTTGGAAGTTCCTGTATAAAGAATTATGACCATCAACGACAACGATATTCAGCTCAACAACAAATATAACACTAGTTTGTATATGTTGACTGCAAAACTATCCCTCATACGTTCTCTTGCCTACTGCTTCACACGTAGAGAGAGTGCTGTTACATGCTGCTGTAACTGGTTTGAAACACACTCTCTGGGCATCACACTCAACATGAAAACTATACACTTCCGGCGATACTGCAAAAAACATCGGGGCATATTAGCAAGAACCTAGTTAAAATTTTCGCCGTTTTAGCGGCAGGAAACTGCCGCTAAAACGGCGATAATGGGCTTAATAATATGCGTTATAGAATTCCAATAGAAGCCCAGGTTAGATGTGCAGGACATCTAACCTGGGCTTCTATTGGAATTCTATAACGCATATTAGCAAGACCATTATCGCCGTTTTAGCGGCAGTTTCCTGCCGCTAAAACGGCGATAATTTTAACGAGGTTCTTGCTAATATGCCCCATCTTTCGTAATCCATGCATTGGAAGGTTAAGTTCTCCCTGGCTACCCTCTTGGAGAGCATTTTGAGGCCTCAACAAAAGGTTCAGAAATTACTACTAAAATGCTGCAATTCAAGTCTGATATGACAGAGGAAAGTGTTAGGGATGGGACTCTGGGCAATAGCTCACTTAATTTCCACGACGGCCCCCAGCGCCTTGAGACCCGTAAGGGTGAGTAGTTCGCGCTTTACAAAATACGGATTTAGGGATGTTATATTATGGCAAGTATCAATAAAAGTGGGTCTCCCCTGGTACTCTTGAATGCCTCAAAGTCTCCTTTAGTGTCCTAATTTTGACAGAAAAATTTGAGACTTGGGGAAATTGGCTGTTGGATGGCAAATTAAAATAATCTCATTCTCGAGAGAATAGAGTCATTTTTTTGAAGTTAAAATATGTCCATCTTTATAGCTGATCTTAACCGAGGACCACACAACACTTTTATTGTTACCTTTCTTTGGACTCCAGAAAAATGGTCGACTATCAGGTTGAACCATTTAGCAGCTTGCCCGAATTGTGGTACAACGGACACTCATGGCATTCAGATATTTTTGAACTGTCTATCTCTTAAACTCCTGTGGTGAACTGTAAGTGCAGTTACCTCCCATATCCTGTGGGTGGAGATTAAGGAATGCAACCTCCTGCTCATACTTGCTTCATCCAGTTGCTATTAGATCATCTCCTTTGGCTACTAAATTTATTTGGGCTATAAAATATGCATGTCTTCTTGGTAAAAGTTCGGGCAAACCCTTAGTGATAGTCGCACTAAGGGTTGGTATGATTACTGTGGTCCTGTGATTATGTCCTACCTATTACAGATCTCAGGGGGAACTTCTCTCAGAGAGTGTTCTACCTACGAAAAGGGCCCAGGTGATCTCTTGATAGGCAACTGTTCATTAGACAGATGCACATCTCAAGGTCGTCTGAGGACTAAAAAAAGAATTACAAGTTTTTCTTCCAGAAGCATGTTGCTTTTTATGTAGGGAACACCAGCGACTTTGTAAAGGAGCTCATAGCTCAAGTGTATGACATCTCTCATCCATCTCTCATCTCCTGAGTCTCTAGTTCTGATAAAAAGCTGTTTTTGGCAAACTGCTGTAGAAGCATAAGTTCTCCTTCAGGAGATTTTCATTGACAATCCTAAGCACTGAATAGTGCTGCCCACATGTGGGATCCTGAAGCAAGAACGTCTCTGCTCCTTTAAGAGAATACATAACACCAGCATCCCATCATATCCTGTGGCAGTAGAGAGAACTATACTAGCTCAATTGTGTACCCACTTTCTTAAGTCATATATAGAGAGAAATGTATTACTTTGATTGTGCACCCTGTAACATAAGTAATCTATATGTGTTAGTTTGAAGGACTGGGGAGTCCTTCAAACTAACAAGCATTGGAGGAGAAAGCTATATTTTGAAGAAAACCAAGCCCTGAGCCGTCTCATACTTTTCAAGAAAGGCAGGGACTGTTTGTTTTACTGATCAGCAGATGCTAGGACCTCGAAATGCAGTGTGTGCTGCTCTTGGCAATTTAGTCACTTTTTAAACCATGTACCTTTTATCTCTAATTTGAGTGTACATTGAAAGAATTGCTGACTGACTCATCATAGCATTCTATATAACTAGACTGCAAAAATCTGTGCCTTGGCAGATGACTTGTTTGCATGCTGGTGTACAATCAACTCTGTGCAATTGACAGATAGTAAATGCGTCTCCTGGTATATATATCTTTTGCTGAGATTTCTTTAAAAATAAAACTGGTCCTGTGGCTTTGGATGGCTATGACAGACTGATAGGTCTGCAGCAACCCACTCTGAACCTCACCCTGAGTCGCCACAGTAAAGGTGAAAGGGAATCAGGGGAGGGGACCCGACTGTATTCACTATTGTCTGGGCTAACTCCACCTGAACAGTGATGAGACAGGTTTGCCAGGATGCACTGGGAAGGTAATTGTGTGTTTTGCATTAGAATACTATTTATTCTGTTTCTTGTGTGCGAGAAGTATGAATTGAAGGGAGTATGATCATTGACCAGGTCTGAGCCGTAAATTGAGTCTAGCCACACCCAAAACTCCCACTGTTTTTTTTTTCTTTTCTAAGTTAGGGGGCTCAATGGAATCTCATGACTCAACAGTCAAAAAGTAAGCTCTACATATCACCCAACCCTCCAAGTGAGTTTGTTAAGTGAGGGAGAATTGGGAAAGTAGGGGGCAGTGAATCAAAAGGCACTCCCATTCCACTTAAAAAGATACCCGTTTGTTATATGAATATGCAGTGTGGTAAAGGAGCCTGTATATATTTTAATAAATTGCATTGACATGCGAAGGATGACCCATGCAATTAGTTCCATTTAGAAAGGACTATTGTCTTGGAGATAATAGTTCTCTTGAGGGATGGGGGCTAGAAACCCAGAAGATTAACGGAATGTTTTTCTTTGTTGGTGTAATGAAACGTCTAAACCTTATGTCTCTCAGATGAAAGACTTGTGTGACAAAATAAAGAACTAATTAAAAGGACTGAAAGAAACATACATGCGCTCCAATTATTAGCAGAAGGAAAGAAAGCATTGTAACAGCATTACATTGTGAGAAGATGGCTTAGTATATGGTGCTCACTTATGCAAGTGTAGCAACGTGCACTAATCCGGACAACCCTTATGGTGATTTTAGTGGTCTTAGACAACCTTAGAAAGCTCTCTAAGTGGTAGCTGTGGAGAGCAGCCTTCAGGCTTAGTCCAGGAGTGTAAAGCAGCTTGTTTTACCAGAACATAATCTTATTGGTATAGATTAAGTGAAAAGTAACCACACAGTGTACTTATAAAAATATGTATTTATTATAAGACACTCACTAACACATACAAATATCTCCTGCCCGGAGATATACACAATACACGCAATACTTTGTAAATAAAACAGGCAAGTAGCACGGATATACAGTGGTCGCCAGGGGGAGACAAAACCATATACTAAAATAGTGGTATGCGAACCACGACTCTAGTCAAGACTATACCCAGAAGACGTAGAAGTGCCGCGGACCCAAGGAACCACCTAAGGTAAGTAACCAGGAACCCCCCCAGAGGCCATGTGCAGAGTGGGAACACGACGCAGGCTCAATACAAGTCAATAAGTATTGCAGTTGCAATTTTAAAGAAGGACCCTTCTGAGTGGACCCTGAAGAAACCCAATGGAAGATAGAAGGTTGGAAAGCCACTCCACCCGTGGATAATCTAGGAACCAGAATACCTACACCAGGGAAGCCCGGGGCATAGGTGTGAAGTGGCGTTGGAAACCGACGAACTCAATGAAGGACTTCAAGAAGATGCTGCTGCTGGAGAAGGTGCAAGTGTCTGGTGGAACCCAAAGGTGCATTCAAGATGAGAAGTACCTGCAAGCAGAGGGGACAGAGTCTTTGCCACTCGGGAGTGACCAGCAGGCACGGAAGATGAATGCCCACCAATGTCGGGAGTTGCAGGAGAGCTGACGGTGACCTTGGAGCTGCAGCTGTGCAGACCAGGCGATGCTGTGGAAGACCAGGAGCCATTCACGAGCTGTCCCACATCGGATTTCGAAAGTTATGGGGTCGATGTCTGTCGGGAGCACCAATAAGCCTTGGCAACTGCAACCAATGTGGAAAGCGAATAAGGTGCAGTGTCTGGACCAGCAAGATCCAGGTGACTTGCCACAAGCAGGAGAGTCAGAGCAGGCCCCGAGCAATCATGGGAGCCCACTGAAATCAAAGAAGACCCTCAAGAGGACCCACAGACCGGAAGCACTGGAGTCGCAAGAGGACCTCGAGCAGCTCACTAAAGATGCAGGCCCATGGTTCAAGTGATGTGGTGAAGACAAAGATCTTGGTCACAGGAGATGCATGAGGTTGGGGCTACTTGGAGCCCAAAGATCTTGGACGATGGAAGCCAACAAGCCTTTGCAACGGCAAGTCGACGTGGTGTACAGGGGTTCGGTTCCTGCGGCTCCGACGAGGGATACTGGCCTCAAACTTGGTGAGAGGACAGGGTAGGCCTCGAGGGATGTGAAGAAGCACCACCTGTGTTGCTGAGCCTTTAAGAGTCCGTGGGAGCCCAGATTCAGCCGACCGGTCAGCTTCGATGCGATGCCTGCAGATGCAGGGAAGTAACTCCTTCACTTCAAGGGAGATTCTTTCAGGCGTCTTGGATGTCCACAGGACTTGGAAGGGTTCTGTATGGAGCACGGGCACAGACGTTGCAGCAGACTTCCAGGACAACGAGACCAGGAGCAGCAGGAGTCTTCCCAGTTGCAGTCTCGGAGCCCAGAGCAAGGTCCAGCAAAGTCCAGAGTGCCCAGACGGTCGAAGAAGTGGTTTCTTGATATGAATCTTGTCCCACGACGAATCTAGGGACCCACCCACAGGTGAGCCCTTAAGTACCCTAAGGAAAGGGTTGGGACGATTCAGGATTCCCTCCCCGAGGAAGGGCTGGACAATGGGGAGGATACTTCCATGTCCTTTGTCCAGTTTCACGCCAGAGCGGGAGCCAACGGCTCCCTGAGCTGGTTTGAACTGGACTATGCAAGCAGGGCACCAAATGTGCCCCTCAAGCAGACCGATTGGTGCTGGCAAGCACCCTCACCCTGTCCTAATACACTAAGCCTTGCCTGGGAGGTGGTCACACCTCCCTGTGACAGGATAGCTATTGTCCGGCCTTCCTCTGCTCGAGCTTGGATCAGCAGCATGAGGGCAGAATCGTGTCTCTCGCCAGCAGCAGCCATGCTGTGCTGTCCGGATCTAGAAGACTGGTACCGGGAGCACTAAGGGCCTCCCCCGAGAAGCATTACAGTGCATGGACTCTTACCACCCACACCGTTTACGGTGTGGGTGTATGATTCCAACATGTTTGATACCAAACATGACAGGGTTCGTTACAGCCAGTTTAGAGATGGTCATCACGTAATGACGCATGCCCACTCTATGCATCATAATGGCTGATGCACTTACAACCCGGGAGAATGGACTCCGAAGGTTGTAGGGGTTTCCTGCTCATGCAGGGGCACCCTCACACTTAGAACCAAGCACCCTGCCTTCGGGATTGAAAGGCCTGCTTTAGGGGTGACATAGGTTTTAAGTGCAGTGACCTTAGATATAGGGATACCTATATCTGTCGTAAGTGTTGCTAGCACCAGCTTACACAGGCTGCAATAGCAGGCCTGTAGTAACAGTTTGAGTGGTCTCCCATGGGTGGCATAATACATGCTTCAGCCTATGGGGGACCCCTGGTGTACCTATCCCCTGGGTACCTCAGTACCATATACTATGGACCTATAAGGGTACACCAGTATCCAATCTGGGATGTACCTAAGTACTTACTATAACCAATTTAGTGGAGAAGGCACAGAGACTGGGGTCCTGGTTAGCAGGATCCCAGTCAGACTAGTCAGAAACCATAACAACACCATGCAAAAAGTGGGAGTAATCATGCCGAAGGGTCCTACCTTCCTACATACATTAATGGTGAAAAAGATGAATAGTTTAATTATTATAACTATTGCAGTGATTACATGAATACATATAATTGTACTCCTAACTAGCACTACCTATCCTATAGAGCATAGTGAGAATGAGTTCCTGCCAGATACCTTGGAGTGGCTTAACTCTCCATTTACCTGAGTGTATGAAGCAGACGTACAGAAGCCACCAATCCCACCACCTTAAACTCACCTCCTTCCTTAAGCCCCTGATGTCTTGTACCCACAGCTGAGTTACTTACCAAAATGTAATGAGGAAGAACTTGAAGAAGGTATTGATTTCTTCATCCAAACATTTACTAAACCACCACCCTTGTGCACTCACAACATTCAATAATCTATCTTCAGCCAACCGGTTCACCAGAGTGGGGCTTAGAGATGGGCCAGGTCAGAAAGCACCTTCCCAAATAGTTAAGAATGAGGGAACGCCTTTCCAAAAGGTAGGGCCAAAGGTTACATTTCTAACAGTTGCCGGTCATACATCTGATCTTACTTTCACTGTACCAGTAAGGCAGTTGCCATCAGGATTGACGGGGGAAGGTCCTTCTCCATGACCTTAGTACCAATATAAATATTAGAAGTGAGCCACAAAAATTTGCAACTGTGTTTAATTGTTATAATCCCAATTGGGACAAATGATGCAGCGGGGTTCTCCAGATGTTTGCTGCAGCATTAGTATGGCTATTTGCACATTACCCAAAATCCTAAGACAAAGAATTGGAATTCATTTGGATATGGCTTATTGAGCGTCAGGCTGGGTAATAATAAATAATTGTAAACAAAATAATCGGCAATCCCCAGCGGACTACCTGGACCTCCTCAAAGATGTTTTTGAATAACATTCTGACATAACTAATTGAAGGAAGAAACTGCTGAACAAGCTGTGGCTGCTGCATTTGTGCAATATATTTTTACCAAATTGCAAGAACAGTTGAGGAGTGTATGTATAGGATGGCAGAGTAGGGATCTGAATGAGCTAGTATTGGTTGCCAGCCATTGTTTGAAGTATCATCATAGAAAGAAAATAAAGCAGAATTTATATCTCTCAACATTCAGCACTATCAACTGAGGGGAAAAGGGTAGGGAAGGGGCATTACAAAAGGGAATGGGAAGTGGTGGACTACAACCAGGGGGACAGACCGATTGCTGTTATTGGGGACAGAAAGGACACTGGAAGAATGAATGCCATAATTGTTCTCAGCGACCTGAAATGTCACTTATCTGAAAGGGCATTTATCCCTGCCCAGTACAATCACCAGTCCCCACCACCCTGAACGAATCAGGCCCCATACTAGGATAGCCTGTGAAACAGTAACTTCATCATGACTTCACTTGTTCCCATGGATTAGGACTGTTCTTATTTGTCCTACATATTCAAAGGCAAAGTAGCAGAATTCCTGGTGGTTATGGGTGTCACACATTTAGCCTTAAAAGCGTCTTATTTCTTTGACCTAATCATTACAAAGGAGTCCATTTATGTGATGGGATCAGAAGTTATGTTGTGCCCAACCGAGTTTCCCAACCTGTTATGATCACTTTACCTTCAATTCCATATCCCACCTATTCCTGTCAATCTATTAGGTTAGCTTCTCTTTAAATTGATTAGGGTATGCCATTCATTGTACAGCAAATAAGGGGTTGATGTCCCTACGAAAAATGAATTTGCAATCCTCGCCCTTATGTCGGTCACTGATCAAGCTTTCTCTGTAGCTAATCTTAACCCAATGTAGGACCTTTTATCAATGGTACCCACCTGCCTTTGGTCCACTCATGCAGAAGAAGTAAGGCAAATACAATCATCCCAACCTGTATGAACCCAATTGAACTCTGCAAAGCTATTGCCCAGGATATCCCCAGTATCCTCTTCGGCAGGAAACAAAGGAGGGTATTCAACCTTCTCAACCCTAATAGCCAAGGGGATTCTAGTCCCCACCATAGTCAATGCAATACCACAATTATACCTGTCAAAAAACAGTAAGATGTGGTTACCGCTTTGTGCAAGGTCTGCAAGCAGTTAATGCTGTTATTCCTGCTTTCACAATTGGTCCTAATCCTGACACCATTCTTTCATGCATCCCTACTAAAGCAACCTACTTCACTGTTTTAGACTTGTGTTTGGCGTTATTCTTCTTCCCCAACTGTCCTGATAGCCATATCCTTTTTGCACTTGCATTTCAGGGATCACAATTCACATGGACAATGTTGCCCATAGGGTATACTAGTCACACTTTTTCTTCTCCCAGATCCTAAAGAAAGACTTGGAGCCAACAAGGGGATTCGAATTAATACAAAATGTAGATGTACTTTTGTTGGCTTCTCCCTCTGAGGTTTGCAGGAGAACTCCTTCACTTTCTCCAGTATTGAATCTTTCATAGATTCACATGCCTGAATCTTCCCGTCGTCATGGTGGGAGTCCCATGGTACTAAAATAAGCAGTACTATTAGAAGTACAATAGAAAGCATAGATAACACCAGTGAATTTATAAACCAATCCACATCATTAGAATAGACCCAAACTTTATCCAATAAGATACAAGCCTCAGACTACATATCCCCTGCAGAGCCACCATACCTCAGATTTCTAACCGCACGTCGTGTGTGAGGGAGTCTCCCTGAGCTCTTCTCAGTTCCTTCAGTTGGTGAACTTTTGAGCTTGCTCTCTGGAACAATGCTACTGAATTCAGCTTAAGGTATTGTGTTTTATCTTCATCTACACTACCATTTTAGACCTTGCAGGTCTTGTGGGAAGGCAAGGCTATTTTCAGAAGATCCTCACAAAGACTGACTTTACTGCCTATATCCCAAGCATACTGCTAGAGATTGTAAATATTGCAGAACCTTCTCCGTCAAAACTCTAAAGGACAGATAAGCCAGATTGTTATGGCTCCAAAAGAAGACCAGATCAGACTCTGGTTCTGATGAGGAGGAAGGTCCCAGTCACTCCACACCTGAGCGAAAGCATAAAAATGAAGGCTCTACCTCATTAAAGGCGAATTATAGAAAGATGAAGGCTGAAAAACCATCTACTTAAGAGAAGGCAGCCCATAAAGAGCCATCCAAAAGTTCTGCCCAAAAGAAACTTTCCACTACTTCTTCTTCAGAAGCAAACTCCGTCAACGAAAAATGCTCTGTCAACGAACCTGTTATTGAGAGCGACATCCAGATCACCATCGATGGCCATCTCCAGTGCTGTGCCAATGATGAACGCTCCGACGACGATAGTGACGATGGCCTCGCCGCCGAGAAGTGATGACGGCCCATCTACGACCTCGACAACGACTTCGTCTCCGACCTCGTTGATGGTATTCCAGTCTCCAATGAGGATTCCGGCCTCGACAACAATCTCAATAAAACTACTTTCTTTGTCGTCGACGGAGCAGAAAATGGGCATTCTGCTACATGAAGTTGCTCAAAAGTCTCCAGATCTTACATCTCTAAGCAAAGTGTCACCTCCACCTCATCTTCTAGATACAGCTTAAAGATGATTCGAATTGAAGCAAAAGAAAAATTATATTCGCAAAGAGTAGGCGTTACAGTCAAATTTCTTGAAATTTGGGATGGGAAGTTGGATTACACCACGGCTATAAATATTATAGAGAATGGGGGCTCTTTTAATTTTTGAGAGGGAGCACTGTCAGATTAAGAAGAATAGGTACCATATATGTCCAGGCCAAAAAAAAAAGTGTATGTATATTTATACTTGATCTACATTTATTATGTATATTAATGATATAAGTATGTTGATGAATTGTGTTCTTTATGTTTTTTACTAACTGCGATAAAACAAAATCAAAAAAAAAAAATTCTTCTAGATACAGAGGAGTCAGGAGACAAGAGCGTGTTTGGAGCAGCCTACATCCCTTCGCAGTTGAGGGTAAAATGTCAGGACACTCATGCTCCAGTTCCTCTCACTCATGCCCTGGGATATAGGTTTCATCACCACTACAAGTTACTCCTCCGCCACCACTGGCTAAGGAAGAAAGACCAGCCCCTCGTAATATTACCATCAGGGATGATTACATTGAAAGTGATCCAGATGATCAAACAGAGGAAGGGGAGCTCATTCAAGACCCAGGCATGGTTGGTCAGGAATGGGATTATTATATTGGTCCATTCTCGCCGTCGCCATCTCCTTCCCTGGCAAGTTCTGCTCCAGGGGATATCTGAGGATTCCACTAGCTGTTAGAAAGATCATCTAAGAGATTTGACCCACCACTTCCTTTGAGGCAAAAGGAATGTTTCCTTTACGATTTTAAGGACCCTACCAGAAAGTCTGTGCGATCCATCCCCATAGTCAGTTACATCTGGGAGGAGGGGTTGAATCTGATGAAGAACCCAGCTCCGGTCACAGCTGTTACAGAGAATGGAAAAGAAGTATAAAGCCCCCGCATGTTTAATTGGGCATCCTCAACTGGATTCGTTTGTTATGCAGACAGCACAACTGCACTCCAGGAATCTGTCAGCCCTTTGCTCGGCTCCTCATGATAGGGAAGGAAAAAGGCTAGATAATATTGGAAAACGCTTTGCTGCAATGGCAGCTACATCCATCAAGGCTTTCAACAGCTTAGCCATTCTGGGGCGGTATGACCACTAAATGTGGTCAGAGCTAGCATAGCTTCTGGACCATCCCCCTGTAGAAAAGAAAAAGGAGGCAAAAGACATTTTGCAGGAAGGTGCTCGAGCATCTTCTGAAGTAATAGATACGGCTATGGACTTGTCTTCCATTGCATTCCGACAGATGGGAGGTGCCGCTGTTCTCCGCAGAAAGGGCTGGTTCAAAGCTACATCATTCTGCCCTGAGATTCAATCGAAGATTCTGGACATGCCCTTCGATGGGGAGAATCTGTTCGGGAAGCACATAGGTGGCGCTTTACAGGGAATTAAAGCGGACACGGAGACGGAACCATCCCGGAGTACTCTCCAGCCGCGGTGTTACCAGTCCTTTCTTGGAGGAAGAGGTCAATTCCAGGAGAGACCTTCCTTCCAACTATATCGATATCAGCCCTATTCTCAACAGGGCTATACACCACAGTACACCAGTCACCAGCCACAGCAGTTTTGAGCTTCCAACATACCATACACCCAGCAATCGTCTCAACGCCGTCCTTCAGTAAGAGGAAAATCACAAGACACCTCCAAACGTCAGTGACATTTTTCTCCCACCACCTACCTCCTATCATTAGCCTCTGGGGATCCATTATCTGTCTGCATTTTACCATCAATGGAAGAACATAACGAAGGACAAATGGGTGTTGGACATTATACATCGAAGTCACACCTTGGAGTTTGCCCAAAAGCCTCCTTGTCATACACCTCTCAAGAGAACACATCAACATCTTACTCTCCTAAAACAAGAGATTTGGACTCTTCTGTTGAAGGGGGCTATAGAGGAAGTTCCTATCAAGCAACGCAGAAAAGGTTTCTACTCCAATTTCTTCCTCATAAAGAAAAAGTGTGGAAAATGGAGACAAGTCATGGATCTCAGATGACTAAACAATTATGTCAAGAAGCATCCTTTCAGGATACTGTCGTTGCAGGAGATTCTCTTGTAGATAAACAAAGGGGACTTTATGACAACTCTCGATCTCTTAGTCGCATATTTGCATATTCCCATTCACGCTAAACATCGTTGGTTCCTGAGGTGACAGGGTGCCATTATCAATTCAAGGTCCTTCCCTTTGGCCTTAGCTCAGCTCCCAGAGTGTTCACAAAGTGCATGGCACCGTTGGCAGCTTTTTTGAGAAGGCAGATCCACCAGGTTTTTTCCTACCTGGACGACTGGCTAGTAAAAGGGTCCACGTTCCAGTCTGCAAAAGGATCTACATTGGCTTGTCGTCGGATCTCTGGGGCTGCAGCTCAATGCAGAAAAGTCATTTCTCATCCCAAGTCAAGCGCGGATATTCCTTAGTGTCGGTTCTGGACAACAAGGTTGCGAAGGCATACCCCATGCCAGAACAAATGTGCAAAATATTACAGATGGCGGCTCAACTTCAGGGAAAAAAGTCTGGTTCAGTAAGAATGTACAAGTCTATGCTGGGAATGCTATTCTCATGCATCCTATTGATTCCAGACTGTCGCTTGCATATGAGACTGCTTCAGGAACAGCTGGATGCCCAGTGAATTCAGACTCACGGCTCGTTTGATGATATCATTTTCATCACATAGGCAATGAAGAAGGGTTTGTCATGGTGGATAAAAGAGCTCAATATTTCTCCAGGCCTATCCTTCAAGGTGACATGCCTCAGCTACATTATGACAACGGATGCCTCTCTGAAAGGTTGGGGAGCGTATCTCCAAGAGCTGGAGATTCACTGGAAATTGCCTGTCCAAGAAGCGCAGATGTATATAAATCTTCTAAAGTTGAGGGCAGTGTTTCTAGGGCTGCAAGCATACCTTCCCAGGATTCGAGGCTCTACTGTTTTGGTAAGAACAGACCACGCCACGACTATGTTCTACCTTGCCAAGCAAGGAGCTACCAGATCGCAAACGCTATCGGTTCAGGCACAGGAAATCTGGAAGTGGTTGCTAAAGCACCAATTACCTCTGCAAGTAGAGCAGGTCCTGGGCATAGAAAACGAATGGGCAGATTCTCTCAGCAGAACAAGCAGCCAGTGCCATGAAAGGGAACTGAACCAAGTGCAGCTGGAAGAGGTCTTCAAAGTATGGGGCAATCCAAAGTTGGATCTTTTTGCGACTCTGACCAACAAAAAGTGAGTTTGGTTTACCGCCAGATTTCCCCCAAAAGGATCTTGGGGGAATGCTCTCCACCGGCAGTGGACAGAGATGTTTGCTTATGGGTTTCCACCGTTTCCTCTCATTCCAAGGGTAATACTCAAGATGAAGAAGGAGCCATGCCATCTCATTCTCATAGCCGCGGCATGGCCGAGACAGTTTTGGTATTCGGAGCTCCTAACACTGTCAATGTTTCTAGACATTCGCTTCCAGCCGCTTAACAATCTACTGTCCACAAACAACAGCCAGATACTACACCTGCAAATAAAGTCTCTGAGTTTGTCAGTATGGCACCTCACGACTATGAGTTTGGAGCTTTAGCTATTTCAGCAAAATGCAAATCCATCCTTCAGAATTCAAGAGCTTTGTTCACAAATAAGCCTTATATAGTAAAATGGAAAAGATTCTGCCACTAGTGCATAAAGAATAGCCTGTATCCCAGCCATTCTTCACCAGAATAGCTGTTGCCATATCTCCTTCTTTTGGAAAAATCCGGATTGGCACACTCGTCCATCAAGATACACTAGGCAGCGATTTCCAGGTTTCGAAGGAAGTCAGAGGAACTTTCTCTTTGGTCTACCAGGATAGTAAAAGAATTCATGAGAGGCCTCTTCAGGGCTTTTCTACCAATAAAGCATCCTGCAGTAGCTTGGCAGTTGAATACAGTCCCCGCTCAACTCATGAAGCTACTCTTTGAGCTGATCCATAAAGCAGAAATGAAATAGATCTCATGGAAAATGGCGCTCTTGTTGGCCCCCACATCGGCTAGGAGAGTCAGTGAAATTCAGGCTTTCACAGTTTCAGAACCTTTTCTACAGTTTAAGGAAGACAAGGTTGTGTTAAGAATGAACCCAAGATTTATACCTAAAGTTCCAACTTCTTTCTACCTGAATGAGCCTGTAATTTTGTCAACATACTTCAATAACCCTTCATCTCCCTCAGAAAGGGCTCTGCACTCCTTCGCTGTAAAACTTTGCTTAAAATTCTACATTCATAGAACAAAAAATTTCAGGAAGGCGGAACAGCTTCTTATCTCTTTTGAGCCGTAAAGCTCGATGGATATTGTCAGTCTACAGCCCTGTTTGCTGGTGTATCATTTTCTGATAGCTGCAGAGCAGCAACATGGTCGAATGTACATTCCTTCACCAAAGACTGTTTGGATTCGGCTAGGAACAATGCTGCTGCAGCAGGACAGGCGGTCCTGAGACATCTGCTTCTTTAAGGTACAGCTTATTTCTTATGTTTTTTCTATGGCTGTGATAACTGAATCAGAGGTATTGTGATATATTTTCATGATTTATGCTATATTATCAAAATGTTGGCTATTTAGGGCATGCGTTTATTACATAACTTGTTTACCTTAAAATTGTGCACTTTTATAAAAGTGTAATCGCCTAATCGCTTTAATTTGAACTTTATTACTGCGAAATACTCTGATTCAAGCATATGAATCTATGAAAGATTCAATACTGGAGAAAAAGCAAGTTATTTATCTGTACACTGTGGTTCTCCAGTACTGAAATCTTTCATAATTTCAACATGCAGCACGCTCACCTCCCCGTTTTAGGCTTGCCACAATGTACCTCATACGATTATTCATTTATTCACACTGGTGCTCGAAATTTGAGGCATGGTGGCTCTTCAGGAGAGATGTGGTCTGCGGCTTGTCTCTGATTGGTTGAAGTTTGGGTCCATTCTAATGATGTGGGATGGTTTACAAATTCACTGGTTTTCTCTATGCTTTCTAATGTACTTCTAATAGTACTGCTTATTTAAGTACGTGAGACTCCCTCAATGACGGGGAAGATTCAAGCTTGTGAATCTATGAAAGATTTCAGTACTGGAGAACCACGGTGTACAGGTAAGTAACTTGTTTTTTTACTAATCACTCTAGCACGGAGCGAGCACAAGGCATCTCGGGAGAAATTACAGCTAGGCCTGCCCAGGTCCATTATCTGGGACACAACATATCAGCAGGCCAACAGCATTCCTCAGTGTTCACAATAGAGGTTCAGAGTCTCAAAGTTCCTCACCCCACTACAGTTTCCTTCATGTGAATATTTTTATGGATGGCGGGGTACTGAAGTCAGTGGTTTTTAAGATACGTCTCCTTGGCTGAACCACTTCAAGCTCTCACCCATCTTCTCACTCCTGAGCCTGTGCAGTGGACTCACCAAGCTGAATTAAGCGTTCACCGTGTTAAACCTATCCTGAGTTCTTGCTCTAGGTCTCCAAGATTATTCTAAACCATTCACTTTGTTTTGTCATTAAAAACTGGGATATGCCTTTGGGGTGCTGACCCAAACGCATGGCAATAAACATAGTCTGGTGGCTAGTTACAGTACTGCCCTTTACCCTGTGGCAGCTGGGATGCCTCCTTGCTTGTGGCCACAGCAGCAACAATTGTACTGCTCTCAGACACCCTTGAGCTATGATCCACCCTTACAGTAGTCGCTCCACGTGCCATAGTGTCCCTGCTTTTAAAAACAAAAACCCAACACGTGACATATGCCTGGCTTACCATGTGTGAGATATTACTTCTGTCTGCAGGTCAGATTACGCACACTACATGCCCTGTTGTGAACCCCACGTCTCTCGTGCCTAGTCCCAATGAGGGTGTTCTATCATGATTGCCTTCTTTTTACTACCCGCCTTGTCATGCCCTTTATAGATCTAAAAGACAATTCCTTGCGCAAAGTTGATGGCTCATGTTTAGATAAATGTAAATGGCACATTCATTATTGGATATGCCATATGCTTTCAACATGGGACTAGAGAGAGAGAGTGCCTACCTACTCATTGTCTCTTCTGCCCAGGTGACTGAGTTGGTCTCCCTTACCCATGCCTGTAACCTTGCAGCAAACAAAACAGTGATATCTTTACCAGTTCCTCCTCTGCATTTGCAGTAGTGCATGAGTATGAATTGTTATGGAAATAACAGGGATTTCTCCCTTTAAGTGGAGGGCAGATCAAAAATGATGGCCCCAATGTTTCAGCCCTCTTGGGCGCCCTTCAGTTACTCACTGTTGTTAAATGTGCTGCCCACGAAATGCTAGGCTATGATGAAGTATTTGGAAATTTGATGCTGCAGCCACAGCAGTGGCCCTTTTACCTCCTCAGGCCACACAAATACTCTTCCTCCATCCCCACTGGGACTCTCCCGTGGTGACAAATGACATTGCTACATTACAAGGTTTGCACAGTGGAGAACAGTAAGCTGTAAATTGCATTCAGACCACCTATAGTGCTCCCAGGAAGGTCACCCTGTAGCTCCTAAAGCCCTCTACCTTAGTGTGCTTGAATGCATCATGTAATGGTGCATGTGAGCAAGGTAAGTGGGGTGATCGCAGCTGTTAACATTGACTAATTTGCCTCAAATTTTTCAACGGCGCCACAACAATATTGTACTGCCTGTGCCATTTGCCAGGCCCATAATGTGAGACAGCAACCAGAACAATACAAGCAGCCCATTCCATATCTTGAGGGTCCTTTACCAATGCCTACCTGTCTGCTAGGGTAGATGCCAAAATAGTGACAAGGATACTGTTGAGAAACTTTATTCCATGGTTTGGCGTTGTCCTCAGTATTAACGGTGATAGGGATAACCATTTTCATAACATTATATTGAGACAGATTTTAAAGCCTTCCAGACGCAGTGCTTATCTAATCACCAGCAATCCATAGAGGCAGTGGAGAGTCAGAATGGGGGGCTCTAAAACAAAATAGCTTAGATTTATGCAGAGACTGGTCTTAAGGTGCCGGACACTTTACTGCTAGCCTTGGTGAGGATATGATCAGCTACATATAGAAAGCCTCCCTAAGATGCTCACAGGCAGGCCAGTGCTCCCCTCCCAATTGATTTTATATTATTTGGCTGATGATGTTGTATTGAATTACTGTCAAGCTCTAATTAAATGCTTTAACCATTTACACTGGCAGTTATGTCATACGGTTCCTACTAAATCAGTAAGACTGTGCATTTGGAAAACATATGCGTCAAGACTATGGGGACTGAGTCCACTCATACCATCAGAATATGTTGGCCTGATTCCTGGCTAGCTCACTGTAGGAAAGTAAGATCTGCTTCCATGGTTACCCCCACTTTTTGCTGGTGTTCTACTATTTTTCAGACTAGTCTGACTGGGATCCTGCTAATCGGGACCCCAGTCACTGTGCTTCCTCCCTAAATTGGTTATGGTTAGTACCATGGTACATTCCCATTTGGCTACTGGGGCTCCCTGGTAAGCTCCTAGTATATGGTACTAAGGTACCTAGGGCGTGGGTACCCCAGGGGTCCCCTATGGGCTGCAGCATGTATTATGCCACCCATGAGGGACCCTCCAAACTATCACTACAGGCCTGCCTTTGCAGCCTGTGTGAGTTGGTGCATGCACCACTCACGAGAGATAGAAGTTTCCTTATATCTCAAACTCACTGCATTTGAGACCTACAAGTCACCCCTCTAGCAGGCCTTTCAGTCCCAAAGGCAGGGTGCTCGGTTCCGAGTGTGAGGGTGGCCCTGCATGAGCAGACCACCCCTGCAAACCCTGGAGCCCATTCTCCAGACTTTGTAAGTGAATCAGCCATTACGATATAGAGAGGCCATGTGTCACTACGCGAGGACCATCTCTAAACTGGCTAGAACGAACCTGAGCATGTTTGGTATCAAACATGTCGGAATCATACCCCAACATCATATAAGGTGTTGGAGGTATGATTCCATCCACGGTAGGGCTCCTCCGGGAGGCCCTCAATGCTCCCGGGACCGAACTTACAGAGCCTGACAGCAACCTAGGACTGCTGCTGACCCCAGACCTCCTGCTGGGCCGAGCCCGAGCAGAGGAAGGTAGGACAATAGGTTTCCTGTCACAGGGAGGTGTAACCACCTCCCAGACAGGATTTAGGAGCACAAGCATTATTTCCATTCACAAACGGGCCAATTCGCAGAACCGGCCCGTTTGTGAATGCAAAAAATGCTTTTCAGATGCAGCAAACCCCAATTTGCGATTTGGTAACCTGTTACCGAATCGCAAAATGAGGTTTGCGATTCGGTATTTGGAAGGGGTGTGTTTAGGGCGTCCCTTCCAAATACCGAATCCTAACGGTATGCATGAATGTTTTGTGACCGTGAATGCGGTCACAAAACATTTGCATATTACCCCCTACTTCAAGTAGGTGGTAACCCATTCGCAAATGGGAAGGGTTCCACAAGGGACCCCTTCCCCTTTGTGAATGGTTGTAAAATCATTTTTAAGAGCAGGCAGTGGTCCCACGGACCACTGCCTGGTCTTAAAAGATGAAAAGAAAACTTTTCATTTCACTTTTTGTAAAGCATCTCATTTTCCTTTAAGGAAAACGGGCTGCTTTACAAAAAAAAAGATTGCTTTATTTAAAAGCAATCACGGACATGGTGGTCTGCTGACCTCAGCAGGCCACCAGCCCCGTGATTTTTGCGATTCCTAGGTGGTCGCAAATTGCGATCTACCTCATTAATATTAATGAGGTAGAGCGATTTGCGACCCCATAGGAATCGCAATCTAAATCTCTGAATGTGTTTCTGCCAGATACCGTGGAGTGGCCTAACTCCCTATTTACTTCTGTGTGATTCTTCCGGAAGTCAGTCTGGTGTTGAATAGAGCAGACCCTCACAGGACAGTGATGAGAGTCAGCATGGCTGGAAGTCAGACACAGGCGAATGTCCAGGATAATCTATGGAAATGCTTGGGGGAAGTTTATATAATAAAAACTGGACCCATTCGCACTGTGCCTGAGTTCAAGTGCCTATGTCATTGTTTATTCTATCGGCTCACAGCTAAATCCTAATGAGCAACAAAACGCAAGGCCTGTGCGCTCTGTGTTCTTGGCCCTTTGGCAAGATGTACAGTGTTGTGATAATATGCTGTAGGAGGCTGGCTCAGTATATGCTGCACACTTATACACTAGGAAAGGGGTTAGGACAACTCAGGGTCCCTTCTCAGAGGAGGGGCTGGGCAGAGGAGAGGATACTCCCATGTCCTTTGTCCAGTTACGTGCCAGCTCATGAGCCAAGGGCTCCCTGAACTGGTTTAAACTGGAGTATGCAATGAGGGCAGCAAGCCGGCGAGCATTCCCTGGCAAGCACCCCCACCCCAGCCCAATACACTTAGTCCTGTCTGGAGAGGTGATCACACCTCCCTGCGACAGGAAACCTATTGTTCTACCTTCCCCTGCTCGAGCTTGGCTCAGTAGCAGGAGGGCATAATTGTATCTGTGGTCGGCAGCAGCACTAGCTTGCTGTCAGACCCTGAAAGGCTATAACCGGGAGTACAGGGGGTACCCTAAGGGAGCCCCCAGTACATGGGATCATGCTTCCAACACTGGAATCGGTGTTGGGGTATGATTCCAACATGATTGATACCAAACATAAACGGGTTAGGTGCAGCCACTATATAGTTAGACATCTCGTAATGACTGATGTCCACTCTATGTATTAAAATGGTTGACCACACTTACAAAGCCTGGAGATTCGACTCTGGGGTTTGTATGAGTGTCCTGCTCATGCAGTGACACCCTCACACTAATAATCAAGCACCCTGCCTTCAGCACTGAAAGGAGGTCTGCCAGAGGGGTGACTTATAGGTTTTAAGTGTAGTGACCTTAGATTTAAGGAAACATATCTGTCATGAGCGGTGCTAGAACGCACTCGCCCAGGCTGCAATAGCAGGCCTGTAGTCACAGTTTGAGTGGTCTCTGATGGGTGGCACAATACATGCTGCAGCCCATGGAAGACCCCTGGTGTACCTATGCCCTGGTACCTTAGTACCATATACCAGGGACTTACAAGGGTACACCAGTAGCCAATTATGGAGGTACAGAAGTACTTACAATGGTCAATTTAGGGAGGAAGCATAGTGACTGGGGTCCTGAAATATCTGGAGAGTCCATCTGCGTTGGCATGGTTACTCCCAGGTCTATGTTCCACAGAAAAGTCCATCCACTTAAGGGTAATGGACCACCTCAACCAAGTTTGAGATTTTCACCTTTCATTTGTTTTAGTCATAAGAGGGGCTTATAGTCTGTCTGAACAATGAAGTGAGTACCAAACAGGTATGGCCTCAACAGCTTCAAGGCCCAGAACACAGCAAAGGCCCCCCTTCTCAATAGCTGACCAATGCTTCTCCCAGGGGGTCATCCTTCTCCTTATAAAAGCTACTGGTTGGTCCTGGACATCTGCATTAAGTTGTGATAGAACTGCACCCACCCCTATCTCAGAAGCATCTTTTTGGACAATGCAGGTTTTGGAGTAATCAGGACTTTGCAGAATGGGAGCAGTGCACATGACCTGCTTCAGGTCATAAAAATGCCTTCTCACAGTTAACTGCCCACTGAACTTTCTTAGGCATCCTTTTGGAGGTGACATCATAAAGGGGAGTCGCTATGGACTCATACCTCTTAACAAACCTTCTGTAGTACCTAGTCAGGCCCAAGAAAGCTCTGACCCGAGTCTGGGTAGTGAAAGCAACTCAGTCCATTATGGCCTGCATTTGCTGTCCAAGTGTTGAACCTGGCCTCCACCTACCTTCACCTACAAGGTGGCCCAAGTACACAATCTTGGTCTGCCTTATCTGGCACTATGTGGCCTTGATAGTGAGGCCTGCCTTTTGCAAGTCCTCCAGAACATTCCTGAGGTGGACCAGGTGATCCTTCCAGGTGGAGCTAAAGACAGCAATGTCATCTAGATATGCTGCAATATAGGCTTCCAGATCTGTTAGGACTTTCTTCACTAACCTCTGGAATGTAGCGAGTGCATTCTTCAAGCCAAAAGGCATTACAAAAAATTGATAATGCCCACTGGGGTTTGAAAATGCTGTCTTTGGTTTGGCATCCTCAGAGTCTGATTTTCCAGTAACCAGCAGTCAGGTCAAATGTACTGAGATACTTGGCAGAGGCCAGAGTATCAATCAGCTCATATGTCTTGGGAATTGGACAGGCATCAGTCCTAGTGACTGCATTGAGACCTCTACAGTCTATACAAAACCTCATCTCTCTCTTACCATCTTGGGTATCTTGAGCTTTTGGCACAGGACTACAGGACTGGCCCAAGGGTTATCCCCAACTCAGCATCTTTTGGACCTCAGTCCTGATGCAGTCTCTGATATGGTCAGGCTGTCTGTAGATTTTACTGTTGACAGACAGACTGTCACCTTTGTCCACTTCATGGGCACACCAGGTGGTTTGATTGGGAGTCAGAGAGAACAGGTCGAGAAACTGATTGAAGACTTGCCTACAAACAGCTTGCTGCTGGTCAGTGAGGCTGCCTGCCAAGGCTACTCCATCAACTGACCCATCAACAGGGTCCTGAGAGAGGAGATAAGAGAGTGGGTCACTCTCTTCCTCCTGTCCCTCATCATTTGCCATGAGCAAGCTCATCTCAGCCCTGTCAATAAAAGGCTTTAGGCGGTTCACATGAAGAACTCTGTGAGGACTTCTTGGAGTGCCTAGGTCAACCAAGTAAATGACTTCAACTTTTTTTCTCCAGGATAGTGAGAGGGCCACTCCACTTGTTTATGAGAGCTGCTGGGGCCACAGGCTCCAACATCCACACTTTCTGTCCTGGCTGGTAAACAGTCAGTACAGCCTTTAGGCCATGCCAAGCTTTCTGGAGATCCTGGCTGGCCTCAAGGTTTTTGCTGGCCTTCTTCATGTACTCAGCCATACTTGAATGCAGGCCAAGGACATAGTCCACAATGTCCTGTTTAGGAGTTGTGAGAGGCTGCTCCCAGGCCTCCTTAACCAGACTCAATGGACCCTCTAACAGGATGTCCAAACAGAAGTTTAAGTGGGCTGTAGCCCACCCCCTTCTGAGGAACCTCTCTGTAGGCAAAGAGAAGGAAGGGTAGTAAGACATCCCATTTTCGCCTTAGCTTTCTGGGAGATCCATGATCATACCCTTTAGGGTCTTGTTGAACCTTTCAACAAGCCCATTGCACTGTGGATGGTAGGATGTGGTAAACTTGTAGTTTACACCACACTCTTTCCGCATTGCAGTTATGTAGCTAGACATGAAGTTTGTACCTCTGTTTGACAAGGCCTCCTTAGGAAACCCCACTCTGGAAAATACTCCCAGAAGGGCCCTAGCCACCACAGGAGCTGTAGTGGTCTTAAGTGGAATAGCCTCTGGATACCTAGTGGCATGGTCCACCACCACTAGGATGTAACTGTGTCCAGAGGCTGTTTAAGGGACCAACATTGTCTATCCCTACCCTCTCAAAGGGAACCCCAACCACTGGAAGTGGAATTAGGGGTGCCTTTGTACTGCCACCTGACTTACCACTAGCTTGGCAAGTGACAGGGGAGTCACAAAACTCCTTGGTGTCTTCAGACAGACATGTGGGGCCAGTGAAAGTGAGGGACAAGCCTGTCCCAAGTCTTGCTTTGCCCAAAATGTCCTGCAAGCGGAATGTCATGTGCCAAGGAGAGAAGAAATCCCCTCAATTTCTGAGGTATAACCAACCTCCTGGTGGCACCAGGCTTGGGGTCTCTAAACTCAGGAAACAGGAGCCAATCTTCCCAATGGATCCTGTGGAACCCACTGACATCCCCTGCCTCCTCATCAGCAGCTTGCTGTTTGAGCTGTTCAAGAGAGGGGCAGTATTTCTTATCAAGACTCAAGTCTGCCCTGGAAGGGCCCCCTGCCCCCAAGAACTCTGCTGTCATGCTCAAGTTCCTCTAGGACAGTTCCTTTACTGGGGCTAGAGTCATCTCCCTCATGACACTGATTCTCACTGGGAGTCTGGGAGGAGGATAAATCCTTACCCTTCCTGCTCCTTCTCTTAGGAGCTAGCTGGTCAATTTTTCCAGGATTCAGAGCTCCCTCAGTGCCTAACTGTTTGGGCTGAGCCCTAGTAACAGCAAATGCACTGGCAGAGATTCTCATCATCTCTGCATGTGTCCTTAACTCTACTTCAGACCAGGCTGAAGTTTCTAAGTCATTGCCCAACAGACAGTCCACAGGTAGGACTGGAGAAACCACAACTCTTTTAGGACCAGTTATGCCTCCCCAGGTGAGATTCACAACTGATCATTCCTGACATTCCTTGCATTGGTCACTTGGTAAAGTTGACCAAGTATGATTTGGTCAGGAGACACAAGAATCTGTGTCACCATAGTGACACTTTCCCATGTCCTTGTATGCCACAGCTTCCTGGCCATTAATCAGAGGCTGCTGCCTGTACTTGCCCAAGTTAGTGGGACTTACAAGTGAAGTTGCAAGTTCCATGCCACTGTCACAGACAAGGACAACCTGAATGGGTGTTCTGACTAGGCCAGAACCCACTTCAGAACCCAAGGTTAACCCTACTAATCCCTTGGGGGCACTACTACTACTTGTACTGGTGCTAGGGGTGGTAGTTGCCTTAGGGGCAGTAGTAGTAGTTTCTTTGGTGTTAGCTTTAGAGCAATTGGCATCCCTTGCTCTGTGGCCTTTTTCCTTACATAGGTAACACCATGATTTCTTGCCAGAGGAAGAGGAGTTTTGGGACCCACCCCCAGAGGAAGATTTTTGGGGACCTTGGAAGACTCTTTTTCGTCTTTACCTTTCTCCCCACCCTTCTCTTGGGCCTTAGAAGAATCTTGCCTTTTCTGATAACCTCAACCATCATTGTTTTTCTGCTTCACCCTGGTGCGGCCCCATTTGTCTGCCTTCTTTCCCAATTCTTGGGGAGAGGTCAGATCAGAGTCCACCAGGTACTGGTGCAGTTGCTGATTCGGACAGTGTAGGAAGCTGGCTCTGTTTTAACTATACCAAAATGAGGTATAGTGTGCACAGAGTCAAGGGAGTCCTCCAAGGTATAGCAGAGGCTAAATTAGGTAAGTACTAACAGCTCTCTTTGTGGTAGTGTGGACAAGCAGTTAGGCTTTTCCAGAGGGTGTGTTAAACATTTATTGTATTCACTCAATCATTGACTGATGAACACAATCAGAGACAGAATCCAGACCAATTAGGTAAGTATAAAAAAGATATACTTAGGTTTTATTTTAGAACCAAGCAGGACTTGGCACAGGTGAGTAATATATACTTTCAAAATGCAAGACTGTTCAAGGTAATGCAGTTGTGCTTGAAATTACAATTGTTACAGGTTTGTATCTCTTTTAAATGCAGATTGTATCATACAGTAAGTTCCTACAAATTACTATTGAGTTACTTTGAATACTGGAGGTGGTATGCCTAGATACCACACCTTAGAATTTATACATACAAAGTAAGTACGACTTTTTATACTTTGCAATTGAGTTCACTTTTCTCCATACATTAACAGTTTCACACTTAGAACATTTTTAGGCCCAAAATCTTATAACATGGGTATCTGTGGAAGAAAAATGGTTAACGGTTTTGGAGGTAAGTACTCAAGTTATTTCACCAGCAGCACTGGGGCAGTCGCGTGCCGAGTGCAGTGGCCCAATGTTAGCCAATGGGGCTAAGGGGGCTTTCGGTTAGGGACTGCTGATGAGCAGGTCACTCGGTTGTGAGAGCCAAGCTCCTTGGGTTCAGTTCAGCACTGCAGGAACCAACGACCAGCACAGGAGCTGCACCACCAGCGGCACTCGGGCGGCCGGGTGCAGGGTTCAAGGTGGACGTTGGTGACCCTATGCTTTCCAATGGAGACCTTTGGTTTTGGATAGATGCTGCAGCCTCGGGCAGGGAGAATTCCTGAAGGGGACCACCGGCTGGAGAGGTAAGTTGGGATCTTAGGGGATGCCTGGACACCATCGGTTGGGCCACCTGAGGCCATGGGGCGTCGGGTGCAGGGGTGTCTTCTGGCATCAGGTTTTCTTACCAGCTCCAGTCGCAGTCGGGTGGACCCATCAGTTTGAAACTGCAGGTGTCGTTGGGAGTCTTGAGGGAGGTCAGGGGTCACCAGATCCCAGGTCAGGATCGCTGGGGAGTCCTACTTGGGGTGTTGGGCCACTCAAACACGGGCCTTGGGCGTCGGGTGCAGAATCGTTGAGTCGCCGGAATTCGGAGTCCAGATTCTGGAGTTGAGTCTTGGGTTGAGCAAATCCGGTGCTCACAGGAGACAGACAGTGGGAAGGTCCTCCACAAGATGGAGGGGACTGAGATGTGTGCTTCACTTCTCCTCCCCCACCTGAGGAGTGGGGTTGGCAAAGGTGGGCACACCTCTCTTCCTAGCTTGGATTGCCCACTGATTCTCCCGCCCAAAGTGGAGGCCAGAACCAGTGGGAGCCAGTTGCTGGGGGCAGCAAAATGCAGGTGTTGTGTAATTCCTATAGTACCCATGCAGGACCTGCGCGTTTGGATAACATAAACCGTGGGCTTGGTGGCAGACTGATTCTGTGCACTCCCACCACGTATGTTAGCCTGTTTTGCATTAGCCAGCTCACAGTGCCACTAGAATCTCCTCTTATCGGGGAGAGATTAGTTTCTGGCAACCTTAGATCATGACAACCCAAATTCCTCAGAATCGTGGAAACAATATACTACCTTTCGCTCAGTCACTCGTGCCTAATTATTCGGTTTGTTTCAGAGAGTTACACAGAATAAACAGTCGGGCGTTTCAATAAGTATTTCTTGAACAGTTGTTATTCTAGTGTAAAATATATGTGCTGCGGCAACCAGCAGACGATAGCAGAGATATATTATCAGCAGTACGATAAAAGCAAAGGGATAGAACAGTTCTACCATATTGCAATAATCATGAATACATACATGAATATAAAAGCATTATGCAAGTGCGCGTACTCCTACGATGCCTAACTAGATGTACCTGAGTGTACCTAGCATATGTGTAGGTCTAAAAGCCTAAGAGCCAAGAATCCTTCTAGGATTTAGTCAAACCCCCATAGCTGAATAGACAGAGTGTGGGACCCCGTCCTGGTCTCGAGTTGGACACCCCGCAAGGGCTGTGTCAGACCGCTGTCAGCTGGAGCGACTGCATGCAGGAGCCTCAGCGTCTCTGGTCAGTGTGTCAGCATGGAAGTCTCTGTTCCCTCTGTCTTACCGGGGCAAGATGTGGTGTATTTATACCCTGAAGAGTCTCGGTTCTCAGTATGGTTTGTATTGGTCTGTCGTTAGACATGAGGAAGACGTCAGGGGTGAACTTTGTACATACATATTATCCAGGTGGTGTATTCCTAGAGAGCCATGCATAATTGAGGAGTACAGTGTGGGCCTGTGTTTGGGAAAAACCCTGCTGTATTCAAAACCACAGGATAGATAACGTTCAGCCCTCAGAGCACGTTGTGTACTAGCAAGGACCAATGTAGGTGAAAGATCATGCCTATATAAGGAATCATGACTATAATAGGACATGTACAGTTATGACCATAATTGGGCATATGCGGCTATGACCATAATAGGGCAAGTACGAATATGACCAAATTAGGGCAAATATGAATACGTCCATTTTAGGGCATGTATGAACGGGTCTACATTAGGGCCTCTATACGGGACATAACACCCACTCCTCTTCCGAATTGGATAACAATGACCATACTTAAAATCTGGACAATTTAAAACTTTTTTTTTTTAAAGCAAGTAAAAAACACGGTTTTAAAATTGTTAAAAATCTTCTGCCTAAAATGTTAATAATTCAGCTATTTCTAATTGGCACTAAAAGAATGTCCATTTTATTTCTCCATATAAGTTGCCTCACTCAAAGCGGAAGAAGGCCATGCTTTTCTCAACGAAAGTGTCAATTTAGGAAATGTTCCAATTTTGCTCGTTTGTTTTGAAACGAGTGAAGAAGCCGAATTCTTTCCCAGGACACGATGAGCCAATTCAAGATTAAGCGTCCTGGCTGGGAAGCACAATATTATCGGTGTTAGCTGCTGCAGACGACAAATCCAACGCCTCACAGAGAACGTCAATCGCACATAGATGGAATGTAGCACTGCCAACAGTCGGTGCTGCGGCAGTTGTTACTTGGGTGCCTGTGGAGGAGTCACCTAACCCAGCAGGAGCAAACGGCACCTGTGGATTCTCCAGGAATGTATTCATCAGAATCGGAAGCCACTGAGGACAACGCAGAGCGTGAACCTTTATGGGGTCCAGCATTGCATCCGTGTCCGGAGGCGCATCTGATGGAAAAGTTAGACAAAGATTCAACGTGCATTCTTCTCCGCAGAACAGGCATCGAAGAACAGTTAAGATGCAGTCTACCCAGACTGGTCTAAACGATAGAAACCAGGAGGCATTGAGTTCTCGCAGGCAAGGAATGCCCAGAAGTTGTACCATGCGTTCACGGTATGTCCGCTCCAGGAGCGTGTTCGCCATTCCCCCGGGAAATGGGCCGTCCATTGCGTAGCAGTAGTATTAGGAATAGGACCCCTGTAACCAGCAATAGGATAAGCGGGAATCCTCCAAATACGCTTCCCAATACGGAGTGTATAAAATGTGGGATTACTCCGAGGACTGTCTGAAAGGTGCTTAACAGTCCTGACCCTATCGTCTTAAATAGGTGTACAATACCGCTCGTATCCGACATATTGAAGATACGTCTCACCATTTCTACGAAATGAAAGGGGCAGTTTGTACGTATAAGCGCTTGTATCTCAGTCGAGGTCCTTGCAACTTGAAGTTCATAGGTTTCTCGAGCGGAGGTTAAGGGCACGGGTTGCTGTAAAAGCATGGCTTTCAATCTGCTCAGAGTATCAAATTGTATGAAAGAAACATTCAGTGAAGGCCATAGCGGCGCCTCCCTGACTGTGTTCAGTGGTGGAAACAATACTTGCATACAGCAAGTAACCCTGGAGTTAACAGTGACCAGATAGGCGACGCCCGGAAGCATCCCACAGCAACCTTGATCATTTAACATTAAGTAACTCCCATTCGAGAGCAGCTGGAAAACCGGCGTGATCTTGGCCGCTGAGGTCCCTGACATGTGACAAGATAAGTTCTCTACTGAACCGCTACAGGCTCCGTGTAGAGAAATATCCTGACACATGAGAGAACCGCTTAAAGTGTTCTTGCAGTTTGTACCACTCAGATACACTTCTCGATCCCCATTCCGGCATCGATATCTAAATGGTAACTCCCAAGTTTCCTTGATGTATCCCTTACCCATCTTTTCATATTTGCCTGCCTGCCTTTGCTCAAGGCAATATTAAAACTGAAACGTAGTGACCGGCAGAGTGATTTGGCCATGAATTAGCCATTCTGTTGATGGTGATTCGGCTACAGTGAATGGTAATCTTTCCAGTTTCTCAATAAGCAGCATTGTATATTTGGCTCCCCTTTGTGCCATTTCTGTCTGTTTATCAGTTAGATTGTATTCTGAAAACAGAGACGTGGTGTTTATAAAACGCCAGGGCACATAGCCTGCACGCAAAGATTGCAGCGTCCAGCTTAGCATCACAATAGAACGTAGCTGAGATTGCCCGTGTTGTAACAAGGTCAGATCTTGTTCTAATATGTCGATTGCCGAAGACACAATGTTGCCTAAGGAGTAAATCCTGGAGGTCAAAGTTGTTAACCCATTATCCACTACAGCTAATGCCTTTTCTAGGTTAATACGGTCTATTTCCCGTATTCTTTCTGCGGCCTCCTGTTGGGATATTTTCCAGTTTTCATTATAATAGGCATAAATGCCGGCATATATGAAACGTTTCTGATGTGTCTTCCTTGGGCCTAGTAAAAAATCCCTAAGGTCTACATCAGGTGTGAGTAAGGTCAAGTGATGTTTCACTTCTGTGAGTGTTGAGGTCTCTAGCCAATCAAGGCACAACTTCCCAACACTATAGGATGTCACTACCCCTGGGTGTTGTCTTTGTACATAGCGAGTATCTGGCCTATGGATACTAAACCCTTCGGTTGTATTCATAAATCTCTGTTGACAGGTGTTCGTGTCAATGGGCCAAATCAGCCATTTCGTCCAATCAGGATCTGATCTGTTGTACTGGAGAATGTCATCTAATCCTACCCCTTGTGTAGTTGAATTCTGCCCCCCCACCCATCTGTGATGGTGTAGGAAACCCGGGTGAGTTCAGTTCCTTGTTCTTGGCTAGTCCAAGACAGGATGTCTGTTGCACAGTTTCATTCAGAAATAACATCTGCTGCGGAATGATGCATGCTCTAAAAAGTGCTTCTAATCCCTGGACTTGCCAGTCCCTAGAACCCCAGATCGATTTTGAATCTATTGTATCTTTCCATAGATCAAAACCCTGTTTAGACAACTGGTTTAGAAAGGATGCAAAGTAAATATGTTTGGTGTTTGTTAACATAATTTTCTGAGCTGAAATTTTCGCCACTTTATAATAAAATGACTTTGGGTCGGATGTGTTAAACCCTGAGAAGTATGTGAATTTCTGTGCAAATGCTTGCGAACTGCCTTTCGGTGGTGTTGGGCAGTGTTACCACTGGTGGTACTCAAATACATTTCTAGGTGTTATAGATTTGTGCAAGAAATGATGACCATATTGCTGGTAACAGTACAATGTATCATAATCTGAAGTACCTTCTAACATTTCATGGGTCGGAAATGCGGCAGTTTTTTCTAAATCAGACATCATAGCATTTACAGTTTCAGTGTCCCAATCATCAGAAAATGTACTGGAGGTAATGATATCACTTAAAGAAATTTTAAATACATGTTTTAGCTTTAAAAGTTCAGTCGGACCGAATACATCATAATCAATCTTGTCCCATACTATACCGTCCGGTATAGGAACTGCTGTGATGTTCACTGAAGACAAGTCTCTTAGTTCACGATGTGAAGACTGGTGTGGTTTTAAAATCAAATTGACTCTTTGGGCTGTAGAGCTCTGTTGGAGGTATCGTCCATTAATAAGCATACTAAAAGTTATTATTAAGCCTACCCAGAAAAGAAAAAGAAAATCCCAGTGATATACCATAGTTCAATCCAAGGTGACACCAGGTAAGTCTTTCTAAAAAGTTCAAAAAGTCAGTGAGTTTCTGTGTGAGTGATTTTTGGCTGGCGTCGTTCTGGCTCACTTGGGACCTGTGAAAACATATCAAAGTTCATGAAATAGCCAGAAGCAGTTCGATCAATTGTTGGAATTGCATCGGGATTTGTTGAAATTGGATTTTGCTCTTGACGAGGCATGTTGACGTAAATGTCTGTAGTCGATCTGATTGCAACTTCGTTGTTAAGTTGATTTTCATTTTGAAGATGAATTTCTTGTTGAAGTGGAACGAGTTCCATAGCATTGTTGCTTAGTCCTTCATTCCGTACAGGTGGCTCTTCAAACGTGATGAGTCTTTCTGTTTGGGCTTCTTGGATTGTAGCGAGAGGAGGGCGTCTGCTACTGTGGAGTCCACGTGGCCTACTGTTTAGTATCTGCCACATAGTGTGGTTTGATTAAGTCGATTGAGACAAATCTTTTCTCCTTTTTTCCGGCAAGAGGCGGCAGAAGTACAGTGCTTGTGCCTTGGATTGCGAGGACCAGTACAGGCTTTCTGTAGGATGGCCCAAATTCTTTCTTATCAGCAATCTTCTCTCTGACCAGATCCCCGACTTTTGGGATCCAGACATGTCTTGCCGTTACTGCCTTGACTTCCTCAGTGGCGGCCTGTTTCTGGAGCACGTTACTTTGTTGTGTCCTGGATTCATTTAGATCCTGTAAAACAGCCAAACGATCATGGATATCAAATGGTTTCTCATCCGCCACTGTGCCTTCACAATCAAGATCAGGTACCCACATTCTTGTCCCAAGTAGGACCTCGTAAGGAGTGACACCTCCTAGAGAGTTTCTTGGCTGGTTATTGATAGCTCGTTGGACCCCATAAAGGTGATCGACCCATCTACCGCCCTTGCCTAATCCCCCAGCTGTTAAAGATTGCTTTAAGTCCCGGTTTTTCCTCTCCACAATGGAATTTCCCTTGGGATGATACGGAGAGGAGTACCGCAATGCTACGCCCATTCCTTCCATGGCCTCTTTCTAAGCCCGAGAGCTAAACGCCGGACCACGGTCAGAATGTAACGTGCCAACTGCGTATGTGCCGATAAAGACTCGCAAATCTTTTATAACAGTTCGAGCGCCAGCCGAGTGCTGAGGCCAGACCTTGAGGAAACTTGAGCTGGACGTACACGAACGGACAACCTAATGCTAACAATGGTATCTGTACTGGACGTGTTGTGGTGGACCCTTCCATCTGCTTGCAGATGTCGCAGTTCCAGACATAGTCTCTAATCTGCCTTCTCATCACGGGCCACCAGTAGCGTTCTTTCAACAAAGAAACAGTCTCCCTAAGTCCCTTATGTACACAACCTTTCCCTTCGTGTGCGGCCTCAATTAAACCTTGCCTACGATCCATATTTGGTATTACTCTATCCCCCACTCCAGGAATCTGAGCATATGGAATGTTTTGTGCATCTAACTTGTAGGAGTACTTGAGTGGAATTTTTTTTGGTAGTGCTGTGCTGCCTTTGCGTGAAGCATTGACAGCTACCATTATCTCGCCGTCTACCCTCGTCTTTGAACGAGTAACTGCAGCTACAGCAGCTGTGCGAACAGCCCCCTTTGCGGCTTCATCAGCCAATGAATTCCCTTCAACGTGAACGCCATCACGCTGATGACTCAGTGTATGTATCACGTGAGTCCTTGGTAGTTCGTTTCTCAACTCCACTACCTGTTCCCATAGCATGTTATGCTTAATTGTGCCACCTTTCGCATCTTTCAACCCGTTTTGTTCCCACTGATGTAGATATTCATTGTACGACTGTACACAGTAAAAGGAATCACACACAATTAGTGTGGGGAACTCGTGTTCCGTGTTTACAAGTGCCAGTATAAGTGCTTTGAGTTCTGCCAACTGAGCCGTGCAGTCTCCTAGAGATTGCGTTTTAGTGCAAATCGGATGGAACTTTCCATCGTGCATGCGACCTTTAACAATCGCACACGCTGCCCTGTAAGCTCGCTTACTCCCTATGGCTGGTTGAGCTGATCCGTCAGTGTAAATAATGTATTCATACTGATCTAGAGGCAAAATCTAATTTGGAAGAGGATATTCTTGTTCGTATTGCAGAAATGCTTGTGTTTTTAAACTTGGATCAAATCTGTATTCAACATCCGTTGCAGTAAGAGAATTAGCCCATTGTATCCATCTGGGATGTAAGGCTTTTGCATTTGAAATGCTAGCTTTTGTAACAGCTTCTAAAGCTGGTACTGGGGTCACGACAATTATGCGTTTACCCTGAGCCAGAGCTCTTTCTCTTGCTACAGCGGTCTGCACTGCTGTCAGAATTTTTTCTGTTGAAGTGAAACGCATTTCTGCGTTTGTGTACAGGTGCGATATGTATGCGATTGCTACTGTTTCACCTTCATTAAAAATTAAATAAGTGTACCCGCATTGACCCTCTATTACTCGGATCACTAAGTTCTGTGCGTTTACGCGTGTCTGTAAATGTTTAGAAGCTATCATGTCTTCCTGTAGGGAACGCAGGATATTTGTATGTTCCTGTGTCCATTGTCTGACTGAAAAATCAAGTTTGATTAAGTCGTAGAAAGGTTTTACTCTTTCTGCGTAATCCAAAATGTATATTCGACCAAAATGTAGGAATCCCAGAATTGATTGTAAATTCTTCAATGATTTTGGAGGTTGGAGCAGCGCACTTTTCTAAAACGTTTGCTGCTAGGCTTTTTCCCTCACTTGACAGCTCGTATCCTAAAAACAGGACACTGAGGTGGGCAATTTTTGATTTTTTGAAATTAAATTTATAGCCCTCAGAGGCGAATCCCATAATAATGGTGCTCACCCTGGTCAAGTGCCTCTTTAAGTCATCGTCCGTCAGATAAATATCATCCACATAGGACAATGCTTCTTCATCCAAATTTTGGAGTAACTCTGTTACTCGTGCTGAAAATACCCCCGGGCTGTTTTTATACCCTTGGGCTAGTCGACAAAATTGTCGCTGGGACCCTAACGCACTGAAGGCGGTCAGATACCTGCTTTCAGGCGCTATATTTTGGCAGAAAAATCCATTTGAGATATCAAGCGTTGTTTTGTATTTTTTGCGCACAATGTTATTCATTAATGCGACACTATGTGCATTTTGAACTGCAAATGTCTTTGTGCAAGTGTTTAAATGTCGGTAATCCAAAACTAAACAATATGTGTTGTCAGGTTTTGCTACGGGGAACAAAGGATTGTTCATAGGTGAAGTGCAATTTTCAATCACCCCCTGGTATTCAAGTTGATCTAGGATCTCCCTGACTTGTTTTTTAGCTTCCTGCTTTATAGGGTATTGCCTTTGAGCATTTGGGGAAACTTTTAATGGGATCAGGTGGTGGGTTGAATCCTCATCCCAACCAACATGATTTTTATACAATGCCGGAGCTAGGGCAACCGCCCACTCCTGCGCATATGCATGTTTAAGATGTATGGGAACGAGGTCGGAAAAGGCTGGAAAAATTACAGTTTCTCCCCTAGGGCACTCCATGACGAATGCTGGCGGCCAGTATTGTTTTGTATTGTATTGTATATAGCATTTATAGAGCGCAACAAACACCCTACGGGTACCCTGGCGCTAGAGATACATGTATGCAGACCAACGTGAAGCAAGAAGGACAGAACCTAAAAACATTGCTCAAAAGAACGACAGGATCACTATCTGGGGAACAACCACGTTTTGATCCTTTTCCTGAACAGAGACAGGGTACTGCATTGTCTGATTTCAATTGGGAGTGTGTTCCAAAGCTTTGCAGCAGCAAAACTAAAAGACCTTCCTCCCAATCTGACCTTGTTGAACCTGGGTACCTTTGCCAAATAAGCAGAAGAGGAACGAAGGGTCCGGGTAGGAGTATACCAGACCAATTTCTTCTGCAACGGTCTAGGACCGAGTCCATGTAACGCCCTAAACCCCATGCATAGGGATTTAAAATACATTCTTTGCTGCACAGGGAGCCAATGTAGCTCCGATAGGCACATTGAGGCGGAAAAACTTCGTGGTCTAGACAAGGCCAATTTTGCAGCCGTGTTCTGGACACGCTGCAGTCTCTGTATCAAATACTTGGGGGACTCCAGCAGCAGAGCATTGCAGTAATCAAGTCTACTTAGGATGGCGCCTTGAACAACCAAGGCTCTAACCAAAATTGGGAGCAACGGAAGAATCTTTCTCAAAGCCCTAATTTTTATTTATTTATTTATGTGTTTTATAGAGCGCGAACTTGACCCGTTAGGGTATCAGAGCGCTTTACAGGAGAGCAACGCAATCTATAGACAGACTTGGAGGTACATGAGGGAAGGGAGCACGTATTTGCAGTTTACATAATCAGTTACTCGAGGCGAGAAGCAATATATACAGATAAAATTACAGTTTATTCAAGTCGTGCCCCAGGTTCCTGATGGGGTGACAAGGTAGTCCGGAGGAGGTAGAGGACGGCCATTGGTCGGGCCTGAGTCAATGTTTAGCCGAGGAATTTGCCCATAAGGAAGGTTTTGGTATCCTTTTGAAGCGAGCCAGAGAGGGATTCTTCTGATGTTGGGTGGGAGAGAGTTCCAAATTCTTGGAGCCGCCCCTGAGAAGGCTCGATTGTAGGTTTTTTTTCCGAAAGCGTGCAGGTTGGAGCAAAGGTCTCTGGAAGATCAGGAATTTCTGGTTCCTCCGGAGATGACAAGTTTCTGTGTCAGATAAGCAGGGGAGTTAGAGTATAAAGCTTTGTGCGTGATGCATGCTAGTTTGAGTTGTATTCTTGCCTGCAGGGGAAGCCAGTTGAGAGCTTTCAAGTGTGGGGAAATATGATCGTATTTCCTTGTGCCGGTAAGTAGTCTGGCGGCCGCATTGAGGCAGGCTTTGAGAGGTGCCAGGGAGATCTTAGGTAAACCCGAGAGGGTTGAACAGCCGTATTCCAGTTTAGAGATGACGAGCGCTTGGACTGCCATTTTTAGGTCGGGAGCATTGAGGAAGGGCTTCAATTTCCTAAGATAGCTCAGGTGGAATCTGGCTGTCTTGGCCATCGAATTGATGTGGTCTCGCATGTTTAGGTTGCTGTCGAGGGTAATTCCCAGGGATTTGGCCGAGTTCACAATGGTCGGTGGGCAATTTAAGGCAGTGATAGCCTTAATCCATGACTGAATCTCGAGGTTGGTGTTGGGTGGGGAGATCATGAGAAATTCAGTTTTCTTTGCATTGAGTTTAAGATGATTGGATGCGAGCCATTGGACAGTGAGTTTCAGGGCTTCGTTCAGGGAGAGGATCTCTTCGAGAGAAGAGGTTTTGATGTAGATCTGGGTGTGCTCAGCATACATATGATAGGAGATATTGGCTGCGCGTAATACTTCAGTAAGCGGTTCTAGGTAGAGGTTGAAAAGGGTGGGGGACAGGGTTGATCCTTGAGGGACTCCAACCGTGACCGGGGATGGTGATGCCAAAACAGCACCCCACCAACTTGTTCACTTGCGTCTCTAATGACAGGTTGGCATTAAACATAACTCCCAAATTTCGCACCGTCTTAGATGCCGCCAAAACAGTAGATGAGTCAAGGGGCCAGAAGTTGTGAGGAAGAGGCAGATGGACCTTCCCAACTGCGCAGTGTACAATTTTGGTCTTATCCGAATTAAATTGTAAAGAGTTATTACGTAACCACTGCGCAGTGTCATGCATACATGCATGAAAATCCTTCAGGGCATTGGGTAACGTTCCATCAAGAGATATAATAATCTGAGTGTCATCAGCATAATTCACCAATTTTACATTATGAGCCCGAATGATATTAATCAGTGGGCTCAAGTAGATGTTAAATAAAATTGGGCTGATGGCAGATCCTTGTGGAACCCCATGACAGATATTAGTGAAGGCTGACTGGAAAGGGGGAAGGGCCACTGCCTGACACCTGCCAGATAGATAGGATCGAAACCAGTCCAGGGCGGTGCCCACTACTCCCACCTCCTCTAAACGTGTTCGCAAAATGTCATGGTTGACCGTGTCGAAAGCGGCAGACAGGTCAAGCAAAATAAGTATTGCTGATTGTCCCCTGTCTGCCAACAGACGCAAATCATCCAACACGGTCACCAAGGCTGACTCGGTTCCGTGTTCTGGACGGAAACCGAATTGTACATCTGCCAGACAGTTGTTACGTTCTAAAAAAACTGACAGAGATTTGCTAACCAAACGTTCAAGGATCTTCACTGGGTAGGGGAGGAGAGAGATGGGCCGATAGTTACCCGGACAGGTTGGATCAAGAGTGGCCTTCTTCAAGAGTGGCGTAACTACAGCCTGTTTCCAGCCAGATGGTACAACTCCACTAGATAATGATTGATTACATATCTGTCGAAGCCTGGGGAAAAGTTCTGATGCAAATTCCTTCCAGATTTTATGTGGAAGGGGGTCCAATGGAGAGCCTGAAGAAACACCCATAGCAAGCTTGTAAAATTCCTCATCCGAAGGGGGCTCGAAATGGTCCAGAAATCTCCGTTTATCGGTCCCTTCACCAATCTGTGTTCCTACGCCAGGCACCCCTCCCGTATCAACAAACTGAGTAACTGCCCCAAAAGTCACAGCCTCTGTCCCCCCAGAGAGGTTTTTTTTGAGACCAGAGATGATGGTTCTAATTTTATCATTAAAAAAAGTAGCCAAACTGTCACAGAGATCTTGAGTAGGCTGAACCTCATTTTGTAAGCACTGAGGATTAGTAAAGTCATCAACAATTTTAAAAATACATTTAGACTTATTCAGCGATTTCAAAATGAGCTCTGCGAAATATTCCTGCTTCGCAGCAAGAATTTCTTTCTTGTAGAGAGAAATAGCCACTTTCCAGGCAATCTTATCCTCATTCATGTAGTACTTTCTCCACTTCCTTTCTGCCTGTTTACATTTTGATTTCAAGGCTTTCAGTTTTTCATTGAACAACCTAGCAGAAGGTCTACCCCTATTTTTACAATTTTTCAAAGGGGCAATTTCATTGACAATTGAAGTAATGAGATTACGAAGGTCCATATAGTTCTCCTCCACTGACCTAAGCACATCCAAATCCCCATTAATAGAGAACATAGGTGACTGACGCCTTTTCCAATATCCTCTTCCAATCCCTTCCCACGAAGCTCCTAACATCCCTCAGAACAGGAGCTCCTCGACTGGGGATGGCCGACCGAAATTTAACCAAATGGTGGTCAGTCCAATCTACAGGAAGCACCTCCATATGGTCAGTGACCCCTTCCTCACTGAAGACAAGATCAAGCAGATGCCCCCCTATGTGTGTAGATCCAGTTACTCCCTGGAGCAGGCCAAGACTTTCACAAGATTGAAGAAGAGTATTAAATCCTGTATCTAAGGTCCCGTTTAGCCAGAGATTAAAATCCCCTGCGATCAGCAGTCTCGAGTGAGTAACAGCCATATTATTAAAAACATCAATCAGCACCTGCAATTGAGATAAGTTGACCGCACCAGGGGGCCTATAGCACACTATACCATCTAATAAATGCCCCCTGGGGTCTTTTAAGGAGAACCCCAGAAGCTCGAAACCCTCTACAGCATCAATATCGAAGGGGACAAAATCCCATCCGTCTCTAAACATAAGACCCACCCCACCGCCTCTACCTATAGTTCTGGGCTTATGAAAAAACGTATAGCCTGGAGGACACGCCAGTCCTGGTTCAAGAGCAGAATCAGGATAGGTCCAAGTCTCTGTCATAAGTAACATGTCAAGGTGATGCATTTCAATGAGCAATTGGATCTCTGTGACATGTTTAGGGAGAGATCTAACGTTGAGTAGCCCACAGACCAGTGCCTCTTTCCTAGGACAATCAAGCATTGGGTTAACCGGGTTCTCAGTTAGAGGCAGTCCTACCCTGATACCACCATTCTCACCTATCTCCCGCAGTGTCCGGCTCGAATAGCAGAGTCTTCCAATATCACGCACAGCATGGCTGGCGCTGTGCGTGGATCGTGCGCGGACGGGCGCAGACGGGCTTGCCTTTGGCGCGCCGCCGGCGCGCACGTCCACTGCGCTCCCTCGATCTTGCCGGCATAAATATCCGGTGTTGGTGTCAGCTCCACCCCTCACACGCTCTGATTGGCTGCCCTGGGGGAGTTGCACTAGAAAGCTAAAACGAGTTTAGTGGCGCCGATAGCGCTGTTCACGGCGGAATTAAACGTTTGTTTTAAAAAACACAGTAACAAATTCAAGTGCAACCACAGTACATACAAACTAAAAGCTTTGTTTAAAACTAGTTCTGAGGAACTCCCTGAGCGCTGGGCAGCAAACACACACTCTGTGAGCGCTCCCGCGATCTTGCCGGCATAAATATCCGGTGTTGGTGTCAGCTCCACCCCACCAGTCTTGTTCTGCTAATAGAATGTCATAACCAGATGACAGATTTTTCCAAAAGAGACCTTTAATTTTCCTGGGCTTGTCCCCCTCCAGCCGGAGTGTTATCTCATGTAACTTATGTGGGACACTTCCCCGAGTATCAGGTCTTTCCACCGTGATATACTCACTCAACTCCGCTGTCACCAGAAATTCCTTCAGGTTCTGGCGAGCTATCGTTACTTCTGCCGCGCTGTCTACCATCGTCAGAGCCCATTCCCCGTTCAGAAGCTGTGTCCTCAGAATTCTGGGCATGTCTGATCTTGAGACCTGCTACCTTCTTCTTTTTGAACTGAGGTTTCTGTTTTTGTTTATCTTCTTTTTTAGGTGCGTAGTCCGCAGTGCGTTGCGTGTCTCTGGACTTTGTATGCTCCTCTGACCGTCCTTCCCTCTCGGAGTTTTTTGATGAACCCTGAAAGAAACGAGAGGAACGAGTATCAGTATCCTGATTCCTGTCAGGTTTTTTTAATATTATCCCTATTCCTGAGGTTATACCTCCTTTCAGAGGGCTCCTGTTGAGGAGATCTACCTCTGGATTAAGATCTGTTGTCTTTAGACTTTTGTTGTTTTTTATTTTCCCACTTCTTTTTAGAAGAAGTAGGCGTCTGCTTTGTAGTGTCCTTTTCAGGACTGCCCACCAGTTGTGGTTTTAATGCTTTCCCACCTAGACTGTCCCTGCCTAGTTCTGCATATGCAGTTTCAATTATTTTGGGTAGTTCGTGTTGATGATCCTCTGGACTGAACTCCCTTAGGCGTTGGCGGATCGCCACTGAAGCTGCTTCCCCCTTAATGTTAGCTAGTATTATGGGTGATACCTGGTCAAAGTTATTTAGTAACTTCATCCCTTAGTTAAGGGCAGGCTCTGCTCCGTACTCATTTTGTATTTGTTTCAATACGTCAGGTATTACTGCTAAGGACGGGATACCATGTGTTCTGGTATATATGGCAGCAAAGACTGAACCCCAAGAGGTGCAGTCCTCTACTTGTGGTGTGATCCCCATGAGCAAGCAGATTGTTAGAATTCTGTGTTTTTCATAGGTGGTAGTATTCGGGAATACTGCCTCAAGCGGAGTTATTTTCTGAGCTATCCAGAATGGGATTTGTTCGCGTTTTGCTGGCATTTTGCCCATTACCACGTGTAATGTTTGTGGAGTAATTATATTTCCTGTACCCTGAGTCGGAATACTGTTTGCTGCACCTGCTGGTGCAGGTCAGATTGTTAAAGTCCTCATGACGAATTGTGTCAGGTTTCTGTAGATTTTAATTAAATCTCTGTGTTATACGAGTAATTCTGGCTGTGGCATTGTTCCAATGTCAGGATGCGGTGTGTAAGCCGCTAGTATTGGCCATGTGGCCCCGTCTCCTCCGAGCGGGCCTAATCTTACTCTTTGTCGTACGTGGGGTAGGGCGCCTTTAAACCAGTAAAAATGTTCCTGGTAAGTGAGTGGAATCTCTATGTCCTCAAACGGAGCATATTCCGCTGGTGCATCTCCTGCTATGTAGTAGTGAAATGTATTTGTTATAGCATTTGCTGCTGGGAATGTAACCCATGAATAGAACACCTCTGTTTTGTTTGATTTCTGTGCCTCAATCACGAAAACAACAAGACCACCCTTGGCTTGTAAGCCATTTTCTAGTAGTCTTATTGTGACTGTCCTTCAGAATTTTGGTGCAATCTGTACCGCATCCTCAGGATCTTCTTCTCCCAGGTCAACTCTTTGGTCCCCTGCCTCGTTATCAGGCATGTTTAGAGGAAGAAGTGTTCAAAGGGAACTAAGATGAGGTGTTATGCACAATTTAGGAACTATATGTCCTTCAAGCTTGAATAGCCAACAGCCAATAAATAGTATTTTTGTACTACTCAGCTGCGGCGGATTTTGTGCCCACCCACTCCAGACGTCTCTGGGGTTTTGTGAGTAGGTTCTCTGAGAATAGCACGACTGAACTACTCAGATTCTACTGTTAAATAAGTACCAAACCAACGTTGGTGGTGCCATGTCGTTTAGTTCCTATAGTACCCATGCAGGACCTGCGCGTTTGGATAACATAAACCGTGGGCTTGGTGGCAGACTGACTCTGTGCACCCCCACCGCGTATGTTAGCCTGTTTTGCATTAGCCAGCTCACAGTGCCACTAGAATCTCCTCTTATCGGGGAGAGATTAGTTTCTGGCAACCTTAGATCATGACAACCCAAATTCCTCAGAATCGTGGAAACAATATACTACCTTTCGCTCAGTCACTCGTGCCTACTTATTCGGTTTGTCTCAGAGAGTTACACAGAATAAACAGTCGGGCGTTTCAATAAGTATTTATTGAACAGTTGTTATTCTAGTGTAAAATATATGTGCTGCGGCAACCAGCAGACAATAGCAGAGATATATTATCAGCAGTACGATAAAAGCAAAGGGATAGAACAGTTCTACCATATTGCAATAATCATGAATACATACATGAATATAAAAGCATTATGCAAGTGCGCGTACTCCTACGATGCCTAACTAGATGTACCTGAGTGTACCTAGCATATGTGTAGGTCTAAAAGCCTAAGAGCCAAGAATCCTTCTAGGATTTAGTCGAACCCCCATACCTGAATAGAGAGAGTGTGGGACCCCGTCCTGGTCTCGAGTTGGACACCCCGCAAGGGCTGTGTCAGACCGCTGTCAGCTGGAGCGACTGCATGCAGGAGCCTCAGCGTCTCTGGTCAGTGTGTCAGCATGGAAGTCTCGGTTCCCTCTGTCTTACCCGGGCAAGATGTGGTGTATTTATACCCTGAAGAGTCTCGGTCCTCAGTATGGTTTGTATTGGTCTGTCGTTAGACATGAGGAAGACGTCCGGGGTGAACTTTGTACATACATATTATGCAGGTGGTGTATTCCTAGAGAGCCATGCATAATTGATGAGTACAGTGTGGGCCTGTGTTTGGGAAAAACCCTGCTGTATTCAAAACCACAGGATAGATAACGTTCAGCCCTCAGAGCACGTTGTGTACTAGCAAGGACCAATGTAGGTGAAAGATCATGCCCATATAAGGAATCATGACTATAATAGGACATGTACAGTTATGACCTTAATTGGGCATATGCGGCTATGACCATAATAGGGCAAGTACGAATATGACCATATTAGGGCAAATATGAATACGTCCATTTTAGGGCATCTATGAACGGGTCTACATTAGGGCCTCTATACGGGACATAACACAGGGACAGCGTCCAAAGGTGCAGGGCTTTGAAGCTTCCCCTTTCTTGGACCCAGCCCATCCTGGTGGAGGAGGCATGACACCTCTGCCCAGGATGAGCTTTATTTCTGGACCCAGAGAGCGGAGGCTCTCTACCTAGGGGTCCCAAAACCTGTCTGGTGGTGGCAAATGGCAGGCAGCCATTCAGGAACCACACCAGGGCTGGTCGATTTTCAGGGGGCATCTCTAAGATGCCCTTTGAGTGCTTTTTACATTAAATCCCACACTTGCCACCAAACTTCCCAGTTTTTAGTAAAGCCATTATGGAACTGTGGAGTTCGTAATGACCAACTCCCTGTCCATATACTCTTTATGGCTTTACTACACTTACAATGTCTTAGAATGGACTTAGACACTGTAGGGGTACAGGGCTCATGCCTTTGTACCCTCACCTTAGGGCTAGTGCACCCTGATAGAGGGGTGACTTACCTAGGCCTTAGGCAGTGGATTGCAGGCATGGCACACAGGGCTGTGTGCCATATCGACTCTTCACTTTTCTCTGCACCAAAACACGCAGCCTGCAAGGGGGGGGGGGAGGGGGGCCTCCACAATAGGTGCTGTGGCCCTTAGATGCCTTCCCTGGTCACAGTGCCCTTGGTACCCATGGTACCTTTTACAAGGTGCTTACCTGTAGCCAGGGATGTGCAAATGGTGGATACATAGGTACAGTCTTGGGAAATAACACATGCCCTGGGAACTTGATTGGCAGGGACCCAGGGCACATCAATTCAGGTTGCATCAGATGTCAGGCAGAAAGGAGCACTTTCCTACAGACAGTTATTAAGGCTGCGCTCCCTCATCAATAAATTGTACAGTCCCTCATAGTCATGTACATTACTTCCATGTAGCCAACCTTCCAGAGTCTTAATAGCACTGTCTACAAAGTCTTGTTTGTGTGCCTTCTGTGTGTTTCTAAACTTAACCCTGTACTGTTCAGTGGTTAAACCAAGCCCATCTATGAGGGCAACCTTCAGGACTGAGTGGTTGTCAGCATCTTTCTCATTGACAGTGAGGAGTTTGTCTCTACCTTTGCTAGCAAAGGAGAGCCACAGGATAGCTGCCCACTGCCCTTGAGGGACCTTCTGTACTTTACAGGCCCTCTCCAAGGCAGTGATCCATTTATGGATATCAACCCCCTCCTGGTAAGGAGGGACTATCCTGCTTAGGTTCCTAGTATCAAAAGATTGCTCCTTGACCCTAGGCTCACTAGTGCTGCCACCACTGGACCCTAGTCCCAAATTCTTCCTAACCTTTTGTACTTCTAGGGTCTCCTTATCAGGGGCCAACTGTTCCTTCTTGAGCCTGAGGTAGCTCACTCAAGCTTATGCAGGTGGTATTCCTTTTCTAAGGAGTCCTCCCTCTTGCTAGAGACAGAGGTCCCTATGGAAGTGACAGAGGTAATGGAATTTACAGAGGACCTAGACCTGCCCTGAACTATTTTAACCCTCCCAGGAGGAACAAAGGGGGACCTACCTCTAGGGCCTTCCTGTAGGTCATCTGACCCATACACTGGGATATCAGAGTTTACCAGTGTAGGGTCTTCAGACTCCTCCTGGCTATACTCAGAATTGTGGTCACTGGGTTGAGCAGCCCTGACCATTCTTCTTAAGCCTCAATCATGCCAACGTCAACCTGTCCTTCTGACCCTCCAGAATTCTGGGTGTCATACTGCAGGAGCATATCTAGGAGTTGATTTTGGTTAGGGTTAGTACCCGTCTTTACCTTTCTGGATGCAGCCAGGGTCTTATGTTCCTGGAACTTAAGACCACTGTAGCTAGAGGATTGGGACTCACTGGCTTCCCTAACTAAAGACATTGTAAACTAGGTGTAGTGTGGTGTTGCACCTACCTACCCTAGTGAAACTAAACTCCCAAAGATTGGAGAAAGGGTTGTGCTAGTCCCTTGACTGCCAATCCAAAATGTTCAGTAGAACTTACTAATTACAAAAAGTGTTTTATATGAGCCTAAGGTAGTGATGGTTTTTCATCTAACCGCACCTAGATTAGCTGGTAAAACAGTGCAGACTTAAATCCCAACCGCTGCACACCAATGTAGGAGGCTGGCTTTGTATATTTAAGTTATGCACCTTGCACTAATCCAGGCAACCTTTATAGTGATTTTAGCGGTCTTTGATAACAATAGAAAGCTCCCAAAGTGGTAGCTGTGGAGTGCAGCCTTCAGGCTTATCTTGAAGGAGTGTTAAGCAGCTTGTTTTACCAGATCTAATCATGTAGTGTAGGTTAAATGAAAAAGAACCACACAGTGTATATATAAAACTTTTTCTAATTTTTACACAACACTTTCTAACACATTGGTATATCTCCTACCCGGAGATATACCAATATACCCAAGAATTCTTCAATTGTAACATGTAAGTAAGTACAAAATTCAGTGGTCTCCAGGGGATGACCAAACCATATATTAAGATGTTGCGGGGATTCTGCACATACACAGAACTATGCGCAGGAAAACAGGACCTCGGTGTATAGGGGTTGTACCTTCCTACCACCTTAGCTCCCAAAATCCCAAAACCGACTAGCTATAGTGTCTCATTCATTCTCCTACATAATCACGAAGCTACAAATGATTAGACAACCCTGAACACAACACTCCCGACTCTCAGGAATCGCGGTAGCAAGACATACCCTTTTGCTCGCTCACCCGTACTTGTCCACAATAAGAATGGTCAGAGTCACTGTTATAGTTCAAAATGTTTATTTTAACTATCGTGCTCTGTAATGCAGTATACGAGCCACTACCAGCAGCGAAATGCATAAACCTAGAACAATTAGCATTGTTACAATTCCATAGAATATAACGGGGGATGTCATCATATACAGACAGTGGAATAAGGGCTATAAGGCCTAACCACCCTCCCCTTGGTAAGGTCAAGTTTATTATATAAAGGAAGATCTCTGGTCTTTGTCAGCAGACCCCATACCTTAGTGCCTAGATGGAAGCTTTACATCATAGGAACAGCATAGCTCTTCTCCCTGGAAAGGACCCTCTCCAAGTGTGTGTCAGAACAACATGCATCCCCGTAATATCAAAGCACGAGTTTCCAGCAGCGCAGCTGTGTTAGCATGTTTTGTCTAGATGCTAGGGACTCACCAGAACAGAATAACTAGGGGCATTGTTTATCGACCTTGCACATCGTGTTCAGACTAACCTCCAGGAACAGGCAGAGAACGCAGAAAGTTCTCATGTGAAAGGCACAAACAGAGTCTTGCAAAACAAAGTCATGTAGTAACGTGCGCAAAAGCAGCATCATGGCAGCAGGGCTCATGCTAACTTAGCAATGTCCACAATGACCCTAATGGCCATATAACACCCTCCCCTTGGTAAAGTCATAGCATATAGACAAAAGACCAAAAGAGATTTCAAGGATAAGCAGAGTTCAAATACGCACGAAAAAACCAGATAGGAAAAAATTCAAAATAAAAAAAATATATATCATTTTTATGTTGTTGTCACGTTTTTGATGCACTGAAAACTTGACTAATATGGAGGTGGTGAATCCATCAAAGTACGTGAACCTAACAATGCAATTCGTTCCAAAAGGTCATCTCCATCATTAGTGGAAAAAAGGGATGCCATCCAATCAAATACGCCGAAGGAACAATCGTGCCCCTCGTAATTCAATGCTTCCAAGAGCATATCCGGGCAACTTGCGTGATATTCAATGAAGCTCCATCGCAATAGGTTCTGTGCAGCCGCACAGATATCCCATTCAGCCAAGACTCCAAGTGCAGCCGCACGCGCCATACGTCCATCCCTAGAATAGGCCTGCTTATGGGCCACTAAGGTGCCCATTAACTGGTCATAATCCGGGTCCGAACATGACGTATTGGAGAGGCATAAATCCAAAGCCCAGTAGAAGGGGCACCGCTGACAGTAGAACACAGGTTGCACGCAAGTGAAGTAGGCAAAGCGAAAAGTTAGTCCATAACTCACGCTAAGCGTCGCTAATGGCAAGCATCCAAAAAGTTGTTGCATTCGGTCACGGTACAGATGCAATTGGCCTGGCCTGTGCATTACCACAAGATGAGCAGCCATTGTGTAGCAGGAACAGAAGCAGCAGGATTCCACCAGCTAGAGCCAGTATTAATGGGAATCCTCCGAAGACGCTGGAAAAAATAGAATGAATAAAGGCCGGTATTACTCCAAATATCGTCTGAAAAGAAGTCACAAGGCCGGATCCCACAAGTTTTAAAAAATGAGCAAGGCCTTGGGTGTCAGACGCATTAAATATTTGATGTATAAGCGCCCCAAAGTGAAGTGGGAGGTTCGTGTTCAGAAGTGACTGAATCTCGCTAGAAGTTCTTGCCACCTGCAATTCGAAGGTCTCTCGAGCTGAAGTGAGAGCCACTTCTTGTTGAAACAATAGCGCTTTGAGTCTGCTTAATTTGTTGAAATCTGTTTTCAAAGTCGGAATGGAAGGCCAAATGGAACGATCTACTTTCTCATGCAGGGCGGAAAAAGCACATTGCTACAACAAGTAACACGTTGTGAAACTGTTACTATATACGGGATTCCTGCCCGTAAACCACAGGAGTCGTGGTTATTCAAAATAAGATAACTGCTGTTAGTAAGCAATGTAAAAGCGGGAATTATTGCTGGGACGGGACTTCCTTTTAAGAAACAAGCAAGATTAGGTGCGGTGACATTACAAGCGCCGTGCAACTTAACGTGTTTACAAACTAGGGAAAGTCCCACTGTGGAATCGCAGTCCTCCCCTGTTAGGAAAACTTCCTTATCCTCCCGATGACATCTGTAAGTGAAAGGTAGGGACCATAACTCATGGAGAAACGTACTTCCCAGGGGTTCAAAGCGGCCAATTGGGAAATGTTTCATGCAAGATTTAAATTGAAACAGCGAAAAAGGGAGAGAGATAACCCCATGAATTAACCATATAGCTGAATCTCTCTCCGCCACAGAGAATGGCACGTGTTCTAATTGTTCAATGTGTAACAGTGTGTATGTAGCGTCTTTCATGGACATAAATCTTTGTTTATCAGTTAGATTAAATGGCAAAAACAAAGCGGAAGCATCCAAATAATCCCAAGGTACTTTTCCCATTTTAAGAGTCTGTAACGTCCATGCAAACTGCATTACTGATCGTAATTGATTTTGACCATGATATAACACAGATACATCATTCTGAACAGTATCAATAACAGATGAAACAATATTATCCAGGGTATAAATGCGTGAAGACAGTGTATTAATGCTATTGTCGACCACTGCAAGGACTTTTTCTAAATTCGCTTTGTCAATTTGGCGCAGACAAAGTGCTGCCTCAATCTGCGATAGTTTCCATACTTCATTGTCAGCTGTATAGATAAATCTGTTTGATCTAGGGGTCCTAGGATGGGGCGTGGCCAAGATGGCGGCGAGAGCGCTCGCAGTAATCTGAGCTCCGCTTCGAATCCGCTGCAAATATCCTGTAAAAGAGTGCCTGCACGTAGCAAACCCCCATATTCTGGCGCCAGAGACTTCCCGGGACCGTTTCCCGTGCACACCGCAGCCGCTACTGGGGGCTGAGAGCGGGAGAGTTGCGAGGCGATTACACGAACGCGGAACCCGCGCGGCCTGGGGCTCTGATCGGAAGTGGACCGCCCCGCCACCCGCATTCTACACTGTGCTGCTTTCCCCCAGCGACGGCGCCGGCCCCCCTTGGCTCTGTTCTTGCTCCGTTGGTGAGCCGTGGACCATTGCTGGAACCCAGTGAGTGGCTCGAGTTCGTCAAGCAGAAAGTTGCGGCTCTGCTGACGAGTGGCACGGGGCGGACTGCGTCACCCTAGCCAGACCCACCTTGGAGGCCTCCCCGCAGCGAGCTCGGACTGTGGGTGAGCCGGAGACGGGGACGAGCGCAGATTGGGAGTCCGACCTCATCGGCCCCTCGGTTGGCAATACAGTGCTGCTTGCTGCGACCTCCCAGGTACGTGAAATCTGCGCCGCCTGTGGCCGCTGGCAGACCGGAGTGATTAATGAAATGGCGCTAGAAGGCGACACATAAAGACTCTGCAGTGACCCCTACACTGGACTAGTGTGAACTACCTGTTTGTGCCCGCCGGAGCGCGGTAATCCCTGAACAGGCGCCTGGGACCCCGCCGCTGGGGTGGGACTCGGAAGCACTGCGCACACAAAGAGGTGCTACACCCTCCCCTTTTTTGAGGCATAGGATTTGGCTCCGACCTCCCGACCCCATTTCCTGCCTACTTACGCGGAGTGGCCTGGTCAGACCTCTGGCACACGGTGAAGGCATCTGGAAAATTATCCTCGGCCCACCACACTGTTGGGCCCTATGACACCCGCCCCTCTGTCCGTTTGGTCTGGCCTGACTGCGGGCACGCGGCGGAGGTACTGAGACGCCGCTGCTGACCTACCCACGTTGAAAGCGCCGACTTCCTGGCGTGCATCCTTGTGGAACTGTTGGAGGAGTGGTGGGACCCTCACTTGACCCTTGTTGATGGAGGCGAGGCACTGGGCCACATGACCATCACCTCACAGAGCGACATAACCCCAGGCTCCCCATCGTCGCTTTCTAGAAGAGTACTCCCAAGACAGGCCCGCCACTTTGGAGATGGGGTCCAAACTCGGCCCCTTAAGACATCCCCTTCATTCACATTGGGAAGGCCAGAAGCGAGACCCTTCAGTAGAGATCCACACAAGAACCCAGGCCCTTGCGCTGAGCCCTTGACTACACCCGGACCCATTCAGCGGCACAATGGGTAAGCCTAGGACGGAGAAGCCCCAGGCACAGCCTCCTGAGACGGAATCGGTACCCTCGCGAGAGACGGCTGCGGAACAACTGGGGCCCTCCACCTCAACGGACCGACACGATCACTCGCACAGATTCAACGAGTTAATGGCGGCGATCTTGGATATAAAAACCACCCTTGGTACGAAGATCAATTCCCTGAGCATTGATATGGGTTATCTCCGGGAAGACCACAAGAGACTGCAGGGCAGGGTGGAGGAATCCCAGTCTACACTGGCGACGTTAGGCTCCACAGTGACCGCCCATTGCAGTCCCTCCAGCAAGAGGTTGAATATTTGAGAGCGCGCGTGGATGATCAAGAGGGGCGCTCACGCCGCAACAACATCTGCATCGTGGGTCTCCCCGAACGAGCGGAGGGCCCCAATATGGAACTTTATCTGGAAGAATGGCTCTCGCAAGACATACTACAAGGCAAAATCTCAAAATTCTTCTCTATAGAACGCGCCCACAGGGTCCCGGGGGGCCCCAGCGCTCTCCCCAGGCCGGTGGTGGCGAGACTGTTTAACTACAGAGATAGGGACCACATACTGCAGGTCACTCGGGCCCGGGGCCCATGGCAGGTTGATAACTCAATGGTCCACATCTACCCTGACTACACTTTGCAGGTGCAACGCCGTCGCTCCTCGTATCTGGAGGTCAAGAAGTGCCTAAGAGACAATGACATCCAATACTCACTCCACTACCCGGCACGCCTTCGCATTCGCCATAAGGAGGGCACGGTGTTCTGCAACACACCCGAGGAGGCGTGGACGTGGGTGGAACAGCAGGGCTTGGGGCACGGGCGACCACCGCCTTCTGCGGACACTAGTCAGGCCAGGAAGTTGGTTGCATCCCGCAGAGGCCGCGGCACAAGACGGACCCGCTGACCAACGAAAGCCCAACTGGCACAAGAACGGGCACAGGCCATAAAGACGGTGGAACATATGGACAGCCCTACATCCTCCCACAGATTGGACTCGGACTCTGATGCGACAATGGACGAAACATTGCCTCTCACAGCCTCACAACAGGAGGCACTGTCGGGGGCGGACCGGCGCTCACCCCGCAGACTGCAGACGCCTTGGGGTAAACACTCTAGGACTATCGAGACTTTCTCTGTTCGGACCTTATGTCATACACACCTACGCAAGCTACCAGGTCGAGTCACGTGACGCGGCACGCCGATGCCGCGCCCCCTTCAGCGAGCGATAAGTAGCCGATATAGCACTAAATTCTATTTCTATTTGAATTGTTATTTTTTTTGTACGTTTGAATTGCATTTAAGTGCGAATGGCCAATTGCCCGTTGGCAAGTCGGCCTGGGGTGGGATGTTGGGGATCTTTTTTCTTTAATTTGTTAGATGAGTCGCTCTTCTCTACTATTATTGTACAGATGCAGAAAACATGGGTTACCAATGCATTTTCATTTTCTTTTCTTATATGCGCTGTGTACGGGGGGTGAGATGCGGGGGGTGGGGTGAATTGGGCGGCGGGGGGTTGTTTTGCAGCGAATGTTCTCTTCAATGTTGGGGAAAAATGTCGGAGGATTATAGATTGTTGACCTGGAATGTGAGGGGTTTGGCGGGATGCGCTAAACGGCACAAAGTGTACCAGTACCTGCGAACTCACAAGATTACTTTTGCAATGCTCCAGGAAACGTACCTCACCACACAAACACTTGCATCGCTTAGTAAGTGCTAGAGGGGCACGGTCATAGGCACCACATATTCGGATATGCTAGGGGCGTGCTGATATGGGTGGCTCCGGGTACCCCGCTTCAGATCACACGTTCCCGGGTGGACACGCAGGGCCGATATGTTGTCATGGAGGGTCAATTAAACGGGTCTCCACTGGCGCTAGTATCTCTATACGCCCCAAATTCGGGACACTCCCTGTTCTTACAAACACTTACGCCATCCCTCCTCGTGGACCCCATGGTCCCTACATATTGGGGGGTGACTTTAATGGGGTATCCAACCTGGACTTGGATCGCTCCCGCCCCCCCCCCTCCCCCTCCTGGGGGCACAGTCCATTAAGCTGGCACAATGCATGCAAGACTGGATCTCAAATATGCAAGTCCATGATGCATGGCGTAGTAAACACCCTCTGACACGTACATACTCGCACTACTCAGCGTTGCACGCATTGTATACTAGGATAGATATCATATATTGTTCGGATAATGCCCTGCACAAAGTCCTCCAGGCGGACTATCTACCGCAAACACTCTCTGACCACAACTCGTTAGCGATGAGCCTCTCCTGGGGTGCGAAAAGACCTGATATATCGACTTGGCGACTGCCATGTGCTGCGCTCACTGACTCATCATACCGGGCCACTCTCTCGAACTCCATTGATTCATATTTTTCAATAAATGCTGGTACTGCCTCGTCCATAGGTACTGAATGGGAGGCTTTTAAGGCGGTCCTTCGAGGCCACTCAATTAAAACCACGTATGGGGCCCGTAAATCACTGACAAATGCACTTCAGACTCACGAGACGGAAATACAGAGATGTGAGCAACTCATTCTTACTGACCCTCCGGTGGGCCCATCCCTGGCCCGAGCCCGACTGGCTTATAAGAGTGCAATGGACGATCTTTGCGCGTTGGATTACAAGACATACCTCGCACGGCGACATACAGAGGGAGACAAAGCAGGTAAGCTGCTGGCATGGTTACTGAACTCTGACGCCTCTCAACCCCCCATTACCGCCATACGCACGTCCAACGGAACTCTTGTGAATACACAGGAGGAGATTAACCAGTCCTTCCTAGAATATTATACGACGCTGTATGCGACTCCCATCCTCCTGGACCCTGCCCCCATACACGACTTCCTTACTGGGCTACAACTCCAGCAAATTATACCAGCACATTACGATGCCCTGGAAGAACCCATCACTGTGTCTGAGATAGGGGAGGCAATCGGGCAATTGGCGACCGGAAAGTCGCCGGGGAAAGATGGCTGGCCATCTGAATTCTACGCCACGTACACTAACAAGCAGGCGCCGCGATTGGCTGACATGTGTACTGAAGCCTTCGAGACGGGTGAGCTCCCGCCCACTTTGAGGGAGGACACACTGGTGGTACTACCGAAACCGGGTCGAGACCCTCTTTTAATGGCCTCATACCGCCCCCTATCAATGTTGAACGTAGACTATAAGATTCTCGGCAAGTTACTGGCAAATAGGTTTATCGCGTCGGTCCCCTTGCTGGTCCACGAGGACCAGAACGGTTTTATACCGGTGAGGAACACAGGATTGAATCTGAGACGTTTAGTTACATTGCTAGAATGGGCGAGAGGAGGAGAGGCAGAAATGCCTTGGATAGCATCCCTTGATATCAAAAAGGCGTTCGATACACTAAGTTGGGAATATCTGCTGACGGTGTTGTCAAGGTTCGGTATCGGCCCTAATTTCTTGAAATGGATACGGTTACTGTATTGTAGGCCACAGGCCAGGGTGAAAACGGGTCGAGTTTATTCCTCACTTTTCGCGATAGCGTGAGGTACGCGACAGGGCTGCCCCTTGTCGCCGATACTTTTTGCCCTGGCTATGGAACCACTTGCATGTAAACTACGACAATGGGTAGCAGAGTGGGGCCTGTTCGTAGACCGCCGATGGCATATAGTGTCGCTTTGTGCGGACGACGCCCTGATTTATCTATGTGGCCGGACTGAGGTACTCCAGCAGATAATGGACCTGCTAAATGCTCACGCATTGGTATCGGGACTGCAGGTTAATTGGTCTAAATCGGTGGTGTTCCCGATGTTACCAATGTCAATGGCCCAGAGACAGACCGCGCCACAAACGGTACAGGAATGGGCGTTCGACACATTTAAATATTTGGGGATACAGATATACCACTCGGGGACAGATATTATAGACGGTAACTTAGGGCGTGCTATTTCTAGAGCCCGGTTGACTCTTCCGTTCTGGTTAAGCCTCCCCTTGTCCCCTATGGGTCGGGTGGCGATCTCCAAGATGCTGATCCTCCCGCGGCTCTTATATTTCTTCTCTGCACTCCCCTATACCCTGCCACGAAAACTTTTCAGAGATCTGGAATCTCTTCTGATCTCCTTCATTTGGGGACACTCTAGAGCCAGGGTGGCTTTGCATAAATTGTATCTCCCGTTATCGGAGGGCGGTCTGGGTGCCCCAAACTATGAGCGTTACTACGCTGCAGCTCAGTTGCTATGGCCAATGAGATGGCTCGACAAGAGTAATCTTACTGACTGATAACAGAAGCCATTCCATGGGATTGTCCAACACTATTGGAATGGTTGTCGGGCGCCACAACACCGACCCAGAAACATCAAGGTAACATACTAATGATGGCGGCTAGATGAAGTTGGTCCAGATACGTGCTTCCTAGGGGCCGGACTGCCCCATACGCCTCCAGCTCGCCACTGGAGGTACTTCCCGGCACATTCATTCACCACGAACGCTCGGAGCTTGGCTCTTGGAGGGGGAGGGGGTTGGAATCGTGGGGAGACATGTACGCCGACTCACAATTGCAAACGTTTGAAGAGCTAGTGGACACATACGGGATACCACGGGGTTCCTCTCTCCTACATGCCCTCCTTACTTGCCACTTCCTACGAACGTGGGGTAACGACCGGACAGAGCCGCCCACATCGCATCTCTTGCAGACACTATTGACACATGGCAAGGGCAGACATGCAGTAACGGCCATATATACTTCTTTTAGGCTGGATGATAAGCCCGCGTTGACGGCACTGCGTGAGTACGGGGAAGCAGAATTAACAACCGCCATATCGGACAAACACTGGGCGAAATGCCTTGGACACCCCAAAACGGTCTCAACGAACGCTAGGTTGAAATACACCCAATTTAATTACCTACACCATACGTACCTCACGCCTCACAGACTAGCGCGCATATACCCAACATCTATTGACAGGTGCCCCAGATGCCATAACTCGGAGGCCACATTTACACATATGGTATGGACTTGCATAAGTATACAAAGATACTGGAGCACAATAGCAGCCGTACTCCCAGAAGCAGCAGGGACTCAGGTATCAATACAACCCACTCACTTCCTGCTCGGTGCTACAAAGCGCTCCGCATTGCGTAAAGCTCTGAACAAATTTCTGGACCTAGCTATGGTCCTTGCCAAACGTAAAATAGCCATGACATGGAAAACCCAAGCGGGCCCCAGCATAAACTCATGGCTGTTGGATCTTCGGAGGGCACTGGTATCGGAACACACGAACCAGCTAGCACAGGCCTCGCGGGCGCTGGCGCCACCGCAAAGGCCTGTTATCCAATGGAGGGAATACCTGTCGCTGGTTGAAACCAAGTTAGCCAAAACGGGCCCCCTTCCATCGGCGGGATTCCCGCCCCTTCCTTCCCCCCGCCTTCTCTCCCCACCCTCTCTCCCTTCATGTCATGTCATATCATTCTCTTTTCCTCCTCCTTCCACTTCCTCTCCTGCCGCTCCCCCTCCCCTCCTCCTTTGTGTTCCCCTCCCCCCCTCGTTGCTCCCCCCATTGATGCACCCAAGCTGGGTGGTGCATTGCGTGCGACTGTCCACATCTGTGACACCCACTGAACACGCTCTACTGACATACACTATGTCCTGTGCCCATATGTAGAGTTCGACTCATAGTTTTGTTTTTCTATAAATTGTTTTATATTGATGCCTACCTGTGAATCCGTGACGGACTTGTGTAGAGTTTACATGAGAGACCATTTGCTGAACAGCAATTTTGTATATGAGTTTGTAGGTGAATGCACTCTAATATGTACATGTGTAAAATTACAGACTACACGATGGTCCATCCTTAACGGTGGCGGGAGGTTTTCCGGGCATCCCACCCAAGCCATTCATGCTACTGTTCTTGTATTACCAATATAACAAAAAGTAAATTGTTGTAATGCGGAAGCTAACAATATTTTGTTGCGGAAAATCAATAAAAATTATTCCCCCAAAAAAAAGACAAATCTAGGGGACCTAGAAGAAAATCAGCCAAATTGATGTCACTCGACAAGAGAGACAAGTGTTGTTTAACTGACGATAACGTGGAGTGTTCCCACCATTGTTGGCACAATTTACCCACCGAATATGTGGTGACTGAATGTGAGTGCGAAAAACCTGGATCAGGTCTAGCCTGTGTGAAACCAGGCGTTATATTATAAAAACGCAGTTGGCATGAATTTGAACTGGTTTGCCACAGCAACCAACCGCTAGGGTCAACATCAGAGACATTGATGTGCCATTTCGAAATAGAGTTTGCAAAACATCGATTGAATAATTCGTGTGTGTGCGCCAATTATCATATTCTGCCAATGATGGAAAGGACAGGATATTAAAAATTTTCGCAGTTGCCAGGCCAAAGCAAGTAGTTTGATATACTGTATCATTTAAAAATAACATTTCCGCCAGTATTAGGCAGGCACGATGTAAAGCTTCAGATCCCTGAACCTGCCAAGCTTTAGTGCCCCAAATTGTTTTCAAATCAATGGTATCACTCCAGTGATCATAACCCTGTGTGGCAAATTCAGATCTAAAGGAATTGGAATAGATTAATTTAGTGTGGGTCAGAATAAATTTAGATTGTGACGACCATTGTAATTTAAAGAAATAGGATTCAGGATTGGACGTGTCATAACCCGTGAAATAGGTGAACTTATCCCTAAGTGTTTTAGAACTCCCCTGTAAAGGAGTTGGACAATGTTCCCATTGCGTGTAATTAAAAACTGGTCTCAACGTGCTCGTTTTGTGTAAGAAATGATGTCCATAGTGTTGATAACAGAATAAATCATCATAATTGCAGAATTTAAATATAAATCTTCAGCATCAAAAGTAGCATAATACTTCAAATCTGAAAACAATGAATGTACTGCTTGTACAACCCAATCATCGGAATGTATGTCCGGTGTTACCACATCTCCTAAAGAAACGCGAAACACGTAATGGTATCTTGAGGACTTCAGTCGGACCATGGATTTCGAATGCTACTTTATCCCAAACGATGGCATCTGCAACGGGGAAAGCTGAAATGTTCACGAGGGCTTGAGCAAGTTTCATTATATGGGACGATGTATGAGGGGCCAGAATTCCATCGACCAATTTTACAGCAGAGCGTTCTGGCAAATAATGACCATTGATGAGCAAGAAAAATACTGTCACAAATCCAATTGACATGAAGAGAAAAATCAGGATAAGTACCAACCAGATGTAGGTCCAGGGTGGGACCAGGTAAGTCTTTTTGAACCAAGAAATGAAAATACTTGTTTTTGTCGGTGGAAGTGCCAAAGTGGAAGACAAGGATGAAGAGTCATAAGAGAAGCTCGCACAGTCTCCAAAATAACTGCTTGCTCCCATATTCATCAAAGACGGTAGGGCGGCATCATCTTGTTGTTGTCAAGGACTGTTCGGTACTTCTCTGTGGGATTCTTCTGCAGGATAAGTATACTCAACTTCTGCGTTGGAACAGGACAGAGTCAGGACAGGCAAAAGGTCAATAGTAGTTTCCATCTCACCCTCAGCCATACGAGGATGAGTCGAAGAGGTTGAATGCATGGATTCATAGAGATAGCGTTGCATGAAACTGCAGGAGTTACACTATTCAGAATCGGCCAGACGGTGTAGCTTGACATTGTCCACTGAAATGTATCTGTTGTCTTTGCGACCAGGCAAAGGTGGTAGAATCACTGTATGAGTACCCTTCAATCCAAGAACTGGGACCGGTGCACAATAGGAGGGACCAAAGTCTTTCTTGTTCTCCAGCTTTTCTCGTACCAGATCTCCAATCTTAGGAAGCCAGCCGGCGACCGGAATCAGCATTGCTGTGTCATTGGAAGAGGGTAAATGTTCAGTTGCGTAGCTGTCACGGGTCTTTTGTAGGTCCTGTAACATAGTAGAATGATTATCTACGTCAAAGGTTGCGGCAGCTGCCACAACGTCTAAACCATCAAGATCTGGCACAAACATTTTACTGCCAAAGAGCATTTCGTATGGGGTCCGCCCACCCAGAGATCTTCTAGGGAGATTATTGAGTGCACGTTGAACTCCATACAAATGGGCCAGCCAGTTCCTGCCAGTACCTAAGACCCTAGCTGTCAAAGATTGCTTTAAGTCACGGTTTATCCGCTCCACTATAGAATTGCCCTCAGGCCTGTATGGAGACGAAAACTGCACCAGCACCCCCATTGACTTCATCGCATCCTTGTACGCCTTAGAGGCGAACGCCAGACCTTGGTTAGAATGGAAGGTGCCACAGGCAAACATCCCGACAAAGACACGCAAATCTCTAATGACATTTCGAGCGTCAGCACTGCGTTGTGGCCAAACCCATAGGAATCTAGTGCACGAATCAACTGCAACAAAAATTTATTTATATGCAGTATCAGAAAACAATGGACCGCAGTGATCAAGATATACACAGCCAAATGGCTGAATAGAAATACATAGCTGAGTTTGTGGTGGGCGTGAGACCGTAGAAGGTTTGATTTGCTGACAAATGTCACAAGAAAGTACATAATTACGGTTTGTTTATATAAACCACGCCACCAATAACGTTGCTGTAAAATAGAGACAGTCGTAGACACCCCGGCACGTGCAGAAGCCATGCCCTCGTGTGCGGCTATGATCAAAGCAAGTCTGCGGTCCATGTTGGGAATCAGCCGATCCCCAACTGATGGAATTTTAGCATAAGTAACTTGTTCGGGAGATAAATGATAAGAATACTTCGAAAGGAAGCCCTGCAGATAAGCAGTTCCATCCTTCGTAACAGCTACAGCTGCCAGAATGTCATTATCTATCTTAGTCATGGACCTTGTAACTGCGGCAACGGAACACGTGGCTACTGCAGATTTGGCCACCTCGTCAGCCAAAGAATTACCAAGAGCATGTGCTCCCACACACTGATGGCCAAGAGTATGTATAACTTGTGTGAGGGGCAGACATTGTTTAAGTTCTGCCACTCAAACCCGAAGCGTTTTATGCTTGATTGCGCTGCCTTTAGAGTCTCGATAGTCATTTTGAGACCAAAAGAATAAGTTGTCATTAAAAGACTGAACACAGTATTAAGAATCGCATACAATAAGAGTGTTCACATTAGGATCAGCAAACTCAAGAGCTAGAAGAAGAGCACGAAGCTCTGCCAATTGTGCTGTACAGTCTCCAAGTGCCTGAGTATGCACTATAGAAGACTTGAATTCTCCATTTACAATTGAACCAGACACAATAGCGCAAGCCGCTGAATAAGCGTGTTTGGAACCGGTGGCCGGTTGAGCCGAGCTATCGGGATAAAATGACACATTTGTACTCATCTAAAGGAAGCAACGACAACGGAGGAGGATGAACATGTTCATACTGTAAAAACTCCTGTGTCTGAAGAGCAGGATCAAAGATAAACATGACATCAGCCGATGTCAAAGAAGTAGCCCATTGTATCCAACGGGGATGTAGTGCCTTAGAGTTGGGTACACTTGCCTTAGTCACAGCTTCCAAAGAAGGGAAAGGCGTAACCATAAGAATGCGTTTTCCTTGCGCCAGCGAGCGTTCTTTCAGAATCGCCATTTGGACCGCCGTCAAGAGTTTTTCAACATTCGAAAAACGTATTTCAGCCTATGTGTACAAATGTGGTTTGTATGCAATTGGTACTGTGTCGCCCTCATTGAACATCAAATAAGTGAAACCCACCGTCCCCGGTACTATACGTATCACCAGGTTCGTGGTATTATCACGCGTCAACAAGTAATTAGTCGTAAGAATATCTGATTGCAAAGATTGTAGAACGGTGGTATGTTCCAGAAGCCAGCTGGCAGAAGAATATGTTGGTTGTATCAACGCATAAAGCAGTTTGATACGCTGGGCATAATCAGGGATGTAGGTCCTTCCGACAAAAATCCCAGCAAAGACTGAAGTTTCTTCAGCGTAGAGGGAGGTTGCAATTGTGCACATTTCTCCAGAAAGTGGGGGGCCAACCCCCTACCTTCATTATTGAGCTCATAGCCCAAAAAGAGCACCGCAAAATGAGCGATGTGTGATTTTGCAAAATTGAATTTGTATCCATAGTCGCCAAACGATAAAATGATGCGGTCGACTCAGACAAGATGCGGCATTAGTTCGTCGTCAGTCAGATAAATATCATCTATGTACGAGAACGCATCTGGATCTATGCTGTGCAATAAAGACACAACACACGCAGCAAAAGCCCCGGGGCTGTTCTTATACCCCATAGGCAACGGTGTAAATTATTCCTGATTTCTGACGGCGGTGAATGCTGTCAAGTCACAGTTCTTAGGAGCCAGATTATGACTGTAGAAACCATTGGATATGTCCAGTGTAGTTTTGTATTTCTTACGAACAAGGTTGTTCACTAGCGCAGAGCTGTGTGTGTTCTGTACTGCAAATGTACGACAATGACTATTCAGATTTCGATAATCCAATACAATGCGATATGAACCGTCAGGTTTTGATACCGGAAAAAGAGGATTATTCATCGGTGATACACAGGATTCAATCACTCCTTGATACTCCAACTGAGTTAGAATGTCACAAACGGGAGCCTTAGCCTCTCGTCTGATCGGATACTGCGGTTGTGGTTGTGGCATAGACCATAATGGTATCTCATGTGCCATGAATCAATATCCCAGCCCACCTGATTACGGTACACCGCTGGGGCAAGGGCCAAAGCCCAGTCAGCTGCGTAAGCCTTTGCATGTTCCTCAGGGACGTAACACGAAAAACTCGGAAGTATCACGTCCTCCCCTCTAGAAGCGGCTAGCACAAATGGTGGAGGCCAATCTGCCTCCACCAATAAAATGTCAAATGAGGAGGTGAGATTCTCCCACAAAACCGCCGTGATTGTATGCTGTATATCACCTTCAATTTGGAAGACAATCTCATCGAGTCTATCCGGGGGGGCAACCCGGGTATCTGCTGTTTCTACTGCAATAAATGTAACAGTTGCTCTCGCCTCCAGACATGGACGCAGTGCCTCCCGCACTATGGTAACCTCCGCTGCGCTGTCGAGCAGAGTTACCACCCAAGTCCAATCTAGAAGCTGCGTTCTCACCGTCTGAGGCATACTTCGCTGTTAAAGCGGCAACCTTTTTCTTCTGATACGGGGGTCGAAAACGAGGCAGTTCCTCTTGTTTGGCTTTAACGTCAAACTGTCGAGGGTGATCCCGTCCCTGCTGTGTGGTCGGACCTTTGCCACGATCTTGGCGTTCCCCACCACTGACTTGAGAGTCCGATGTGTCCTGTAAAGAACGAGGAGAGCGCTGATCAGGGACTTGAAATCTATCAGGAGTCTTAATTTTCGCGCGGTCGCACAAGTCATAAGTACGCTCAGAAGACTCAGGTATCGGTGAACCAGCACGCTAACCCTGCTTCTGTTGTTGCTGCCCCTGTTTTTTATTTCTCCAGTTCTTTTTAGGAAAGAACGGGCGCCCATCCTTATCAGTCTGGGCCTTTTGTTGAGGTTGAGATTGAGTTTGCATTTGAGTAAAAGGCTTAATCCCCAGACTATTGCGCCCTAAGGTTTTATAAGCTTTAGCAATAATCTTTGGCAATTTGCGCTGTTTGTCTGCGTCTGCTACAGCCTCCAAGCGTTGCGCCACTTGCAAGCTTACTGCATCACCCTTAACATTAGCAAGGATCATATCGGAAACAATGTCGAACACCCCCACCAGTCTCATCCCTAACTCCAGAGCCGCCTCGACCCCATGTTCATCCTGAACACGTTTTATCACGGAAGGGAGTACGGTCATTGAGGGGGTGCCGAAACACATCAAATATACCGCTGCAAACACTCCACCCCAAGTGTTACAATCAGCTAATTCGGGAATTAGGCCTTTAGGCAAATTCATAGTCAGGATCCTGTGTTTCTCCACAGGCGTGGTATTAGGAAAAACAACTTCGAGTTGTCCAAATTTTTCAGCAAGCCAATAAGGAAATTCATCCCTATTTTGCAGACGCTTGCCCATCATTGAATTAACCATTACAGGACTGATGGTACGCCACCAGGTCCAGGTGGTTGCGCAGCAATGCCAGGTGGTCCCACCTGGAAGTTGCGCGACATGAACTGTATAACAGCTCTATGTACACGTATCAACGAAGTATGTAATACGCGGAGCTCTGCGACTGTAGCATTGAGATAATTTGGGTGCGGGGTATACCCAGCCAAAATGGGCCATGTGGGCCCATCTATCGATAAAGGGCCTAAACGGACTGGTGTTATTGGGTGAGGAAGGGCGCCATTAAACCATATTTGATGTTGCCAAGCTGTTAGCGGAACTTCAAGAGAACTATAAGGCCGATAATTCTGAGGAAGGGCCGTGGCAGTATATTCGTGAAACAAATTATCAGTTCCATCTACTGCCGGAAAGGTGACCCAAGAATAAAACACCTCGAAGCAGTAAGCTGCATTCTCTTCTACAACAAGAATAATCGCAACACCATCAGCAGGGACCCCATATTGAGTCAAATATGTTGTGACTGGTGCACGGTTAGGAGTTGCTATGGCAACCGCCATAATAAATAGCTGAGATTAACAACTTACGTGCGGCAGCACAATAACGGGTTAAAAAGAAAGAGAAAGACCTTTTAAAATTCAAGCTTGAAAAACCTATACAACTTTAATATAGGAGGCTACACCGTCACAACTGTTTCCAGAAACAGAAGTGAGGGGATTATGGACAAGCACAAGCACTACTCAGGAGTCTCGCAGATAAGAACCAGACCAAACGTTGGCAGCGCCATGTTGCGGGGATTCTGCACATACACAGAACTATGCGCAGGAAAACGAGACCTGTGTATATAGGTGTTGTACCTTCCTACCACCTTAGAACCCAAAATCCCCAAACCGACTAGCTATAGTGTCTCATTCGTTCTTCTACATAATCACGAAGCTACAAATGACTAGACAACCCAGAACACAACACTCCCGACTCTCTCAGGAATCGCGGTAGCAAGACATACCCTTTCGCTCGCTCACTCGTACTTGTCCACAATAAGAATGGTCAGAGTCACTGTTATAGTTCAACATGTTTATTTTAACTATCGTGCTCTGTAATGCAGTATACAAGCCACTACCAGCAGCGAAATGCATAAACCTAGAACAATTAGCATTGTTACAATTCCATAGAATATAAAGGGGGATGTCATCATATACAGACAGTGGAATAAGGGCTATAAGGCCTAACCACCCTCCCCTTGGTAAGGTCAAGTTTATTATATAAAGGAAGATCTCTGGGCTTTGTCAGCAGACCCCACACCTTAGTGCCTAGATGGAAGCTTTACATCATGGGAACAGCATACCTCTTCTCCCTGGAAAGGACCCTTTCCAAGTGTGTGTCAGAACAACATGCATCCCCGTAGTATCAAAGCACGAGTTTCCAGCAGAGTAGCTGTGTTAGCATGTTTTGTCTAGATGCTAGGGACTGACCAGAACAGAATAACAAGGGGCATTGTTTATCGACCTTGCACATCGTGTTCAGACTAAACTCCAGAAACAGGCAGAGAACGCAGAAAGCAGACAGTTCTCATGTGAAAGGCACAAACAGAGTCTTGCAAAACAAAGTCCTGTAGTAACGTGTGCAAAAGCAGCATCATGACAGCAGGGCTCATGCTAACTTAGCAATGTCGACAATGACCCTAATGGCCATATAACAAAGAAAGTGGAATGCGAACTGCAACCGAAGTCTGGACTTGGACCAGGAGACTCAGAGGAGCTGGGGACATAAGGAACCACCCATGGTAAGTACCCAGGAACCACACGGAGGCTGTGTGCAGAGTGGAAACACAGCCACGTGCCCAATAGAAGTCAACAAGGAAGACGTGTTGCAGTTTGGAAAAAAAGGGACCCTTACCAGTGGACCCTGAAGAAACCCCGTGGAAGACAGAAGGTTGGAGTGTCACCCCACTCGTGGATGCCCCAGGAACCAGGATACCTATACCAGGGAAGCTGGGTGCATTGGTGCAAAGTAACGTCGGAAACCGCTGTAGACCACATTGGAGGACTTCAGGAAAAATGCAGCTGGAGAAGACGCTGGTGGAATCCAAGGGTCGTTTCTTGAAGAGGAGAACCTATAAGCAGAGGGGAAAGTGTCTGTCACACGGAGGTGACCAGGAGGCACGGAAGAGCAATGCCCACCGATGATGGACGGTTTAAGTGAGTTGACAGTGACCTTGTTGCTGCAGCTGTGAGGACAAGGCGATGCTGAGGAAGACCAGGAGCTGTGCACGAGCTGTCCTAAGTTGGAAGTCGAGAACCAGGGGGCGGCTGTCCGGCAGGAACACCAACAAGCCTTGGCAGCTGCATCAGCCATGGAAAGCGAAGAAGGAGCAACGTTGGAGGGCACCAAACGTGTCCTTCAAAGGAGTCTGGTGTCACAGGCAAGCACCCCCACCCCAGCCCAATACACTAAGTTCTGTCTGGGGACACACCTCCTTGTGACAGGAATCCTATTGTTCTACCTTCTCCTGCTTGAGCTTGGCTCAGCAGCAGGAGGGCAGAATCATGTCTGTGGTAGGCAGCAGCACTAGGTTGCTGTGAGACCCTGAAAGGCTGTAACCGGGAGTATGAGGTGTACCCTAAGGGAGCCCCCAACTACATGGGATCATACTTCCAACACTGCAATTGGTGTTGGGGTGTGATTCCAACATGTTTGATGCCAAACATGACCGGTTTCGGTGCAGCCACTATATAGTTAGACATGTCGAAATTGCTGCTGTCCACTATATGTATTAAAATAGCTGTCCACACTTACAAAGCCTGAAATCGACTCCGGTGTTTATAGGAGTGTCCTGCTCATGCACCGACACCTTCTCACGTATAACCAAGCACCCTGCCTTTAGGACTGAAAGGCCTGCCAGAGGGGTGACTTACAGGTTTTAAGTGCAGTGACATAAGATATAAGGAAACATATCTGTTGTGAGGCTTGCTTGTACACACTCACCGAGGCTGCAATGGCAGGCCTGTAGTCAGTTTGAGTGGTCTCTCATGGGTGGCACAATACATGCTGCAGCCCATGGGAGACCCTGGTGTACCAATGCCCTAGTACCTTGGTACCATATACTAGGGACTTACAAGGGTACCACAGTAGCCAATTGTGGAGGTACAGAAGTACTTACCAGGGTCAATTTAGGTAGGAACTTCAGTGATTGTGGTCCTGATTAGCAGTATCCCAGTCAGAGTAGTCAAAACAAGCATTTGCAATGCAATAGGTCTCGCATTTACGCGAGTTTGAACTATTGGCATTGTAAATGAAAATGCCTTTTATTTATGTTTTGCTTTTTAAAACAAATATAAGACATTGTCATTTACAATGCTAATAGCTTTACCACTCGCAAATGTGAGCTTTTATCTAAATCTTTAAAATTGCATATCTCCAGTTCTACTGATTGGATTTTTGTAATTTTCATCTCAAATCAATTATTAAAATGTACTCTATTTTTCTAAATTGGTATACTCTCAGAATATACTTTTTCCCTAACTAATGTTCAAACAACAAAAGCAAAGCAAATGCAGAATTTTCACTGTTTTCGATCCCACGTTGGTACTGTTATTCAGTACTCCCTACCTTGTACAGTCCATCCCTAATCCTATTTCTCCTTGTGTTCTGTTGTCCTCGTACGAGGACGCAAATTGTACCTGGCAGCCCCAGGCACTGTGTGATCGCTGAACAGAGGCTCCTGGATAGCTCGTATTTCTGGTGGGACAGCCTCGTTCAGAACGTCGTCGTTCTCCTTGTCTGTTCGGGTCCAGATTAATTGTGTGTCGCTAAATGGCACAAATCTGGGCACTTGCTCACATTCAACATATCCTATTCCCTCCTTGACCCACTGGTCATAAGGCCACAGCAAAGGTATCCTTTTACAATGGGTCGCATGGACCCAGTTCTTCAGACCAGCAACCTTTACAGCCATCTGCGTCACCAACAGAACTTGCTCAGGACCTTTCCATCTGGGCTCCAGACTTTTCTTCCTCTGAAAATTGCAGACGAGGATATAGTCACCAGGCTGGATTTTGTGGCCAGGTCCCTCTGGTTTAGGAGGTAGAGACCTGTTGGTGAATAGAACGCAAACTTTCTGTCAATTGTCCAAGATAATCAAGCAATACAGGATATTCAATGTCAGAGAACCTTTTAGGTCGAGGGACGCCCCAGACATTTGCGGGGCACCCAAATACAACTTCAAAGGGGGATAAACCTGTTCTAGAGTGTGCTGTAGTTCTAGTTGACAAAAGAGCTAACGGGAGAGCATCTGGCCATCTCAACCCTATCTCTTGGATTTTTGCCAATTTCAGTTTGAGAGTACCATAGTACTTCTCAACAAGACCCGCTGACTGCGGGTGATTGGCAGCATGGAATTTCTGTTGGATGTGCAATCCTTCACACACTAATCTAATCACTTTCCCATTAAAATGAGATCCGTTATCACTCCAGATAACTTGGGGCATACCAAAATGAGGAAAATACTCTTTAAGGAGTACCTTCGCCGTTGTGGTGGCTGTATTGTCTTTAGTGGGGTAAGCCTCAACCCATTTACTGAACGTGCATATAACCACTAGGACATACTTGAGATTATTACACCATTCCAACTCAATAAAGTCCATTTGGAGGACTTTGAATGGGAATGTAGGTGGTGCAAAATTACCAGACGGTGTAGGGGTACCCTTCCCTGGATTGAGCATCATGCAAATCATACAATTTTTTACTAAATGTGTAGCCGTTCTGGAAATATTATCATTGCACCAAGCCGGAGTCAATAATTTACAAATGCCTTTTGCACTAATATGAGCTGGACCCTGAGCCATAGTAACCACAGGGAGCACATATGCATCAGGTAACATCCATTTTTGTTCTCCAGACTTATCAATTCAACACCCTTCTTCATTTAATTGTGCCGTACTTTCCTGCCATATCGCTAATTCTTCTACCATTGCTTCACTTTGTATCTCTTTCACACGCTCAACCGTATTTTCAAACATGGCGTTCTCAGGAACCCATCTAGCTGGACCTGCAACAAACATTCTCTTCATCTTGCTTCAAGCAGTTTCCTTGGCTGTCTGATCTGCAAACGCATTCCCTCTACCTACATCATCTGTCACTTTCCTATGTGCACTGCACTTTATAATCGCCATCTTCTTGGGGAGTGTTAAAGCAGATAATAACCGCTGTATAAGATGTTTGTGTTGTATCCTATGCCATGGGAAGTAAGGAACCCTCTCTCTGCCCACAATCGCCCACAATTATGTGCGACCCTAAAGGCGTATTGGCTGTCTGTGTAAATATTGACAACCAAACCCTCACTCTATTCGCAAACTCGTATAAGAGCCACGAGTTCTGCTGCCTAGGCGGACTGATAAGGGAGTCGTGATGTTTCCACCACCGTGCGTTAAGTAGTAATAGCATAAGCTGCAGTAGTTGTGCCATCTGGTAATTTAAAACAAGAGCCATCGACATATAGTTCTCCGTGGGGATCAGATAATCAATCAATCAATCAATCAATCAGGGTATTGTAAAGCGTGCTACTCACCCGTGGGGGTCTCAAGGCGCTGGGGGAGGAGGGGTAGGTAGCTGCGTTCAGTCGAAGAGCCAGGTCTTGAGTGCCTTCCTAAAAACGTTCAGAGAAGGGGCGCGCCTGATGTTGGTTGGGAGATCGTTCCAGGTCTTGGCCGCGATGTAGGAAAAGGCTCTTCCCCCGTTCTGGCTCTGCAGATGTGTGGGGTTTCAGCAAGGGCGAGGTCTGCGGAGTGCAGGTTCCTCTTGGGAACGTGGAGGGAGATTCTCTCGCTGAGGTATTGGGGTTCGGTGTTGTGGAGGCCTTTGTAGGCATGGGTGGGTATCTTAAATGTCACTCTCTTCTCGATGGGGAGCCAGTGGAGGTTCCGAAGGTGTTGGGTGATGTTTGTGTCGGGGGATGCCGAGGACGAGTCTGGCTGTGGTGTTCTGGATGGTCTGGAGTTTGCGGAGCAGAGACTTGTTGATCCCGGCGTAGAGGGCGTTTCCGTAGTCCAGTCTGCTGGTTATGAGTGCGTGGGTGACGATCTTGCTAGATTCGGGGGGAATCCATTTGAAGGTCTTTCGGAGGACACGGAGGGTATTGAAGCAGCTGGAGGCGACGGCTTTGACCTGTCTGGTCATAGAGAGGGCGGAGTCGAGTATGATGTCGAGATTCCGAGCGTGGTCCATGGGGGTGGGGAGGCTGCCGAGGGCGGTGGGCCACCAGGTGTTGTCCCATGCAGAGGGGGAGGGTCCGAGGATGAGGACCTCTGTCTTTTCCGAGTTGAGTTTCAGGCAGCTGTTTCTCATCCAGGATGCAACGTCCTTCATTCCTTCCTGGAAGTTGAGTCTGGTGGTGATGGGGTCCTTGGTGAGGGAGAGGATGAGCTGGGTGTCGTCAGCGTAGGATACTATGCTGAGTCCGTGCTGTCTAACGATGGCGGCGAGTGGGGCCATGTAGATGTTGAAGAGCGTGGGGCTGAGGGACGATCCTTGGGGTACACCGCAGTTGGTTTCTGTGGGTTCAGAGAGGAAAGGCGGCAGTCTGACTCTTTGGGTTCTGCCGGTGAGGAAGGAGCGGATCCAGTCGAGGGCGGTTCCCTGTATGCTGGTGTCGTGGAGTCTGGTGGTGAGCGTGCGGTGGGAGACAGTGTCGAATGCTGCGGAGAGGTCGAGTAGGATCAGGGCTGCGGTGTGTCCTTGGTCGAGAAGGGTGTAGATGTTGTCAGTGGTGGCGAGTAGGGCGGACTCAGTGCTCTGGTTGCTGCGGAATCCTGATTGGGAGGGGTCGAGGATGGAGTTTTCTTTGATGAATTTTGTTAGTTGGGCATTGACGTTCTTCTCGGTGACTTTGGCCGCGAAGGGTAGAAGGGAGATGGGTCGGTAGTTCTTGAGATCCGTGGGATCTTCTGAGGGCTTCTTGAGTAGGGGTCTGACTTCTGCACATTTCCAGTCGTCGGGGAAGATGCCGGTCTCGAGGGTTGCGTTGATGGTGCGTCGTAGTTCCAGGGCGATGGAGGTGGCTACTCTGTGGAAGATGTGAGGGGGCCAGGGGTCCGTGGGTGCTCCTGAGTGGATGCCTTTAATGGTTGAGATGGTTTCCTCAGTGGTGACTGGGGTCCAGGAGGAGATGGTGGGCTGGCTGGTGTTGCTGGGGTAGAAGGTGGTTTCAGAGTCAGGTGTCAGGTTGTGGAAGTTGTTGTAGAGTCCCTGTATTTTTCGATGAAAGTAGGTGCTGAGCTTGATGCAGAGGTCTGGGGATGGGGTGGTGTCTGGTTTCACTGGGTGGCTTGGTGAATTCCTGGATGACGCTGAAGAGTTCCTTGGAGTTGCTGGAGTTGGCGAGGATCTTGTTCTGGATGAAGGTCCTTTTGGTGGCTCTGATGCGATGGTGGTATTCCGATATGGCGTTTTTGTAGGTGGTGTGATCTTCCGGCGTTTTGCTGTCTCTCCAGATCTTTTCGAGACGTCTGCATGTGCGTCTGGATTTTTGGAGATCGGTGGTGAACCAGGTGGCCTTCATGGGGTGCTGTTTATCGGGGTTTCGTAGCGGCGCAAGTCGTCTGTGCATTTGGAGATGCATCTGTAGAGTTCTTTTGCTGCTAGGTTGGCGTCGGTCGAGGTGGCGGGGGTGTCGCGGTTGAGGGTGGAGTTGAGCTGTTCCTCTGTGACTTTGCTCCAGTTTCTTCATGGAGGGTGGGGTGCAGGTTTGGGCGGCGTGGGTTTGTTGACGAGGAAGTGGACGCAGTGGTGGTCCGTCCACTGGGGTTGTGTGGTGTGGCTGAAACGGATGTTATTGCCGCTTACGAAGATGGGGTCGAGGGTGTGTCCTGCCTTGTGACGAGCTGTTTCAGTCTGATGTTGGCGAGGCTGTCCAGGAGGGTGACGGAGTTGGGGTCAATGGGGTTGTCAAGGTGGAAGTTAAGGTCTCCAATGAGTATGTACTCCATGGAGGCTATGGCGTGGGGTGCGATGGGGTCCGCAATGTTATCGGCGAATGAGGCGCGGGACCGGGGGGTCTGTAGGCGAGGGTGCAGCGGAGTGTGGTTCTAGGGGTGGTCTGGAAGTGGAGGTGTTCAGTGGTAGAGATGGGGTCACTCGTGGTAGAGGTGGGTGTGGAGAGTCGGAGGGAGTTCTTGTGTGCGCTGGTGAGTCCTCCTCCTGGGTGGTTGGGGCGGTCCTTCCTCTGGATCTTGTATCCGTCCGGGATGGCGGTGGCGATGTCGGGGCGGAGGGGGCGTTAGTCCAGGCTTCTGTGCAGAAGGCGACATCTGGCAAGAGGGTGTCGAGGAGGTCCCAGATCTCTACGGCGTGTCTGTGGAGAGAGCGTACGTTTAGGAGGATGCACTTCAGGGCTTTGGTGGTGTTGTCGTCCGGCGTGGGGCTGGTGCCTGAGGGGGTGTGGAGGTTGGTGAAGGTGTGGCGGCAGTGACGGCAGGAGAACTGGCCATGGGTGGTGTTCGGCGTGGAGAACTGGCAGTTGTTGTTCCTTCTGGGGTTGAGTGCGAGGAGGGCGGCAGCATCGTAACGGTGGGTGGCCGGAGGACCAGGGATCCTGGCGCTGGTCATGGTCGGGTCTTTGCGCGCCTTCGGGCAGCAGCCGCCATTAAATAGGGAAAGGGGGAACCCCGCGCAGCTGGGAGGTGGGAGCAGGAATCGATTCAGGGGAGAGGCCGCGGGGGCAGCAGCGGCGGGAAGGGGTAGCGAGAAACGGGCAATGGAGGGCACAGAGACAATGATCAAGGAACAATACTAAAAACAAGCAATAGACAGAAAACCAGGCACAATCAGGACCGGGAACAGAGCAGGGCACAAGGGGCTAGAACACCTACCAGGGGCGGTGTAGGCAGCTACGACAGCACCGCGGAGCTGCTGGGGCAGAGAGCAGGGACTCTGGCCTGGAGGTCAGAGGTCCTGCTTGTAATGCCCACGCAGCGGCCACCATTAAATAGAGAAGGGGGCAGGGCCGCACAGCTGGGAGGCGGGAATTGGATGGGTGAGGGGCCGCGGGGCAGCAGCAGCGGGAAGGGGTAGCGAGAAATGAGCAATGGAGGGCACAGAGCCATTGATCAAGGAACAATACTAAATACAGGCACATAATAAAACGGAAATCCAGGCAATACTAAATACAGGCACAATAAAACAGAAAAACAAGCAATAGACAGAAAACCAGGCACAATCTGGACCGGGAACAGAGCAGGGCACAAGGGCCTCGAACACCTACCAGGGGCGGTGTAGGCGGAAACGACAGCACCGCAGAGCTGCTGGGGCAGAGAGCAGGGACTCCGGCCGGAACATCAGTCAAGTCTACCCGTCCTTTCATCTCTTCCTCCGTTCGGAAAATACAGTCATGCTTATCAACTGCATCACTTTCAGAAGGGAGGGGTAGTAACATGGCTGGATTCAGAGTGGCACATCTTTTAATCGTAATATGCTTAGCAAACAATGTCAATTCATAACCAGTAAGACGTGCACTGGTGAGGTGCTGTGTCCTTGTTTTGTTCAAAAGTGTATCCACAGCATGGGGTACCATAACTGTGAGGTCAGTATCGAGTACGAGCCCAGCCGATTGTCTAATTGAAGTGGCCACAGCCGCGACCTCCTACAGACAGTCGGGAGGGCTCTTGCGACAGGGTCAAGCACAGCAGAAAAATAAGCGCAAGGTCTCTTTCTATCACCAAATCTTTGAGTCAAGACCGAAAGGGTGCAACCAGCCATCTCGTGGACATAGAGCACAAAAGGTTTCTTACAGTCATGCGTGCCCAGCACTGGAGCAGAGCAAAGCGCAGTTTTTAGTTGTTCAAAAGAATGCTGACTTTCAGGCGTCCAAGGCAAAGGCTCATGCACTTCTTTCGTTGTTAATGCAAACAAAGGTTTGATTAATAAAGAATAGTTCGGAATCCACTGACGACAGTAGGAAGTAATGCCTATGAAAGCGCGCACATCTTTTTGAGTTTGCGGAAGGGACATTTTAGTGATGGTACTGATGCGTTCTGGCGTTAACCTTCTACCCTCCTTCGACAGTAGGTGACCTAAATAGGTGACCTCCTGTCAACAGTACTGAAACTTCGAATGGGATACCTTGTGTCCATGATGTGCTAGATGTAACAATAACTTCACTGTACTATCCTTACAACGTTGTTCCGTGTCAGAAGCAATTAACAAATCATCGACATATTGGACCAATACATAACCTGGAGAAAGTGAGAGTGAATCCAACTGACTTTTCAATGCTTGGCTATAAATACTAGGACTTTCATGATAGCCTTGTGGAGCGCGACAGAAGCGAAAACGTTTGCCAGCTAGTGTAAATCCAAACAAATACCTGCTATCTGGATGTATAGGAATGCTAAAGAATGCATTCTTCAAATGAATAACGGAGAAAAACTTAGTGGTAGATGGAATCATCGTTAAAAGTGTAGTGATATCAGGAACCACTGGAAATTGTGGGACTACTATTTTAATGATTTCCGCAAATCAATCACAAAACGATATACATCATGAGCTGTATCAGAGGAATCTGAAAGTGTTCTTTTTAAGACGGGAAGAATAGGGCTAATACATACATTACCTGTAGTCTCTTCGACCACTCCTTTGCGTATGAGATCCTGAACTATTTGAAGAAGGGCTCATTCTCCTGGCTGTGGTATTTTATACTGAGGAATGCAGGGCAATATAGCATTGCCCTTAACCTGTATCGAAACCGGTGATATGCAATAGACCTGCATCAGTGTCACCAGTGGCCCATAGCGTAGGGTGGAAGGGGTGCATCTTTAGATAGGCACTGTTTGGTACCTGCGTCCGGGCCCATTGTAATGTAAACACCGTCTGGAGAACAATAGATAGTAGCATGCAGTTTCTTTAATAAGTCCAATCCCATCAAATTCTCACCACAATTAGATGTTAAAAGAAATGCAGAATCCTCAGTAAAAGGACCAATGGTAAGAGCAAGGGGGCGTGAGATGGGGCTTACAACCGGTACTCCTGAAAAACCCACTGAAACATTATTCTGGCCAGACAGGGGCGCCCCAGGGACCAGGTGTCGGGCAATAGAGCTTTTCGTGGCACCCGTATCCACCAGGAACTCCTTGGGAGATCTTTGCAGATCTATCTTAACATAAGGGCCACTCTGGTCTACGGGTATCTGAACTGGTCCCGTACCCTGTCCCTGGCTGTCCTAGCTGTAAGATATCCCCGTCACATCATCGATATCATAATCGTCATTGTAGTACTGCCTGTCCCTAGTATTATCAAAATAATTGTCAGAACGGTCTACAGGGGCAGAAATATGTTGCTGCCTATTGGTCCCACGGCCCCTGCTTCCGGAACCTCGCCCACGAGTGGACAAGACTTTTTGCAAAAGAACGGGGCACTGGCTGCGCCAGTGACCTTCCTCCTTACAATACGCACACTGATTTTGCCCCAAAGGTGTCATGGGAGGTTGTCTAGTACGAGGAAGCTGTTGTTGGGGTCCCCGTCTCCTGGTGTTACCTCAATATGCCTGTTGCAGCAATACCTTGGTCTTCAAATCTTTATGCTTTTTATCATTTTTGTCTTTCTCTTCATTATCCCTATGCTCATAATATTGGGCTATATTTAAAATCACAGAAGGAGAAGACGTGGACCAAGTGCTCTCAGATGCCTGGAGTCTGGACAATATTTCGGGGAGGAGATTAATAACAAACCTATCAACAAATAAACAGACTCCTCCCTCTGTAGACATATCCTGCCCACTGTAATCCAAAAACGTTTCCTCAAACCTAGTGAAGAAATCAGACACACTCTCATCTTTCTTCTGCCGACAGTCAGTCAATCTATCCCAACTAACTTTCTTGGGCAGATTAAGAGTATACATGTTTGCTATTATACGGCCGGGCAAGGCAAGTAACTCAGCGCATGGTTTATTTCCTGGCTTCCTATCTCGGGCCCAACTCTTAATCACATGCCATGTTCCGCCCAACTCGGCGACATGACCTTGAGTATGTACTTGCCGCCAAATATCAACTGGAACTAGTAAACCCAAACACATTTCAATGTCAGCAAGGGTCATCACAGTAGAGGAGGCAGCCTCCGTCAATTCTTTATAATAAGCAGTAGGATTTTTCCTAGGGTCGGGCAATGTAGCCTTAAGGGTCAGAACTTCACTTCTCTTCCATGGACTATAGACCCATTGTTCCTGAAAGCGGGCAGGCACGGCCTGTCTGGTAACCGCCTCATGCTGATCAGTTATTGCAGGAATTTCCAGGGTGATAAATTGGATAAACTTCTCGCATTGGGAATGGAGTTATTTTGGTGAGGCTCCTATCATGTAATCTATCTCTGTAAGTCAACAGTGTGGAAATGTTTCTATACAAAGGGGTCGGCTCCAAACTATGTACATAAGCACCTTCATTAATATCAAATAATATTTTGGGTGCTTCCATTTCAATGTGTATGCGCCAAAGGTCAATCGGGGTGGAGGACAAATGTTTGAGGGCATGTTGTTGTAAAAAGGGTTCATAGTCTCGCATTACCTGCCAGATATCTGTGAGACCATAAATTGGGTTGCAAGCCCACCTTATTGCCTGGTCCGCTACTTCAGTCTTGTCTCCATCTCCCACCCCGGATTGTATTAACGGACCCGACCGTTCTCTGAGTCCTTTGAGATCTCTATCTCCCAAGTCGCGCACAGGTATGTCAGTTATCAAGGACAATGGAGGATGAATTACCGGGACAGGAGTGGTAGGTATTGCAGCAGTTAGAGATTGTAACGGAAGAGGAGGAGCAGGGGGCACACTAACCGGAGCAATAGGTGTAACAACTGTAGAAGCGGATGTACCTGGTGCCTGTTGTTGCTGATGAGGAACAACAGGATAGACCCTTTCTGGGACATATGGTGGTGGAGACCGAGTATCTAACAAGGCATCCATAAAAGTTTCTCCATCCTCCTTAGCCACCTAAGACTTATCAATGTGCAACCGAAATCTCCTATCTTCACGTTCTATTCTTGTCTCCTGGTTTTCCCTATCATAAGCTACAGCTTTTTGTATAAGGGTTTGCATCTTTCCTTTTGTGGCATCTCTCTCCATTTTCAATCGTCTCTGTTTGGCCTCCTTCTGCCAAGTCCGAAGAGAGTCAAACATGGACTGTCTACTATGTCTCTTAAACAACTGTTCCTGTAAAAATACAATCTTTTGTTCATCCAAAGAGCCCGTCAAAGGCCACTGTAACTCTGCATTGTCCCTTGTATATTTGTGCCATAACGTACTAAACATAATAGGGCCAAGACCATGTTTCAGGTACATATCCTAATTAGGACTGCCCTCAGGAGGTGCAGGTTGGGATTCGGCCAACCGTGCATCAGTAGAACAACGACCACAAAACAAACTCTGAATCTTGCTAAAACCAGGCATTGCAAAGAAATAAGAAACAAATCGTTATTTTACCTGGCAAAGGATTTGCAAACACTTTTTACCAAAACAATCCAAATGCTACAACAAAACCAAGTCACAGTGGTACCACATCCACATAGAACCAAAAGAGACTCACCTGATATCCGAAGTACAAAGAAACCAGTTCTCCACTGCTGACATTTCGGACCAAACAGTCAGATCAGCGTTCGCCGTTCAGGACCCAAGTCGGGATGACCACTGGGCGAGGTACCCTCCGGTGGGACAGAGGCAGCAGCTGCGAGCAACAGAGCTCTTCGTGCAGGGATCCCTGAGCCGTCAGTCCGACCTGATGATGTCCTCGTCCTCCCCTCCGTCTGCGGAAAGGGATGGGTCATAACCCGACGGAGTCCCTGTTCAGGCACCAATTGAAAGAAGTGACCGGTTTAGGGCCACCCGGGTCACCACTGACCACCTCTCAGCCTTCCATACCAAATGAAGAGTCAGTGAGACAGTGGAGAATATACACCAATAGCTGTTTATTCGTATACACTCAGAGCGGAGCCCTGTCTGCACAGTCTCTGGGAGTGGTACAGAGGGAACTGAAGATCAGCAAGCATAGAGATACATTATGTACATTTCATGATTAGTTAAAAACACGCCCATAGTGGAATTTTCCAGGCAGATGCAGCTGGACAGTAAAATACAAAAAAAAGGCTTCTACTCTCGAAACCCAGCACAGTCCAAGGCCGTTGCACCCTGAGCTGCGATAACACTGCCAGACAGGTGGGAGAGGGCCTCGATCTAGTGGGAAAGCTATGCGCTGGCATTCACAATTCTTCATTGCAGAAACGAAACTAAGCAAAGGGCATTTCTCAGAAATAGCAAAGGATTAGTTTCGATCATCTTTCAAAATGGAGTCTGAACAGAAAATGGTGCAGCGAATGCTAACTTACACAGGACACTGCGTAAGCATTAACAAGCCTAATCTAACACAGCCCTCATGTTATATTTAAAACGACATCCTTTCACATTTGTCATTCAAAAGTATGCATGGAATCACATCTTTCATTATGAAGCTGGACTTATATTTCATTTTCAGAATCAGTCTCATTTGAGAAAACAGTCTGTGCTATATCATTTTGTTGTTTTGGCATAAGGGCATCAGCAAAAGGCGTTAGTCTGCACTGTCAGGTGGTCACTTCGGGGTTGGGGGCTCCTACAACCTCACAGCTCCACCCAAACACAGGCACCCACATGGCGTAGAAGGACATCCAACGCACTAACACTTCGCAGTATGATCTAGAAAACAAACAATTAAACTCTTCTTGCAAATAAAGTTTTTCAGAAAGCACATTTTCTCCTTTTCTCGTCTTTGATCTGATGTCAAAGTTTTGTCTTTTCCATCTACAATGGTCTCTGCTGGTTCTGGGGAATGATTTGAGAATTCTACCCACACTTCGGCCTCTGGGTTCTTGGTAGTGGAGTCAAACCCTCCTTCCTCTCGCACAGTAAGAAGGGCTGGGGCAGTCCCCTTCCTGACTATCCCTCCATATACTGCTGAATAAGTACACCCTCGGCTATTTGGCATAAGCCCAATGTCTGCTAATTTTCCTTTCTCCAAATTGTCCCTCACCACCTGTGGGACTGGTCTGTATTGCGCATGGTGACAAATAGGAAGTATAACTCTAACTAGGTCTAGGGGAATATGCATCCCTTTATACTCTGCCCACTTGTTAGGGGCTTTCTCTCCCAGGTGTCCACATTTTTGGAAGCCCACTTAGCCATTCCCACCAAATCAGAATCCTGCGTTGTCACCTCTGTCTCTCAGATTTTGATTTTTTTTGTCTGCAAGGGAATTAAACCATCATTCTAGTGAAGTTATGGGATAACGGGCATCTACATGATATACAGTGACTGCACTTTGTTGTAATATTTCCCAAATCTCTTGCCACCACTCCTTACCCCACTTCACTGGGGACTCCTGTATCTCAGACACATCCTGTAACACCCCTGTATTTTCCACTGGGATCTGCACAACCTGCTCATGAAACACTGCAGTTTCTACCTGTATGTACCACTTCCATTTAATCACATTTGCTTCTTCTGCATGCCCTGTTCTGTGTGACTTAGGGGAACTCATCACCCATTGCATTAGAGACATTTCAAGTCTCAAACTCACATTGTGCCTTATTGTCATCTGCCCATTGTCTATCAGAGCACAATAATGCAAATGTATCTGTCTAGTGTCTATCAGAGTACAATAACACACAAATAACAGTTTTTCAAAGGGAGTATACCACTCTCTAACATCTGGCAATGTTTTAGTCTAAAATCCCAGGAGCACCCTCTTCTTTCCTTGTTTTTCCCTCATACTCCAGTTGGCATACTGCCCCTGAACTGTCACATGTAACTCAATGTCTCCTTTCTGTATTGATATAAATGCAAAACAGGGGGGTCATTGTTCCTAGAGAGAAAAAGAGGAGGTATATGTAGGCTGAACAAGATTTGGGCACATGAAGAATGGCAGTCAGCAAGACTGTTTCATGTTGCCTTCACACATCCCAAGGGATGTCATGCTTCATCATAGGGCTGTTGCCCTCGTTGGGCCGGCGCTGCAATGCCCAATAGGTCCCCCACAGGGTCACTTTGGTGGAGATCTTTTTTTTGTATGCTGTGTGATGAGTGCAAGAGAGAGTCTAAGTGGGGTGGTGTTGAATGTGCTGTGATGTGAGTTAAAACTGATCGGGGATGTCGCCAAACCTTTAATAAATGGACTCCCTTGTCAGATAAAAAAACATTATAGGTTAGTGCTACTAACTGGGTCATAAAGTACCAGAGTAGCATGGTGTTTGTACCCTCAATAGGGTCCAACTCTAGTCAACATCTGACAAGGGAGTCTATTTATTAAAGGTTTGGCGACATCCTGATCAGTTTTAACTCGCATCACAGCACATTCAACACCACTCCACTTAGACTCTCTCTTGCACTCATCATACGGCATACAAAAATCTCCGCCAAAGTGACCTTTCGGGGGACCCTTGGGCATTGCAGCACGGGCCTAACAAGGAGCAACAGCCCTTTAATGAAGCATGACATCCCTTGGGATTTGTGAGGGCAACATGAAACAGTCTTGCTGACTGCCATTCTTCATGTGCCCAAATCTTGTTCAGCCTACTCATACCTCCTCTTTTTCTCTCTAGGAACAGTGACCCCACTCTTTTGCATTTATATCAATACTGAAAGGAGCACAGGCACTGGACCTTTTTCTAGCTCCTCGTCCCCCCCTCCTTTCTCTGGGAATCGTTTTGATAGATCCTCTCTGTATTAGCCACACATCTAAAGCATACTGTGTAGCTTCTTTTGCTGATTCAAAAGCATATTGCGACTGCTTTCCCCACTTTGAATCATGTTTAAAAATAGCACTTTTCATCATCTCTGCCTTAAGTCTCTGCATAGCGTCTTTCAATGTAAAGCAAGGTTTGTCATTTACTGGCCAGTCTTACTTTTGACGGTACCCAGCAACTGCTAATTGTAACAGACTGATTTGATTATCTTCTCTGTAATTTCTAATTGTTCCTGTACAATGGAGTCAAGGGTAAGTGCGCAAAACTGTGCCACATTTTCTCGGTTTAACATCACTTCAGAGGCTTCTAAATAAAACGAACGCACTAGCCACGTTAGCAAAGCCTTCCCTGGTTTCTGTGGAAATTTGTCCAAAATGTCATTAATCTTTTTTGGAGTAAAGTCCTCCAGTGAATTAATTAAAACCTCCTGTGGACATTGTGGATTAACCTGCAGCTTTCGTTGAACAACATTCCTGTATTGCGACTCACTCTGGCAATCTGAAAAGTCTGGTAATCTACACTGTGCCACACACATAGCATCTCACCTTTGTACTGTCTGGTACATTTCCAGTTTATCTTTTTATGATTTGTTTTCACACATTAATATATTAGAATTCTTGTTAACTTCAACCAACTGCTGCTGTATTTGATCACGTTCTTTTTCTAATTGCACACATTTTTCATACATGCTACGAAAAGAACTCAAAATAATCCAACCTTTTCTCCCTGAAGTGCTAAGCTCTTTCTCCTCTTCAAATGAAACGTTTTGCAAACATTTAAATATCTGTGCTTGCCCCTCGTCTGTTAAACATGCATAAGAGGCATCTTCCCACCCAATAGCTCAGCTGCCATCTGTGAATCTGCAACTGAAAACATTGTCTTTTTGGAAAACATTTTTCTCCTTTCTCTTTTAAAATCGTACCCCACTCCTGGTACCAAAATGTCTTGCTTTACACTCCCAAATAAAAGAAATTCGGCACTCCCAAGGAGAGGCACTTGGTAAAACAAAAAAAAGCACCTGGAAAGGAGGCTTCTCACTCGCCAAATGAGGCAAATCAAAAGGCAGATTCAAAATAAAGTGTTGGGTTTTATTAATGCAACACACTAACAGAAAGAGTTTCCCCAGATGTCAAATGAAACTGGTAAAACAACATGCAAATGTTTATATATGTGTGTACTAGCAAGTAATAAAACACTCAAAAGTATAATAATGGAACATTCACAAGTCAAATAATAATAACGGAACAAAACATAAGCAGATAACACAAGCAAATAATAATAATGGAACATTTACAAGTAAAATGCAAGGGAGCAAAACATAAGCAGATAATAATGGACGTCCAATGCAAGAAACAAGCACTGTCAAATGAAAGGCTCAAATATAAAGAACATATATACACAACATGAAAACATCACAAAGCAATAAAACTCATAACTCATGCGTCACTTTTGAGTCCATCATTCTGGTCCGCTCGACTGGGAAGCCCTTTCAGTCAGTCACCCAGAAGTCTCAATGGGACAGCAACACTTTCTCGTGATGATGCGTCCATCTCACATTTCTCTTCCATGCTTTCAAACGCACATCTCACACGGTCTGTTCCAAGCAAGGCTCTGTGCTGTGAAAAAAGTAAACAATCCTACTCTGAAGCTGCAAGGAGACACGAAATGTAATCACAAGTCAAAATGCAAGAGCACAAAAATGATGTCGTACATTTAAGATGGAGTAAGTTAAAACACAGAGGGGCATATTATCAAGGAATTAGCTATAATTATCGCTAACCGCGCTTAGCGCGAATTGTTTTAACGCCGCCTATCGCTGGAAAATATCGCTGAGATAACACGTTTATCTCCATAGCGATAAATTTCCAGCGATAGCGGCAAAATGTGAGAATATCGCTGGAAAAGCAGCGATATTCTCGCATTAACGCAGGGATGGATTTAGCCTGACAATCCACCTCCTATACTTTAAACAGGTAAGTCATACTCAGTAGCAGGTGTTAAAATCTAGCGATAAACGCGCTTAGCGCGATTTATTTTATCGCTTCGCCTGCCTTGTTAATAGGGGTTAGTTGTGTCAGCGACTGTTTTCAGTCGCTTTTAGTGGGGAACGCCTACCTTGCATGTCATTAGCGATAATTATCGCTGGCATGCAAGGCAATGGTAAAACCGGCCGCTAACGCCTGAAAGCTGTCGCTAACGCCTGTTAGTGACAGCTTGCTGATAGGGCGATAAAATTATCGCCGCTTTAGCGGCAAAAAGTGCAGCTAAAGCGGCGATAAAGCCCTTGATAATATGCCCCAGAGTCAATTAAAACGCTTATAGTCGAAGGTCATCACATGATCCCACAATGCACACAAAAGCATATATCACTACACCCTTCCACCTCTCTAGTCGGATGCACCATGGACTTTAATGCATTTTTCACCATCATGCACCACAAACTATCAGAATTTGCCAGTGTTCTAGCACCATGTGACCTTGTTCAGAGTGCGCATTTGGTCATACTTAAAAGGTCACTCAGGCTCCAAGTGGGCGAGATTTCACACTCTCTCAACTTGTCACTATCCAGGACAAAATGCCCATCCTGTAAGATGGAGGTAGGGCAGCAACTACAACTGGAGTCTCCCTTGCACTTTGGGAATGGCATCCACATCATAGTGTAAGCTGAGGAACTGATGAAAAATGTTTACTGATTTTGAAACACACTATTACACATTTGTGGGCATTAGGAAACAGTACATACTGTAGAACCTCACCAGAAGGAATAGTTTGGTCACTGTTAGGAGAATGTGAGGTTCTGGAGGACTTTTGTCTGGTGCCAAAGGTCCCCTGTGTGACAGGACATTAATTTGCCCTGTTCCCCCAGGCTGGTCTTGTGACAAATCCCGGTCACCGGCAAGTCTTCCTCTTCATCTTTTAAAAGATACTCTCCAACCTTGACTGACTTTTCTTGTTCTCGGATCTGACCTATCAATGTAATAAATACATTCAATGATGTTTTGATGAGAGGGACAGCAAAGGTGGATATTCCAACGCCTATAGTCTCAACAACAGCATCTGTAATTTTTTAGATCCTTTGTTACCAATTCACAGCAAGGCCTTTGCTTCATCTTGGGTTTTTGGAACCTGGCATTGGACTCTTCCCCACACAAGCTTCCATCAAGGCAACTGCAGCAAGGCTACACAAGAAATACAAGACCCCTGATCAGAATCATCTTTTTCTAAGAACATGCCCTCAACCAGATTCGGTGATTGTGTTGACAGTAAGGAAATACTACTCTACTTCCACAGTCACTCCTCAAAAAAAAGAAAAATGCCTGAATTCTGTTTAGAGGAAAATGTGTGGCACCGCTCCTACTGCCATGAAAGCTGTTGGTGCAGTAGCTTTACTTGACTGATATGGCAGATGTCTGTGGGATTCATTACAACGCTTGTCTGACACCCTCCCTCGAGAACACAGAGGATTTTCAGAAGGTTTTATGAGACTGAAAAATGGCCTAAAATCCAAACATAAGTGCAGCTGTGGATTCCTCTGACTTTGCCGCTCCTGGCTACTGTAATGGTTTAGCCATGCGATGGTCATTGTGACTGAGGCCTAGAGGCATAAAACCTAAGCCCAGCAGTGTACCATAAACCTGCCTTCTTCTGGCACTACGTTTTTTTCATTCTGATGGGGAAATGCTGCAAATGATGTCAGAGATAGAGACTTTTAAGAATTTAGATTTAAAAAAAAAAAAACAAGAAATACAGGAAGCATTGCAGGGCTTGCAATCACTGATACCTTCCTTAAAAGGGTTTCAACTCCTCAGTTGTCTCTGCATCAGCAACCACAGCTGCACAATTGCACCAACATAAGATGAGGCAAAGGCAGCCGGCTACCCTCAGCGGCTGCAGCAAAACCAACAGTGTCTTATCCCTTCCAGCCTCTTCCGTATGCCAGTCCTGTAGGGCAAAGCTTCATGAAGCTTCTGCAAGAGTGGCACAGCATCAAAAAAAGACAGGTTGGGTGCTGAACATTGTGCAACATGGCTATTGTCTGAGATTTATGTAGTCTCCTCCAGTCATTCCTCCAAAGGAGTCTTCCCAATTCCAACTGGAGAAACCAACAAGAGGTCACCACACTTCTGAAGAAAGAAGCAGTCCCATCTTCCCAAACAGGAAGGAGAATACATTCCTTTTACTTTCTTCTTTGATAAAAAAGGACCCACATTTTTTTTTAACCACTCTTGAAAATAGCCAATGAATGAATCAACTGGAAAACATTCCAATTGCTGGCTCGTCACTAAATATACTTTCAGCTCAGACAAGAAGATTGGTAAATGCAACAGACATTCAGGACACACACTTTCATATTCCAATAATACAGAAACACCGATAGTTCCTGACGTTTATTGTTGGAAATCATCACTATCTGTACAAGGTCCTTCAATTCGGTCTCAGATTCACCCAAAAGACATTCTCAACATGCACTGAGGTCGTAGTTGCCCATCTGAGAAGACAGAATTTTCATCTACCCATACATGGATGATTTGCTGCCAAAAGTGCCAACGCCCTAAAAAGTCTTTTCTCATTTCCAGACAACTCTATACATTCTAAATAATCTGGGACTGCGAGTCAACCAAGTAAAGTCCACGCAAAGTTCACTTCGAAGCCAGTTCGGTCCACTCACTACTTATGAGCAGTGCTAGCTATACAAGTGGCAAAACTGTATTTTTCATCGCAGAGACATTTATCTATCTGTCTGAATGTTTAAAACTTCTGAAGACTTCACAAGTGATGGCTCGCTAAATCGTTTCACTCACAGGATCCATGGCATCCTGCATTTTTCTAGTACCTGGTCTTCACATTACGCCCTTCCAGCAGTTTCTGGATGATGAGTGGTGCCAGTACTCCAACAGCTGGGAATGCATATTACCTCTAACTCTATTGCAATTCAGTCATTTATGTGGTGGTGCAAAGCATAAAATCTTTTCAAAAGGAGTTCCATTTCATCAAGACATGCCAACTTGGACAACCACAAACAGAACGTCTCTCTGATTGGGTGGGTAGATTATACTGTTCATCTACAAGTACAACATACATGGTCTGACAAAGAGAATCTGTACTGTACCATATCAACCTGATGGAGTTGAGAGCGGTCTACCTGGCTCTCAAATCTTTTCTTCCAACAATAAAGACCAATTATTTGCTTGTTCAAACAGACAATACAGCAACCATGAATTGCCTGAACAAGCAGGGAGGGACAAGATCCCGATTGCTGTCTCTTGAAGCTCAAGCAATTTGGAAATGGCTCATAACCAGAGACCTGCAAATCATTGTGGTTCAACTCCCAGGTGCCCAGAAGCTGACTCCCTCAGCAGGATTATCCAAGAAAACCACAAGTGGATCATAAATGGTGAAGTGCTTTGCTTCATCTTCAACGCCTGGGATATCCACGATTAGATTTGTTTGCAGATGCAGAAAACAGGAAATGCCTCGAACCGATTCATAGGGCACTTTGCAGCAGTTTGTGGAAGACTGCTTTCTCAGTGGCAATCATATTTGCATGCAGAGTTAGTGAAATGGAGGCCTTCTATTCTCTCCACCCCTACACTCTTCAATAGGGATAAGGTGGTGATGAAGGAGCACCCACTTTTTCTTCCCAAGGTGGTGTCTGATTTTCATTTTAGTCTATTTCTCTTCCTACATTTTTTCAAAATCCTTCCACTCCTACTGAAAGGTCCTCACACTCTTGGTATGTTAGGAGGCTTCTCAAATTTTAACTTGATAAAAATGAAAGACATCCTTACGTCTGACTCTGTTTGTAAATTATATACCTATTCGTACATGCTTGCCCATTTCCAGATGGATTGTCTGTTGTATTCTTCTCCTTTATCTGAAAGTGGATATGTTTTTACCAGGTAAACCCAAGGCCCATTTTACTTGCAACAAAGCTGCAGCAACTCCTTTCTTAAGTAATATTCTTCTCTGTAAGTCAGCCATGTAGCGCTCAATATATACTTTCACAAGACACTATTGCCTAGATTCAGTTTCCAGAGTAGATCCCCAGGTTGTTCAAACTTCTTGGAGGAATCTTGTTGCACAGGTCCAAATATGTTTTCTTTTTTCCACCACCTGATGTGAGATGGGTTTGGTATTCTATTCAGTGCTTATGATTTTCAGTAGAGACCCCCTGAAAGGGAAGGAACAATTGCTTACCTGGATTCCTAGTTCTCCTTCATGGAAATCTCCATTGAAATCCATTTCGTATGAATTCAATGGAGATTCCCCTCAAGCAACTTTTCTTTTCAGGCACAGGACAAGTCTTAGGATTTTTAAAAATGGTTTATCTGTTCCAGCCTTTCATACTAGTACCCGGTGGGCTATGAATTAAAATGTATTGCCATAAGTGTGCTATTAGGCACTCATTTATATAAAAAAAAAATCAACATCAGTGCCCTGCACATTTTATTGTTGTCCCCTGGCTTGCATTGAGACAGAAATTGTTATTACATTGGATTCTCAAAAATCTGAATCTTCTACAAATGTGGCATGCACAACATTGCAACAGGCAAACGTTCAGGACAATTGGTTCATTAGGCGCAGAGAGTACACGTCTTCCCTAATAACTTAAACATCTCCTTGAAATATGGCCTATGAACGTCTGCTCAAAATACAGTTACAAATTAAATGACATCCCATTAGTGACGTTGTATGATGTGGCATCAGCAGCCCACATTGTTGGAAGGTTCCCATTCCCTTTCATGGCAAAGCACCTAATATAAGATAATTTACCTATTCTAGGACCATATCACCTAGTGGGTCATTTGTGATCAGTAGAGAAGAAGCCTGCTGATCCTCTGCATGTTGATATGCCGGTGACCATTAGTATTTTGCTCTTCCTTTACGAGAACAGCCTTCTTGGTTGGGTTTTTTTTGTTGCAGATTTTATATAGCGCGAACACGACCCGAAGGTATTGGAGCGCTTTACATGAGCACCGGTTACGTTACACAAGAATACATTCATGTTTTTGGTGGGCACGGGGAGATTAAGTGATTTGCCCAGAATCACAGGAAATGGACGCGACCCCGAGGCTCGAACCTTGGTTTCCAGCTCCAAAGTCGGCAATCTAGCAGCCAGATCACATCCTCTCCCTGAGTTCAAGGAAGCATTCTCTTTGGCCCTCATTTCCGCTAGCTCACAGTTTATACTCGTTGCTATTCTTCCAGGGAGTTTTGAGTATTCAGTAAGTACCTTACTAAATACCAAATCAAGCGAAAAGGATTTTACTGGTAAATCCTTAAATTCCCTTTCAAAATATCACTGTGCTTTTCTTGGATCGTGGGATTCTTTTTTTTAACCATCTTTGAGGACGGTTTTCGTTTTTTTACCTGATACAGTAGCATGGACATAAAGATACCTAATAAATACATCGTTTTCTTCTGTTTTTACAATTCAAACTTTGCAACTTCAAACATAACTGACTCTGATCCTATACAAACCGTTATGTGCATATTGTAGCGGTGGCTGCAGGCGTACGAGTGTGATGGGGTGGTACATGGTTGGATGTGGCGCTGGTCTTGGATGGATAGGGGGGCTTGTCTGCATGTGTGGGGGGGGTGTACTGTCATGCTCGTCTTGGCCTATGGTGTCATCTTCTGGTTCAGCTTGGAACATGAACAATAACTCCTTTCAAGCGGCTGAAATGGGGCGCCTCCACAATCCCTGCATCTCTTCACCCTGTAATGCATTGCACTCCACTGCGCCCCAGTGAATCACCTTGGTTTGCCAGTGTGCTGTACCCAGTAATAATGGGGCTTTCCATCTCATTGTGATTGTGAGTCTAGCGTGGAGCAAAGCTAAGTCGATGAAGTGGGCGGTCACACCTCCCACCTTCCTGCGCTTGTAGAGTCCTAGTAGGCAACTGTCGAAATGATGTTGCTGTTGACGGCCTGTTGTCTCTGTGATGGCCCTGCAGACCTCTTCCCAGAATGATCGGGCAACAGGACAGTCATAGAACTCGTGCAGCATATCTGCCGTAAGGGTGTGACATCATGGGCACTTGGGTGACACTGTGGATACATTTTGTGGAGTCTGGCCAGGGTTAGGTAAGCTCTGTATAAGGTCTTGTGGTGTATAAATTGAAATCTTGCATTACATAAGACGTTTCACTGGTAAATGAGACTCCTACCCTTTCTTTGGAGGTAAGGAGATGACCTATGTCTTGCTACAATTTCCGACAGAGGGGGGCTAGTGGGTTGGGGGTTCTATGCGGTATGACTCTAGCTATCCATGAGATGAATCTTTGCCTTACACCCATTGTGTACAGCACCTGCAGCAGGGGATGAGCTGTTGGTTCAGTAGCAGTGATCCTCCAGAGTCATTCCAGTTCCGCTGTTAGTCACGTGTGTGTCAGGAACGTTCCCGCCACGAGACCAATCTGTTCAGTCAGCTGGCCGAATGGAATCATGGCACAATCCAGGAAAGAGGTGCCGAGTGTCTCTACTCCCAGGGACTTCCAAAGCTCCACTCTCTCTTGGCCAGTCATGTCTCCAAAGGGTCATATTGACCGCAGGGGGATTTCTAGCGCATATGGTGTTGTATCAGGAGATCCTCTCAGTGTGCGACGGTAGCTAGTATATGCAACACGAAGTCGTTTATTAGAGGCTGCCAGTGGTGTCGCCTTTGGCAGTAATAGTTCTCGCGTTAGACTCAAGGTGTTGGGTCCACCTCCTGGGCACACCTCTACAAAGTTGCACCCTGATAACCATCGGGCTGGCCACCGAAGCTGCGCTGCGAGGTAATAGTGCTCAAATATTGGGGCCCCCAGTCGTACGTGGTCAGTCGAAAGCTGCAATTCAGCCCAGGTCACTCTGCGCCTCTCTTTATTCCATACGAGGTCGCCCAACATTTTGTTTAGTAGATGGAGCTTACTGTGAGGAATCGGTAAGTTAGTAAAGTGGTATAGTAGTCTCAGCAGCATGACCATTTTAGAGAGTGCAACTCGGGCTTGCACTGTAAGAGGGAGAGAGCACCAGAAGGCTATTTGGGCCCATAGAGAAGAGATCGTCTTCATGAGGTTGCCATCTACTAGGTTGCAAACTGTGTTTAAGATGTGGGAGCCCAGATATCTAAATGTGCGGGGTTCCCATGTAATTGTTCGGACGCCGACCAGCATGTCATGTGGCGGGCACTCAGGGTGCAATGGTAACAAACAGGTCTCGGACCAATTGCATCACAACCCTGCTTTAAAATTGCTCAGTATTTGTGTTATGTCTACTGTGCCGGCCCATATGTGCTTAAGATATATGAGGACATTGTCAACATAAAGAGAGACAGCATGTTTCTCCCTGTTAAGCGGTATACCCCAGCATCTCCCAGGTTGTCAAAGCCGCTGTGCAAGAGGCTCCATTGCCAGGGCGAAAAGTAATGGTGAGAGGTGGCATTCTTAGTGTGTCCCACAGTTAATCGGAAATGAGTCGGAATGAGCTGCCCTAATTTCACTCTGCCCACTGGTTCTGTGTAGAGGAGCTTGATCATCTGAGTTTTTCCAATGCGTATTGTTTCCAGTACCGGGAACATATATTCGCTATCTAGCGTATCAAATGCCTTTTCAAGGTCTAAAACCTAGCAGGCAGAGTAGGGCCATCGGAGCTGGGCTTCTTCAAGTATCCTATACAGCCTACGGATGTTAAGGGATGTAGATCTGCCCGGTATGAATCCATTTCAGTCCAAATGGACAAGGTCAGGCATGTGTTCCATCAGTCTTGTTGCTAGGATTTTACTGAATATTTTGTAGTCGCATCCCATCATGGATAATGGTCTATAAGAGGCGACTTCAAGGGGGTTTCCTTCCCGGTTTGGGAAGGTATATCAAAAGCGCCTCACGCATGGATGGTAGCAATAGTCTCTAAGCTAGGACAGAGGTATAGAGTTTGATCAGCTTCGAGACCAGGAGAGCTTTGTATGATTTATAAAACTCAATAGGTAGACAACTGAGTCCCCAGGTCTTAAATGTGGGAGAATCGCGCCTAGCACGCTGACTTTCTTGTTCTGTGATTAGGCTATCTAGGGCGGCCCTCTGCGCATCTATCACCACTTGCAATGTGACAGTAGGGAGAAACTCCTCTATTCTGTGGTGCCTCAGTGCTGACATGGGATTGTACAGCACTTGGTAGTGTTCACAAAATACTCTATGTATTTTGTCCTGGGAACACGCTATAGCCCCGAGTGAGCTATGGATAACTGTCGCTGGTGTAGCAGGTGATTCACACCATAGTAGCCATGCCAGTAAGCGGCCTGGCTTGTCTTCTTCTATGTGCATCTTGATTTGCTATGCCTTAAAGTCTATGCACCGCTGTGATTCGAGCAGTTGAGCATGGCGGTCCCTCGCCTCCACCAGTCTGATTCTTGGATCATTGCCTTTACTATTTATCATGTAGGTGAATGCATTTACGTTGGTGTTGGGTCTTTATAGAGGACTCCATAGTGCAAAGGAAGAAGATTGGTACAGGGATGGGAGGGCAATGGCGAACCATGCAAAGATCTGATGTTAAGAATGTGACCCTTGCATTGAACCAGAGATTCAGCTTCATTGACGTCTGTAGGGGAGGCAGAGGTACAGTAGACCAACTATAGATGGCTGAACAGAATGTGAGGATTTTGAATCTGTAAGAGAACAGTCTAAGGAGGCGGCTGTCAGTACAACCTGGCCTACCAAGTAGAAGCGTGCTAACCAGAGCATTGTCGGAGTGGAAAGGGAGGTCAGATTGGATTTGAGTTGAATGTGGACATCTCTCTATCTTACTTCCTGCACTTCTCAACTCTAAATCCTGTCTTAAGAAAATTCAAGGGCAAAAGATTATGGTTAAGTCCGAATGTTTCCAATAACATTTCAGGGGGATATTAGTTTTTCCATCTTTCATAGATTCACATGCTTGAATCTTCCCCATCGTCATGGTGGGAGTCCCATGATAACAGTAATATAAGCAGTGTTAAAGCATTAGCATTAAACCCCATTGAAAACAACAGACATTGGTAGCGAGTTCACATTGTTTTAAAACATCTAATGTTCAACCAGTTAGAGCAGAGACCCAGAAGCACTCATCCCCTGCAGAGGTATCATACCTCAGATTTCTTAATGCACGCCGTGTGTTAGGGAGTCTCCCTGAGCTCTGCTCAGTCACAGTGTATAAGATCTCAACCTGACAGCTCTCCAAACGACTTTCCAACCTCGAAGGCAACATCTGAGGTACACTTTGTAGGTATTATTCCCTAATTTTACCATGTCTGAGGGATCCAAAAAGAGGCTTTTCAGGCCTTGTAAGTCCTGTGGTAAATCAAGACTCTTCTCTGAGGAGCCTCACAAGGAATGTTTGTACTGCCTCTCTCCTCGTCACAAACCAAAGGAGTGCAAGTACTATCACACTTTCTCAGGTAAGACCCCTAAAGATCATGAGGTGAAACTGCTTCTTTGACTGTAGAAAAAGAAAGCCTAGTCTGAATCTGAGTCGGAGTGTGAAGAAAGAGGACACTCTCCAAAGAAATGAGAAAATGAGGGCTCCTCCTCATCTGAAAAGAGCTCTAAGATGGCTACATCCCATAGTAGGGGGGCCAGTGCTGGGAGGTCCAAAAACAGAGAACCTGCTGGACCTTCTCCCTCTCACAGAAGTTCTGCCTCCACACCTCCATCTGCTCCTGTTACTCCATTCAAGGAGCCATCGACAAAGTCTGTCCGTCTGCGGATTTGTCTACGAGAATCATCCCGTCTGCGGTATCGACGGCGTCTCAGGTATCCCCTGCTATTCCTGTGACTACTGTAACATCTACAATGCTGACAACCCAGGACAACGAAGACCGTATCTTTGTCGTCGATGAAGACTCAGATGACTGCATCGTCGACAAGACCGTCTCCGATGGCACGGATTTCGACAGCAGCTCCTTCAATGCCCTCAGCTACATCCCAAGTCCTTCCATCAACGAGAATTCCATCCGGGGCTACATCGACTGCACCGTTGAAAGCAGTAAAAGATGCTTTGTTTATTTCAGACAAGGGCATTCCTACACCTATGCCCACATGACATTTCAAAGGTTTCACCTTTACATCCAGTGCGCCTACTAGAGATGCAGGAATCAGGGGATGAAGGTCTCTTTGGGCCAACATATAGCCCTTCTCAGTTAAATGTGAAATGCCAAGAAACTGAGGATGAGGATGTCGAACAAGGTCCTTCTACTTATCTGAAGGGTGACCTTTCTTTTTGTCACCGAGGCCAGTTATTGGCTCAGGAGTACGACACCTTCCAAGAACACTACCCATAAGAGGAGCCTGACGAGGAGCAGCATCAGATGTAGGGGGTTGCTATTGTGGTCCCTATCTCTTTGGTCACAGATTTGTGCATGATATTGAACGATTATTATAGAAGATTTCCCGAGGCCAGTGCCCCGACACAGCAAAGTTCAAGGCGTCCCAATGTTCCAGAGACAGTATCTCTTCCAAGGAGCCCTATCACACCACAACAAAGGGAAAGACCTGGGCTACCACCTGTTACAATTGGAGACTCATTAGCGGATACCGATGGTGACCAACAGCCTGAGGAAGGGGAAAACCCCTCTGATTCTGCAGAGAATCACCCAAAATGGGACGATTGCATAGCACCACTATCTGCTTCGCCTACTCCACCTCCGGCAGATTCGTCTACAGCAGATATTGCTGGCTTTCATGATATGCTGGAAAGAGCGTCCATGTGTTCCAATCTACCTCTCCCGGTTTAGCAAACCGAGTGCTTTCTTTATGAATTTAAAGTTGCTGCTTAGTGTACTGTAAGATCTATTCCCATTGTTGACTACATCTGGAAGGAGGGATTGAAATAGATGAAAGCACCAGCTTCAGTGACTGCTGTTGTTTCAAAGCTGGACAACAAGAAATATAAGGCTCCTGACAATTCACCAAATTGCCTTATAGGTCAGCCTCATCCTGATTCTGTAATAATGCAAGCAGCACAACAACAGACTTCGTATCCTCCTTCCCCTTGCACAGCCCCTCCTGTTAACAAGGGTCACAGACTGGACAATATTGGGAAGCAATTTTCGACCTTGGCTGCCAAATTTATCCCGCCTTCTAATGACCGTCAGATGTGGTCTGACCAATCAGCGTTCCTGGAATATCTCCCTGAGGACAAGAGCAATGATGCTGGAGAAATGCTGATGGAAGGGGAAAAGGCTTCTTCGGAAATCATTGACGCAGCCAAGAACATTTCTTCCACTGCCTTTCGACAGATGGCAGGGGCGGCCTTCCTGCATCACCAAGGGTAGCTGAAAGCAGTGTCGTTTTGCCCACAAGTGCAGGCAAAAATCCTGGACATGTCGTTTGATGGGAAAACATGTTTGGAAAACATGGGGATGATGCCTTGCAGTTCATAAAATCGGACACAGGGACTGCTCCTATACTGGGTTCTCTACAGCAGCGACGCTTTCAAACCTTTTGAGGGGGCAGGGACAATTTACTTCTTGAGTGCCATTTTAGCAAAGTAGGTATTCCCAGCAAGGTTCCTGACCCTCATACTCTTCTTAGCAACCATACAGGACAACCACAGCATCCTCATACTCTAGACAGCTAACACGTAGACATCCTCTGGCCAGGAGAAAGTCGCAGTGTGAAAGGCAGCGAGTCTTCTAAGACCCTCAATGCTGCCCGGTGCAGGGTTCCACCTCTAATTCACTTTGGGTTCGCTATCAAAATAATGAGGCAAGGCGTGGAAACTGGAAGACAAGAAAGAGGTTTATTATTTCTCATGAGGAGATCACGTCAACTGAGACACCGGGATGTCTGAGGGAGGTGTTCTGCTGACAACTCCCTTGGCTCTTCCTTTTATACAGGTTTGACACAATGCATTTGTTTGATCAACATGGTTACAAAAGCTTGGGGTCCCCGCCCCGGGCAGGTTGTCACACAAGCCCAACAGTAATTCTCTTCCCATCCAGGTCAAACAGACAATCTTATCTTGCAGCTGGACCTTGCTTCAGGGTCTAAAACATGTGAGACCGGTCAGATCTAAGAGTCCGTTCTGTTGATAAAAACAGGTCCCATTGTTGGTAACAACAAGTCTTGCTGTTTGCAGTGCAATAAATCATGTTGCAAGAGTCTTTTTGGTGTTTGGAACCTGTTTGTGTAACTAGGTGTAGTGAAGGGTAGAGCGTCCAAAGGCTTGTCTGAAAACAGGGATGAGAGGAAAAACGAGTTTGTGGCAGCAAGTGGCGCTGAGGTTTGTTGTGGCAATAGAGTTTATAGCCCCCAGCACACATACCAGGTCGGTCAGAGGGTCAGAGGGATGCTAGTAAGGGCAGGGTGAAACAAAGGTGACCAACAGAGTACAAAATGGCTGTGATAGATTAAAATGACTGCAACTTATGTGCACATAGATTCCACCAGACAAGATGGCGCAGGTAATGTTCATGATTATTGTTTTGCTTTTAACAGTGGCCCCTTTGAACATAACTAGCCAGCTTGTCAGTCTATTTCGATCTTCATAATGTCCCGTATCTCTTGATCATACATTACTCTCATTTTTGTTAGCTGAGTGTCCATAGTCTTAGGGTGCAAGGTAGTTATGCAAACATAACACAAAGGTGGTATACAGTGTATACCCAAACAACAACCACATATTGTCAACACTGGGACCAAGAGAATCATTGATATTTTCCAACCCCACTCCTTCAAGATGCCCCAAAGCCAACTTCCAATTGTCCAAGTCTCTGATCCTTGATGAATTTCTGAAGATAGTCTATGGAGATGTTCGATTGCTTCATAGACAGAAGGTGAATTATCAGGCTGCGTCGAGGAACTGTGATGAGGCAGAGTCTGCTTGATCAATGTCTTTAGAACGCTTTTCTCGATGATGCTCTGCAGGGGCTGTGTAGGTTGGTGGCAAAACAAAGGCGATGTAGCATGTGCCCCCCAGTTTCTTGGGAGCCAGGTGTAGGCTTTGGTTCCACAAACAAAGTACATATTGGGTGATGCAACAAGCACTGGGGGTTGGCAGTGTTCAAAGTCCCCACAATGCTACAGGTGCTGTGACCCACATTCTCAGTCCCACGGCCTTCAATGCATACAAGGCCAGAGACGTTCACCACAGATAGGGCCACAGTCAGTGTTGCAGCAGTTCTTTTCTTCAGGTAGGAAAATGTGGCTCTGTTAGGATTATTGAACACTTGCATTTCCACTCGTTCTTCGGAGGGGACATTAATCTGGAATGTCGCATTGAAGGTGTGAGGGCAGAAGGGGGCGGCTGTCGTACCTGTTTTGTTTCGCCAGAACTCGTTGTAGAACTGGGCGATTGTTCCGTCGGAAGTGGCATTGTCTTTGTAACTTTCTTGTAGGAGCATCATCCAGGCAAGGCAAGATCCGTGAATAGAAAAGGGCGAAGGGATGAAAGGGATGGAATGTTCAGTGGCATGTGGTAACAGCCCACAGACCCAACAGTTGGTAGCATTGGTGGCAAGATTGTGTTGGTGCAACATCTGCACGAAAGAATTATTCCAGAATTCTTTGCGTCGTTCTCGGAGATGTGGCGGTAGTGATACCAGGTAGTGTTCTTTCTTGGTGGTTGGTTGCATGGTGGGTGACAATGTTCTGTATGCAGGTGCATTCTCTTCAATGATCCAGAGTGCGACCATTAGCAGGAGACAGGTGAGAAATGCGGCTACAAGTGCAATTGTCTTTGTGCTGTGCAGGTTAGCAGTCTTGGTGTCTTTGCGGTGGTTTTGCAGGTGTTCAGTTTCTTCCATCATCTTCGAGGAGCTCAACAACTGTTAGGACCACAGACTTTTGTCTGGCGCTTTCCTGGTAGCGTTGTTTGACTGTGCTACCGATCTGAGACCTTGACTCAGTTAGTGGCCTGGTCGTTGGAGCTCCCTCCTTTCGTCGATCTTAGGTTGTACCCTTTCCTGGATGGCACCGTGGGGTCGGGAAATTCTGATAGTTCGAGGGTGTCTTCTTGTGGGTAGCAACTCAGAGCTGGTCGGTCTCTCGCGAGTACTTCCTCTTGCACCTCCACCCCTTCACAGGTTGCCAGGGTTGGAGGGACTCGTTTGCAGTGATGGGCATGCAGCCAGTTTCTTTTTCCTTGCACTCGGAGGGCAGTTCGGGTGGTGATCAGGACTTGCCAGGGGCCCGTCCACCTAGGCTCCAGATTCTTCGTTCTTTGGAAGTTGCGAATTAATATATGGTCGCCTGGCTTTATTTCATGTCCCGGGCCCCTGGATACGTCAGGCAAAGCTTGCTGCACCTGTTGGTGGATAATTGTTAGCTCGTTTGTCAATTTATGCAAGTAATCTGCGTAGTTCTGTCTCCTGCCGTGGCTCGGGCAGTAACGTCTGCTAGTGCATTTCCCTGTCCAATGAGATCAGTCACTTTCCTATGTGCTTGGCATTTTATCACTGCTAACTTCTTGGGGAGGAGGACTGCTTGCGTCAAGGCGGAGACTAAATCTCCATGCAGGATGGGTGTACCGTGTGAAGTCAGGAACCCTCTTTCTTTCCATAAGATCCCAAAATGGTGAACCACCCCGAAGGCATATTGGCTGTCGGTGTATATGTTAACTGTCGTGTCAGTCGCTAAGATCGGTCGGGACAAAGGGTTGGTGGAGGGCGTACCGTCAAATCCTATTGAGGTCACATGTGAGCCTGACAAGGGTGCCCTTGGAATCAGTTGTTTGGATAGTGCACTACGTGTTGCTCCTTTGTCTACCAGAAATGGCGACTTTGTGCCCAGGACCTCAGTGGTAACATAAGGGCCTTGCTGATCAACATAGAGCTCGACTGGATCCCTCCCTTGCCCCTGGCTGTCCTATGCAAAGTCGTACGTATTGTCATAATCTGTCTGTTGGTACTGATTCTGTTTGGGATGGTCAAATGTGTTCACTCTTCCTGGCCTTTCCTCGCTTGCTTCACTCGTGTACCCTCTCCCACGTCCTCTTCCTCTCTGTCCACTTGCTATTTCCCTCGCCCCTCTGCCCCTACCAGCTCCTAACAAAGCCGGGCATTGGGTTTTCCAGTGTCCATATTCTTTGCAAAATGCACATTGATCCTGTCCTAGGTCTTGGCGTCCTACATATGATGTCGATGAATTGTTACTAGGTGGCTGTACTCTAGGGGTATTCTGCTGGTATCCTCCCCTATATTGCTCCCTTCCTGTATTCGCCCACCTGGAGTTGTGCTACCATTACCCTTTCCTTCAAGTCCTTCTTTTTCCTTTCTGTAGCCCTGTCATTTTCGTTTTTCTGATGCTCATAGTACTGGGCCATTTGGAGAATGGCCGCCGGTTTAGATGCTGCCCAACTACTTTCGCTGGCTTGTAATTTCTGGGATACATCTGGCAGTAGTCCTTCGACATAGTTCTGCACAAATAAGTGGTGTCCGGTTGCGGTGGACATGTCTTGTCCACTGTAATCGGAGAACACCGTTTCAAATCTGGAGAAATACTCTGAGACATCCTCTTGTGGTTTCTGGCGGCACGCGGTTACTATGGACCAGTCTATCTTTTTCTCTGGGATCAGCGTTTTCACTTTCTGCACTATTTTGTCAGGGAGGTCCAATATTGCTTTAACCGGTTTTTGACCAGGGTTCCGCTGTTTATCTAGTGTGTTAAGTTGTTCCCAGGTATGACCAAGCAGTTCGGTATGGTCTATTTTCCTAATCTGTTTCCACACATCTGCTGGCAAACATAACCCGAAGAACAAGTCTATGTCGGCAAGTGTCATTATTGTTGATCCCAGAGCGGTACCTAGCTCAGTGTAAAAGGCGGTGGGGTTCTTTCGTAAATCCGGTAGAGATTTACGGAACGTCAAAATGTCCTGTCTGTCCCATGGTTGATACACCCAATTGTAGACCACCCTTCCTCTAGCATCTTGATGGTTCATATCGTCATGAGTCCCTTGTCCTCTAGGAGGTACCCAATAAGGGGCAGCTTCTTTTATCGGCATCATGCTATCTGGTTTTTCCACCGGGGGTCCTGCTATCTTAGATGTCCTGTCCTTATCTATCCGTCCTTGTTCCACGAGGTGACGGAATACCTCCAGTGTGGATGAAAAGAGTTCTGTAACATCGTTGTCGCCTTCATCTCCGGTGTCTACCTTCCTATAGAGAGCCACTAGTCGCTCGGGCCCTACATCTTGGTACTTCTCTTCATATGCAGTAAGAGTGTGGTAACAGACGTACAATAAAGTATCGTTTGCGGTTTTCAACATAGGAGTTGCATATGTCAGTTACATACTCTTCTGTCTCCTTCCTATCTATGAGGGATTTAACTACTTTATCAATGCCTGCTCGCTCATTTTTACTTAATCGCGGGACCCTGGGCGCTCCTGTTTCTTTTGATCCTACCTCTACTACTGTATCCTTTGATGAGGCATTTGGTGTGGGTGACTCGGTGGGAGCAGAGGCGGTGGAGACTGAGGCGATCGTGCCATCTCCGGCTATACTTTGGTGGTCCTGTCGTTGTACTACGGGATGAGTAGGGGCGTAAGGGGGTGGCATGTATATGATTGGGGGACTAACAATAAATCATCATCTACCCTTTGTTTTGCTGGTAACTTGGGGTAAAGAGTCGAGGGCGTTCTAACAGGGCATTGATCTGATATTTTTGATTCCTGTTCCTTTTTATCGATTTCCTTTTCTTTTAGTTTTTCTTCTAATCTTTTACAGGCTTGGTAAGCTGATTTTCGCGTTTCTTTATCTTGTCTAGCTTCGTCCCTTTTCTTTCTTTGAGCTGCCTCTTTTTGCCATAAGCCAAAACTGTCAAACATGGCTGGTCTAGTTTTCTTTTTGTGGAGAGCTAATTCTAACGTTTCTATTTTAGCGGGATCGAAAGATCCCGTCAGTGGCCACTGATTTACCCGGTCCTTCCTAGTGTATTTATGCCATAGTTTGCTATAAGCTACGCTGGCTAATCCATACTTTACGTACATATCCTTGTTAGGGGTGCCTTCCGGCGGTGCCGGCTGACTGACCTCTAACGAACGGTCTGGTCCAAAACAATTACAATCAAACAATCTAGAGAAAACAGGCATGATGTATTTATCAGTCAAAATGAATATCTCAATCAATCAATTTAGACAAAAAGTCTGCACTACCTGTCCTTCCCTGCCTGCAAAGAGAGAGAGAATATTCCTATTCTTTGTTGTTTGCAAGCAGGGAAATGTCGCAAATAACTCAATATCAAAAAAGGAATACTAGTATTTCAATCAAACTATTCAATCAATCAATCAATCAATTTAAGTCGTTTTTTTTCACGACCTTACCCGGACCGTATGGACAGTTCTTCGTCTTCCCCTTCCAGCGCCTGGTTGTCCTCTCACTCCAACAATCAATGCGGCGTTCCTCTAAGGTCCCAGTCAGGACCGCAGGTCACTCGAGAGAGGTCCGTTCGGAACCGGTGAAGTTCAGTCGATCGGCAGCCAGACAAGGGTCTTCTCAGGCAGGTATACCCCAATCGTTTAGTTGTTCACTCCGTCGTTAGGACCTCTCTACCGGACCCACGCGTCGCTGATGGGCCCCTACGATTGGGCGCCAATTTGTGAAAGGCAGCGAGTCTTCTAAGACCCTCAATGCTGCCCGGTGCAGGGTTCCACCTCTAATTCACTTTGGGTTCGCTATCAAAATAATGAGGCAAGCGCTAGAAACTGGAAGACAAGAAAGAGGTTTATTATTTCTCATGAGGAGATCACTTCAACTGAGACACCGGGATGTCTGAGGGAGGTGTTCTGCTGACAACTCCCTTGGCTCTTCCTTTTATACAGGTTTGACACAATGCATTTGTTTGATCAACATGGTTACAAAAGCTTTGGGTCCCCGCCCCGGGCAGGTTGTCACACAAGCCCAACAGTAATTCTCTTCCCATCCAGGTCAAACAGACAATCTTATCTTGCAGCTGGACCTTGCTTCAGGGTCTAAAACATGTGAGACCGGTCAGATCTAAGAGTCCGTTCAGTTGATAAAAACAGGTCCCATTGTTGGTAACAACAAGTCTTGCTGTTTGCAGTGCAATAAATCATGTTGCAAGAGTCTTTTTGGTGTTTGGAACCTGTTTGTGTAACTAGGTGTAGTGAAGGGTAGAGCGTCCAAAGGCTTGTCTGAAAACAGGGATGAGAGGAAAAACGAGTTTGTGGCAGCAAGTGGCGCTGAGGTTTGTTGTGGCAATAGAGTTTATAGCCCCCAGCACACATACCAGGTCGGTCAGAGGGATGCTAGTAAGGGCAGGGTGAAACAAAGGTGACCAACAGAGTACAAAATGGCTGTGATAGATTAAAATGACTGCAACTTATGTGCACATAGAATTCCACCAGACAAGATGGCGCAGGTAATGTTCATGATTATTGTTTTGCTTTTAACAGCAGGATAGTTCTAGAAGACAATGATATGCCACAGGGACCAGCCACCTCAATCCCACAACAATTCGGAAATTCCCTCTCCAAATCACAATCACTGGAAGAACATCTCTTCTGACAAATGCATGTCAGACTTTATCCAGCACGGTCACACGGTGGAATTTGTTCAATAGCCTCCCAATCTCCCGCCATGCGGATCATCGCATCGTCATCTCTCTTTGCTAAGGGAGGAAATTCACTTACTTCTCTCCAAGGATTCAATAGTCCTGTTATGTCAACGAAATACAGGATTCTTTTTTGTCAAACTTGTTTTTATTTGTTTTCCAACGATATATTGCCACAGCATGGTCAAATATAGTCCCCCTTGTATACTATAGGACAGCTATTTACAGATACAATTGCTACAGATCTCTGGGTTCTCGCCGTTGTTACGAAAATTTACTTCAAATTACAGTGATTATAACTTACACATCTCCGTTTCTTCTAACTCCCCTCCCTTCCTCCCCATAAAAACAACAAACAAACACAGACAGTTGGTGTGTGGGATGAGCAGCTAGCGTGTATTAAGCTAGTGTGATGTGGGAGTCTATTCTAGAGGCGGCTAACTTCGTGAGGCCTACGATCCACCTGTGGTGGTGCTCTCAGTATTGGAAGAGGTGGAGTGCCCTTGTACGTGTCGGACATGCTGTTAGTGGCAGTCCTCTGGAGAGGTAAGTCACCAGTGGCCCCTAGATGTATTCGAAGCTCTTAAAGTTGCCAGTAAAAATGCCTACCATACGCTCCATTGTGAGTGCCAGCCATAACCTAGTGTGCCATTGTTGTTTTTTTTACAGGCCTGAGCTATTGCCATCTTCGCTGTCCCGAGACAGAGCCATAGTATGGATCGATCTCCAATATTTTGGTACTTAAGAGAATCATCCCTGAGTCCCAGTAGCGTGAACCCTACAGTGTCTGGTATAGGGTACCCCAAGATGTCTTTGATCTGGGCCAATATTTCTGCCCAAAGCGGGCGGATTGCTGGGCAGTCCCACCAGATATGCCTAAAATCCCCCTGCAGGCCGCAGCCCCGCCAGAATAAGTCTGAGGTGTCTTGGAATATCTTTTGCAGCTTGTAGTGCACTTCTCTGATTCCCATAGAGTGATTGAACCATGATATATCCTGCCAGAGCCCTTTTAACTGCATATCTGTTATTGGAGAATCTAGTATTCCTTTCCAGAAGGCTTTGTATTGTGAGTGAGTTGGAGTGGCTGTTGTGAGCAGGAGAGAGTATAGAAAGGAGATACATCCCTTAGATCTCTCCCCCTTTCTGGCAAATTGTTCAATGGACCGGACTTCTCTAGTGGCGGCCTCTCGTATTTCAGGGTGAAGAACCCAGTGCCTGAATTGGGTATAGTGGAAGTTTTCCGTTGATGGCAAGTGGAAGTCTCTTTGGCAGGTCTCGAATGTTCGGATACCGAGACCATAAGGCATCCTCCCTGTCTCCATGCATCGAATGGGCCTGCTTGCAGGGCAGGAGGAAATGCTGGGTTAAAGTGGATCAGGGTATAGGGGGAGGGAAAGGTCGTCCATCCTGATCTTTTAGGGACTCCATCCCATACCCGCAGCGTGGTTCTAGTGGGTGTGCTGAGGTTTACGTTGGGTGGGCTGTCTACCTTGGGCTTCCAGAGGAGGTCCCATATGCATCTGCCTGCTATCGATTGGTCCATATGGAGCCAATGTTTATCAGACTCCTGTGCAGACTATTCTATTATCACTCTCAATTGGTATGCTTGGTAGTAAAGATTAAAGTCTGGGAGTGCCAGGCCTCCATTATTTTTCGGTAGTCGCAGCTGTCTGTAGGAGAGTCGAGCCCGTTTCCCCAGCCAGACAAAACGTACAATCATGGATCGTAGCGCTGGAAGGAAACCTCAGTCCAGTTCGATTGGAAGTCCCTGGAAGAGATACAACAACCTGGGTAGTACATTCATTTTAATAACTTGTTTGCGTCCCAGCCAGGAGATATACATCGGGCCCATCTGCGAAAGTCCTCTTTGATTCTTTGGAGGAGGGGAGGGTAGATGGCTCTAAGGAGATCTGAGGTCTGGGGCGTGATCCTGATGCAGAGATACAGGATATTCTTTCTGGCTTCACAGAAGGGTGTGGACGCCAATACTTGCTCCATCTCCTCTCGTCTCACAGTAAGGTTAAGGAGAGAAGACTTGGATAGATTGACACAGAACCTGGAGACCCATACGAAAGCCTGCAGTTCCGACTGTACTGCAATGAGGGAAGTCCTAGGGGCTGTCAGTTCCATTAGCACATCGTTGGCAAACAGTGAGAGTTTGTGGTGATCTGTACCAAAGGGGATGCCCTGGATCAAAGGATTCTCGCAGACTCTCGCTGTGAAGGGCTCGATGCTGAGATCAAACAGTAAAGGTGAGAGGGGGCATCCTTGACGTGTTCCCCTCACTAGGTGGACGGGTTCTGATACCATCCCATTAACAAGGACTCGGGCACGAGGTTGTGTGTAGTTGGCTTTAGGCATGGTGATGAATTTCTGACTGTATCCAAAACGGTGTAAAGTAGAAAACAGGAATTGCCAGTCTACTCAGTTGAATGCCTTCTCTGCATCCAAAGCGAGTAGGACCCACGGGACCGATTTCTTAACCGCTTTTCAGTTAAGTGTGTGACTCTTCAAAGATTATTATGGGTTTGTCTACTGGATATGAAGCCCGGTTGACCTGGAAGGAACAACTCGGGCATGAAGGATTCCATTCTAGTGGCTAATATCTTTGTGTATAGTTTGTCGTCTAAGTTAAGTAACACTATCGGCCGGTAAGAGCTACAGTGCTGCTGGTCTTTACCTTGTTTGTGGATCACTGATATCAGTGCCTCGCCCATTGAATGGGTTACTGCTCCAGAGTCTGCCAGGGCATTGAAGAGAGTGACAAGGTGCGCAATGAGTTCCAGACCAAAGGTTCTGTAAAAATGAGCCGTTAGTCCGTCTGGTCGAGGGGATTTGTGAAGCTTGAGTTCTTTAAGGGCGGCACGGACTTCTTCCTCTTCTATCGACCATTGTAGTGTTTCGTTCTGGGCAGCTGTTACTTGTGGGATGGGATCTCCTTCCAGGTATGCCCTCTGGTCTATCTCGTTGTAGGGCACTGATGCATATTATGTTTTGTACAAGGCCCCCAAGGCTTGCGCCTACTCCCAGTCTTCTGTGATCACCCTCCCAGATTCAAATTTTATGGCGCCAATGTATTCTTTTTCCCTCTTTTCGCGTAATTGCCTGGCCTATTGGGCGCCCACTTTATTGCCGTGTTTGTATGTAGTGCGTTTAAGCCGTAGAAGCGCGAGTTCAGCTCTATTGGCATTTATGGCGGTAAGCTTGCCTCTAAGGGCTGTGACCTTCCTTTGTAGAGGGAGAGTGGGGTGTGCCTTGTGTGCCTGCTCCGCCTGGACAAGTTCAGTTTCTAGGGCAATCCTATCTTTGGTTATTTCTTTGTTGAGGGTGGACATCAGTTCAATGCATTTACCCCTTAGTGTAGCCTTGAAAGAGTCACAATTGTTAGCATGATTTGTATCTTGTGGGTCATTAAACGAGAAATATTCCTTTATGGCTATTCTGAGTTTGTCTCTCATCTGGCCATCGCTTACTAGTGAGTGGGGGAAAAACCAGCGTCTCAGGAGTCTCAGTTCCCATCTTAGGGTGAGCGAGACTGGTGCGTGGTCACAGATGGTGATCGAGTGGGTTGTAGCTGCTTGCAGTGCCGGTGCTAGGGCCTGGCTAAGGAATGCATAATCAATTCTAGAGTAAGAGCATTGGGATTGTGAGAAAAAGGTGTAGCCTCGGTCGTTGGGATGTATTGCTCGCCATGCGTCAATAAGCCAGAGCGTGGCAAACTCTTTCTTCAAGGCCTTAGAGAAGGAGCCTGTGGTCACTCTATGGATAGATGAGCTATCCATACCCACCTCCCAGGTAAGTTTAAAGTCTCCCATCAAGAAGATGTCTCCCTCAGCAAATCCTCCCAGTGTTGCTAGCAGAGAGGAAATTAAAGGTCCCTGGTTTGTGTTGGGGGCGTATATAGACGCAAAGGTGCACTGGCGACCGTGGATTCTGCCCTTGACCATAATAACCTGGTCCGCTCTGTCTGACCTACAGCCCCCCGGTTGGAATTTCAAGGAGTGGAAGAGAAGCGCCACCCCATTGTGTTTGCTAGAGGCCGAGGACTTATACATCACTGGGTATGCTCTATGCCTCAGTCTGTGTTCTTCCGTCTTTTTCAGATGAGTCTCTTGGAGCCCCACCACATCATGTCTAGCATCTAACAAATATTTCCACATCTTGTGGCGCTTTGCGGGTGAGTTGAGCCCCTTAATATTCCATGTAAGTGTAGTGATTACCATCGTGGGTTAGTTAGGTAGTTTCTTGTTCCCTCTCCCTCCCGCTTGAAGCCGCGAGTCAATTTCCCTTCCCTTCTGTACGTCTCTCTAAATGTCCTTCTGAAGGCTCCGCACTTCGTCCCACGCCTCCCTATCCCTTGTGTGTAAAGCCCTTCCCCGCACCAAAACTCAATTAAACACATTCTCCAACAAAAGTTCCCAAAAGTAAACAAATGAGGATGGATTCCCCAGGAAACCCTATTAGTTCTCGAGAAAGTTCTCATAAGGGACCTTGCCATCTCATACTCCTTGCCCCAACGTGGCCAAGGCAGTATTGGTTCACCAAGCTTCTTTGCCTATCGGGTTGCCCACATTTTCCGTTCCACCCATCGGACGATCTTCTGTCAATGAATGAGGGATAAGTTGTACATCCACAGGTTCTTTCTCTCAACTTGGCATCTTGGCTCCTCACAACAATCAGTTCAGGACTCTGAATCTTCCTGAGGATTGCAAATTGATTCTACGAAATGCTCGTGTTGAATCCATGAATAAATGTTACCCTGCAAAATGGTAGAGGTTCTGCTCCTGGTCTGACTCTGTCTCTCCATCCTCTCTCATCTACTCCACAGCAGATTTTCCCTTACCTGCCACAGCTAGCAAAATCAGGACTCATTCACTCATCTATTAAAGTCCATCTGGTGGCTATTTCCAGATTCAGGAGACATTCAGGGCAACTGCCATTATGGCCCAATAGGCTGGTTACGGAGTTCATGAAGGGCCTATTTCGGGTCTACCCTCCAGTAAAGTCTCCTTCTGTGGTATGGCAGTAAAACACAGTCTTATCTCAGCTCATGAGAGCTCCTTTCGAACCAATCCATGAAGCAGAATTGAAATTGGTCTCTTGGAAAGTAGCTTTTCTTTTGGCTCACACCTCTGCGAAGAGAATAAGCAAAATTCAAGTCTTAACAATTCAAGAACCTATTTGCCATTTTGAGATGATAGTCATTCTCCAAACTAACCTGATGATCAGTGGTTTGAATTTTAATTTCACTTGTGCTAAAATTTCAAAATGACTAATAGCTAAGCTGCTTCCGTTAATAAAATCAACTTTATCTATGTGTATGTAAACATGTATTTGTGTTTTAAACAGTGGCGATCACCACAGTGTAATTGTAGTTAGGACCGGGTTTCCATAGGAAATTGATTTTTTGGTTCACTAATAACTTTGGTGTCTTTTGATGAATATTCACAAAACATTCTGCCAAAAATGGTTAAGCTAATTCAGCTCCTTTGTGAAAGGTTCGGGTGGTTCATCAAGCAGGGGCTGAGAACAGGGGTCCCAAAACACATATCCCCATGCAATTTCCCACAGGAAAATTAAACAGCACACTACAGCCTAAACGGCTTAACAGAATTACACCTAATTTGGCACAAAGCTAGGTTGGCTGCAGGGCATGGCCATAGGCCAGGCCCTGTTACCAACCCCATGCTGTGCATGGGTTTTGGAAGTGCACAGGAGCAGGTTGCCTGCCTGTAGGTTGTTGGGAGCAGGCCTAGCGGCCAATCCCACGCCACGCTCAGCCACGTGAGATGTAGTAGGCCTACTAAGGTATGATAATAAAATATTATTCCACATATTACATTACTCTTCACAATGTTCTATGACATCATTGATAACATCAATGCAACATCTGAAATTACATAATTGATTATAGCACTGTGTATGGTCGGGGCTTGGGTTATAGTTACTTCAGTTATCTATAACTGATGAATTTAAGTGTTTTTTTTAGCTTAAAATGTAATGTTTTATCTGACATTTTCACCTAACTATAACGTCACTTTAACCTCTATTTTTTCAGTGAAAAAACACACACACACATATACACACACATATACACATATATATATATATATATATATATATATATATATATATATATATATAGAGAGAGAGAGGACATTTACTTTTCGAGTACTTCCAAAGTCCAGCATGCCTGTAACTGTTTGCATTGTTAGAAGCGGGTCACATTATCCACTGTTTTCAGGCATTGTACGCTGACATTGAAGAGGCACAGATTGACAGCATTGGGGTGTCCCTACTTCTGCCAGCAGATGGTGCTAAAGTCTTTCCATAATATGAAAAGAAAAAGCTACATACAAATCACCTCAAGACGTGTATGGGCGATTGAAGACTCTTAGAAGTATGCAATGTGGTACGAAGAAGCCACCACCCCTCCTGTTTAACACAGAAAAAGCCTGTTGGGCCCTCCCAGGTCCCTTCTCAATGGCATCTCCATTTTCTTTGGAACTTTCTGATTTAGCTGTTGATACTGTTTCTCATAAGGCGGCGTTGAACATCAATTAGTGCTAGCCAGGGGTAGCAGATACTACCACTGGCTTCCCTTTGCTGCCCGGGCCCTGTCATGTCCCAGGGCTCTTTAAATCAATGCAATGGAGTAGCTAGAAAATTATAACACCCGCCACTTCAACCATACCTCTACACCGAGCACGGAAAGTGAGCAAACCTGACCGTACTTAGAAGGGTTCCCTTTACCCTTTCATTCTCCTTCCATTCATCTATTGATCAATCCTTATATCTATTCATCCATTTATCTGTCAATCCCTTAACATTTCCATCCACACAGCATCCATCCAACATCCCTTCATTCAGCCTTTCATACATCCTTTCCCATGTACTATCTGCCCATGCCCATTCCCATCCTTCCACTCATTCATCCTTTTATCGCCCAGTCTTTTCCTTCTTTCATCCCTGCGCGCACTAATACCCTAACTGGGGCGATTGGAGAGCTATAAAAACACCAATAACATAAGTTACATCTAGTTCCCTTACACCTATCCATTGTTTCACTTTTTCACTCTATTATTTCACTCTTCCATTCATTCCTACACCCGTCTATCCTAATTTTCACTTTTTTCATTTCGTTTCGCTGTTCTTCCTTTCACCCTTCCTTTTATCTTCTGTTCATTCTTTACTTTCTACACCAGATTTTGTCTCATGCTTTTTTCTTTGTTATCTTTCTCTCATGCACACTGTCTGTTTGTCCCTCTGTGTTTTGTCCCCTTTGTTGATCACTCTGTAATTTTCCTTTCTCTTTTCCCTTGGCCTACGGGCACACGCCTCTCTCAATGTGTTCCCTAGACATTATTTATTAACATTTTGTCTGCAGATGGAAGAGGCCACAAATGACTAATTAACGTTTTATTGGGATCAAGTTCACCAGCCCACCAGTCCCGTGGCAGCCCCCGCTTCAGCTGCTTACGCAGGGGATTCAATACGCCACTGAATCACTGCAGGAACAGGTTGTGAACAGTATGCGTTTACTTTTAGTAGTTTCCACTCCCTGCCCTTCCAGTACCTTCTCAGCAGCAGTAGGTGGCAGTGTAGCCACAAAGGTTGTGAAAAGAAGCACCTCCTGTAATGTCCAAGGGAACATGATGTCTCGCCCGCTACTGCTGCCAGTTTGGCAAAGTTATGTCCTTGATTGGAAGGTGCACCCTTATTTAGGGTGACCAGATTTTGAGAAGCAAAAACCGTGACAGGGTAAGACATCAAAATTGGACTAAAGTCTTCTATCCCTGCCTGTCCCGTTTTTTGCGTAGCCTTGTGGACATATATATGTATATATATATATATATATATATATATATATATATATATATATATATATATATATATATATATATATATATATATATATATATATATATATTACCTACTTGCGGTCGCCAGTAGGTAGTTATAGTTAGGACCTCGTTTCTATTCAAAAAGCGTTTTTTCTTTTCCCAATAACTTTGGCGCCGGTTGACGAATCGTCACCAAATTTTCAAAACTAGTGGCCCGCTCCGGGCAGCTCCTGTCTTGAAAGTTTCAGGGTGATTTGACAAGCGGGCCCAAGAAAAAAGGGGGGTCCCAAAACGCATTTTCCCCATGTTAATTTCCATAGGAAACTTTAGGCAAAGCTACAGCCAAAACTGCTGAACGGAATTACACCAAATTTGGCAGAAAGGTAGGTCTTGGTTCAGAAAGAGCCCTTTTTTTTTTAAATGATGTAAATCCGTTCAGTAGTTCCTGAGAAATTAGAAAAAGAAAAAATATCGATATCTGTGGGCGCGGAGGGTTCGCGAACCCTCCCGGGCACGAGCTTCACTCTCATTGGCTGCCAACACTCCAAACCAGGAAGTGTTGGCAGCCATCTTGTGACTCAGTAGAACCGAGTCACAAGAAAACAGTGAAACAAAGTGAAAAATGAAGAAAAGGGGGCAGGGTAGAAACACCTTGACCCCCTAGGCCTGCTCAGGGGGTCCCACAAGGACCTCCAGGGCCAAAAAAAGCATTTTTATGTTTTTGTAAAACGGCAGAATTCGCGTTGGGGTCGCGAATCCCGCCGAAAATTTTAAAAAATGAAGCGCGGGCTCCGGCGCTTGGGCCAGGTCCTGGGGGCATTGACAAAAAGTAATAGCGGGGGCCCCGGGGCTATGCTGATGATGTGCGGGGGGCTCGCGGCCCCCCCGGAGCCCCGGGGACTGCCACCTCCCCGGGGCTTTTTTTTAATAAAAGAATGCGTGGGGAGGTCCCACCCCACCACCCACCCCCCCACGCTGCCCCGGGGACTGCCACCTCCCCAGGGCTTTTTGAATTGTATGTGGGGGCACGCGGCCCCCCGCAGCCCCGGGGACCGCCACCTCCCCGGGGCTGGGTTTATTAAAAAAAAAAAAAAAAAAAAAAAAAAGAAGTGGGGGGGGCAACTCCCGGGGCTTTAAACATTGGGAGGGGGGCTGCGCGGCCCCCCTCCTGGAGCCCTTGATGGCCCTGGGGACCGCCACCCCCCAGGGCTGGCTCCTGCCGTGTCCCGGGGTGCCTACCCCGGGACACTGCTGTTTGCTATGGCAGGGCGGGAGCCATGCGGCTCCCGCCCTGCCATATCAAACGCTGCTTTGCTTCATTGAAGCAAGAGCAGGGAAACCTGCTCTCGCTTCAATGAAGCAAAGCAGATTGCTTTTCCACAAGGGGAGCTGCATGTCAGCAGCTCCCCTTGTGGAAAAGCATTGCCGGCTCCCGCAGGAGGCGGGGAGCTGGCGGGACCGTGGGGGCATTGGGGCTCCCCCCACGGTCCCCAATACAAAAGGCCGGCCCCGGGGGATGGGGTCCCCAGGGTCAGAAGTGGCCCGGGAGGGGGGCCAGGCGGCCCCACTCCTTCAATAAAATTACATTTAAAAAAAGAGGCACAGCCCCGGGGGATGGGGTCCCCGGGGCCAATTGCAGCCCCCCTCCTTAAACAATATTTAAAAAATATATATATATGTGTGGCCATGCAGAGGCCACGCCCCTTTTTACACCTCTCTGCAACACAGCTCTGTGGCACTTACTGGAGGTACCTGGTGGGCTAATTGGCCCCCAGGGACCCTCAGGACTCAAGGGGAATTAATCCCCCAATTTACAATGCGCCGGGGGGCGCGTTTGCACAGTGGTGCAGGGCGGGGCCTAACAAAACAAGTGTGCAAATGTGCCCCCTGGCGCGTTGTAAATTGGGGGATTAAGTCGCCTTCAATCCTGAGGGCCAACTAGCCCACCAGGTACCTCCAGTAAGTGCCACAGAGCTGCGTTGCAGAGAGGTGGTCCGAGGCCACATCCCTTTTTACACCACTCTGCAAACGCGGCTTCTGGTGCACTGCTGGTGGGGCGATGAGGTTCTCTTGTGTCCTGAGGACCTCAGGACACAAGTGGACTTCATCCTCCGAGCAGCAGTGCGCCAGAAGCCGCGTTTGCAGTGTGGTGTAAAAAGGGGCGTGGCCTCGGAACACCTCTCTGCAACGCAGCTCTGTGGCGCTTACTGGAGGTACCTGGTGGGCTAGTTGGCCCCCAGGGACCCTCTGGATTCAAGGGGACTTAATCCCTTAAATTACAACGCGCCAGGGGCGCGTTTGCACAGTGGTGCAAGGAGGGGCGGGCCGGATATAACAAGTTAGCAATCTTGCTGTGTGGGACTTACTGGAGGTAATAAAAGGGGTAGTTGGCCCCCAAGGTTGACGTTGGGGGCTAACTACCCCTCCTGTTACCTCCAGTAAATCCCACACAGTGGGATTGCTAAAAGGTGTTTGGAGGTCACGCTCACCTTTCTCCACCACTCTGAAAACGAGACTGCTATGTTATAGTTAGAAATTAGCATTTAAAAAACCTTTGAAATTCACTGAAAAAACCATAGGTTTCAGGTACGGTATAGTTAGAAATTAGCATTTAAAAAACCTTAGAAATTCACTGAAAAAAAACATAGGTTTCAGGGACGTTATAGTTAGTTGGACAATTCACTCGTACAAAACCAGAGAAATTCCACCGTTATAGTTAGTTCCGCTAACTATAACTCGCGCCCCCGCAATGCACTGCTGATGACGTCACATATTACATCATTCATGACATGGTCAGTGACATCACTGATGACATCACTGATGACATCTCAAATGACATCACTGATGACCTCATCCAGTGACTGTGTGTTTGTTTAAAGTTTAAATATGTTTTATATATATGCCAAGGTTTATTGAAGAATGAGTGGGTGTATAAGTGTCTGGATGGAGGATTTAGTAGGTGCGTGACTGACTGTTTAAGTGAGTGATTAAATGTGTCTTACTGAATGCATGGGTTAGTGACTAAACTGTGTGAATGTCTGTATCAGTCTGTCTGTTGTTGTATAAGCTGCTGCATGGGTTGGTCAGTAGCTACATGAGTGTCTATATGGGTTATCGATTGGTTGCCTGAGAATTTGTATGGGTGCCTGAGTGTGTGTGTGTGGGTAGGTGGGAGGTGTGTGACTCTGTGCATAGATGTTTGAGTGGTTGATTCACTGGGTGTATGGGTTCAAGAGTGCATGTGGGAACAGCTGTATGGGTGGGTGAGTGTGTGTATGGGTGTGTTGGTGAGTGAATGGATGTCTCAGTGGTACATGTCCAAGTAACTACATATGTAAAAGGCAGTGTATGTGAGAGTTGGAGTATATAAATGACTATACGTGAGAGTCAGTGATTGTGAGAGTGGCTGTATGGATGAGTGTGTACTTGTATCAGTGATTGTATAAGAGAGTAAGTATGCATTTGTTTCTGTATGAATAAGTGATGTGGTGTGTGTGTAGAACTGTATACGTGAGTAAATGGAAGTGTGATTGATTCTTTGCATGACTGACTAGGTGTGTGAGTAACTCTGGATGAGTGGTGGTGTGTGAGTGTCTGTATAGGTGTATGAGTGCATATGATAGTGTTGTATTGATGAGTGACTGCATGTATGAGTGATTGTATGGGTGAATGAGTGGATGTGTGTGTAGACCTAGGAATCAGTGAGTGCGTATGTAGTAACTGGTATTGGTGTGTCGATGGTTTCGAAAATGGTAGTCTGTATTTTACAGTGGGTGTATCAAAGGTTATATTAGAGTGTGAGGAGGTGCATCAGATTTTCACGTGGATGATGTCATCAGTGATGTCACTGACCATGTCATGAATGATGTAATATGTGACGTCATCAGCAGTGCATTACGGGGCGCGAGTTATAGTTAGCTGAACTAACTATAACGGCGGAATTTCTCTGGTTTTGTACGAGTGAAATGTCCAACTAACTATAACGTCCCTGAAACCTATGCTTTTTTCAGTGAATTTCTAAGGTTTTTTAAATGCTAATTTCTAACTATAACGTACCTGAAACCTATGGTTTTTTCAGTGAATATATATATATATATATATACATACATTTGTTAGGGTTTAGAAATCTTGTAAATGTGTGCAGATACACACACACATTTACAAGACTACGTTCACAAAACATTAGAGATGCCAGGACATCCACCATGCACTCCCCTGCCCACTCCTCCCCACTCTGACTCTCAGCTGGGAGCAGGCTCCTCCCGTGCTGCTTGGCAGAAACAGATACACTACTTACATTAGTTCAGATTTTAGAGGCCCTAATGGAAAGGAGAGCATACCTTTATTTTTGCTTCGCATGATGACCTGACCTTTCTCCCAAAAACCGGGGCATTTATTTAAAATTAACAAAATCGTCGGGACACCAGCACAGTCCTCTGCACTTCAGGACATCTGGTCACACTACCCTTATGGTATCGCATTTGCTGTCAACTTTACAACTACAATATGACAACATGAATGTCCCACCCTCTATAAATCCCGGGACACATATGAAGGGGTATTTTTCCTAGGTGTAGCGCTTGAACAGACTGTTACTCAGGCAGAACTGGGAACCAAACAGCCTAAATCGAGTCCAGCATTCCAGCGAGTGAACCCAATCTTCTCCAAGGGAGTTTTTAGTGGGTAGGGCATGGTTCCTCCCTAGGAACCATTTTGAGATATAGATGTTGAATATATTTTACAAGTCAAGTTTTCAAGCATATTTGTTGTATTTTTCCCTTTATTTTCCACCTTCCCAATGGCTTCTTCCCTTTCCCTGTTCCCGCGTCCTTTACCCATTACCTTCTCGTGGACACCTTTCAAAACAAACCTGAAAGCCCTCTTCTTCCAACTGTATTTTAGCTAAAACACTGTAATCAACTCTTGGCACAGACCCTTATGCTACCTCAACCTTTTTAAGACTGTATACTACCTCAACCTTTTTAAGACTGTATACTACCTCAACCTTTTTATGGACATGTTTACCTTTTGTACACCCTAGGCATATTTTTTTGAGCCTTGCATCATGTTTACACTACCCAAAGGGGTACATGGTTGCTGCAAGGCTCTGATTCAGATTTTTGAAGCCACTTTGAGTGGACTCATAAATCTTGAGTAACGGAAAGCAGCGCAAATCACTGTATCGTGTTACTCTGTGCAAGGGAGGCATTCCATGGGCGTTGTGGTGGGTGTTCCCCTCACAACTCCCTTGGGTTTTGACGTATTGCTAGATTTACAAGGACTTGTAAACCTCAGAATGCGTCAAAATCTTACGCCTCCCAGGGGAGGTGTAACAAGGAGAAATATGTTTATTTCTCCTCGTTTTTTCCTCTTTCTATGTGTGCTGCATTCTGTAGCACACGTAGAAGAAGAAAAACATCTCTATGGATTGTTTTCGTGCAGGAAGGTGCCCCTTCCTTCACAAAAACAATCCTGCCTACAACAGAGGCTCCCTTGCACCATGGAGGAAGGGTGCCTGCGTTGGCACTGGGCTGTTGAAACAGCGCCGGCGGATAGGTCAGGAATGCACCGTATTGGATAAATACAGTGCATTTCTGCCCCTTCCCTGTGAGGCAGGGCAGCGCAGCAGGACTACTTGCTGCGCTGCCCTGTGCCACCAGTCCCATAAATGAGGCCCTCTGTATACCACCTCAGCCTTCGTACAGCTTTTGCATATTCTGTTTTATGTAATGTTCGACCTAGTTATGCTCTGAACCTTCTAATTACTTATAGCTGTATTACCTATCTTAAAGAATCTGTAACTTCCATGTAAAGAAATGTTTCTCCTGGGAAGCGCTCTATCGCCTTTGGGTAATGTCCGGGCTCTATAAATATGCATAAGTTAATAAATAAATACCTTTGTATGTTCCATGAGATAGCTTTGAGCAGTCAAGCTTCGTTGTCTGTGACTTGCCTGGTGAGAATAAACGTCCTGAGATTATACTTCAATTGCTGTCATTATTACAACATTACATTGATCCAGTGACAGGGTATAAGAGTGGTGATTTCTAATTGTATTGAAATAAGAGCAGTGGCCGTTGTTTCCACATTAACATTCTACACCCTTTTGGAACTGCCTTAGACAAATTTACAGTTTTATTGACTTTTACCGCACCAACGTACTAACTTCTAAATCAGGGGGCTCAAACCTTTTCTGTAACAAGAGCTACTTATGTTCAATGAAAATCATCCTGAGCTACTAATATTATTAGTTTTGTAACAGCAAACACATGAAACAAATTACATTAGTGGCCCCTATACACAAGATCACCAGCAGTGATCCCACAGGTTATCAGGCACAGTCACCAGCAGTAATGCAAAAAGGCTTCGTCAATGTGGAATGCCTCTTTATGCATAATAAATAACAGCAGCGGCTGAAATTCTTTAGCACCAAGGTAATACTATTAGTAATGATTACTATTAGTAATAAGTCTCCCCAATGCCAAATGATTTATCACTCAAATATCAGCTTTAAGTCTATTTTGGAAATTCAACCATTTCGCTAAACATATTGGCTTATGTAGAGAGGGGTGTTTGTGAGTCAAAGGTTTCTGCTGCCAAGTTTAAGGGTCCCTCTTTCCACATTAATATATATACACGTTTGTTTAACCTATCAAGGTGCATATTGTCCATATCTCTTTTAATCCAAGGCACGTGTTTGAACAGTATACAAGGCTATACCACAACAGTTTATGGTTTCTGATACAGTTAACAAGTAGGGGTGTCCACTGGCTATTCCTCAGCATATTTCATCTGTTATTATCAAGTAGGAACCATGTAGTAGACAGGGATGAATGAAACAAGTGTGGCTAATAATTTACAGCTTAAACCTAGCTTTAAAGGGTTACAGGCTCCGTGCAGAGTGATGGAACTGCAGAGGAGTGTGTGACCTAGGGGATTGGAACATCTAGCTATACTTATGAACGCAGGATTTTTGTAGGTGAAACAGTGGAATTCAAACTGAAACTCCCATGCATAATGAAGGAAAAAGCTGTTCTATTTTTCATACCAACCCAAGGACTTCTATTTGTAACACTCATAGAACTGAAAGGTGATAATAGTAATAGGCAGTGAGATTTCTTAATGTATGAGCCATGTAATGTGGGGTCTTCTGCTATAAAAAAAAAAAAATGGGGTACTTTCTATCTACTTGTTACTTAATAAGGTCTAAATGGCTTCTTTCTTAGCCATTGTTCTTTGCGTAATAATCAGATTACAAGGTTCAAATATGGTGCTGACGTTCATGAGCTGCAAAAGCACTTTGGGTAAAATGACTAAAATCCATATCTTCACTAATTGAGGGCAGATGCTCCTTTACAGCCACAAGACTGGAATGTGCGAGCCAACGTTGCCACAGCTTACCCACACTGAATTTGGGATCAGTTTCAGGTGTATATCTATTATACCTTGCGTCTCGGCGAGTATCTAAAGGACTATGAGTCCTGGAAATAAATGTGTACATGCGTACACCAGTATCAATTAACCATAGAGCTATCTCTTAGACTGTAACATAGGTACATTGTAAGTACCATTTTGAATCATTTAATTTAAAAATTAACAAAAGAAGGAGAGGAGGGAACATAGGCACTCGTTCGTCTCCCCTAATCTTGGATTCAACAAACAAATAGAACGAGCTCAGAGCTAAGCTTTAATTAACCCAGTCATCAGGGTCAACAGAAAAAGTCTCCCTTGCAGGGAACCCATTTGGTTTGTAGAAGAACCCTAGTCCACCAAACTAGTTGGTGGCATGCTTCATCATCGGGTCCCACCCAGGGAGCTGAGTGCCTCCTAGGTGTGCTTCGACGCCTGATTACAGTGGAGCTGTTTTTTTGTTGTGTTTCGTTTTTGGTGAGTAGTGAATACCGTGAAAGTGACAAATTAAAACTACCTCCAATGTACCAAATTGAGGATGACATCCTTGAAGAGACGTGCGAGATCACACTCTCTCATTCACATCCAAATAACTTCGTTTTAACCCTACCCCAGGGACCACATAATAAAGAATTCGGTACCCCGGATGATAATCCACGTTGAAAGGAAAAGCACTCCAGTAGCAATCCATAAATAAGATCATGGCGTTATTAGATATCTGTCTCAAAACCAGTGGCAAACATCCAGCCATTGGTGATGTTGAATGACTGTCTAGCATGTTGGTATGTAATTTAGTTCAAAATTTGCACCACAATCATTCTCATACAGGGTAATTTCTTGAAGTAGCAATATTTCAATGGATGTTGGCTCACATTGCATCTCATAATACACTACAGCAGCACTTGAGACGGTTGGGATTGTTGAATTCGTAGCATCATGTTCCTCAGCGGAATCTGGTACTTGGTATGAAGTTGGAGACACAGCAGACGCAGTAGTCCCCGGAACGAGACTCAAGATATCAGTGAGGCTTACTCTTCTAGCAGTAGTTCCTTCAGAGTTATTAGAGCTTTGAGGTTCTACTTGAAGGCACTTTGGTGTCAAGGAGGGTCTGTGGAACAGAATAGGCCACATATTGCCTTTTAACATGTTCGATGGACACCTTCCTGATTTTCTTTAAACCAGACCATGAAGGCAGAATTGTAGTCCATGGGATCTTCTCTTGAACTAGCTCTCCCACTTTGGAGAGCCACCAGTTAGCAGCTTTAGAAACCTTATTTCTGGTGGTAGCAGTCTCAGAATATTTCAAATTACATAGCTTGTCTCGGACTTATTGGATGGTCTGTAATACAGTTACACAGTTGTCCAGGTCAAACCTTTTTTTCTTCCACCACCTGTCTTGCAATTTGTTCAACCACTTCTACCTTCTCTTATTCAATCCAGATAGACTAGCGAGGCCCAAGCCTATGCATTATCTCACCTGGAATGTGGCATGTTCCTCAGTCACCAGCATCAGTGCATAGAAGTATTTACCTCTGTGGTTAAGGCTTTCTCCATTACCTTGCTGAACACGAGCAGATCAGCTATTGGTCTTAGTTATCTGGTTCAGTGGGGTCCAATGTGGGGTTTTGTTTTAATCAGAGTTGTTTTTTTGTTTTTTAATACCGAGGTTCACTCCTTCTTGTAAAGAGTGGCTAATATATATATATAAAGAAAAGTAAGCACAAAGAAATTAGAGTAAGATGGAGTAACAACACCAGAACGGGGTCCTGATCCAAATCTATGTCTTTAACTTGATGCAGCAAACTGCAAAATTCTTTATCAAGTGTGTTGACAAAGTGGAATTCAGGGGTATACAACTACCATCTAGCCTAGCAATTTTGGTGTCAACCTTGAGGTTTTCTCCTTTTGATGCTCGAGAGCCACTTGATTTAGCTGTTGCTAAGATGCCAACTCAGACAGCTTGTTTTCTGCTATGTGGATTTGTATGCACACTAATCACCCGTGAGGGTATCCCGGGGCTGGAACAGGCCTGTAGGTATAGGTGTTGGAGTGTTGTGTTGGGTGTCGGACCCTGCCAAGTTAGTCGATGAGCTAGGTCTTTAGCTTCTTGTAGAATTCAAGAAGTGAGCAGGAGGCCCTGATGAGTTGGGGGAGGTCATTCCAGATTTTGTGTGCAATGTAGGAGAATGCTTTACCTCCCATTCTGCTTTTGTGGATGCGGTGGGGGTGGTGAGAGTAGGAGAGTGTCTGAACACAAGTGTCTACTGGTTTGGTGAAAGTGCAGGCAGTTGTTCAGGTATGCTGGTCCATTGATGTTTAGTTCCTTGAATGCGTGTGTGGAGTTTGAATTGCCTGCACTTGTGGATGGGGAGCTTTCTGAGGTGTGGTGGGATGTGGCTGTGCCATGGGAGGTCAAGGATGAGTCTCGCTGCAGTGTTTTGGATGGTTTGGGGATGGTGAGGCGATGGTTGGAGATCCCGGGATAGTGTGTGTTGCCATAGTCCATTCTGCTTGTGATGAGGGCTTGTGTGACAGTGCGTCTGATTTTCAGGGATAGCCATTTGAATATCTTGCGGAACATGCAAAGAATGTGGGAGCAGGAGGAGCTAACCGCGTTGACCTGCACTGTCATGTTGAGACTGTACTCAGGATGTTTCTCAAGTTTCTGGTGTGGTCATTTGGTGTGGGTCCAAGCTCTAATGGCTACATGGTGGAATTCCATGGAGAGCTCTCCTTCCTTTAGATCAGCACTTCTGTCTTGTCGGAGTTGAGTTTCAGGCAGTTAGAATTCATCTAGTTTGCTAGATCATGCAGTTGGTTCTGTTGTGGTGGGTTAGTCGGTCAGAGAAAAGATGAGTTGGGTGTCATCAGCATAGGATATGATGGTGATGCCTTAAGATCTGAGCATGTTGGTGAGCGGAGTCATGTAGATGTTGAACAGGGTTGGGTGAAGGATGAACCCTGAGGGTCTCTGCAGATCCGATTCTTGGATTCCGAAGTGTAGGGTGGTAGTCTGACTGGCTGTGGTCTGCAAGGAGGGAGCCTATCCATTTGATGGCCAGTCTTTGGATGCCTATATCATTCAGTCTTCTGGCGAGGGTGTGGTGGGAGATTGTGTCGAAGGCTGCGGTGGAGAGGTCAAGTAGGATGAGGGCTGCAGTTTCTCTACAGTCCAATATAGTGCGGATGTCATTTGTGGCCGCAATGAGTGCGGTTTCTGTGCTTGAATCACAATCCTGATTGGGTGTAGTCCAGTAAGTTATGGTGTTCAAGGTGGCTGGTGAGGTGTCTGTTAATGGCTTTCTCCATCACTTTGGCTGGAAAGGGGAGCAGAGAGATGGGACGGAAGTAGCTCAGTTCGCTTGGGTCGGCTGATGTTTTTTTTGAGGAGGGTGTTGACTGCTGCATGTTTCCAGTCTTCTGGGAAGGTGGCAGATTTGATGGTGGTGTTGATGTGGGTGCGGGTGTTGTTGATTGGTGGTTCTCCCATGTGGTACATGTGGAGGGGGCAAGGGTGAGTTGGGGCCCCGGAGTTTACCGTTTTCATGATTGCTGCGGTGTCTTTTTCGGCGAGAGCCTTCCATTCAGTCAGGCGCCCGTCTCGGTTGGTAGCGGTTTGATTGTTCGAAGTTGATGTTGATCTTTTCTATTTTGCTGTGGATTACATTTTATAAGTTGTCACAGTTACTGTGATGGGGTGAAGGTTTTGGCTGCGACCTCAGGGGTGGTCAATTTTTTGACGATTGAGATTTCCTTGCAGCTGTGGGAGCTTGCCTCTATGCTTATGGTTAGTGCCCTTCATTTTGAAGTCTCTCAGAATTTGGTGGCAGAATCTGAATGCAGCCTTGTAGGTGGTTCTGGCATCAGCATCGTGGCTGGTTCTCCATTTTCTTTCTAGCTGTTTGCAGAAGTGTTCAGATTCCCGGAAGTCTTCTATATACCAGTTGGCTTGTTTGTTGATTCTTCTGTTTGTTGCCGTTGATGGGCGCGAGGGAGTCTGTGCAGTTCTTGATCCATTCATTGAAGTTCGTTATGTCCCTGTTGGTGGTATTGGGTTGGCACGTTTTGAGGGCGTTGAGCCAGTCTGCCTCTGTTGCTTTGCTCCAGCTGCTTGTGGTGTGGTGATTTGGAAGTGTATGATGGAGTGGTCGGTGCGGGGGGGGGGGAGGTTGTATGTGATCATGTTGCTGGTGGCGAAGATTGGATCCAGGGTGTGTCCTGCAATGTGTGTAGTGTCCTCTGTATTCTGAAATGCACATGTTCCAGGAAGAGGGTGTTGATGCCCATGGATGTGGTGCATTTGATGGTGTCCCTGTGGATGATTGAGAATCCTCCTCCTGGCTTGTGAAGGAGGTCCTGTTGTGCAATCTTGTAGCCCGTTGGAACATCCATGGCGATGTCAGGTGCTGGCGTGGGGTTGAGGCAGGATTCTGTGAGGAAGAGAAGGTCTGGGGTGCTGCTACTGAGATCCTAGTTCTCAGTGGCATATGTGATGAGCAAGCAAGTGTTGAGAAGCATGCATGTGCCTGGTTGTTGAGGTGCTGGTTTGGTGTGTTGTGAGGTGTTTGCCAGAGTCCTAGGTGATGTTGTTGATGCGTGGATGTTTGTGGGTGTGCTGCTGCAGGAGAAACAGCAGTGTGTGCATGTGAACGGTCCTACCATGGTGAGTGGTGCAGCTTGGCAGCAGCAAGTGGAGTGACAACCCGGGTCGAGCAAGCAGAGGGTCACTGCGGTGTGGCTCTGGGGGCTGATCGGACAAGGGTTCTTGGTGCTTGACGCGGTTCACATGCAGACGGGCACAGACAGGCTTGCCTTTGGTGTGCCTTCTGTGTGTCAGCGGTGCGCCCGCTGAGTGTGCCCGCTGCGCAGCCATGCTGTGCCCGCCATTAAGTAGGTCCTGGGAAGGGTGAGGTGCTCAGTGCATGAGGCTAGTAGCGCGAGAAAAGAGGCAGGAAGGAGAGCAGGTAATGAGCGAGGGTGGCAGTAAGCGGGGTGTGGGGGAGCACAAGGCAGGCACGCGAGGAGAAAAGGGAATGAAGCAGTAAATAGGTGCGGTGGCGAGTGGTAGAAAGAAAGCAGCAGAAGAAGGCTGAGAAACGGCACAAAAGGTGGCAAAAAGAGGCTGAGATCTGGAGGGGAAGGACACAGAGTGAGAGAGAGAGTGAAGAAAGAGTGGCACAAAGAAGCTAAACATGGGGCTGTAAAGGCACAAAGAATGAGAGAGCCCGAAGAAAGAAAGTGGCACAAGAGGCTAAAAACTTGTGGGGGCGGCACAGAGAGTCAGAGAACAATTAAAGTTGCACTAAGGATGAAAACGGAGGCACAGAGAGGCTAAAAACAGGGAAAATGCACAAAAGTTGCTAGGAAGAAGAGTGAAAGTGGTACTAAGAGAATGAATATCGGAGGAGAGAAGACATAAGAGTGAGACGAAAGAGATTAAGAGGAGGGTTAAGAAAAAGGAAAAAGAGGAGGAGAGAGCACAGCAGAAAGGAGGTGGGGGGGAGCCTCAGGTGAACTAGCTGGGTCCGGAAGGGTTGGCCTTGAATGGTCAGAGGACAAGTCCAGGTAAGTCTGAGGCTGGGACTAGAAACCTTTATACCGGAAAAGCCTACTGTAAAAAAATAGACTGTCCCGAGGATTCAGAAGTGTGTTCACTGTTCCAAACAGCTCATTAACAGATTTTTGTTTTAGCACAGCTTATTTTGTTCAGCCAATGCCTGCAATAAAATCCATGACAGAGCTTTAGCTAGGCCTGTAAAGCAAAAGATCTGACAAGATACTTTTTACAGTAATCCTTCTTCAGGCTCCAACTCTCCTGTAGGTGGTTGTCTGTATTATCAATTGGTAGCTTGTGCTCCCGCAAAAAGTACCTCCCTAGTAATCTGTGGTACTCTTAGTGCTTCAAACTATTGTGAGAAAAAAGTTATAACCTTACCTGTTCTAAAGGACCCTTTGTGCGAGCATCTTTCCACTCAACTAGGCTCAACCCGGTACCTGTGGGTCACCAACTACCCACCCAGATCATACGTGTTTTTTATCCCTGACATGCAGAGTTCAGCCCTAGACATACTATGCTATGCTCTGAGGGAATGGCAGGTAGTCATTGTGAAGGAGGGGGAGAGTACAAGGGTACAAAATAACAATGTGTTATGTCCTTCCCAACTATTTGGTAATCTCATTCCTCAACCAAAGCTTTCTAGCTGATGCGTCAGTAGAAACATGCTCAGAAAGGCATGGAGGTGGACCATATTGCTGTCCCACATATATGTGCACTAGGCACAGGTCTTAAAAGCTGCTGATCCTGGCTTTGCTCCGAATACAATTCTCTCATGAGCCTAATCTTCTCAAATTCTATAGCACTTAAGACGCATCCTGGTGGACGTCCACCAGACGTAATGTACCAATAACATGAAACTCTGAAAGAACAGGTCCTTGAGGAAACAGCTAGATTGTGTGATGGGCATTCAATGGAGGAAGAATGGGATCAGGCCAAAATACAGAAGGAGGATTTATTTTGACTTTCATTAGTACTCCAGGTGCAGAGGAGAAGAAGGGACAGTTTGGAGCGCCGTCATGTCTTTGTAATGCTCTTTAGAAGACAAGTTCCTGAAGCTCATTGTAATAAACCACCAAAATGACGTTTCACTGCCTTTTTCTTTTACGAGGAGTGCCAGCTGGTTTGTTAAACTATGTCCCAATGGCTAAACAGCAGTGTATGCAATAAGGTAATAAACAGGCATGGTCTGGCCATTACCATTAAAGGATCAATATCTTAGCTGCAATAGAGGTTGAGAGCGCCTAAAATGTGTTTGATCTTTGATTATATTACTCCGAATTAGTGATAGTAACTGAAAATGTGTTTCTAATGCTGTATTCTGCATGTTACTTTCTGCCTTGACATTCACTGCAAACTGAATGCCCTTACTAGTTGGTATCAGCGGTTCTTCCACTTCAAAGTTTTGTGTGATTATTTGTGTAAAGATATGGCAGGAGATCCCAGAGGCATAACTACATTCTGCTGCAAGACTAATCATTTCTTCGATTTTTCAGCTACTATCTCCCTCATATTCTGTTAAAAAAAAAAAATCAGTGGAGAGCTTCTCGCCCTTCATGTATAGTGTTAAATTGTCCTCTCTGTGATGGTTTGAAAACCCTCGGCATAGGATTCACTACTGAAGCCAACACAACACCCAGGTGCACTTTAAAACCATAATTGATCAAACAGCAGGCTTAGACAAATCTTTAATAAGTTGGGCACTTAGAATCTGAATGGATAAAGAATATTGAAATGACGGTTCTTTAATGAAGTGGGTCTTGCTGGTATCCTGTACATGGAGCTAGAGCCATTTGCCATCTTCTGAGGAATGATCTTTGCAAATTGTAGAAAAGGTAAAGCCTTCTGGACGGTAACCACACACTGGAATCAGAGGCCAATAAAAAAAAACAAGCATTTGCAATGCAATCGGTCTCGCCTTTGGGACGCCCGAGTCCCAGATTCTCAGTATGGCAGCATGCCTGGAACAAGCATTTTGCCCACGGTGTTTCTGTATCTGCAGGGCTGCGTGCAGACGGAAAACCAGGCTGGTCGGGCGATTCCTTGTCTCGCTGCGGTAGCATGCCTAAGACTAATGGCTGCTTAGGCGTGCATGCTTGAGAGAATGTCCAGCCCCAAAATGACGGGCAGGTTAGCACCTGTATAGAACATGCCCTAATGGACATACCTTCCTTGAGATTTGAGCCCCACCCCTTCACTGCCCGAGCTTCCCACTCATACCGCAAGATTTTTAAGCCAACACCTCGGGTACCCCCTTACCTGACCTTTGCTGTAAAGGTCACCTCCTGTCTCTGCTGAAGGTCACAGCTATTCTTGGCTGCGGGGAGGGGGGGGGGCGTTTGATGTGGAGGCAGCTGCCAGGAACTATCGTAACGTGCCCAGAGGGAGGTCCCACCCCCTAGCACCTGTCACCAGTGTCCTGGGCCAGTGATTGGGGAAATGGGCTGTTATCTGAAGTGGCTGGCGAGTGTGGTGAGGCAGCAGATATTAGTCGCCTTCAGTACACAGGAAAGAAATGGGCACTCCGGCCGCTGTTTGAACTGTAAAATACAGGTATAATGTGTTTTTTCAAATACTGCGCTATATCACACGTCTGCTATCACTAAGAACTGCAAACAACTGGTTATCCAATTTAGGCCCTCATTACGAGTGACCTCCTCATTCTGACGGGTGAAAACAACGATTGTCTGCCCCATCAGAATCATGAGATCCACCCGAGTACTGTGAATCTCTTTACTTTCACTCGGAGATTTCCGGTGCTGAAAACATCTGAAATCTGCCATAACAGTCCGGACGAAGTGTGCTGTATTGTCATACTTGTAAAGCGCTTTACCACTGATGAGGGCGCGGACCCTCGGGTTGGGCTACCACTGCAAGGGTGTTGGATGCAGAATGGCCTAAGTGGCACATCGTGATGCTCGGAGGCAAGGGCCGAACAGGGTGCAGCAAGCTTCGCAGGTGACCCCGGAAGTATACAAGGCTAATTTGGCCTTTGTGGGGTTAGAACTCATAGAACTCGCAACCGCGAATCGCAGTAAATGTCGAGATAAACCTAACGCGCTGAGCAAAGAACAAATGTTTTCTCCGGCTCTCCTGGTAAACACCTTCCTCTTCATGCGCAGGAGCGTCTGTTTAGCGACTGCTGGACGACGCATGCGCAACATAGCCGTCTAGACACGTCAGGCAAAAGAAAGTGCGAATGCAGGCAACCAATGATATGAAAAAAAGCATTTACAAATGCAATAGGAGTCGTATTTACGCGAGTCCTATTACATTGTAAACAAAAATGCGGGCACCGAAGAAAGCAGGAACGGGAGTGGGTGGGTGGGTGGTGGTGGCCAGAGAAGTCACAGACTGCGGGAGGGAACAGGGGGAGGCAGGGGAACAAAAGAGTTGCTGAAGTGAAGGGGCCGATAGCCATGGAAGGATAAACATGACGTCATGGCAGTAAGGAGGCGGGACTAATACGCCGGCAACCAATCAGAATGCAGCATTTCAGTTCTGAGCCAATCAAAAGCATGGGCAGAAAGTGGGCAGAGTTTCACCCACAATACTGTATACAGCATCTCTCCACGAACCAGCGCATGCGCTGCCTAGCCGAGACCTAATGAGCGCTAGGCACTAACCAGAAAGACTCCTGTTGGGACTACTGCAACCATCGGTAAGTCTGTCAATGTTTTCGGGTGTTGTTCAAATGTGAATACATGGAGAATCACACAAATAAAATGAGCCAATAAGTAATAATATAATATTAATCGTAAGAATCAATACGGGTTAAGATCAACACAGGTGACCTTTTTTTTCAAACCAACAAGCTCTGAATCTGAGAAGGAAATTCCTTACCTCCTAAACAAAGCCAGACCAAAAATGCTACAAATCCATTTTCTTTTAGAATTGTAAAGTTTCTTGATACAATTTACCTCAATAAGCATAGGGAAAAGTGTTCCTAAAGTGTCCAGTTTTTGGCCAAATGGGAAGTAAATACAAAGTGAAAGACTTTATACAGCCAAACAGGCAGTCTGTTAAATAAGGGCAAGTTGCACGTACAGTATAAAGTACACCCTGGCATACATTATAAGGATATAGCAAGTCACCGAGGAGTTACATGATTATATAGAGGAACGAGGCCAAAGGCCGAATTCCTTTATAGGGTTATTGAACTCCGAGGTGACTTCCAATTTCTTTATAATGTACAGTAGAGGGCACTTTATTCATTCTAATACATTATCACATTACCACCTTTCCCACAAAACACTTAAATCCTTGGTGCATAGCTCTTTCATATGAAAGAGAGAGAATGTTTGCAAACATGAAGAATAAAAATAGAATCTCAAGTACAAAAATTAAACCCATAAAAAAAACTGTTATATATTTGTGGCAAAAGGATATTAGAATCAGTTTAAAACAAGTTTTTTATTGTTTTTTTAAATAGGCGCAGTAGCTTGGAATGTGAAGAAACATGCAGAAAGATTCACACTTTTTTATAATTATCTAAGGAGTGCAAAAAATAGACATGTAGCCATAAATATTTCCTTTCTGCTTACTACTGTACAGCTAGAACAAGCGAACAAGAAAAATCCAGAGTTTCTTTTCGGTCTTTAAACAGCTGCTTTAATTATGCTCCATGACCAGATTTTCCTTTCCCCTCGACTGCTGACAGCACGCATTCTGACATCCAAGCTCAACTGTAATAAGTTATCACAGTTCAACGGCTGTCATTTCTTTATAATAGGCGACTGGGTGTGTCGCAGGTCGCCTATTTAAAAAAATTAGAAATAGATTTTTGTACAGGGGCTGCAGACTCTCGATTATCATGCCTTTATTTCTGTTGGAAGTCAGAAACTGATAGAACTCTTTCCGAGCTTTCTCCCACACTAACCTAGTAATATGTCCACGAAAGTGGCACCAGCATCGGCATGTTACACAAGAGGGCTTATGCTATTGTTGCTGCTTATCAATGTATTTTACCATATATGTTATTTCACAGGTATGTAGAAAGAATGTGTTATGTAAAATAGAGGACCATTGTTTGAAATAATTTTTAGGGGTAATTTTAAACCCACTTAAGAATACGCTGATCAGTACAAGCATTCACAAAACATTACTGTGTGGATATTCAAGTAAAAAGAAGACCCAGGTGGGACAAAGAGGCTTAGAACAGTTGTTTGCAAGTACACACTCAAAAGGAGTGAGCCTCCCAACAAAAGAACATACCACTACAAAATCAATGCACAGCATGTGAATCCACAAATGATTCACGCTGCAAAACTAAAAGATTACTTACCGGTAGGAGTGGTTTTGCAACTTGGATAATTTTCTGGATTCACATGCGATCCACCCACCTTCTCCAGGGGGAGGAGAATTTGCAAAGAAGATTTTTCAAGCAGAGGACAAGAGGAAACCAAACAAAGAAAAGTCACCAAAAGGGCAAATAAGAAACTGAGGTTGGCGACCTCGTCGAAGCGTTTGTGGGCTGTGCATCTGACGTCATGCAAGGATGGACATAGCACCAAATGATCGACTTCTCAATTACACCTACTCAAACAAAACCAACAAGCATTGGCAAAGCCAATAGATCTCACCTATACAAGAGCTACTGGCTTTGGAAATGTGTTTTTGCCATGTTGTGCACCAGTGTGGCTGCTGTTCAGCATGGTTAAAAGTTAGTGGTGTGCAGTGTTCTATGCTATATTAATATTTTGTAGAGCATGCGAATGCCGACTTGGTGCTAGTGTCTGCACAGGGTCCTAGGAAAAAGGGCGACTAGGACCTATTTAACAGCAGGAAGAAAAAGCCAGGTTTTTGTTTCCTGAATTTTAAGAGATTTGGCTGAAACCTGAGGTGCTCAAGCAGTGCATTCCCCCTTTTACATGTGGTATGGGAGAAACTTCTTTCTCCCTAGTGAGGCTTCTTTATTCTGGGGACAACTACCTCTCTCGCCGCGGTAGACGGCAAGTTGCGAGTAGGTGCATACCATATAAAAATCTTTTGGAAAGAGACATGGCCAACCTTGCGAAGGACCTTACGGGCCCAACACAAGGCTTTGAACTTGATCCGCTCCCTGATTGGTAACCAATGCAGATCAGGAATGCTTTGTGAGATTGAGCTAAATTTGGGCCGATTCATTAGCCCTCAGGCTGCTGTGTTTAGGAGAGTCTGTAGTTTATTTTGTAGGTGCTGCTCGGACATACAGAGCATTGCAGTAATCTATCTTTGAGATTACCAGGGCTAAAATCACAGTTTTTCACAGCTCTATGGAAAGAAAAGGAAGGATTTTCTATAGGAATTTTAGCATAAGAAAGCAAGAAGATGTTACCTGATTAATATGATCAGCAAATGCTGATTTAATGTCAAAAATAACACCAAAGTTCTTTGCTTTTGTACTGGAGACGGAAGTGATCATAGGTTGGCGGGCCACTTGGCAGTATTCCAGGAGGAGTTTCTGCCAAAAATAAATACCTCAGTCATCTTGGAATTTAGTTACAAACAATTTTTCTGCATCCAATCAATGATGTTCCTCATGCAGATGCTAAATTGCTTGGTTACTTTTTCCGGGTTGAGGAGACTGACACCACTATCTGGGTGTCGTCGGCGTAGGAAAATACTATGAAGCCACACGATCTAATAAGTTCAACTAGAGGGGTGATGTACACATTGAAAAGAGTGGGCCAAAGCGAAGACCCATGGGGTACCCCGCAAGGAATTGTGAAGGGTTCGGAGGTGAAGATCTCCAGAATGACAACTTGTTCACGGTTGGACAGAAAGGAGCTAAGCAGTTCTAGTGCTAGACCCTGGATGCTGATGCATTCAAGCCGGTTGATCAGAAGAGAATGATCATCCGTATCGAATGTGGCTGGAAGATCAAGTAGGATCAAGGTCGCCTTGCCACCATTGTCTACAATGGCTCTAATTTCTTCAGTAGCTTCCACAAGGGCTGGCTCTGTGCAGTGGTTGGGTCTGAACCCGTGCTGCCATGGATCAAGGCGATTGGTAGTTTCCAGAAAGACTACATCATTTCTTGGTTCAAGATTTTTTCTAGAATCTTTGCTGCAAGTGGAGGTAAATTGGCCTGTAGTTTTTTCACTTCATGGGGATGTAGCGAGGTTTTAAAAAAAATTTTTTTTTAAGTGCCAGTATGGATGCTTTCTTCCAAGCTGATGGAAAGCATCCAGAGGTTAGTATTTTGTTCAGGAGTGCTGTGAGGCGGATTGAGAACGTCTTTGATACTGGAAAGCAGGGATCCGGTAAGGCACCTGATTTATAAGATTCAATTAATTTTGCCACCTTCTCTTCTGTAAGAGGGGTGAAGGTAGTAAGAGTTAGTGGCCCATGCTCTGTATTGGAGGCGATGACTTCCTCTAATGTCTCCTTCCTGGAAAGAGACTCCGCATTTCCTGACAAAGCGGTAAATTCCAAGAATATATTAACTTTAGATCAACTATTTTATTGCACAATGATTGGCCAGAGGTCACAGTGTGTTTGTTGCTAAAATTAGACAGTGTTTAACTGTATTAAAATGATCTTTAGACACATTTTTAGCAGTGTTAATTTTTTCTGTGAAAAATCTGGTCTTAGCGTCACTTATTTCTTTTTTATATTCCTTAATCAAGACTTTATATTTCATTTTTTCATCAGGGCTGTAGTTTAGTCCCCACAGTTGCTTATGGTGCCTGCACTTCTGTTTGAACTTTCCAAGTTCCTGAGAGTACCATGGGGCAAAGGGCAGGGATCTATGATATATCCTAGTTTTTAGGGGAGCTAGCTGGGTGACTGCTGTATCAATCCAGTCGGAAAATTGGCTGACGCTTGATTGACGTCACATTCAATCATGGGAGTGGATTCCATCAGCACGTTGTTTAATTCCATATTATAATTTTTTTTCCAGGAACGATATTTTAGCGCTGTGGGTGCCTAAGAAGTTGGAGGATTTTTTATTGAGATTTTAAGTTTAAAGATTATGACCCTGTGGTCAGGCCAGAGGCACAAGCTTCTTGACCAATAGGTCGGGATTTTGGTGAAAATGCCATGAAGCGTGTGATTCACCTGGTGGGTTGGTAATTTCACCAATTGTAGCAGATCAAAGTTTAGCATGGTATTGATTAAATATTCTGTTTCCTTGTCTTATCGCTCTAAATAAAAATTAAAAGCCCCTAAAATCGTAAAATTGGTGAAGACTGAGCATGATTCCATGAGGTCCAATAATGATTGGGTGAAAGTTTCCCTTGGGCCCAGTGGGCGGTAGACCAGGAGGCCGTTGAAGGTATAAGTATTGTTTATATTTAGGTTGAACATAAGGGCTTCACAACTCAAAAGCGAGAGGGAGTGGAGTGGGGGGAGTAAAGTGTTGTAGACAGGATTTGTTGGAGTAGAGTGTCGTAGGGGGGAGTAGAGTGTCAGAGTTGAGTAGAGTTCAGTGGCAGAGTGTGTCGTAGACTACAGTGGCGAAGAGTGGAGTGGCGGAGAGTGGGGTGGAACAGAGTAGAGTGGGTTAGAGTGGATTGACGTAGTGGGGTAGAGTGGGTTGGATTGAGCAGAGAGGAGTGGATTGGAGGGGGTGGACTGGATGGGGTGAAGTGGAATTGGATGGATTGAAATGGGGTGAGGTGGATTGGACTGGGGTGGATTAGATTGGTTTGAGGTGATTGGACTGGAGTGATAGGACTGGGGTGGGGTGGATTGGATTAGAGTGGTTTGGAGTGGGGTGGATTAGACTGGAGTGTGGTGGATTGGGGTGGGGTGGATTGGAGAGGGGTGGGAAGCATTGAGAGGGGTGAATTGGATTGTGGAGTACACTGGAGTGGGGAGGAATGGAGTGAGGTGGGGTGGATTGGGGTGGGGTGGATTGGAGTGGGGTGGGGTGGATTGGGGTGGGTTGGGTTGGATTGGATTAGGGTAGGGTAACTGGATTGGGACGGGTGGATTGGCTTGAGGTAAATTAAGGTGGGGTGGATTGGAGTGGGGTAGACTGGATCTGGGTGAATTGGATTGGTGTAGGGTGAATTAGATTGGAGTGGGGTGGATTTGATTGGGATGAGGTGGATTGGATTGAAGTGGGGTGGATTGTTTTGTACTGGAATGGAGCAGACTGAATTAAAGTGGGGCAGATTGTTTTGGATTGGAGTGTGGCAGATTGTTTTGGATAGAGTGGGGCTGATTGTTTTGCACTGGAGTGCGGCAGATTGTTTTGGGTTGGAGCGGGCCAGAATGTTTTGGATTAGAGTGGGCCAATTGGTGTGGGGCATACTGGAGTGGGGCAGATTGTTTTGAATTGGAGTGGGGTGGATTGGATTGGGGTGAATTGGGAAGGGAGTGTGGTGGATTGGATTGGGATGAGGTGTATTGGAGTGGGGTGGATTGGATTTTAGTGGGGTGGATTAGATTAGGGTGAATTGGGATGAAGTGGGTGGATTGGGGTGAGGTGGATTGGAGTGGGGCAGATTGTTTTGGATTGGAGAAGATTGGAGTGGAGCTGGTTGTGTTGGATTGGAGTGGGGCAGATTGCAATGGGCATATTGTTTTGGATGGGAGTGGGGCAGATTGGAGTGGGGCAGGTTGTTTTGGTTTGGAGTGGGGCAGATTGGAGTGGGGTAGATTGTTTTTGACTGGAGTGGGGCGGGTTACAGCCGGACAAATTATGTTGGATTGGAGTGGGGCTTGGATTGGAGTGGGGTGGATTGTGGTGTACTGCACAATTATGTGTTAAAACATCATTTCAGAAATTACACATAAAGAAAATGTCGCTTTGCAATATTTAGAAAAAGAGAATCCTCATCTGCAAAGTAAGAAAAGAAGACTTGGCAAAATGAAAGAAAGTTAATTGTAGAAAATAAATCTTTGCAATTGTGTTTGTCCTGCTAGGTGATTTTTTGCCAGTCACGCTTTCTGTTTGCATGGCACTAAAAGTTAAAAAGAACAAAATAGTACCTCAATCACGTCGGGATCAGCGGACAGGCACTGATTAAGTGGAATCAATCATTGTTTGGTCCCTGCTCCACAGAGAGGACTGGAAATGATGTTAGACCTGTAGTGACGAATTACAAGGCTGTAAAGAAGAGTGCCACGCAAAAACACGCAAGCCAACAAATGGGTAAGCAACAGGCAGGCTCCAAGTCTATTTTGTTAAGAACAGTGTCTCGCAAGCGAGGCGCACGCATGCTCTCGCAGGCTCAAGCCTAAAAAAAGACAATTCCAGCCCAGTTTCTTTGTTCGCACCCTACCACCACTAGATGGCAGAATAATACACAGCATGTGAATTTAGAAAACATTCAGGCACCGAAACACAATGAAGATGCTCTCAGGTAGAACCGATGTCATCATCTTACTGATGAAAGGTGATCTCTGCTCCTTCAGTCAGACGACATATGCTAAGGTTGAACAACATGGTACACCATAGACAAAAAATATTAATCTCTACCCCCATGAGAAAGTAAACAAGCATTGGCATAGCCAATAGGTCTCGCCTTTGGGACCTTATAAGTGTTTTGCCAGAGCTATTGGCTTTGTTAATGTGTTTAAGCTATGTTGCAGAGCACTTGTGACTGCCTGTTTAGTAGTAAAATATTGCAATAGTTGGTGGTTAGAGGGGCTCCTAGAGCTTTGGGCCCCAGTGTCACTACACCTGCTGCACCATCTAAAAAAACTTCTTTCAACTGCAAGGTAACTGCAATTTGACTGCCCGTTTAGTAGTAAAATATAGCAATATTAGGTGTTTAGAGGAGTTCTGACAACTTTTTGGCCCGGTGCCATTGCACCTGCTGCACCATTCAAAAATATATAAAAACAAGTGTGATTATTACCCTGTTTAACAGTACACAATTTATTAACCTGAGAAAGATGAAAGGTGGAGATGGCCCACCAGATTTTGAACTTGCTTTCTGAATGAGGAAGAGGGAGAAAGAGTAAGGGACATGCCATTGAAAGAGAGGGAGAGAAAAACTGGAGTATGCTTCAATAGAGAATTCTAGAATTTGCAAGAATTAGTAATAATTAGCAGAGGCAAAAGACACCAAAAATAACATTCTGAAGTTCGAACTTGATCTTGACAATCACTCAACTTTTCATCGCTCAGGATCCCTTTCAGGGCCTGTGAATACATGATTGCTGAAAACATATTTTAATCAAGGATGCCCCACATTTCTACACTCATGTGGAGAATCGCATTACGCGCACAATGATTTAGCAGTCACTGTAGGCGCACCTGAGGAATCGCATACCTGGCGCTGAGTGATTGCAGTCCGCAACACACGGTGCTTAGCAGTCTACGCAGAACTCGTCTGATTTTAGCAGCGCGTGGTCAATTGCAAAATATATGTTATTCTTCTGCAAAATGAGAAAGGGCTGCTGCAGAGCCGACACAAAGAACGCACGCACGGCAGGCAAAGATGTCCGGATGATATTACATTGATGGGTGTAGACAGGACTTTGGACTGCGCTGGCTTGTATTTTATTTTGTCCTTTGTCGTCCAAATTCACTCTTTTGAGCATAATAAAAGTGGCAGCCGAATGATGTGCCACCGCACCAGTGTAACCTACCTCCTTTACAACTCGGCTTTAAAGAAAAGCATCGCTGAGGCTTGGTAAAGGTTTGCACAACACGCAAAGACAAATAACATACTGCAACGGCGCTCGAAGTGGAGCGACTGAAAGAAACAAGCACGGCACGAAAGTGAAAGGACTTTGGACTGCGCTGGCTTGTATTTTATTTTGTCCTTTGTCGTCCAAATTCACTCTTTTGAGCATAATAAAAGTGGCAGCCGAATGATGTGCCACCGCACCAGTGTAACCTACCTCCTTTACAACTCGGCTTTAAAGAAAAGCATCGCCAAGGCTTGGTAAAGGTATGCACAACACGCAAAGACAAATAACATACCGCAACGGAGCTCGAACTGGAGCGACTGAAAGAAACAAGCACGGCGTGAAAGCGACCGCGAGACAGGCAAATGCAAACAAGCGCGGCCACGCTAATTAGAAACAGATGGCCCCTGCGCGCCGCTGCTCGCTCCCGCAAGGTGGATGCCGTAGGAGTCAACATTTTGAGAAAAAGGTGGGACATGTACCAGCTCTAGGCCAATTGCGTGCTTTCTTTTCTGAAAGACAAACGCAAAGGCCAATACAATTACTGCAACAAAAAAAAAGCCACACGCACGAGTTTCAGAAAAGTGCAGACCGATTCCAAGAGGTAATCTCCTAGAGCAGCGCATGCACGCTGCGCTATGCTCGACCTAAAAATGAGTAACGACGAAGAATCCGGCCTCCAATGACCCAGCGTGTTAAAAAATTTTTTTTATATACTTGTTAATAAGAAATATTGAGTCAATTATGTCAAAATCTATGAAGGCATCAAGCACTACTTTCAACTGATGTTACTGAGTCTTCACTCATTGTCCAAAAGGGAGGGAGCAGCGTGCTACCTATAGCACGGAGGAGCTTTAGAGCCTTGTGATGGGTGTGAAGCACTACATAAATGTAACTGTAGAGAACAATGATGCCATATCTGAAGGAATGTGTCACCAGCATACAGGAAGCACACTGCATTCTTATTTTCCTTGATGGTGCCACTATTCGGTCACAGCCTAGACTGACTGTGGCCAAACAGGTAAGTTTCAGGCACATTATTTTAAAATGTATACTGCAACACAAATTTCTTCTCGAAAAGTGATACTTGTTGTAGGACAGTTATTACTCACATTTGAAACATCCAAATTGGTTTTTTTTTAAACTGAAAAGCAGTAAAAGATTTAAGCCAAACAGGAGCAATTAGATCAAAAGAAGACTAAAATTAATGTTGAGGATCAATATTAACCATGAATGTTCTAAGTTTAGAAGAGGCCGCACTCTTCATAAAATTCCTGTTGTAAAACTAGATGAAACCTAACCAACGGGGCTGATGGTTTGTAGCTAAGGCTGGTAGATGTAGGCATTTTCAGAGGTGTGGAATTTTATACAATATCTACTTGCCCTTGTGACGGGATTCTTCATATAGCTACTTGTCCTGTAAAAGAAAGGTCCACTTCTCCCTTTGATGCCATGCAGTGAGGTGACAAATTATGGCAAAGTTCTCATTATATGAGAGCTCTGATAATAGCCTCTCTGATTAGGCCAGGGCTAATGTTATAGAGGGTTTAGATTCTAGCAATGCCCTTGTTTTGCACTGTTTCGCAGAGCTACATACTGGGCTTGAAGTAGAGGGACGCAGTATTTCCAGGGTTGGAACACTCTTGAGTCTGTGCACATTTACTAACTTGAATGTTTAAGGATTTTCACCAACTCTTCTCTGATCTTTTCTCACACTAGGAAAAGCTGGATCTTTACTCCCCACAAGGGCAGAAGTAAAACTTTTTCCAGGGTAGGAAAAAGGGGTTTGTAGGGATAGTGAACTTGCAAACACTCAAGAGATTTTCACATGAGCAAATATACACATAAAAAAAAATCTAAAAAAAAATCTAAAATGTGCTTATTTGTTCAGGCTAAAATGCAGTTCAAAAACTTCTAGGATTACGGTTTCCAGGCCCACCTCTGTAAATTCTTGTGAATTCATGAAAATTGTAAATCTTCACAAATGCAATGACATATACCACCATTCTTACACTTTTGTGACTTTAAGAATTGGGTCCCCAATTGGATCTGTTGTTAGCCAAGACCTTTTGTTTTAATTAAAATATAATACATAAACTTCATATATGGCTGACTTCACTGTAACTGTCCTCTTTCACAAGGGGCACAGCAGCACACAAAGTAGTATCCTTCAGTGTCAGAGACTACTATGGCACTGTGTGATTTTGTTGTTGTGTTTGAGATCCAAAATATATTTTTGCTTTTAAGGGTTTTTGTTATATTGGTTAGGGACTGGCATCTCCCTAACTAAGTTTTACAAAAAACATGTCAAAACAAAAAGCTGACAACCAACGCCTGACTATTGGCTTTGCCAATGCTTGTTCATTTTTACATTTACGATAATCTTGCCGAAACTGGATTTACACTGAGCTTTATTATTAACACTTTTGGGAAATTTTAGTATGCATCAAACATGTTTTACTAAATTGTGCTTCAATTAAATAGTACCTAAAATTGCACAGCATTTTAGCAAACTTTTTTTCTAGTTGCTTTTTTTGTGTACATTTTATTTTGAAAGCAAAGAATCATCCATCTTGCTTTCAAGCCTTTGCGAGTGGTTGCATCCAATCAGAGTGCATTCTGGGTTCATTACAGGTAGCCTCATGCTGTTAAGCTTTACAAACGTGTGCACATATTTTTATACTAGAACTACTACACAGCATTTCTTAAGAGTGCTCACGTTAATAATGAAGGCTTTGTATTAATTAACCATAAATCAAAGTTTCAACATCATGAACAAAGTTACAAATCTTACTTTAACTGCAGAAAAGGCTCTTTCACATATCCATACTGTGGTTCTGTAAACTGGTAGCCAAAGGTCGTTGGGGCTACTTGTCTTAAGGACAAAATAAACACTTGTTGTCCTTGACTCCGAACAATATGTTCTGGGCGTCGGGCGATAGGAATTCCATACCCCTGCATTTTCATCTATAGTAATCTACAGTTTCTAAATTTTACCAAATGAAAGCCTGCAGGTAACACTATTTTTCTACAGTAAGTGGAATGGAAACTGAATGGAAACTATAGTTAATAAAGGTTGAAAAATCCACCATTTTTTAAATGTTTACTGATTGACCAATGAAGACGCAACTAAAAAGACTTTACGTGCACCGGGGTACCACAAAAGGACACAAAAATAAGCTATTCCCACAGAATATCCGCAACTTGAGTGGATGTTCAGCAGTTCCAAGTTCAGAGCTAGGGGTAGGAAGAGTGACGTGGGCAGGACACGGCCAGTCGAGTTGCCATGGAGAAGGTGGTGAACAAAGTCATAACTGTGGGCAGTCGGTAACATTTTCAGAGGTTTTTTTTGCAACCCATTTGCACATGCAAACTTAGTGGTGAAGCTTTGTAAGTGTGTACACAGGGTGTGAAACAACATTCCTTACCGAAAATATCTAAGGAGCATTTGCATCTTACCCTGAATGTAAACAAGCTCGTTTCTGCAGGCTAAAAATGATGTGCTCAGGCATAGGCACATAAATCTACATTTTCTTAGACTTTGGCGAAGTCCAAACAGGTAATAACATTATGAAAGACACACACCGGCAACTCAAAATCCCTCTTTTTGTGCAGGCCCCAAGAGGTTTCAGCAACTGCCCTAACCCAGCACATTGTCTGAATTGTTTTCTAGGATGTATTAAGCATAATATACATAAATGCATCATTTTGAAGCAGATTCCACTACCATTCTCACTGCCACTTTACAACTACCTTTCATTCCTTATTTAAGGCAAATGAGTGGGACTCGGTCAGCAAGGGTGGAAGTGGTTGTTTCACTGTTTTGTAACTTTGCAGGCATGTCAGGGCGCAAGATTGTACTTCAAATGTAAGTCGATCCCATGTAAAATACTACAGAGGGCAGTTCAAACTTTAAACACTTTGTTTTGACCACAACTGTACAGGAGAAGGAGAAAAAAAAAATCAGATATAGAAAGGGTCACAAATTTCATCTTTTGTGTTTTTTATTTATCCTGGAGTGCAGAATTTATGGAAATAAGGAGATCTGTCCTCCACCTGAAGAGCCGATTATTTGTTGCACATTCCAGATTTTTGGAAGCGACGGATGGGCGTGCAGGCAGGCACGAGAGAATAACGCAGGCGAAGGAACTTATCACATCTGCTTGTAAAGGGAATAGTTTGGTAGACTGAAGAGTGCAAGCGATGGTGCAAGAACCACGTAAGAAGAACAAATCAACAATAAATCAGTAATATCGTAATTTAACTGGCGAGCAGTGGCAGGCTGTACAATAATACATGAATAAATAATAAATTCCAGCATGGACAAATTTACTATTTAGGAAATGCTTTAAGGGGTATTACATGAGGTACTACTGCACGACTATCTGAAAACCCTTAATGAACCGCCTAGCTCACCTCCATAGTTTGCTACCTTGACCGGAAAAACTGTGGTTGCAGCCCAGTTTAGCATGGTTGTTCTTTAACAATTTCAACAGAACTCAAATTGAGGTTACTGTGTGTTTGGCTTATTTTATTTAAAAGCAATATCAGGTTACTACTAGAATGATGGGCACGTGTGCCTGCCCCCGACTTGGAGCCATTGGGCCAAGCCCTAGTGCTGATAACAAGGGATTATGGGAATACACACCATCATTTCTAGCGAAGAGGCGGAAACTGGTACAGTGCTCAGCTCCACTGGCTGCCCCTTTCAGGCTCACAGCACCTATCTTTGTCACATTTGCAGTGACCGAATGTAAGAATTCGGATGCATCACCTGGTTGCCCAAATGTTCTACTGGGTCAGAGAACTGTCTACCTGCAGAAGTGGTTACACCCTGCCAATCCCCCAGAGAGGAGGTGCATGGCAAGCGGCGTTCATTCTCACGGCACAGCCCAAAAACACATAGTTCAAGTTCAGCACCTCTGAAATATAATGTTTTGTTTAGGCAAAAATGTGGGAAGGTAGAAAGGGGATAGTGGGAATTTAAAGTACCATCATCTCCTTCCACCAAGAGAACTGCATGGTTTTTTGAGAGGATAAACATTCTAAATTCCATAGGTGACTAGACTAGATCAGCGAACCAGCTGGTTGATCAGGGAAAGAGTAATCAAGCTTCCAAGAGACGTGACAAGAGCTGATGGCAACTAGGAGTGTTACGAAATTACCTCTTGGGCTTTGCAAAGGGTCGAACTCAAGTGTTCAATGCATAGTGCAAATACAAAGAATAAGTAAGGCATCTGGAAACAGCCAAAACAGGGATGGAAACAGGCAAATGCGACTGATCTGGTCCACTTTTCCTGTATGAATTATCACTGTATCAGCATTACTGATTATGACAAGAGTTTAAGACAGAAGATGGTAGAACTAAACCTTTTTAAGAACAGGTCAAGGAATTTGGAACCTGCTACCCCTAGCAGTCCAAGCTAATTCCAGTATGTATGCATTACACAGCCTAACTAAAACTCACAACCACCTCCCCTTGTCCTAAACAGCACGCCAGCTTTTAACCTATGTTTGTATAGTGTCTTCATGTCCTCTTAGAAACAAATTTCGAAGTAACAAATTGTGATTATGCAAAATGAGATTCATGCCAAAATGGGAGGAAGCATTTCCAAGTCCTCTGGCCATTCTGTCCTGCTGTGGAATGAGAATTGTGTTGGCCCAAAACCCCTGACAGCATTTTACACTGGAAAATTAATTAATCCCTAGAAGAGAAGACAATATTTTGAGGATCACAATCCCCATCCTGCATGTACCTTTATGCATGGTTTGGAGGTAGCATTCCCAAAGCGTTTTCCAGTTCAGCATTCTCATCCGGGTGTCTCCCCGGGGGTGGGAAGGTGACCTCAGGTTTGTATCACAGTGGTAAAAATTACACTCACAATCGATTCTTAATTTTAATGCATGTTGTTATGAAACCAATACTGATCAGTCAAAAAAGCATAATTTTAAATAAAAGGGTTTCTACAGGATTCTACTGCATTGAACAATGTCAAATTGTCTAGCTATCTTTCCAGGCTGCTTAGTTTTTGGATGAAGAAGGCAATGAGAGAAATCATGCCTATTTAAAGTGTTTCTAACTTTCCATTGTCAGCTTCACCACTTGTGATGCCAGTGGAAGTCTATTCCGGTTTAAGGACCTTGTCAACAAAGTAAGAGCTGCTTATGGGGAGATTGGGAATGTAGAGTTGGGCACATGTTGTATAGTGCAGGGTCCACCTTCTAACAGAAGGATGTTCTTTGAAAGGGTGACAAGAGGAAGGCGCCTTTCCATGTTCCAGCCATAAATCCTTCATAAAGCTGCTCTGTAAAGGCTCCAGAATCACCATCTCAGCTCTGGAAAAGAAGCGTCATAGCAATCTTTAAAAGTAACACCAAACAATAAGTCGCTCGTTGTTTTCGGGCTGTCCTTGGTGTTCAAGAGACCTTTTCCTGGCAGAAATCTTAGTTTACAAAGCCAAAGTGGATGTTGCTGCATCTTCTCTATTCGCACTCAACGTGTCCACTCACAGCGCCACAATGTTCTCCTTCCCGGATTCAAAGTAATAGAAACCATTAATGTTTCTGCTTTGAGGACCCGATGTCCGCTGTGATATTGATGTATAGCGGCTTGTGTTCGATTGTTAGCATCTTATAGGAGCACGTGTTCAGTCCATCAGCCTTCCAAACCTTGGCAACCTTCTTCAATAGCCTCATTCTAGAGGAGTGCAAGGGAGAAAAAGAAAACAGACGAGAAAGTATGGCATTATTATGTAGGCAAAGCTCACTCCTGGCCATTTCTACTCACATTCCAAAATACATTCACTAATTAATTTATATTACTTTTTGGACCTTATTTGCATTTTTCATTACCACCACTGGGCAGACATATCTCTTCACATCTACATAAAAAAACTTAACACACACCTCATGGAAAAATAAATCCCACCTCAATCGATTTTAGATACTATATTTTCCAAGGTGCCACCAACACATTTACACTCACTTCTTCCACCTTCTTCAAACACTTGTACCCATTACTTGAATGAATTTCAATCTATACCCACATTCTCCCCATGTTCTGCAATGAATCATTCTAACTTTCTAATCTTGCCTTTTCAATGCACTCGCTCCTCCAAGCTTTCTTTGTGTTCATCTGACATATCATGCCTCCCTGTTTCCTCCTATGATCTCCACACTAAGTTCTAACTTTCCAACACCTCCCTTCCAATGCTCTAGTTCTTCAAAGCTTTCTTCTCGTTCATCATATACAGTTAGTTCATGAGATGAATGTAAAGTAATGAACACAGCTTCCTTTGCCTGAACTATTACCAATTAGATTGTTTGCAGTGGTGACCCGTAATGTGGCTGAGCAGTGGGATGGGCCACATGCGCACAATCATGCTCCCCCAACAATTCACAAATGCATGCACATAAACCCACCATTTACAAGCACATACATACACTCATTCACAGCATACACCCAAACATTTTTAAAAAATGGTACCTGCCGGGCTGTGGTGGTGGTGGCCGTTCCAGGTGGAGGAGAAGCAGAAGGCACCGGAAAGTGCTAGACACTTTGGGTAGAGACAATCAGATAATACCGCTGCCTCCTCATTTGCTGACTTTGTCATGGGTCTGCCAATGGCAGGAGGACCTTTCCTCACTCTTCACAGAGTGGTATGGGGTCAGTGAGAGTTGCTGACCCTACACCGTGACGCGGTGTTGCTGACTGACAGTCAATCCTAGGCACTTCATGGCTTAAAACTGAAGCGCCCAGGCCGAATCAATCAGTGATGTGCTCCCTTGTCATGAAGAGTAGGACCTCATGGGGCTTTGCCGGGCTGAGAAGGTCACGCCCTCAGGGCTGTGAAATAGCCTGGCAAAGCTGGTCTCAGTCTCCCAGGCAATTAGAGCATGTACAAACTTTGGCTGCCTGACCCTAGCAGGATGAGTGTCGGTCAGGCTGACCTTTGCTCAGCGTGAAATACACTCTTCATGCTATGCAAAAGAGTGGGGGGGGGGGAAGGGCCCTCCCTCCTTAATGATGAGCTGCGCCTGATTGTGAGCTTTAATTGAAATTAATATATGTTTGATTCCCTAAGCAACTTCATTACCTGCTTGGTTTTTCCTGTTCTCATGGCTCTGTGCAAGATCTTTCTACTCTCATGAGTGGCCTCACTGTGGTTAGTTCAGTCAGTTTTGAACGATGAACGAACAAGCAAACTCAAGTCTACAAAGGGTAAATCCATTTGCATCTCAGAAACAGCGAAAAGAATCCAGGGATGGAACGGACTGGACTGTTAAGGATCAAGGGGTGAAAGTGCTCCTGCTACATGGAATAGAGAGCTCCTTTGTAGATCTTAATAATTAAATAATTCCCGCGCCCAAATCATATTTACGATTTTAAACCTTTTCCAGACTTACCTCTCACCATTGACTTCATTGCCGCTGTCTCGCGTGTGGAACACCATGGTGTACTTGGCTATGTCTGGGGATGGTCGTACTACCTTCATCTTCTGCAAGGTCACCCTGAAAGAAATCAGATTGTAAGGATGAGAATACAAACTGGGGGCTGCCGGTGCCGCCACATCAGGGTTGAGAGAGATAGAACAACAAGTAGTTGCTCTCCATTCTAAACTCTATGCTGTCTCAAAGATAAGAACACAGAAGATCCTGCTCAAATTAAACTCAAGGTTGCTTTTGGCCATCCCTCTATCACAGGCTCTTTAAGTATCTTTACAGGGATTTTTAGGGAATACTGACCGTTGCCGATAGCACATCTGAGAGATCATTGACCTACCTTGCATTCTGTTCTTCCAGAGTCACTCATTAGAGGGACATTTTTACTGTTGGAAGATAGTTTTCAGCAAGAACAACTCTCCTAGCCCACATAACATAACCGGAGAACAAATGACTGTACTTCATGCATCTATACTACAGCTGTACAAAGGATGCCTCTAATACTATTTTGTCTGCCTTTTTTGCATGCTTAGGGCCTGCAGCTTTGCAACTTCATGGATGGAAAGTCAATTTTGAGATGAGAACTTCTTTAACAGTTTTACGTATATCATCACCACTGACAAGCAATTATCTCACAAATGCATTCTATTGAAAACAAGGACTTTGAACATCACAAAGTGGTTAAACATTAACAAACCAGATTCAGATTTGCCTAATTTGGGATTTTCTCTGCCTCTATGAAATAATATTGTAATAATATTGTAATGTAATAAGACTGTAATTACGAAAAACAGAAATTTCTGTATGTGGTAACAATTTGTTACTCTGTTAGCCTAACATTAATTGCTATAATAGATGTGATCTTGCAACAGAATATACTGACTGCTGCTATGGCTTGCAATTTTAATAGTAACTTGCCACCTTAATATTTCATGTTATAACATAAATAAATATATTACAGCATTTTCATTACCATCCTCTATTAGAAATTATAACTTCAGGACATATGTTAACTTTGCAGGTATTAAAAAACAATATCCTCAGAATACTGCAACGAATTCTATTAAATGTCAAAAAATAGATCTTCTTTAAACAGTTTACCTATAGGCTGGGGATTACATTTTCAGAGAGTGACAGCGATGTCAGAAAGGAGATAGAATAGAAGTACCCTATAAGTGGGCCCAGCAAATATGTGGGAAAGTTTTCAACAATCAGTTTTCTGTTCTATTACTTGTAGTGTCTAGTCATACTTTCTTGTAAAACTTGAGATGCCAAAAACAAACAGATATCCAATCTGGATTTTCCTGCACCATTTACATCTGTATTGGGATCTACTTTGAAGAATATATCCCCATAATCTATGCACACACCAACACATGAGATGCTCAGATAAGTTTTGTTGCACAAACACAAATCCAACAGGAGTTCTGCAAAAGGAACTCATTAATTCCTCTTCACAAATAAATGTTGGGTTTAAAACGAGTGGCCGACAAAGCTCATCGAGCATTTAACACAATGATCTCAAAAGCTGAACCAAAGCTACATGTTTCTGACACCAGGAGTGTCCTTCCTCAGGGCATCCACTCTACGAATCACAGGGAACTATGCTTATGATCCAATCTATAAAAGCACTGAAATTCAACAGCTAGGGTGAGCCTCACAACCATAACTTGAACAAATGCACCTTTCATTGCTTTGTCTACATCCAAAATCCCCGATTGGACAAGGTTGCTTAATGTGACTGGTAGATTAGTGTGCTATGTTACAGGCGATCCAGAGTAAACCAATATTGCTATCCACATTTAAAAGGGAAATAGGTCAATATGACTTGTAATTCAATTGAGTTTTGCCCTTTATTGAGAAAATTGTGAAATTATGCTAGTTGCCAAATTGGTAGTGAGTAAATATCTGTGATGAATGCCACAGTGATTTGCAGAGGTATAGGTGCAAATATGAAGACCAGAAAATATTTAAGCTGGCTACAAGATTGCTGTTTCTCTGACTACATGCTATGAAAATAAGACCCAACTAAAAAATGTTGCTCATTGGTGCAGACATTTAATTGCAACTGTGGCAGATACAAATTCATTTTTAAGAATAATTGAAGAACTGGCTGTTCCCATGATGAAGTCACAACACTATACAATATGAAATTGGTATGAGACCAAATACCCAGGTAAATCTTACAAATTAAAAGCTGTGACTCCTTGGTCAGCGAGGGCAGCTACTAAATAAACATGAGTACGGAAATGTGGATAGGTTAACTGGCTTCAGAAATATCTTCTTGAAGGTGAGACGGCAGAATATTGGGAGGGACCTTTGCCCATGGATATTTCTTATTTAGCAACAGAAATAACAACTCCACCAGGACCAACACGAAAGACAATAGTGTGGAGGACAAAGTAATGAATGAAAAGATTCTGAAACAGGTAGCCCAGGCACCGCCATTTCTATTTAAAAACACAACTTTAAAAAAAGTCCTGATGACTGTAGCGGCCAGCGAAATGATAAATACTATGGCACAAAGGCATGATAGACCCTTCAGTATACATCTCAGCAGGTTAATACATACTCTTACCACCACATTACTTGCGGTGATTATTTTATTTGCATGGAACAAGTCAAAGATCAGAAGGGGAAGGCGAAAGCTATGAGGAACAACCTCTGCAGGTTTAACTTGGTGTAGCCTTGAACTCTGCAGCTCATGTGCATTCTTTGTGTTTCTGTATATAATTCCAATCTCCTTGCATCCCAAAAAGATATTAAAAATCACTTGGACAGACTATACCCACCACAGTAATATCTTTCTTATTTTCTCCTTCCTCTACCTTCTTTCTTGAATTGTTCTTTTTACTTGTGTTATCCGCAGTTTCTTTCACATCTTCATTTTTCCTATGTTATATGTAAAGCGCTACACTGCCCTTACGGGTGGCTTTGGAAAACATTACACTGCATCTTAAATGAGAGTTTCTGGATAAATTGTCAACTTCACAGACTGGGCGTCCAAATCCAAATCACAGACAACCTGCTTAAATACAATTATTAAACTACTCACGACTACGAAATTCGGCGTAATCTTTCAACTAGTCACCTGAATAACGGTTTTATTTATTCAGCATTTGAAAGCCTACACTAATTAATTTCCGTCATATGCAGGTCACTGCGAGATGGACAATCCTAAAATGTGGTCTTTCTTAATCTCTATGATTTTTGGTTGATTGCTAGTTGCAGGCTGTAAAGCCAGAACCTGGCATTTTATGCAAATTATGTGTGCAGGTTAACCAAGTTAATTAGAATTCTTACAACAGCAGTTATATATTGTGTATCCCATCGATGACAAGTATGCTTCCATTTACCACACCTGTAACTGTCAGTTGGTGAAAGATTGTGAAACAGCTATGTACTATTAACAACAAGCCTGCATGCACCAAGCATCCAGATAAAAGATACAAATATCCCATAGAACTATCACAAAATCTATTGCTGGTCATAATAAATGAAACAGATGGGTTGTGCCCCAGGAAACCATAGCCTGGTCAAGACATTTTCCTACTACAACATCCTAACTTGATAAACTAATGGATACCCCAAAGATGTGTCTACTGCAGGCAATATCATGGCGCCCTTAGCTTTGATTACAGGTTTAACCAAGCTACCCGCATACATGGAGTCAAACTTATGGAAATTGTGCCCCATAACTTTCACTTTCTCCTTCTAAGCTTTAACATGTTCCAGGCAAATGAAATCATCACCACAGGTAACGCTCTGGTTATGTATCAACCTACTGAAAATGTGTCCCATTCAAAAGCACACTCATTTTCTTAGACACATTAGATATCAATATTATGATCTCTGGTTTGTTTTAATTTTGGCATTAGACATACAACAGTTAACAAAGGACTCTAAAGAAACACAAAATACAGCTCCCTTATATCATAGTTGAGTATCACAACTCTAACACAACATAGAATTCCATCAGGACATATTAGAGAGAGCACCACCCATTTGCACAGCTGGATTACAGAACTCGCACCGCTAAAATCCAACATCAAGCCCACACACCATCATCTCTTATAGGGATTGTGAGAAATTAAGCTTTTGATTGAGGGGGGTGAAAATCCTTCTCAAGCATGAACCACAATCCCTGTTAGGGAGAAGCACAAAAGTCACTAAATTAAACCGTCCTTAACCCTCTAATAGCTTGGGACAAAAGCAGTCAGGCTTAACTTAAAGGCAATTATCTAAGTATTTATGCAGCACACAACCAGTAATAAAGTGAAAACACAACATAAGAAAAATCCCACACCAATTTAGAAAAACAGAGAACATTTGAATAAATAATTTGAGACCAAAACGACAAAAATCCAATCAGTAGTACCGGATATACTCAATTAAAAAAAAATGTAATCCAGTTCGCACTGGGGGAGGCCGCGAAGAGCGGGGTGGGAGTCGCAAATTGTCGTGGCTGTAGCAAACAGAAGGATGGATGTCGTGGACTGTCGTAGCTGGAGATGTGTGTAGGCGGTCACAGCGAGCTGTTGATGCTGTAGCGCGAAGTGCAAATCTCACGTTGCTGGTCATCGCTGGCAGTCGCAGGAGCACGAAGAGTCGGGTCCACAGGACCTTTGAGTTGGCAGTCCTCGTGGACAGTGATATCTCTGCACAAATGGGCCCTTTCGCAGTCACGAAGAGCCCAAAACATCAGGATTTCTACTTTCTTTACAGCGCAAGCTCAATTCATACCAGCCAAGGGTCCAGAACCTGCGGGGACACCTCTTGGGGATCAGGAACTCACTTCAGCAGAGACCCGCATGATTCAAGCAGGTACATTTGCAGGTCCAGTGCAGCAGATCAGTTGGGCAGTTGCAAGGAGGTCTCTGGAGCTTGTTGTGTTGTGTCCCTGTAGCCAAGAACAGGAGGTCAGCCACCTGACCCTTGGAGTCACTCTGCAGGGGATAGAGGGTGCAGGTCCAGTCTTCCTTCTCGGAGAGCTGGGCAGGCCTTAAGTAGAAGGGCAGTCCTCCTTCTGTAATAACCACAGGTCCCCAAGTGTACTGAAGAGTTGTTCTGAGGATCCTATATTTATACCTAGTGCCAGCTCTGAAGTTGAAGACATTTCTGGAGCCCCTTCTCCCCCCTAGATAGTTCTGGAACATCCTTTCTCCCTGGTCCCACGATATCAGAGGTGACAAAAGGCTAGAGTGAAGTCCTTTGTGAATGTGCTGAGGCAGCTCCTTTGAAAAGCAAGTGGGGCGGTGCCCAACTCTGCCCCTTCCATCCTGGCAGGATGGCCAATCCTGCCAACAGCTAGCCCCCCTCTGTGTCACTGTCTGGGAGGAATACATAAGGGCCAACTGCCAATTACACCTAGTCATGTGACCCAGGATACAGGCACCAAATCGTTAGGACAAGAAAATGGCAACTTTATAAAAGTGGCATTTTAAGAATTGTGAATTAAAGTCTGACTTTACCATTAGAGAGGCTTTAAAATTGCAATTCCTTAGAGCCCAAACAGGACATTTCCACCTATTCTCAAACATAAGTTATCACTTATTAAATGTAATAAGATAACCCAGAGTTATCCTATGGGAGAGGTAGGTCTTGCTGTAGTGAAAAGTGAATCTCAGATTTTATTCACTACCAGGACATATAAAACTTAAAAGTACATGTCCAAGTTTTTAAATACAATGCACCATGTCCTAAGGGATGTTTAGAACCTACCCTGGGGGTGACATGTATTAAAAAGGAAGATTTAGGCCCAGCAAAAGGTTTATTTTGCCAGGTTCAAATGTCAGTTTAAAACTGCACACAGGCTGCAATGGCAGACCTGAGGCATGTTTTAAAAGGGCAACGTAAGTGGGTGGCACAATAAGTGCTGCAGGTCCACTAGAAGCATTTACTTTACAGGCCATGGGTACATGTAGTACTACATAACTGGGGACTCATAAGCAAATTAAATGTGCCAATTGGATGAAAGCCAATTTTACCATGTTTAAAGGAGTAAGCACAAGCATGTTAGCACTGGTTAGCAGTGAAAGTGCACAGAGTCCTAAAGTCAACAGAAACAAACTTCAACACAGGATGGGAGAAGGTAAAACGTTTGGGGGAAGGCCACCCTAATGCTGTCCGATCTGAAAGGGTAATATGGCTCCATATTCCCAACTACCATGATTTCATGTACAATTAGCTGTGTAATGCCATACAAATGCACCAAGACACCACATTGCAAAAATGCTGAAGACCTCTGTCCACCTATGAACAAATCATGCAGACAGGAAATGAATCACACATTGATTACTGATATTCAACTACAACAACCAGAAATCACACAATGTTCTGAGACAGAATCCTCAAGACTATGGTGTGAAGGTACCAGAACTCTAAGCATTCTCATATTTGAATGCATGCTATGCAAATATCTGTATCATAAGATAAGGCTTTACATAATTAATCTGATTTGATTTACTTTAGCACATACACATTCCATCAAGCAGTCATTGTGACTTAGCAGCCATGCACATAAAATGCCAACATCATCAGTTTAGCATGGATACTGCTTGACCTGACATTCCTGGGGAACAGTGGAGTGTCGATGCTAAGGTAGTCGGGAGATCACTAAATACAGAAGGTGGTCCACCACATGTAACTGATGCAATCCATTATTCGAGGTGAATCTTTTTAGGTCGAGCTTTAGCAGTAGCGCGCATGCGCTGCTCGCTCTGCGAGGCATGCAGTAGTAGAGTATGGGAGACAAGCTGCTCTCACTCTCCGCCCATATTTTTCATTGGCTTCTGTCTTTGTCCTTCGTAAATTCTGTCTTCTGATTGATTATGAGGCTTGTTAGTCCCGCCTTATTATGGCCATGTCGTCATTTGTACCCTCCCATGGCTATTGGCCCCTTTACTTCGAGTGTTACACTGTACTGTACGTGTTATTTAGAGCACTATTTTTTCCTGTGCCTTCTCACCCCCTCCCCCGCCCGCACTCCCGTTGTCCTTGCCTTCTCGCCCCCTCCCGTCTGCACTCCCGTTGCTCGTGCCTTCTTCTTCCTCCCCGCACTCACGTTGTCTGTGCCTTCATGCACCCCCCTCGCTCCCGCACTTCCGCTGTCCGTGCCTTCTCGCCCTCCCTGCCCCCCCCACCCCCCGCCCGCCCGCACTCCCATTTGCAATGCAATAGGTAGGTCTCGCGTAAATGCGAGTCCTATTGCATTGCAAATGCTTGTTTTTTAATACGTTCGATTCGGTGTGCTTCTCCGGAGAGTTTGGTAGGATCCCCGGCGGTCGTTACTGCCAGGTAGGTGAAGTGTTGTGCCACAATAGAGGCCCTCATGCAGCGTTTAACGTTTCGTAGCGCTATGGAAACATCAGCATTTTGAAGGCGCCAAAATGTATTTGCCCTATTCCTCAGCACGCGGTGGGAGAGCGGTGGATTTGCGGGGGACTGACGGACAGCAGACAAGTGCATGCTGTGTGGGACGTTGTTTCTAATAGTTTCTACTGGTTTTGTGTGGGTGGTGCCAGCCAGAGGCTGCCAGATAGCACTGCCATGCTGCTTATGTCCTTGGTCAGGCGTCATTCTTGTTCGTCTCAGGAGTATTGAGGGCTCCGCCGCCTTGATGCAAAATGTATTACTTGTTTTACTTACTTTTCGACAGAATGCGGTTTGGTAATGGGGCGTTCGAAATCTTTTTTTATGGAGTCGTGCTTCTGCCTTCCACTGAGAGTGATGGTGAATGGGTGTTCAGCTCTGCTATCACTTTTGTCTGTCAATTACAGGCTGATCCGATCACAGGGTGTTTCAGGGATCTAATTAACGAGGGGCGCCTCAATATGTTGGCGTGGTTGCATCTTTCATTTCGGGCACAGAATTATCATTTTGGCGGAGGCCTGCCTGCAGGGAGCAGATTGAGAGGAGGATCAGTTCGGCAGTGACAGTTATGAAGTTGATGGGTTTGAAGTACTCAACCATCATAATTTCAGGGCTATGTACAGTGATTCTGTTAACCACCTCATTCCCCCTTTAAGTATGCAGGATTTCTGTTTCTGTTGAGATGTTTGCAGACAGGTACGTTGAGCCTCAACGCTGCTTTTCAGACGCTGTCTCATGGCTCAGGTTGAGGTGCTGTGTGTGCCATGGATGGAGAACTATGTTCAGTCTTCTGCAGTTTCAGACGGCACAGGGTGATATTCTTTGAAACACATTCCAGGTTAGCTGGTTAGTTTTAAAAAAATTACCACATTTCTTATTTGTCAGAGCACAATTCCGTTTGATCTTTTCTTTCAACAGTTACACTCAACGCTATTTCGTTTTTTGGACAGAAGACATCAGTCATGCATTTGCGTGTTCTTAACCTCATGTGTTCAATTACATTAGTGGCAGTTCTGGTCATATTTTTTTAAAACCAGCAATCCGCTTATTCTGAGGATGCCTAAAATCGGATATAATAATTTACGCACAACAAGATAGTGTTGTGGTGCTAACCCTTGCACATTTCTATTTGTTAAGTCCCATCTATCTATTGGGTCCATATTCCCATCGTCTACAGAAATGGTCTAGTAGTCACAACTACTTGTAAGGACAGTCACTCAAAAGATCACACTTGCGATTTCTTTTCATTTGTGCTTTAGAAGCTAATGATTTATATATATTGTACACATTTATATCGCAGCATATGTTATAAGATGCTTAGAAAATAGTTTCATCCGGGTAGTTGGCTTCCCATATGTCTCCGCCAAGCAGGTAACTACATATGTGTGTGCATGCACAGAGGTCTGTGTACATGCATAAGAGACTGGTATGTACTTTGCAGTGGAGTCCTCGGTCAGGAAGCCATTTAATAAAGGATGTTCTCTAAAGGCACACCTCATCTTTTGTTCCATATGGCTTTGCAATACTTACTGTTATCAATGATTTAGATATGCGTGTTCATGTCAATACACCACTGCTCAAAAAGGACTCTATTGCAGGCGTAACAACGCCTTTATTGATTAGGTCAACATGACTCCCAGCATTTGCTGAGTCTGGTGGTCCGTTGTTCCAAAGGAGGGACCAACAGCCTTGGTAAAGCTCTGGATGAGCATGACCATTTGCTTTCTGGTTAAAGTCTCTTAAGCCATAGGTCAAAGATTTAAATCCCCTTTTAAGGTCACAGTCTTTTAAGGTAAAAGGTTAATAGTTTACGGTGTCAAGCTGGATTGTTCACCTCGGAAACCAAATCAATTAGTGGTTGTATAACATGGGATATAATGGTAGAAAAGAATCTCTCCAAATTTACTTGCCCAGACGTGGGTCCCGTGCTCTCCATGCCACTGGAGTCAAGCTATCCTGGCTGATGAGGGGTGAAACCCCGAAACCAGTCCTAGGATGCTTGTTTCCAGTCCAGGGAGGACCTGGCCTGCAGTTCGGGATGAACTGTTCCCATTGGGCACAGGGTCAAGATATGGCTGGTCAAGCATATGGCTGGGTTCAAACCGGAATGGCATGGGGAGCAAAAAAAGGATGGATTTAGGCCCAGATCTCTGTACTGGGGTGAATATCCGCCCATTTTTGTCATTGGCTTCTATCTTTGTCTTTCGTAAATGCAGGCTTCTGATTCAGTAATCGGCTTGTTAGTCCCTCCTTAGTATCGCCTTGTCTTCATTTGTAACCTCCCATGGCTACTGGCCCTTTTACTTCTGTTGTTACATGGTATGTGTTATTTAGTCTGTAAGCACTATTTTCTTTATTGAATTTGTCCTACTGCAGGCACGACATGCTTTCCTGCAACATTCAGCGCGCCATGTGCACTTTCACTTTCCAAGCAGCCCGTCACTTGTTTTTTTAACCAGTGCAGCTCGCCTAACTTGATCTTGACTGCACACAACATAATGAACAAGTTACTTACCTTCGGTAACGACAGATCTGTAAGAAACATAGGTTAGTTATAGATTCCTTACCTTACAATTACCCCCAGGCATCAGACTGGATCCGGAACGTTTTTCGTCAGCAGTACCCCTGCGCGTCGAAAGGTGGCATCGGTCGGCTCCGCAGTCGCCGGGATGACGTCGCGGCAGATACATAGACGCCGCCCTCGCACGCTGACATCAGTTCTGTACACGACTTTCCATGCCAGAAGCGCAGAGCCATGCAAGACAGTGACCACTGGTGCACAAAACTAGGGCCCTGAAAGGAAGTCCTTAACCCTAGAAGTCAGTTCGCAGAACGGGGAGGATGGGTGGGGCGGTAAGGAATCTATAACTAACCTATGTTTCTTACAGATATATCGTTACAGAAGGTAAGTAACTTGTTCATCTGAAAGAAACAGTTAGTTATAGATTCCTTACCTTAGAATAAATACCCCAGCAATACCAACCCCGGAGGTGGACCTGCGAACTAAGTTCACACCAGGAAGTCCTGGAGAACAGATCGGCCAAAGAAGCCGTCTCTCCGGACTTGGCTGTCCAGGCAGTAGTGTCTTGTAAACGTGTGCAGCGATGCCCACTTAACTGCCTGACAGATGTCATTAAGGGGGACTCCACGTCCCAAAGCAGTGGTAGCTGCCGTCGCCCTGGTGGAATGGGCGCGCAACCCCACTGGAGGCTCCTTCTTTGCCAAGGAATAACAAGCTTTGATGCACAAAACGACCCATCTAGAAATGGTCCGTTTGTGCACGGCCCGACCTTTCTTGGCGCCCGCGTAGCCAACAAAGAGCTGGTCATCCACCCGGAAGTGTTTTGTGCGATCCAAGTAAAAGGAAAGTGCACGCTTTGGATCCAGACAGTGGAGCCTCTCTTCCTCTTTAGAAGAATGTGGAGGCGGAAAGAAGGTAGGTAAAGTGATGGTCTGTCCAATATGGAAAGGAGTAACCACTTTGGGAAGGAAGGACGAGTGCGAAGGACAACCTTGTCCGGATGAACAGTCAGAAAAGGAGGCTTAAAAGAAAGTGCTTGAAGCTCGCTCACCCTGCGAGCAGATATGATGGCAACCAGAAAAACAGTTTTTAAAGTCAGAAGCCTGAGAGGACAGTTATGTAGCGGCTCAAAGGGAGCGCATATAAGATATGTAAGAACCAAGTTCAAGTCCCACTGGGGCATAACGAAGGGAACAGGAGGAAAAAGATGAGTAAAAGATGAGTAATGCCCTTAAGGAAGCGATTTACAACAGGGGACTTGAAAAGAGAAGGCTGATCAGGAAGCCTAAGAAAGGCTGAAATGGCCGAGAGGTAGCTCTTTTGTGTGTCCAGAGCAGAGCCCTGCTGGCCAAAGAAAGGAGGAACAAGAGAACCTCGGAAAGAGGGGCGGAAAGGGGATCCACAGCTGTGCACCATGCCACAAATTTGTTCCATCTGCAGGCGTATACCGTCTTAGTGAAGGGACGCCTGGCTGCCAAGATAACATCACAGACTTCGGGAGGCAGGTCAAACGACCTCAACTGCTGCCGCTCAATCTCCACGCAAGGAGGTGGAGGCTGGACAGGTTCGGGTGGAGGACCGTCCCCTGCTGCTGCGACAGAAGATCCTCCCGAAGAGGCAGTCTGATCGGAGGATCGATGGCCATGTGTAACAGCTCGGGATACCAGACTCTTCATGCCCAATCCGGAGCCACAAGAATGACTTGGGCCTGGTCGCGCTTGATCTTCTTCAGCACCCTGGGCAGAAGTGGTATAGGCGGAAAGGCGTATAGAAGACCGCAACTCCACTCGCGACGAAAAGCTCCGCCTAGCGAGTGCCGCCTTGGAAATTCCAACGTGCAGAATTGCTGACATTGCGCGTTCTCTTCGGTGGCGAATAGATCTAACCAAGGCTCTCCCCACTGTCGAAAGAGACCTTGCACCACCTCCGAGTGAAGACGCCATTTGTGATCCATCATGCACCTGCGGCTGAGTTCGTCCGCCTGGCGTTCAGCGAACCTGCCAGGTGTTGAACCACCAGGGATATGCCCTGATGTTCCAGCCATGTCCAGAGGTGGAGGGCCTCTTGACGTAGGGTCCACGACCCCACCCTGCCTTGTTTGTTGCAGTACCACATGGCGGTGGTGTTGTCCGTGAACACCTGCACTACTCTTCCCCGGACAGAGGGAAGGAATGCTTTGAGTGCAAGACGAAATCGCCCGAAGCTCCAGAAGGTGGATGTGGAGCCCGGACTCCACTGGAGACCAGAGGCCTCTAATCTCCACCTCCTCCATGTGGCCGTCCCATCCCAGAAGTGATGCATCGGTCACCACTGTGAACTCTGGTTGGGGAAGGGAGAGGGATCTGCCGTCGACTCAATCCTGGTTCGTTAGCCACCACTGCAATTGGTGAGCAGTGCCCTCTGAGATCTGGACGCAATCGGACAGGTTCCCCTGATGTTGTGCCCACTGCAACTTCAGGTCCCACTGCAGAGCCCGCATATGCCATCTGGCATGGTCCACCAGCAGGATGCAGGAGGCCATCAGGCCCAGTAGCCTGAGGGTCATCCTGACCGAAACCCGGGATAGAGGCTGAAAGATTGGAATCATAGCCCGAATATCCCGGACTCGCTGTTCGGGAGGATAGACCCGAAACTGCGTCGTGTCCAGAACCGCTCCGATGAAGAAGAGCTTCTGAGAGGGAATCAGGTGTGACTTCGGCACGTTGATGGAAAACCCCAGTGAATGCAGGAGGTCGGCCGTAGTCTGGAGGTGGGAGACGACAGCCTGGGGCGAGCATGCCTTCAACAGCCAGTCATCGAGATAGGGGAAGACTGGAACCCCTGATCTGCGCAGATGAGCTGCGACCACCGCCATCACTTTCGTGAACACCCGAGGGGCGCTGGTAAGGCCAAAGGGGAGCACGGTAAACTGAAAGTGCTCGTGGCCTACCGTGAACCGCAGGTAACGCAGGTGGGCCGGCAGGATGGGGATGTGAAAATAAGCGTCCTGCAAGTCCAACGCTACCATCCAGTCTCCAGGGTCGAGGGCAGATAGGACCTGAGCTAGCGTCAACATTTTGAACTTCTCCTTCCGGAGGAAGCGGTTGACATTCCTGAGATCCAACTTAGGACACAGGCCTTTGTCCTACTTGGGCACCAGAAAGTAGTGGGAATAGCAACCACGACCTACTTCTGGGACAGGAACTCGCTCGATGGCTACCTTGGCCAAGAGTGCCGAAACTTCCTGTTGGAGAAGGGCCAAATGATCCTCCGACATGCGATGATACTGAGGTGGCATGGATGGAGGGGTAGTCTCGAAGGGGAGGGAGTAGCCCCTTCAGACTATTTGCAAAACCCACCTGTCCGACGTGATGGTGCGCCAGTGGGGGAGGTGATGGCGAATCCTGCCGCCCACTGGCGTTTGGTGGCCCTGAAAGGTCAGACTAGGAGGGTTTGGAGGCTGCTGCAGGGGTCGGCTGTGGTGGACTGGCCCGCCCGCTGGCTCCCAGAACCACGGCGGTGGTTCCCACGTCCCTGGCCGCGCAGGTGCCGAACAGCTTGTGCTGGCCTGTGGCTCTGGGCGGGACGCGGTGGGGCACCCCTTCAGTAGCCACGAAAGGGGCGAAAAGCAAACTGCGCAGGGCGAGTGGTGGAGAGGCCCAAGGACCTGGCTGTAGCCCGAGAGTCCTTAAAGTGCTCCAGCGCGTTGTCTGCCTTGTTGCCGAATAGGCGACGGCCATCAATGGGCATGTCCATAAGAGTGGATTGGACATCCCCTGAAAAACCAGTCGACCTCAACCAGGTGTAGCGTCGAAGGGCTACCGACGTGGAAATCGTCCTGCCTAGTGAGTCGGCGGTATCCAGCCCACAGCGGTTGGTAAACTTTGCTGCGTCTCTCCCTTCGGCAACTGCACGGGAGAGTACGGCCCGGACCTCCTCCGGGCACTGGGGCAGCACTTGCGCCACTGTATCCCACACGGAGTGGGTGTAATGGCCCAACAGACATGCAGTGTTTACCGACCGCAGTTCCAAGCTGGAGGAAGAAAACATCTTCTTCCCAAGATGGTCCAGCTTTTTGGATTCCCTATCAGGTGGTGCATTCGGAAAATGCGCCTTTGGAGGTGGAGGCTTGGACCACCAAGCTCTCAGGAGTGGGGTGCTGGCAGAGGAAAGTGGGGTCGCCCGGAGCCGGGCCGTGGCGTTGGGCAATCATCCTATCCACAGTAACCCCTGTCTTGGGCCTGGACCAGGTGCCCAAAAGGATGTCGGTAAGGGCTTCATTAAACGGCAGCAGGGGCTCCGAAGAGGTCGCTGCCGGTTGAAGCACCTCTGTCAGGATGTTAGTCCTGACTGCCACCGTAGGTAGCTCGAGGTTGAGAGCCTCGGCCGCCCTACCCAACACCACGGCGTAAGACGCTCCCTCCTCCGTAGCCACAGTAGTAGGAGACAACATGCCAAGGTCTGGTGAGGTATCCAGACCACTAGCATCCCCCAGTTCCTCTCTCCAGTCCGGTTCATAGCCCAACTGGTCAGTTAAAGGGTCTCCAGACCCCTCCCAGTCCTCCTCACCCTCCTCTGGCTGCCAATCTGGTCTAAAAGAGACAGGGTAGAACAAGGGCACAAAAGTACCCGTCGGCGCCGGATCCGGCGTCGGTCGACGCCGGTCCGGCTCCGTGTCTACATCGGGATGGAGGGCGGGGTTGACGCCGGCTGGGGACACAACTGGTGTCGGCTGCGGACGTGGTGCCGTTGGAATCGGCGCCAGGGGAGGTGTAATGAGGTCGACCGGCGCCGATCCGGATCCAGGCCTGGATCCAAGGGGACACTGCGGTGCGGGGGCCGGAGCCGCCGGCGTAAAAGACCCAGGGCCCCCAGCCGAGTCCGCGGGGCCCGAAGGCGTGCCGGCGGAGTCGGGCTGCCCAAAGATGGCATGCATCGCTTCATAAAATTGGCGAAGCTGGACAGGGGTCGCTCCGGGTCCCGGGAAGGGAGGGAAACCCGGAATTGACCCTTCGGGCTCCACACGCGGAGCCGCGGGAGGGGCACCACCCGCATCCCTCGTCGCGTCGGCTGACGGACGGGGAGAAGTCGAAGAGCCACGATGCTTCTTCGACTTCTTCTTGTGCTTCGACTTACCTGACCCAGAGTGCGAAGACTTGGAAGAAGAATGATGATGATGATGACTTTGCGACCGGTCCCTCGACCTCCCACGCGACCGGGACCTCGAACGGCGCGGAGTCGACTGCCGGGCCTTGAGAAGCTTTCGGGACCGCTCCTGCAAAGACTTCGGATTCATGGTCCGGCAGTCAGAGCACGACTTGGGGTCATGGTTGCACTCCAGGCAGAACAGGCACACGCGGTGCGGATCCGTCACCGACATCAGTCGGCTACAGGAACCGCAAGCCTTGAAGCCAGGCATCCGTGACGTGCACCAGGAGTCAAAGACTCAAAAACGGTATCGACAAAAGTCGGCAAAAAGTCAGTCAAAAAGTGACTGGAGGTACCACTCTCTCGGGATCTGCGCTGGCTGGCGCGGAAAAAGAAATAACTGCCGTCAGCGCGCGAAGGCGGCGTCTATGTACCTGCTGCGACGTCATCCCGGCGACCACGACGCCAACGGCGAACTTGGAGCCGACCGACGCCAACTTTCGACGCGCAGGGGTACTGCTGACGAAAAACTTTCTGGATCCAGTCTAACGCCTGGGGGTAATTCTAAGGTAAGGAATCGATTACTAACTGTTTCTTTCAGATATATTTACTAAAAAGCAACACAACTAGAATTGCCGCGGGAACGAGCAGTGACGCGCATGGTGCGTGTTCCCTTTTGTTAAATTTATGTTAGGCTTGTCTCCATGTGCCGTGTTTGCCCCCCGCCCCCACCACCCCTCCGAGATCGCTGTTTTTTGTTTTTTTTACAGCGCGTTGTTAGTCAAAGTTTCTCCTCAGAGATTACACAATAAAATGGACGCTCGTGGTAATTCAAAATCTCATGGTAGCTCACACAGCTATGAAGTATCATCTTCTTGCGAGATTTCTGTTGCGCACAGTACTGGAAGCTCAGTAACGTTAAGCAATGACTTATTTGAGTGACTAGTGCAATTGAATTAAATGCGTGCTGTGCTCCCTGTTTATTCTACTTTCCTCTAAATACAATCATTTTGCTGTATTTGTTTTAATAATAGTACATAGTGTAAATATATTCTGTAACATGATTGCTTAGGAAATGAAGTAGAAATAAAGGGGAGTACAAACAGCTGTAGTGTCCAGTATTATAAACATCTCAGGCAAGATTAGCCTGACTTTTTAATAGTCCTCAATTGGGGTATCGTCCAGATCTGCCAACTTGAGAAGCAGGTTCGAGTCTCAGACTCTGTCACTGTACGAAGCACTAGCAAAGGAGCTCATCGGAGTCACCATAATTGCAGGCTGCTCCTGGTGCACAAGTACACACCACCTCACACAGTAAAAAGATTTCTGTTTCACTTGGCAGGGATCTCTGTATTTTTCAGAGGCGGGACTATGTATAATGATGTGCAGCCTTGTGGTCAGAAATGCTGCTTCATATTTGCACTGCCCACAGCGAGCATGAGTGAGCTGGGAATCCTGTCAGATGGCATCACCATTGAAGCGTCACACCCCTGTAAATCCTTAAGCCACATAAATAATATCATGGTAACTGGATGGAAACGTTTGAAGGGTAGATTGTTACTAGCTGTTTTTCTTAAGAGGTGGAATGGGCATGGGCAGGCACGTGCTGTTGTACTGCAGTACATCGACATATACCCTACTATATTTGGTTACCAATCTCTTTTTTATATGCAATGGCATATATTTCAATGCTAATTTTTAAACAAAACTGTGTAGGCGTATGTACATAATATAAAATTCTTAAATCAGCATAGCTATAACAGTACAGCTGTAAACATTCTAAAAATATTAATTTCCAAACATTTACCAGAATTTACATTTCCTAATATGTGAGCGAGGCTTCATTGCAGTAATATGCGATAATGTGCTGCATGGCTAAATACCTATAAGGTCCCAAAGGCGAGACCGATTGCATTGCAAATGCTTGTTTTGTTAGAGTATTCTAATCTGCAATAGGGCACAGCTGATTTCCCTTGATTTTAATGTCAGCCACAAAAGCATCCTAATGAAGCTCTGACACCTACAAAGTAGCAATACATATGAGGCTTCTCTTGCCTCACAATTTCTGTGGTCAGCAGACCAATGTCTGTCTGGCAGTCTGGCATATCTAAACCAATTTCAGCAGTTAAGCACTCCCACTCAGCAGTTCACCCAATCAGCTCTTGAAAGGTATGTTTTGCAAAGGTCCTGCCTAGGCAACAAAATAAGTAAAGCAAAGCAAAGCAAGCTTACAGATGTTTGCTGCAACCTTTTTAAAACTGTAACTACATATCTGATCCCACAGGAATGTGGCAGCAATCTGCACTGCATCACTATGTAGTGGTTTTTGAGTTTTATGGAGCAGCTTCTTAAAGAAAGGAAAAAAGTGCCAGAGTCAGCCGGCTCACACCACTTGACCTCACATTATCAAAATGCTCCAGACCATAGTATGTCTATATCCAAATACATCTGAGGGCTTTCACAGCTTCTCAAAAGCCATGCCTTTTGCCCTTTTATTTCGAGTGAACAATAAACATTGATAATCAATAACTCTTCCCCTACCGGAACCTTTAATGACTATCCCTTTGTATTCTAATAGGGTGGAAATGGCATCAATTATTTTGTTCTTTGAATCATAAGCTCTACCTGCGAAAAGGTGAAGTACAAGACTCTGCCCTGTTATTGGAAGGCTGGCTCCTGACCAACTCAAACACTCAGAACATTGTCTTTTCTGAGTCATGCCAGAAAGGATGCAAGTGCAAACAGACCTGAATAACAATATGCAATTAATGTCTAGGGAAGCAAATAGCTTATGGATACTTGCCAGCAGGTTAACTAAACAATTACAAAGGCTATGTGGACAGCGCTGAAGTAGCTACTTTCTAGTGGGATATAATGAGTCCTTCTGTGCTCAGTTTATACCTTCAAGTGGCTGAGTTCTTATGTTGTTAACTTGGAAACAGTTTTATGTTAGCTTGTACAAGCTTGCATTACTGTCAAGTCAATGTAATTTGCTCCATTTAGCGTCTCAGACTGAGCCACTCACCCTGGCAAGCAAGCGACAGCACTGCACAGCCTGAACTTCAAGGAAAAAAATATCCTTCTTTCTTACACATGCAAAGAACGAGCTGTGAAGGCAGCTGTTTCTGACTTATACCCACTAATGTTCTACAATCAATCAATCAATCAGGAAATTATAAGCGCACTACTCACCCGTGAGGGTCTCAAGGCGCTGAGGGGGGGGGGGTGTATGTGGCTCCGTTCAACCGAAGAGCCAGGTCTTGAGAGTCTTCCTGAAGGTGTTCAGGGAGGGGGTGCGTCTGATGTTTGCCGGTAACTCGTTCCAGGTCTTGGCTGCGATGTGAGCGAACGATCTTCCGCCTGCTCTGGCTTTGTGGATGCGCAGGGTTTCAGCCAGTGCGAGGTTGGACGAGCACAGGTTTCGTTTGGGTATGTAGAAGTTTATTCTGTCGTTGAGGTACTTAGGAGGCGTGCGTGAGGATTTTGTAGGTGATTCTCTTCTCCACGGGGAGCCAGTGGAGTCTCCGGAGGTGTTGGCTGATGTGTTCGTGCGGGGGATGCAGAGGACGAGTCTGTCCACGTTGTTCTGTATTGTTTGGAGCCTGCAGAGTAGGGATTTGTTGATGCCGGCGTAGAGTGCGTTGCCGTAGTCCAGTCTGCTGGTGATAAGTGCGTGGGTGACTGTCTTCCTTGACTCGGGCGGGATCCATTTGAAGGTCTTGCGTAGTATGCGGAGGGTGTTGAAGCAACTGGAGGTGACGGCGTTGATCTGTCGGTTCATGGCGAGCGATGAGTTGAGTATGATGCCAAGGTTTTTGGCGTGGTCTGAGGGTGTAGGGGGGCTTCCGAGGGCTGTGGGCCACCAGGTGTTGTCCCATGCTGAAGGGGTGGTTCCAAGGATGAGGACTTCTGTCTTCTCGGCGTTGAGTTTTAGGCAGCTGTTGGTCATCCAGACTGCGACTTCTTGCATTCCTCTCTGGAAGTTGCGTTTGGCGGTGTCTTTGGTGAGGGTGAGGGTGAGGATGAGCTGGGTGTCGTCAGCGTAGGACAGGATGTTAAGGCCGTGTTGTTGGACGATGGCTGCGAGGGGGGCCATGTAAATGTTGAAGAGGGTTGGGCTCAGAGATGACCCCTGTGGGACTCCGCAGGTGATTTCCGTGGGGGCGGAGAGGAAGGGCGGTAGTCTGATCCTTTGGCTTCTTCCGGTGAGGAACGAGCGGATCCAGTCTAGGGCAGTTCCTTGTATGCCGGCATCATGTAGTCTGGCGACTAGTGTCCGGTGAGAGACGGTGTCGAAGGCCGCAGACAGGTCGAGGAGGATGAGGGCTGCGGAGTGGCCTTGGTCCAGGAGGGTGCGGATGTCATCCGTGGCGGCGAGTAGAGCGGTCTCGGTGCTGTGGTTTCTTCGGAATCCAGATTGGGACGGGTCGAGGATGGCGTGCTCTTCGATGAATCGTGTCAGTTCCCCGTTGACTGTTTTCTCTGTCACTTTGGCTGCGAAGGGGAGAAGCGAAATGGGCCGGTAGTTTTTGAGGTCGGTGGGGTCGGCCGTGGGCTTTTTGAGCAGGGGCCTGACTTCTGCGCACTTCCAGTTGTCTGGAAAGGTGCCCGTTTTGAAGGTGGTGTTGATGGACCATTGAAGTTCAGGTGCGATGGTGTGAGCGGCTCTGTGGTAGATGTGCGGGGGCAGGGGTCGGGGGGGGGCCCCCCCCGAGTGGATGCCTTTCATGGTCGTGGCGGTGTCCTCGGTCGTGATTGGTGTCCAGTTGGAGATGGTGGGCTTGCTGGTGTCTTGGGGGCGGGGGGCTGGCTGTGGCATCTTGTGGGTGGTCGATGAAGTTGTCATAGAGTGTTCTGATCTTGAGGTGGAAGTAGGTTCCAAGTTTGTCGCAGAGGTCTTGGGACGGGGTGACGTCTGTGGCTTCGCTGCGTGGGTTGGTGAATTCCTGAATGACACTGAAGAGTTCCTTGGAGTTGGTGAGGATTTTGTTGTGGATGAAGTTCCTTTTGGTTGTTCTGATTTGGTTGTGGTAGTCCTACATGGCGTCCTTGTAGGTGGAGTAGTTATCGGTTGTCTTGGTGTTCCTCCAGTTCTTTTCCAGGCGTCTGCAGGTGCGCCCTGCTTCTTGGAGGTCGGTGGTAAACCAGGCGGCTTTTCTGGGGCGTTGTTTGCCGGGGTTGCGTAGCGGGGCGAGCTCGTCTGCGCAGTTGGAGTTCCAGGTGTGGAGTCCTCTAGCTGCGTTGTTTGCGTCGGATGCCCAGGTGTGGTTGTCTCGGGTGAGGGTGGAGTTCAGTTGCTCATCGGTGACCTTGCTCCAGTTTCTTCGTGGCGGGCGGGGGGCTGGTTTTGGAGCCTTGGGTTTATCAACGGTGAAATGAACGCAGTGGTGGTCGGTCCATGGCATTGTGTGGCTGAAGTGGACGCTGTTGCCTGCAGCGAAGATGGAGTCGAGGGTGTGTCCTGCTCTGTGTGTCGGTGTGGTGACGAATTGGTTGAGTCCGATGCTGGCGAAGTTGTCCCGTAGGACGGTGGAGTTGAGGGTCGCTGGGGTTGTCGAGGTGGAAGTTGAGGTCTCCAACGAGTATGTAGTTCATTGATGCAATGGCATGGGGTGCGATGAAGTCGGTGATGGTGGTGGCAAAGGGTGTCCGGGGGGTCTGTAGATGAGTGTTCTGCGGAGTGTGGTCTTAGGGCTGGTATGAATCTGGAATTGCAGGTGTTCTGCGGAGGAGAAGGTTTCGTTGGAGGTGGTGAGGCGGAGGGTGCTTTTGTGGGCGATGGCGAGGCCTCCTCCTGGGTGGTTGGTGCGGTCCTTCCTCTGGATCTTGTATCCGTCCGGGATGGCTGTGTTGATGTCTGGGGTGGAAGCGGCGTTGGTCCAGGTCTCTGTTTAGAAGGCGATGTCGGGCGAGAGAGAGTCGAGTAGGTTCCAGATTTCCATGGAGTGTTTGTGTACGGAGCGCACGTTGAGGAGGATGCATCTGAGGGTGTTGTTGGTGCTGGTGTTGGGGGCCTGGGAGGTGGGGAAAGTCCGGCGGCAGTGGAGGCAGGAGAACTGGCCGTGGGTCGTGTTCGGTGAGGCCTGTTGGCAGTCTCTGGGTCTTCCGGGGTTGAGTGCGAGGAGGGCGGCGGATTCGTAGCAGTGGGAGGTTGTAGATCCAGGGGTCCTGGCGCTGGTCGCAGTTGGGTCACGGACAGGCGCAGACGGGCTTGCCTTAGGCGCGTCCGCGCAGCGGCTGCCATTAAGTAGGGGATGGGGGAGGGACGAGCAGCTGGGAGGCGGGATCGGATGTGGACAGGGGGGCGGGGCCGCAGGGGCAGCAGCGGCGGGAAATGGAAGCGGGGAGAACGGCGAGAATGGGCAAAGATACTGGCAATAAGGTGTAAGGAAAATATCAAAAACACAAGGCAATACCAGGAATTAAAACACGACAATACCCGGAGTTGCATGCCCCAGGGGGCGGAGTCAGGCAGAGGCAACAGGCAGAGGCACACGGAGAGAAACTGGCAGGCTGCGGTATGGAACACCTCCCAGGAGGAGGATTGGAGGCTCAACGGCGGTGAAATAGGCGCGGAGCTGCTGGGGAGAGAGTATGCCTTTGACCAAGGGTCAGAGGTCTTACTCGCGCTCCCCCGCAGCGGCCGCCATTAAGTAGGGGAGGGGGGAGGGACGAGCAGCTGGGAGGCAGGATCGGATGTGGACAGGGGGGCGGGGCCGCAGGGGCAGCAGCGGCGGGAAATGGAAGCGGGGAGAACGGCGAGAATGGGCACAGATACTGGCAATAAGGTGTAAGGAAAATAACAAAAACACAAGGCAATACCAGGAATTAAAACCCGACAATACCCGGAGTTACAAGCCCCAGGGAGCGGAGTCAGGCAGATGCAACAGGAAGAGGCACACGGAGAGAAACTGGCAGGCTGCGGTATCGAACACCTCCCAGGAGGAGGATTGGAGGCTCAACGGCGGTGAAATAGGCGCGGAGCTGTTGGGGAGAGAGTATGCCTTCGACCAAGGGTCAGAGGTCTTACTAACCATGTTTCTCAACAACTCATTTGTGCAGTTATATTAAGTTGTCGTACCACATAACTGGAGTGAGTACCTGAATTACCCATTTATCCAGGTTAATGGTAACCCCATCTAACAGAAGATCTGTTGGTCTGAGGGCAGAACCCAACAACATCTTGGGTTCCATCAGGCAGGGTTCTGTACGGGTACTGAATCAATCATAGCCGCAAGTCTTGGGTGACCCGAGATGGGTGTCGGTAGTATCAGAACACTGACCACGTGAAACTAATCAGCAGCTTTTGACTAGGTCACATGCTGTCACCTCCTTGAAAGATTAAAATAGATAGATATTCAAGATCTAGACCAGTGCCCATTCAAATAATTTCAGACGGGACATGACTAGGCATCCTCCACACAACCGTTATGATCATATGTGGAAGTCACATGCAGTACTACCCATTAGGCTCAGCTGATAAATAAATATTCAAATCTTCTGCATCAATTTCTATAGCAATTCAGATAATAGTCCCAAATAGTCAGACTTAGTTCCAAATCAACCAAATCTTTCAAACTACCTTCTAACCATAAATAGAAGCAGGGCCATTGAATAAGCTAATAACAGATGCTGAAAAGGCATATCAGAGTTGTAAAAACCTTCTACACCAGAGTGAAGGAGGTTGTCCATCCCCAGCCCGACTGTTCCTACTGCTTGGTCGGTGCTCTGGCACACCCACCCCTTTGTCTCGGTCCTCCGACTAGGACTTCTTGGCCCTTTTGGAAATTGGGTATTAGTAAAGGGGGTAAGAACCCACCTCAAGTAATAAACACAATATTGTCAGGATCAACCGACAGCTGGGAGTGTATTAGGAGTGTATTATGGTAGTCCTTGTGTCTTCCCACATATTACACTAAAACCCAGTTTAGGCAGTACCTGAACCCCCAACAAACTCAGAGACAGATGTTTGGTAGAACAAAGCTGAGCTTTCAGAAATCAGACAGTGGATACACACAAGTTGTTTAGGCATTCTGTTTCCTTCCTTTGAAGTGCACCCCAAATGAAAAACCTCAGCAGACCTCTCAAGCAAGTCTTGACACTCTAACAGGATCTGACACTGTGATGTCAACAAGAGACTCACTGTGATGGAGGCCGGTCTAGCTGGGAGGGACAAAAGAAGGGTGCAGGCCCAGGTGTTAGCTATTCTACATGTGACAATGTAGGCCTCTTTGTAGTTAATCAAGTCCTTGGGCCCAGCCCACAGGGAGTCCTGTCAAGGGAACAACACCACCTCCGCACACCTAAGGCCTTTTGTCCCTGTCCTGGGAGCAAGTTCACACCTAAGTCACAACTATTGAAATGCTATTTACTGGCTGATAGAAGAGGGAGAGAAAAATGCAGAATTAGCCACCATGGACTTCAGGGAGGGAAAGATAACGTTTTTAAAAGTCATCTTTCCAAACTACTTATTACAAATCCACCTTCACCACTGAATTGGGCCTGTGATGAATATTTCAAAAAGTACAAAATTAAATTTGTAACTGTTTTTTGGCAAAGATAATATTTATTACACTTAATATTGTATCCCAGTGCTTTCCTATGGAACATCCAACCCTGCTACAGAGGAAATACTTTTTAGGACTGTTGCACTGTAAGGACATGTTTAATATTAACCTTTTACATGTTCAACTTTTATTTACTATGCAACCTGCATTATGGAAAATAAGGACTACTTAGGGGTGACTTATTAATATATAAAAGGAAAATTTAGGCCTGTCAAAAGGAGTTACTTTGACAGTTTGCATTTTTTAATTTTAAGACATGATTTATAGGGCCACTGCATTGGATGGCTCAACGATTACTGCAGTCCACTGGTAGCAATTTATTTACAGGCCCTAGGTACACTTGGTACCATGCACTAGGGAGTTATGAGTAAATTAAATGTGCCAATCAGGAGTATGCCAATTATTTTTCCATACTGAAAGGAGGAGCACAAGCACTGTACCACTGGTTAGCAGGGGGAAAGTGCACATAGTTCTATAGCCAGCAAAAATGCAAAAAGATCTGGGGTGACCCTGCAGATTTCCACATACTTCATCTGACTCTCTTCTATGCCTCACCTTGTCTCCTATGGTCTCTCCGTGTGTGCCTTCTGTCTTTTTCCGTCCATCTGTTTGTGCCTCACTCTTGCCTATCTCATCCTACCTGACTCTATTATGTCTCTACTTTGTGCCTCTCCTAACTAGTACCCTGCGTTGTCTACTGCTTGTTTTTGCTCTTTTTTCATCACAGACCAGCCGGTGAGGGAGGTTGTCTGAATGCCTGTTTCTCAAGCTGGAGTGGGGCTCCAGTGCCCCCAGACCTCCGTCTTGGTCCTCCAAACAGGACTTTTGGCCTTTCGGACCTGCATCATCTATGCTGTGCCTCGCCTGGTCTCCTGCACTCTCTCTGTTTGTGCTTTTTGTCTTTGTCACTCCTTTCGTGCCTTGCTCTTGCCTGTCTTCTCGTAACTCCAACTCTCTCCTGTATATCCTTTGTGCCTCTCCTTCCCCAGTGCCCTTTACTCTCTGTTGCTTCTTTTTTGCTCTGTAGCTTTTTTGTTTTGCTCTTTTGTTCTCTTTTCATACTTGCCCCCCTCGGTTCTCAAGCCCTTTCCCTTTCTGCCTTTTACCCTTAAAGCGTGCCTTTTGCTGCTAGCTACCCCATCTCCGCTCTCTCCTCCCTTACTTCCAGTAGCCTTTTAATGGTGGCCGCAGCACAGGTGTGGATCTGTCAGTGCCAAGCGCCAGAGCACTTGGACAAACAGCCACCAACTGCAGCGCCAAGTGCTACTTGGCCAAAACCCTCTGAACCCTGAACCCCAGTCCGCCCACACGAAAAGAATGCGCTTTTGCCTGCCCCAAACCTGAACCCTGCTCTCCACCTCCACCAACCACAGCACAGCACATCCACACAAGGACCGCTGCCTCTGCCCACAAGACACAACCCACCCTCACCTGCCGATTCCTCAACACCTGATCACTCACCAGGCACACCATAGATGTTGGGGATCTCCGGCACGACCTTTCTCTGGATCTCACGAAACCTGGCTCAACCCAGCATCCACTCCAGACATAGCAGCAGCCACCCACAGGGTAAAAACACATCAGACACAACAAAACCAATGACAGACTAGCCATCATTTACCACAAGGAAATTAACTGCATCATCACCTCAGCACACACCAGCGACTGGCTGACATCTGGTCTTTAAAACAAGCACCTCAAGCACCATTGCTCTTGGAGGAACTGTACTCTACAGGCCCCCCTAGACACAGATCCAACTTCAGTGACACTCTCACAGACCTCATCACCCCTTTTGCCCTCGCATTCAACTTCTTCATCCTGGTCAGTGACCTCAACTTCCACCTAAAGGACCAGACCGACCCAAACTTTGCCACTCTCCTGAAAGATCTCAGCATCTTAGGTCTCACACAACATGTGTTCAACCCCACACACACAGTTAGACACATCCTCGACCCAATCTTCACCAACATCACGGTAGACAAGCCCGCCCCACTCACCTGGACAAGCCACTCCCCTGGTCGCTTTGGCCTACACTTGCCCAACCAGTCCAGAATCACCTACAAGAAGTCTGCTTGCCACCAATGGAACAAAATTGCGGAGGACATCTGGATCACAGAGCTCCAGGCTTGACAACCTCCATACCACGCCGACCTAGAATGCTCCATGAAACACTTCAATACATGGATCATCTCCGATGCGGACCTCCTGGCTCCTCTGAGGCCACCTGCACACCACAATCCAAGGTGTAGGCTAGCTGGTACACTAATGACATCAGACTCAAAAAGCAACCCTGCAAGCAGCTAGAAAGATGCTGGCACCATGACAAAGACTCCTACAAATCAGCCCTCCAGATCTTCCACCAACGACTCAAAACCACCAAGTGGCTAGCCCTCATTGAACGGATCCAAAACAGCACCAACTCCACCAAAGAACCCTTTACCATCATGAAGGAGTTCACAGCCCCATCTGCCTGATTCACGATAATAGCCCCATTCCAGGAACTTTCACTCAACACTCCCACTACTTTATCAACAAAATCAACATCATCTACAATAACTTCACCCTCCCCGCCCACCCCAACAGGACCTCCACAAGCTCCAAGTCCTCCACTTAGACAAGAGCAACACCCCATAATGTGAACTGACCTAGTGGCCAGCCTTCACCACATCAGAAACTGTCAATTCCATATGCTCCGTCCACTAAGAACTCCTTTGGAAACTTGCACGCACCACATCTTCACTAAAGAGCTCGACTCCATCTGCTCAATCCTCACATCCATGCTCAACTTATCACTCTCACTGCCACCTTCCCAAACTCCCGGAAATACGCCACCATCCTGCTGCTCCTCAAGGAACCGTTGGTGGACCCTGCCCTTTACCAACTACAAGTCCATCTCCTTTTTCCCCTACCTAACCAAAGTTCTGGAAAAGCTCATCAATGCCCAGCTGGCCAACCATCTTGAATGGTCTCCTGGACCATTCACAATCAGGTTTCAAACCCAATCACAGCACTGAGACGGCCCTTATTGCTGCCACTGACATCTGCCTCATCATGGACAAGGGGCATACAGCGGTACGCTTTCTACTTAAACCCCTGCGCGCTTTTGACATGGTCTCCCACTCCATCCTCATCCAATGTCTCCACAAAACAGGCGTTTGGGCCTGGCACTACGATGGATCAGCTTCTTCCTCACTGGACACACCCAAACGGTCAGCCTAACCCCCATACTCATCCGAAGCCGCCAATTTGACTTGTGCATTTCACAAGTATCATCTTAGAGCCCCACACGGTTCAAAATCTATGACCCCCGCTCGCCAGCATCATCCACTCCCACAGATTCAACATCATCTCCTACGCACGACAGTCAGCTCATTCTCTCCCTATCAGAAGACTCCTCAACCACCCAAGTGGATTGTCGACAAGCGTGCCTTTTTCAAACTCCTCACACATGCTTACAAAGCACTACACAACCTAGGACCAGCATACCTCAAAAACCGCTGCTTCCAGTTTCACATCTCAGCCAGACATATCTGCTCAGCGAACTACCCCTTGCCCGCATCCACAGGGTCTAAGCCCAAGGTCAAGCTTTCTCCTACATTGTCCCCAAAGCCTGGGAGAAACTCCTTTATCACATCAGAGCTGGCAGATACATCTGGAGAAAACTGAAAACTTGTCTCTTCCAATTGGCCTTCAGACTGGCCATCTCTTCCTCCTTTATCATCTATGACTCACGAGGTCTCCTGGTTTGTGCCTGAGTATACACCAAGCAGGAACTGCAATCCTAGTCAGGGCAAATCACTACACAACCTAAATTATCCTGTGCTCACCCTCTGGTAGCTTGGCACAGAGCAGTCAGGCTTAACTTAAGAGGCAATGTGTAAAGTATTTGTGCAGCACTTGAAAAGTAAAACAGTGAAAACAACATAAAAAGACTCTACACTAGCTTAGAAAAATAAATAATGCCTTTATGAATAAAACAAGACCAAAAAGACAAAAATCCAATATGCAGAGGTTGAGATAGGAATTTCTAAAGAATAAAATGAATTCTAGTGCTTAGAAGCAAATAGCACTTTAGGGGTTGCTTGAGGTCGCGCTGAGCCAGTGCATAGTCAAAGGTACGGGTCGTCCGCGATGGAGCGCAGGCGGGCTGCAGGACCCAAGCTGGCCCCGGTGAACAAAGTACCTTATCCTGGTTTCAACAGTGAGATGCAGGGCACAGTCGAGTGATAAGTCAATGTCGATCCCACAATGGTGGCAATGTGTCGGTTCTGCAGACGTGCCGCCGAGCTGTTGGTTCCGGAGTGCGATGTGCTGGGTTTCTCCACGTAGTTGAGGGGATGCGTCGGTGGCGATGCAAGGTTCTGATAGATCGGGGCTCTCAAGGCGATATGTTGGTTTAGAGAGTGATGCGCCGATTCTCCTCCCGCAACTGGGTCGATGAGCCGGTTCTGCTACATGCATATAGGAGATGAGTTGATTTCTGTGATACAAGTATCTGGGTCCACTTCCAGTGAATCAGGTACAGGAGCAGGGGTAGAGACTTTATATTCCATAGTCTCAAGCAACAGGAGGGAAGCCAACAAGCCCTTGGAGCACACTTGGATGTAGAAGCAGAGTCCAGCTCTCCTTCAGCAGTCAGAGAGCAGCAAGCAGCATAACAGAAAAGCAGGCCTTCCAGGTCGGCAGTCCAGCAAGGAGTCCTTTGAGCTGCACAGCAGTTCTTCTGACAGGTGTTCAGGTGTAGATCCAGAAGTGTCTGATTTGGTGGGGTCAGAAACCCAGTACTTCTACCCAAATGTGCCTTTGAAGTGGGGGAGACTTCAAAGAAGTGTCTCTATAGTGCACAGGGGCCCTTCCTTCCCAGCCCTGACTCCAGACTATCGGAGGGGGTAATCAGCCATTTTGTGTGAGAACAGGACACTGCCTATTGAAGCGTGTCAGCCAGTCCCTCCCTTCCTGCCCAGGAAGAGTAATCAGAATGCAGATGTATGTAGATAGGTACTTCAGACACACCTAGCCTTCCTGTGTTTGTGGCTGTCTGGAGGAAAGGCACAAAGTGTAGCTGTTACCCACCCCAGATGTGTATTGGAAACAGGCTACAAGGAACACAGAGCAGTAAGAGCAGAGGAATGTCCACCTTCTAAAAGTGGCATTTCTAAAATACTAATGTTAAATCAAACTGTTCTATTTAGGAGGAGTTATCATTACCATTCCAAAGATATCAAACATGATGCAGTTACTCCTTTCTAATTCAGGAATTACAGCTTAAAGGTGTTTTAAGGAATTCCCAATGCTAGCCTATGAGAGGAGTAGGCCTCACAGTAGTGAAAAACGAATTTAGCGGTTTGTCCTACCAGGACATGTAAAACTTAAAAGTGCATGTCCTACCTTTTCCTTACACAGCACCCTGCCCTATGGGCTACCTAGCTCCTACCTTAGGGGTGACTTATGTGTAATAAAAGGGGAGTTTAAGGCTTCGGAAAAGGTTTTAAATGCCAAATCGAAGCAGCAGTAAACTGCACACACAGGCCTTACCATGGCAGGCCTAAGACATGGTTAAGGGGCCGCTTATATGGGTGGCACAATCAGTGCTGCAGGCCCACTAGCAGCATTTAATTTACAGGCCCAGGGAACATGATGTACACTTTACTAGGGATTTATAAGTAAATTAAATATGCCAATTGGGGTTGAACCGATATTACCCTGTTTAGATGAGCGAGCACAAGCACTTTAGCACTGGTTAGCAGTGGTAAAGTGTGCTGAGTCCTAAAGCCAGTAAAAACGAGGTCAGAAAAAAGGAGGCAGGCAGGCAAAAAGTTGGGGAAAGACCACCCTAAGTCTGTCAGGTCTAATATGGCTTCTGTCTTTTTCTGTCCCTCCCTTCATGCCTCGCTCTTGCCCGTCTCGTCTGGCCCTCCCGGTCACATGAGCGCCCTACAAATAGTAATAACATAACATCGGCTGTCGATTTCAAAGCTCCCCCTGCACAGTGTTGTGTGCACCGCTCCAACTTGGTTGATCTAGTAAAAAACATGGATGTGTTGCTAAAAGCTGAAATTAAGTTTGCCTTCCAGATTCCGTCTACAGTTATGGTAAGATTTTTAACTTGATTTTCTCCTTTTCCGTAAGGTTTAAAACTATCCTCGTGCTCATCGTCTCACTTACAAACTGTGTGTGAAGCACTTATCAAATACCCGGTTCATCGAAGGCCATGCCCCCAATGCCTTAGCCTGACTGGTCCTCAGATAGGATTCTGAGATTATATACTGCGAGACTTGCTGCTCTAATTATAGTAGCAGTGTACAGGCTGATCACCTTTCATGAGGCAGCACCACTACACCACCACTTGGAACAATAATTATCACCCTGCACTTCTCCGAATTCAACAACAAAAAAAGAGTAAAATCCGACGACAAGACTGCTGCCTATTAGACTGATCTTCGAATAAACATCCTTCTAATAAACAATTGCCACCTTTTGAGAAGCCACTTAAAATATCTTCTTTCTTTAAATATCAGCTGTTTGTGTCGATGGATTTAGGCCCAGATCTCTGTACTGGGGTAAATGTATGACATTGTTCTGCATTCTGTCCATCAATTGTTCTTTTTGCGTTTGTGTCACTTCAGCAATGTCCAGCGGAACTTTTATATGTCGTGTTGGTTCAGTGTTCTTTGCACCCGTATGGCCCCCGGCCTCTGTTGCACATAAGCTACATCCTCCCTCCCCATTTAATTTCAAATATTTTCTAAAATGAATATGATTATAAACTGAACTTCAGGCAAATCGTTGGAGGTCACATTAGCACCGTGGGACGTTGTTACTAGATTTTTTTCAAATATTTACTTTATGTATCAGATGCTTAGTACACTATGTAATACTTGTTTTATGGGTAGTTAACTCTAAAAAAACAAACTGTGTAAAGGGAAAGTAAAATCCTAACTTTACATGGCACAGATTTAAACATGTTTCCAACATCAAAGCTCAAATCTAAAATAATCTATCTTTTTTTTTTAAATGCTACCGTCACTTGAGCATAAAGATGCGAAACTGTCAGTAGCAAGTTAATAATTTGGGAGTGGGAGGTACCCCTTCCAACTCAACAAGCCCACTGTGTTTATGTGAAAACACAGTTTAGAGAGGATCTCTGCTCAACCTCTCATCACTATGGCACGTGCAGCAAGCAAACCCAAGAGAAGTGTGGGCTAAGTTTCACCAGCACCAATTTTAAAGTAAAGAACACAAACTAATAAAATTTCCAAACCAGTGTAGAAATGGCGCAAGAGGCCAATGGCGTTCTCAAAAGATGGCGGTGAAAGTTCGAAACCTTTGGCATGGATTGCAGGATGTCTAAATGGTGATTGTATGGTGGGTGAAGTAGGCAATGATAACACCAAGTACAGTGATTTCTACCACTGATCACAAGAGTCACTGGGCCTCAAACCAGCCAGATTCAATTGTACTTGTACCCTCAATGGTAGCCACTGTAGATTCTGTAAACTTGGTAAGGCCAGAATGGAGAGGACAAAACTCTTCACAATCTGTCCGCGTGCATTCAACACTAGATTGAGGTACCCGCCAATCAAAGCAGAAGCCCCGCCTAAAGAGCTTCCACCTGGTCCAAACGATGATGCAACAGGATCAACTGACTAGACATTCAGTTCCGACCACTTACTTGAAACAGGTTTGCATGTTAAGGTTTTGATTAAAAAGGACTCAGACTGTGGTTATAGAGACCTGTAAGAAGCCGTCTTCAATTCAACCTACTTAGTTCCACCGCAGACACCCCAGCTCCACAATAACTGCCCCAGGCTTACCACAAGGCTGAGCCTATAATGTGGAGTACTGTAGGATTTCGCAAGCACTCGCCACGAATAAGCAATAGCTTGTTGTGCTCTGCACATCACTTTCAGAATGATAGTGATGTAAATTCTGTCCCTGCGGCATCGGGGGGCAATGACAAAAACCTGTGCACCATTGTCAGCTGCGGATGCATCTAATTGCACCAAGCAGAATGGCTTCCACAGCAGCCTCACTTATGCATTAACAACAGCAGAGAGGGATTAATGCCCTACCACTGTGTGTAACTAACAAACTCGCAAGGGTTCAGAATTAACTATGTGGAAAAATACGCCCCAGCTTGGTACTTTATATATAATAGTACTTAACTGTGTTGAATAAAAACAAAGTCCGACATAACATCCTGGTAATGTTTTGTTTAAACTTAATATGGTGCAAAAGCAAGAGATCCTATTGTTATGAAAAGCGTATGTAATTTAAATAACACTAAAGAATGGAGCTATCTGGAAAGTGCTCTTAAGAAACTGCCTGACTTAAGATAAGCAGATATTTTAAAAGCAAGTTAAGCTCATAACCAAGCCATAATTATCACAACTGTTGGAAGATAAGAGTTAGAAAAACAGCTGTAGATCCCACGCGACTGGCATGGATACTGGCGCTGATGCTCCAAGCGAGTGTCTGTAAGTTGCTGCAGGGAAGGCTGTGAGCACCTACAGTTAAGAGCGCCGCACTCTCTGGGGCCTACACCAAAATGTGAAACGGCGCCTGCTGTGGGGGGCTGCAAAGAAAGTACACTGAATTTGCGTGTGATCGCAAAGAAACAGCCACAGCAGGCATCACACAAAAATAATGTGGCAAAGGTGATCCCGGGGTTAACCATTAGCTCATCTAATCGTAGCCACAATAAGAACAAGGTCGTCCGGAGAGCAGCTAATTAGTCCCCTCTCGGTGCGAACCTTCTGTGTTTCTGAGATTTGACCCCCTTCAATTTACCCGGGAACAACTCCTGCGGTGTGGTGTTGGCTTCAAAACTCAATTCTGGCACGTGCGGTAACAGGGGTGACCTATACCGCTCTTGGCGGGCCTGATAATTCCTTCCTACCTCACTTCCTGTAACAGCGGGCCATACTCCATAGCCTACATTTATAACGCAGGGGATGTGACCCAGAATACAATCATGGCAGCAGGGCAACAGGTATTAAAAAATCCTAAGGGAACACACATACTTTCCAGGCAACCACTATCACCCCAAATAAACTTAGCCACTCAATACCAATGAGGACCTGCGCTGTATGCACGGAGAAATCGGCTACAGAATGGCTACCACAATGAAAGATTTTAATACGATCCATCCCGGCACGTTCCGCTCTACTCACCAGGGTCAAGATTGGACACTCTGAAGTATTAAATTGCTTCGGCACAACTATGGGCCCGATTATGATCTTGGCGGACAGGGTTACTCCATCCGTGACGGATATCCCGTCCGCCAAATTACAATTCCATTATATCCTATGGTACTTGTAATACAGCGGACGGGATATCCGTCACGTTTGAAACGGAGTATCCCATCCGCCAACATTGTAATCAGGCCCTTAAACTTGCTTAAGGAGGACTGTAATACAGACCAGGCAGATCGCTGTCCTCTCTCTTCACTACCTACATCATCACCTTCACTGCTGTTTCCAGCGCAGGACGGGGATGGACGGCTCGGTAAGGACCAAAACCTCCGCACGGAACCTGCAGAGCAACTCACAGCAGCAAACTGTTGTTAACTGCGCGCTCCCTTCCACTCTTCTTTCATCCATCACATTCAGGGCTTCGACCCAAGACAGGATAAAATGTGTTGCTGTACTGCAGTTCCAGGAACCTCCCCCTCTTCCCTTTCATCAACTTCAGATATACCTTAACATGGCAATCTTTGAGAGAATGGTGTTTTTCCTTTCTCATTCCTCTTTAAGATGTATTTGCTGGAGAGCCTTTTTTAAGCTCCTTGGCTCCCAAAAGTTAATTTAAATGTTATTTAATTTTTAAGAATAACATAAATAATATTAGAACATTGGAATGTTGGGAGACCACTGAAGAGAATGGAGTAGCTCTGGGCTTATAATGGCTGGTATAAGGCCAGCGCTCCAACATTCCAATGTTTGTCTTTTTGTTTCTCCATTTTTAATTTAGAACATTCTACCCTTAGTAGGTGGAATGTTCTAATAGCCTTATAGCCCTTCTGCCTCAGGCTTTACCTGTTGTTAAAGGCCCTCTCCCTCGTTATAGGACCTTGCATGCGGCTCGGGCCTATAACTCGGGATCAGGGCCTTTAACAGCCGGTATAGCCCTCGGCAGCGGGCTATAAGGCTATATAATATTTAATTTACTTCAAATGTAATTTTTTTGTATATTAAATTAATTTACTTATTTAATATACTGTAATTTTAAACTACCCTTCCTGAGCGGGGTGTGGCCAGGCACAATGCCCGGATGTGCCCCCGAGAGCTCCGAGCACCAGCCTAATATCCGGCGATGTATTCAGCCATTAAACAATTTAAAAAATCACTGCCGCACATGGGAAAGACTGCGCTACATTAATCTGCCACTGGCCTGGCAGTGAGTCACAAAAGACAAGTAGAAAATCAGTCAGAGAGATGCTGCGCTCCGGCCAATCCGAGCAGCAAGATGTTCGCCACAGGAGGAAGGACCAGATCTGTGCAGGGCGGAGACTGCTAAGAGGCTGGATGCGAAAGCGTGTTAGCGTGAGCAACGAATGCGGCAGAAGAACACCCTGGACAAATGGCACAGGAGGGAAGAAGAGGCGGACGACTGCATCGATACATTTAGTGGGGCTGCGAATACAGAGCTCGATAACTGGCAGGCTGAACACCGCGAGGGGAGCGCTGAGGACGACATCCAGACTCGAGCTCTCAGTTTGATTAAAGGGGAGACGCAGGCCTGCAGAGGGTGCCAGTATCCGGAAATATGAAGGGGCAGTTCACATCAAGGCTGTAGAACCCCAGGGGGACAAAGGCACAAAAGCAAAGGTGGTCCAGCCGGATAAAGGCAACATGGGGTATTGTACCCTGGGGGACGGTGGCGTCATTGATGAGACCACAGGCCGCAGTTAAGACAGGCAGGAAGGGCAACTGCACAGCAGGACAATGTTGTTGTCCTTGATGGAGAGGCTGCTGCGAAGCCAAGAGGTCAGCAGACTTAACCCCTGCACTTGGCCCACTCCAATTAGTATACATCCACATATACATTTATGAATAAACCTACACCAGCTGTGTGTTTGCATTCTTCTGTGGGAAAACGTCCCCTCGTTGGTTTGCCGCTAAGGTGGCTTAAACCGGTAATTTCTAGGTTCCCTGTGGCTCTTATTGTGTCGACCCCTGATGCCCCCTTTGGGGGCGGCCTCTGTCAGAATCCTGTAAAGTGCTCAGGGGACAGGCAACCTCCAACTGGTCCCCAACTAGTTAAAGGGAGGGCTTGAATCTGAAGTGTATGCAAGAACACAGCTCGTCCTCTCACTCAGCGGACCCACATTGACGCAGGCCAACTTCCACAACTGCATGAAGAATGTTGTTACATAGATGAAAGACAACTGCCTGAAACTCAGCATAGACAAAACGGAAGTTCTGCTCTTCGGCAGACACACCGCCCTTTGGAACAACTCCTGGTGGCCAGCGAAGCTCGGACCTACCCCCACGCCAAAAGACCACACCGCAACCTGGACAGTAAACTCTCAATGAAACGTCAGGTCAATGCAGACTCCTTAGCCTGCTTCCACACGCTGTGCAAAATCTTCAGATGTCTCCCCATCAGCACAAGGAAAAATGTGACGCAGGCCCTCATCACTAGCTGACTTGACTACGGCAACGCACTCTATGCTGGCACCACCACTGAACTCATGTAAAGACTCCAGACAATCCAGAACGCAGCAGCCAGACTGATCCTCAACCTGCCCAAGAGGACACACATCACCCAGCATATAAAAGACCTTCACTGGCTCCCCGTCCAGAAGAAATGACATTTCAAGCTCCTGACCCACGCCTACACAGCCCTCCACAACCAAGGACCAGCCTACATGAACCCGCACCTGATCTTCCACCACCCGACCAGAAACCTCCGCTCTGCACACCTCACCCTCGCTCAGACACCACATATACGCCGCAGCCATTCTGAAGGACGCTCCTTCTCCCACCTCGCCGCCAAGGCCTGGAACACCCTCCCCCTCCACCTCCGCACAGCACCCTCGTTGAACCACTTCAGGAAGGGACTCAAGACCTGGCGCTTCAACTGATACCCGCAGCAGAGCGCCTGGATACCCCCTAGGGTGATTAGCTGTGCTATACAAATACAACTTAATTGGTTCATAAATGGTAGTTGGCTACGCCCCTCTCAAAATCATCTGGTAATTGATGCCATAACCACAAGTGAAGTGGCTCAATTGCTTCAAACTCACTGCATGCCCCTTAACAAGCTCAGATCCAGTTCTTCCTCTTTGCTAGTAGCAGCCTTCTCTCCTCTCTCAGCCCAACAAGTCAATGACTATTTGTGCATGACTCGTCGTGGATGCTACTTGTGTAAATAACAATTCCTGGTAACAGAAAATCCTCGCCAAGTATCGCTTGCCACAATGTCCTTACTCCTCACTTTATGTCCTGTTCTTCGGGCCAGCTGCAGGTTCACAGAGCTACTTTGTTCAAATCTACTCACCCATGTTACACACACAGCACAAACACAGCAGCAGGCAGTGTACCCAATCGAACAAAGCCATGCATGTGTGCCAGCAGACTCGTATCATGAGGGCAGTAGTGACAACTCCTATTGTCCACCTGATAAGGATGCGTTGATGAACTGACTGAGCTACTATGTTCAGTTCTACCACCATAAGGCCAAACCACCTATTTCTGCTTCTCAAAAATCCACTTAGCTCACTCGCATCCGGCCCAAGCTCGGATTAATATTGTGTGCCAAGAAACTCTGCTCTGATGTGAATTTCTTTCTAGATTTGCTAGGCTCCTTGGTGAAAAATGCTATCTTAGTGCAATGTTAGACCATCCCTCCTGTAGCTGTACGTTTGAGGAGGTTCTTCTTGTCTGATGCAACAGTCATCGCTGCAGAGGAGGAATCTACCCAGGTAAAACCCTCCTCATCATTGAAACTCAAAAAAAAATAGAAAGAGCTGAAGTAATCATTCAGCAATGAAGCTCCACTTGAAAGAAGCTGTACAGCATAAGAGAGAAAGAGAGCAAGGCAAGAACGTGGCCACTGCTACTGGCCGTGTCATTCCGTAGATGTGCGCATGCATGACAGCGTATGCGCATGCATGGAACGACATATGATTTTTATTTAATTGACTGATACAAGAAGGAGGCCATCACTTAGACTGGTAAATTTTAAAAATAGTGTTGTTTGGGGCTGTATTGGGTGGGAATCAACAAGGAGTGGGCAGCGGTGAAGGAACAACAGACGCACATAAGTGCTGTATACAATGCACAACAGCTCATCATCAAATGCTGACCAATGGGCCCTCCCCAAACAATTACTAGTACTGCAAGGGACAGGAGAGCAATGAAGGAGTGACTTGGGGGCAGGTGAAGGAAAGCAACAGCTGGGGGCACTCGGGGAGAGGAGGAAGCAGAATACGAGAGACAGCAAGGAAGCACATGTACTCTTATGGAGTACTTAATGAAACATGCATTGGCATTGCCAATAGGTATAGGCAATCCAAGAGCTATTGGCGTTGTCAATGTTATTGTCTTTTAGCCATGTGTTATGGAGTGGCATAGCCTATTGGTTTTGCTTGCAAAGACAGGTATAAAAAATTTAACAGGAATGTCTAAAGAAGGCTGTTCGCAAGATGAGGGGCCTCAGGCCGACTAGAAACAAACTTCACATGTGCTCTTATCGCAGTCCAGATAGAGCAGCTGGCTTCAAGAGATGGTTGCAGCGAATGCTTATACATTCGGGCGGTGCTTTCTGAAAGAGCCCGGAGCAGCTTCTGGGTGCAGAAGATGGCTTAAGGAATGAATGAGTCAAACTTCGGTCTGGCTCGTATAGGAGATACTGGTGCCATAGGCTAAGAAGCCCAGTAGTGCATCAGCCTCCTGCAGCTGGGACAATTTCCGATTGGGGGAGGGAAGAAGAAGCATATGGTGTACAAGTCGGTTGTTGTTTTTAACATGATGAGGGAAAATAAAGAGAAGGGGGTAGGAGTCCAGTCTCAAAAGATCATAAGTGCATTACTAACTAAACTTCGTCTCTGTGGTGGTTTGGGAACAGAGAATGCTGGGAGACGGAGGGGAAGAACGTACCTTACAGCAGCCATGTTACATGGTAAAGCCGTTAGCACTTCACAAATTGCACACAAGGTAATAAGACTCTGTTTCGGCTTAAAACTTTCTGCCTTGATCTAGAACAAGAGGGGTGGATAATGTCACATGCAACATAGACTGCTATTCAAGAACTGTTTTTAATTCCAGAAGACAATGGGTGCTTTACCATCCTAAAATGTCCCCAAACACGTTCTACTCGGTCCCTTACCATGCCAAGTACAAACTGCCATAAAAGCACAGGAAATACTCGAAGCATAAGTGCACACAGTCCAGCGCGCTCAAGGTTTCTGGATACATGCGTGAGTAGCTCATCAAGTAAAGGTTATTTGCATTGTATCCTGGGGCCTATCGTTCTATTCAGACCATTATTAAATGACTACAATTCCCAGAATGCAAAGCAAAAAAAAAAACCTGGCCTGGATGACCCACACACGCATGGGCCTTGGAAAATTGGGAGCTCTGATTAATTCTTCCTTGATAAGAGATATTTGAAGATATCGGTGCCCTGCGAAATCATAAAACAGCTGTAAATGCTCAAAAATGCAGACGGAATAAGCGCATAGGTGAGGATTTGAATGATGTTTATATGAAACGCTAAAGAGGTCGGTGTTTTTATTTACATTAGGTTTTCGTTAGTACATACGAAACGAACCATTGCACTTTTAAATACTTTTTGCGTGTGGATTTGTAATGTGCGGCTCAAAACTTGGCAACATATACTCATCACCCTAAATTGTGCGCTATCAATACTTCACACACAAGAATTTCTTTTAAATGCCTGGCACTGTTTAAGTCTATTTCATTCATTTGAGAGGTGCAGCTTCTGGGCTTGTCAGGCATCCCCACACACTGTACAGTAACAGTGCAGCAGCCCCACAACACTGGCGTCGGAGTGTGCACGTCCGTAGCATGAGGATGTAAACACGCCCTGGACACTGGAATCTAAGGGAGCACCGAGCACCCTGCCACGGATCTGCCTGCTCGGAAAAGCCATCAAGGCAGGTTCGCCCCAACAGCCACCACCAATATTTACTTTTTTCTTTACATTTCGGATTGGGAAGACCTGCATTTTAAAACAAAAGTAATCCAGATTTTTATTTTTTTTAAACATGGAACAAAAATCGACACTTCCAGAATCTGGAAATGAGGGCAAAGGTTGTTTTATATGTGGGCAGTGCCTGACGAGTAATCGCCACCCAGGCTGCTTCTATTCTTGTGCTGGTATCAGTGGGAAACACGCACGAGGCGCACGCGAAACCTCCGTGACATTTGTTTTATGTGACAGTAGCCTGGTGGCGACAGCAGCAGTTCCCGCGTGCAGTGACACTGCCTGTTCTCCCCCTAACATGATGCAAGCAGCCCCAGTATGCAAAATGTAAAAAAGCAAAGAAAACCCAGAAAGCCAAACGAATTAACCGATGTTTTCACTCACACAGGCCCTATTTTTCCAACACCGGGACATTAACAACGAGCAGACATGAGGGAGAGGGTTGGGGGACATCTCAAGCAGCGATGCGGGAGGGGGTTGGGGACATTTGGGACGAGCTAAGAACATTATTTCCAGGCCTGTTCACAGAAATGCAGCTCAGAGCGAGTGAAAACACGAGCGCTCGTGTGAATTGCTCTTCAACCAAGCATTGGTAAAGCCAATAGGTCTTGCCAATGCACGAGCTAGTGGCATTGCAAATGTGTTTTGGCCATGTTGTACACAAGAATGGGTGCTATTCAGCATGGCCAAATGTTTGTGGCATACAGGAGAGTAGCACAGAATGGCATCAGGTGGCAATGAGTGTTGTAGGGTGCAGTGTCGTAGAGTGAGGTGTTGCAGCATTGTAGAATGCAGTGGCATAGATTAGAGTGATGCAGAGTAGAGTAGCGTAGAGTGCAGTGGTGCAGAGTAGAGTGCCATAAAGTGCAGTGGCGTAGAGTAGATTGGTGCAGAGTAGAGTGCAGTGATGTAGAGTGGAGATCAGCAGAGTGGAGTGGTGTAGAGTGATGCAAAGTAGAATGGCGTAGAGTGCAGTGGCATCTAGTTCAGTGGTGCAGAGTAGAATGGTAGAGAGTAGTGCTCCGGAGTGCAGTGGCGTAGAGTACTCGAGTAGAGAAGAGTGCAGTCGAGTAGAGTGCAGTAGAGTACAGTGCAGTAGAGTAGAGTGTAGTTGTGCAGAGTAGAGTGTCCTAGAGTGCAGTGGCATAGAGTAGATTGGTGCAGAGTAGAGTGCAGTGGTGTAGAGTGGAGTGCTGCCGAGTGAAGTGGCGCAGAGTGCAGTGGCATAAAGTGATGCAGAGTAGAGTGGCATAGAGTGTGGTGGCACTGAGTGCATTGGTGCAGAGTAGAGTAGCGTAGAATTCAGGGGTGATGGGTAAAGTGTTGCAGAGTGAAATGTCAGAGTGCAGTAGTGTAGAGTAGAGTGGCAAAGAGTTCTGTGGTGCAGAATAGAATAAAGTGGCGTAGAGTGCAATGGTGTAGAGTAGAGTGGTGTAAAATACAGTGGCTAGTGTTGCAGAATAGAGTATAGTGGCATAGAGTGCAGTGGTGCAGAGTAGATTGGCGTAGAGTGTAGTGTGATAGAGTGCATTGGTTTTGAGTAGAGTGCATTGGCATAGAGTGCAGTGGTTTAGAGTGGCATAGATTGCAGTGTCGTGGAGTGGAGTGCTGTGGAGTGACGCAGAGTGGAGTGCTGTGGAGTGACGCAGAGTGGAGTGCTGTGGAGTGACGCAGAGTGGAGTGCTGTGGAGTGACGCAGAGTGGAGTGCTGTGGAGTGACGCAGAGTGGAGTGCTGTGGAGTGACGCGGAGTGCAGTGGAGTGACGCAGAGTGGAGTGCTGTGGAGTGACGCAGAGTGGAGTGACGCGGAGTGGAGTGCTGTGGAGTGACGCAGAGTGGAGTGACGCGGAGTGGAGTGACGTGGAGTGACGCGGAGTGGAGTGACGCGGAGTGGAGCGGAGTGGGTGACGCGAGTGGAGTGACGCAGAGTGGAGTGACGCAGAGTGGAGTGACGCAGAGTGGAGTGACGCAGAGTGGAGTGACGCAGAGTGGAGTGACGCAGAGTGGAGTGACGCAGAGTGGAGTGACGCAGAGTGGAGTGACGCAGAGTGGAGTGACGCAGAGTGGAGTGACGCAGAGTGGAGTGACGCAGAGTGGAGTGACGCAGAGTGGAGTGACGTGGAGTGACGCAGAGTGGAGTGACGCAGAGTGAAGTGGTGTAGAGTGGAGTATGCATGGTGTGGTAGCGTACTGCCATTACAAACACTACATTTTCAAATGACCATTATATTTGCACAGACATACAGTTTTACTGATAAAAGTATACAGCACACAAATGATAATGTGTGGAAATGTCATCACCTAGTGTATTGATTTGTTTTGATCGTATTAAAATATTTGTTTCCACCATACTTTGGAATCATAAAATGTGCTTTATTTGTGCTTTCCTAATTCTGATATATTCTATAATGTCTGCACAGTTCATTACAGACATTTAAACTTTGTTTTGTACTAGAAAAAAGGCTTTCACAGCAAGATTGTCACATAAATCCTCTCACTTTGAAGTCAGAGAAAGAAAAGTAAACACCAAACTCCCTCGGAAGACAGGGCCTGACATTTGATGTCTGTCTTTGAATGCACAGCAAATGTGACAAGATAAGAACAAGATTTAAAGGCCCGTTTACAGAAAGGGAGAACTCTGAAGGATGCAGTAAATAAGGAATGCTCTTCGCGAGGAACAAACTCAGGCTGGATAGCCTAAAACGAATACAGCCAGCAAACAGAAAGCAAGAAAATGTGAGTTACAAACCACAAAGCCAATGGTAAGCAATGGGTTAAATGCATTTCCAGGGAATTTTTCCACATGTTCCCAAGATGCCTTTAGCAAACCAGACAGCTGTGCTGTCTGGTAGCTTCGACCTAAAAATTACAATATAAGGAAGCAATAATAATAAAAAATGTGCTGCATTACACCACATAAATTGTCTTTTCTTGCCACATAAATTGGTCCTCCTCTGCCACATAATTTAGTCTTCCTCTGCTGTAAAATTCTAGTGGCACTGACCATGAGCCAGAATACTCAGACACTCTCTTCATGTATCTTCATCATGGAACTGGAGAACCACCAGAGATCAATTTATGAAGGTGTTTTATGCCAGTAGAGCATGGATTCTCGTTTTTGGTGGCCCGTACTTATTCTTCATCATCCTACTTTGATCTAGAGCAAGACAGAAAAAAACAGGAGGAGAAGAAAGAGAAAGATAGAAAAACAGTAACAAGGAGAGAAAGCACACATGAAAAACAGTGTTTAAGCCTAAGGTAGGAAAACAAGAAGCATGAGATGGCGAAAGAAACAAGCATTGGCATAGCCAATAGGTCTCGCCTTTGGGGCCTTATAAGTGTTTAGGTAGAGCTATTGACTTTGCCAATGTGTTTAAGCTGTGCTGTAGAGAAGTGTGGCTGCTGTGCAGCATGCTGAAAAGTTGTAATAAAAAAGTGCCAGAAGCATTTTTGTTACCTTATATATGACCAAGAAGGCCAAGAGTCTGTGAGAGAGAGTCTGTGAGAGAGTGTCTGTGAGTCTGTGAGAGAGTGTCTGTGAGTCTGTGAGAGAGTGTCTGTGAGAGTGTGAGAGTCTGTAAGAGAGTGTCTGTGAGAGTGTGAGAGTCTGTAAGAGAGTGTCTGTGAGAGTGTGAGAGTCTGTAAGAGAGTGTCTGTGAGAGTGTGAGAGTCTGTAAGAGAGTGTCTGTGAGAGTGTGAGTCTGTAAGAGAGTGTCTGTGAGAGTGTGAGAGTCTGTAAGAGTGTGAGAGTCTGTAAGAGTGTCTGTGAGAGTGTGAGAGTCTGTAAGAGTGTCTGTGAGAGTGTGAGAATCTGTAAGAGTGTCTGTGAGAGTGTGAGAATCTATGAGAGTGTGTGTGAGAGTGTCTGTGAGCGAGTGTGAGAGTGTCTGTGAGAGAGTGTCTGTGAGAGTGTGAGTCTGTAAGAGAGTGTCTGTGAGAGTGTGAGAGTCTGTAAGAGTGTGAGAGTCTGTAAGAGTGTCTGTGAGAGTGTGAGAGTCTGTAAGAGTGTCTGTGAGAGTGTGAGAATCTGTAAGAGTGTCTGTGAGAGTGTGAGAATCTATGAGAGTGTGTGTGAGAGTGTCTGTGAGCGAGTGTGAGAGTGTCTGTGAGAGAGTGTCTGTGAGAGAGTGTCTGTGAGAGAGTGTCTGTGAGAGAGTGTCTGTGAGAGAGTGTCTGTGAGAGAGTGTCTGTGAGAGAGTGTCTGAGTGAGAGTGTCTGAGAGAGAGTGTCTGTGAGAGAGTGTCTGTGAGAGAGTGTCTGTGAGAGAGTGTCTGTGAGAGAGTGTCTGTAAAAGAGTGTCTGTAAAAGAGTGTCTGTAAAAGAGTGTCTGTAAAAGAGTGTCTGTAAAAGAGTGTCTGTAAAAGAGTGTCTGTAAAAGAGTGGCTGTAAAAGAGTGGCTGTAAAAGAGTGGCTGTAAAAGAGTGGCTGTAAAAGAGTGTCTGTAAAAGAGTGTCTGTAAAAGAGTGTCTGTAAAGAGTGTCTGTAAAAGAGTGTCTGTAAAAGAGTGTCTGTAAAGAGTGTCTGTAAAAGAGTGTCTGTAAAGAGTGTCTGTAAAGAGTCTATTAGAGAGTGTCTATTAGAGAGTGTCTATGTGTCTATGAGAGAGTGTCTGAGAGTGTCTGTGAGAGAGTGTCTGTGAGAGAGTGTCTGTGAGAGAGTGTCTGTGAGAGAGTGTCTGTGAGAGAGTGTCTGTGGGAGAGTGTCTGTGGGAGTCTGTGAGAGAGTGTCTGTGGGAGTCTGTGAGAGAGTGTCTGTGGGAGTCTGTGAGAGAGTGTCTGTGGGAGTCTGTGAGAGAGTGTCTGTGAGAGAGTGTCTGTGAGTCCAGCTCTACCAGTAAAACAGAAGCGCGAGACGGTGTGCAGTCAGCTGAGTTTTCTCCATCTTATAGTCCACTATTGTTTTCGTATCCATCTGTTGAAAATGTCATAATTTGGTTTATAAGGCTGGCTAGTTTTTCAATATTGCATAGCCTAATATAAACGCTGAAAGGAAAAAAACAGTTTCGACTAAGCGTCATTTGGCAAACACAGCATCATGTGTTTCTTAAAATAAAGCGGTCTAGCCGCTTTCAGTCACTAATTTACATTTAAACAATGTCCTTAAAAAGAACACATGATTATTGGAATGTTATGTATTTTACACAGCGCTTTGTATCTTGCATCTGTCACTGTGAGCTTCACAAAACTGCAGATTGTGGGTCACTGTCATCCAATATACTCCTTTTATAGTCCTTGAAATTATTTTGCATTTTAACTGGTGATAAAACGCCGATGTTTGCTGCAAGATCTTATACCGCTCGCCAGAAACAGCGCCTTAAAAGCAGGCACTGAGTCACGGCGCTGTGAATCTTTCTGCCAACAGTTTTACTATGTGTCATTTTGTTTCTAGAGAGAGTTTGTCGCTGTTCTCCAACTACATATAATGTAGTCAGCTCCTGTCTGTATTCTGACGAGACACTCTATGAAAATTAGGAGTTCCTTAGCCATGAGGCAACTGACAGAAAACATGTCCTTAATGTGCTGAGTCTCATTGTAAATTGCAAGTGCAAAGATCACCACAGTTTCTTTTAACAATCTGCCTGCAGATTAACACAACTAACAGAAGCGGAAGCAAGCACATTTAGTGGATAACGTGTGTCAATTATATAAACAACCCGTGCGTTCAACAGTGTTAACAAATAAGTTAAAAGCGTCGTGGTCTCACATGATCTATTTATTTTTCAGTTCTACCGCACCCACGAACCTTGTTTCTTTTTATTATAAGTTGACATTGGAGGTGACAGAAAAAGTAGCTCGTAAGATTTTCAAATGAAATAGGCGCCACAGACTGAAAGTGAGTGAAGTCAATGCCTCTCCATAAAATTATAAGGGCAGGAGCAGACGAAAGAAATAAGCAACAGCTCGTGAGGGGGGAAGAACAGAGGCAAGAAGCAACAGAGGGGAGGGGAGGGTCGAGGGATAGATAAACAAGCACCAGAAAATGTCTACTGTCTGAGGCTGCATTGGCTTAGTCGGAAGTGAATTGCTCCTTGAAGAATTCACATCAGATGCTTCCGAAGTTAAGAATAACAAGCTAACGAGGAGGGAGGGGAGAAGGGAGGGGTTGAAGGGAGGGGGTAGTGAGAGCAGACAGCAAGGTGGTGGAGGAGCATGATTCACGCGCCGGAAGGCTTAATGAGCCATGACAGAAGCGCGTGCTGTGCGCGTAACCGCACACTGTATGCCACGGAAAAAGCTGTGGTCGCACTTTTAAAACCCCACAACTAAATGTCTCGCCAGACCATCGCAAGCGCTGGATCAGGGCGAGACCTAAAAAGCATGAATGGGGGAACCAAGAGTAGGCGGTTTTGGCATTTGTCAACTCTGGCAGTTAAGCTGGCAGGCTCCGAACACAAACTTTGGGCCCCTACACTTATTATTTGTCTTTTTACGAGTTAGGCACTGGGGCACGTGCTGTCATCTAAAGTGCTGTGGGATACAATATCAGGACTGGTTGAATACATCATTCTCCATCTGTGCTTGTGACAGAAGTACTCTATATTAAGGTACAAACTTCATTCGACAAGAAGACCGTTTTACTAGTTTCAGTTGAAATAACACCACAGGCTTTTAAAAGGCGAAATGTGGCTCATTTTCAGAGCGATGCCCCCTGCGGAGAGAGAGTGCCGAGAAGCACCACCGACATTGAGGTTCCTTCTGTAAAGGTGCAGGAGCACGACAAATATATGTCATTTGTAAATTGGCGGGTCTTTTGCAATAATTTAGAGTCAGTAGTTAAAGGCAATCAAAAGTCGACAATTACCGATGTTTAAAGGTTTGCACTGCGGCTCTGTGAATAGCTCATGCCCAAAAGAGATTCCACAGGATCTCCCGCTGTTTCTGAGGAGGTGCGCCGAAGCTTTATAGTCGCGCTTGCACAGCGGGGTCCTCCAAACATGGTGCAGCGCACGTGATGCATGGCCCCGCTGCTTAAATAATGATTAGCGTCTGCACGCTGCGCCCAAGCCCTGCACTTTATTTACATACCAAGTGGGCAGGCGCCAAAAATGAATAAATATGAGAAGGCTCAGGACATATATTCTCATCTACCAGATCTACATAATATATACGTATATAACAAAGGCACAGAACATTATGTGTTCTGCTGTTACATGATTATATGGACGTATATAACAAAGGCACAGCGCATTATGTGTTCTGCTGTTACATGATTATATGGACGTATATAACAAAGGCACAGAACATTATGTGTTCTGCTGTTACATGATTATATGGACGTATATAACAAAGGCACAGCGCATTATGTGTTCTGCTGTTACATGATTATATGGACGTATATAACAAAGGCACAGCGCATTATGTGTTCCGCGGTTACGTAAGGGCATGATTTCTGATCTTTTCACAGGGGCCTCTTAGCTAGAGGACTGTCTGTTATTATAGCGAGTGAAACTGGTAGTTTGAGACGAGACAGCATTTAAAACACGCAATAATGAAAAGAATAACCACGTTTTCAAAAATCTGGGACAGGCAATAGACATAATTGTAGGACTACAAATTAATGCACACGGAAAAGGGTGAGGGGATGTCTCAAGCAGCAAAGCAAGAGGGGGTTGAGGGGCGGGCAAGCAAAACCGGAAAATCCTCTCACTTCAAAGTCAGAGAGAAAAAATTAAAGAAGCTCCCTCGAAAACAGTGTGACATTTTATCTCGGTCTCTGAATGCACAGCAAAGTGACGAGGTAATAAGATTTACAGGCCTGTTTACAGAAACGGAGCTTGGAGTGAGTGAAAACACGGGCTCTTGTGTGAAGTGCTCTTCAACAAAGAAAACAAGCATTGGCATAGCCAATAGGTCTCGCTTTTGGGACCTTATAAGTATTTAGTTATGCAGCACAATATCCTTGGTGCAACAACAACTGTTGCTTGGCTAAACACTTATAAGGTCCCAAAGGCGAGACCTATTGGCTCTTGGTTTTAGACGATTATAAATCAAAACTACCAATGCCATACATTATATTAAAAGCATAAGTCTGTGAGTTATTCAGCCTTTCACGGGACAGCTTGAGAGCAATTTGTGTAAAAAAAAAAAAAAAAAAAAAAAAAGAGTATTAATCACCCCCGGAGTATGGACCCATGCTAGGGACACAAAATTACACGTTATGTAGGAAACGTGTGTAAACCATCCAGGATCGGGTGAACAAACGTGGAGCATTAAAAACAAAGAAATAAAAAAGCCGCTTAAAGCCAAAGCGGGAGAGGGAAGTGCACAGAACAGACGCCCTTGTACCGCTTTAATGAAAGTAAACAAACGCTGGTGTAAAGCCATAGCGGGAGGGGGAATTGCACGGAAGACGCGAGGCCGTCATTGCTAATAAAAATGATGCGATGGAGGGCGAGGCGCGTATTTTGTAAATTAAGGCATGCGTTATTCACAGAGCTTATAAATGTATAGTGTGAAAAAAAGGAATATTAATCACCCCCGGAGTATGGATCCATGCTCGTGATACACAATTACAATTACACACAATTTAGGGAATGCCTGTAAACCATCCAGGATCGGGTGATCAAACGTTGTGGAGCATTAAAAACAAAGAAATGCAAATGTCGCTCAAAGCGGGAGGGGAAAGTGCACTTAACAGGCACCCTTATACCGCTCTCATGAAAGTAAACAAAGAAATGCAAATGCTGGTGAAAAGCCAAAGCAGGAGGGAGAAGTTCACGGAAGACGCAAGGCCACCATTGCTAATACAAAGCATTGGCCGCGCGGCCGTAAAAGTAACGCCGCGCGGCCGTGAAAGCGAAAGTCATCGCGATCGCGGTGAAAGCAAAAGAGATCGCGATGACGCGCTCTGTGCTAAGCACGCAAGGGATGCGCGCTCAGCAGTGATTGGAGAAGCGGAGCGAGGCGCTTGTGCGCGTAACCGCACGCTGGTGGCCGGAAAAAGCCTCTTTGGGAGCACTTTCAAAAGCCCCTTACTAAATGTCTCGCAGAGCAGCGCATGCGCTGGCTCAGCGAGACCTAAAAACAGTATCTAAAACAGTTGCTAAAATGGGAGCAGTGGATGGATGCACGGACATATTCCTTGCAGCTTGCACCCCAATGACTCTGCTACTGGTTGTGCACTTTAGGTTCCTCTTGCTATTTGTATGTCACAATGGGACGCATTTTAATTGAGACTCAAATATCTGCTGTATGGATTTTCTTTGGGCACGACTCATGGAGGAGGGTGGGGAGTTTTGGAAGTTAAGATTAGGATTACCTGAGAAAGGGTGGATGGGCTTGAATAACTGCACTGTATATAATGCCACAAATGTGCTTGATGTTTGATGATGCAATGAAACTCAATAAAATCTGTTTGAAAATAAAAATGGCAGCAGTGGATGGATAGTAGTAATTGGTCCATGCTCTCGGGGAGGGCTAAACACAGGAAGAGGCATGCGCATGCATGCCATTGACAAATGGGGAGAAAGAATAGAAGAGTGATGATGGGCCCGCAAATGGGAAGCCTATGGGCGGGGTGAAGCCCATGAAGTATATACAACAGTCTCTTCGAGACAGCGCATGTGCTGTCTAGCAAGACCTAAAAAGAAAAAGTAGATCCCTATGTTTCAGCAGTGGAAGGATACAACTCAATTAAAAGGATGGTAAAAACAAACTATGCTCCAAGGGAGGGACAAAAACGAGAAAAAATGAACGCATGAGAATGACAATAAAGCCTTATTGACTTTAAGTTCACTGTAAGTTTGTGAAAAGGTCCACAAGAGGCTTTGGCCTACTATACAGCTAAAAGCTATCTGATTGGCGAGACCTAAAAAGAAATCGGGGCATGAGTTTGCATCAAACTTCACCAGGGAAGGATTACACCCCCTAGCTAGCAAGGCATTTTGTAATCTGTACAGTTTATTTGTTAGTTACCTCTGAATTGTTATGGCTTTGTTGAAGTGGGATACTTAATCAAGCTGCATTTTTGGAGCCCTTCCCTTTAGCCACAGGAGTTGGGTGCCCCCCATCCCAAAACCAGCGGTCCAAAGCCTCAGGATTCTAGTCGATGAGGATCTTAAAATGAAGCCATAGATTGGAGCGGTGACCTCTTCTTGCTTTTTCCAGCTGCGCAAAATAAAAAATTAGGAAATTCTTCTCTTTTGAGGCCATTATCCAGATTGTAATTGCGCTTGTTATGTCACAAATTGAATACGAAATGTGCTTTATTTAGGTCTTCCTAAGGGACTGAGCCAAAGACTCCAGCTTGTCCAAAATCAAGCAGCCAGATTGGTCTGTTGTCAACCTAGACACTGCCGTATTAAACCCCTGTTGAAAAAACTACACTGGCTCCCAGTCCCTCAGAGAACCCTTTTTAAAAGTGGATGCACAATTTTCAAAACCCGCCATGGCAATTGCCACTCCTTTGTGCCCTCCAGAATTCAGAATGACATCCCCAAGCGAAATCTCAGATCTGCTCATCACAATCTTTTAGAAGTCCCCAAATTCAACAGGAAGAGATTGGAGGGAACCAGGCTTGCCGTGCTTGCTCCTAGTGTCTGGAATTCTCTCCCGCCTAATATTAGGGCGGCAACATCCTACGAGAGATTCCGAACCTCATTAAAAACATTTGACAAGCTTACGATTGTCTCATTTTTGCTCTGCTTTCAAGCCCTTAGCGCCATGAAACCTCCTTGGTGAACGTGTGCTCTAAAAGTCCGTTATAACATAACCATACAATAATAAAGCCAAAATAATGTTTTGTTTTTTTCTAAAAACTTCACATGGGAAAATACTGCACTGTCATATCAGGGGTGACATGTAGTTTGTGGCCTGGTCATCCAAACCTAAAAAGAAGGTTACAGTGCTCCATAGGCGGAGGGAAACAGATCACTAGGTGTGAGGTGCACAAGGGAGGGAGGGAACAGGTGCACAAGGGAGGGAATAAGAGCTTGTGAAAGAATACTGGCATGGTTAGCTCTAGTTTTGGAAGGTGGGTGGGTGGACTATGTGGTGATATGGAGGTAGATCAGCGGTTAAGTGTGATTGTAAGTGAAACTTTTCACAAGTCTGAAAGGTCAAAGTACTGAAGGTAGTGTATTAAAAGCGGTCATTACAAACACTGAGAACAGGAGTTGATTACGTTAGGTAGTCTGACAGAAAAACACCTTCTGCTGCCAAAAGACCAAGGCTGGGTCATTATTGCGAAGGTGGTTATGGGAACATCCTGGAAGAATCGATCAATGAATGTCCCTGCCCTCTCACGCCCCTCGCCTCTGGTACACCCTGGTTGATTGATCACTTGTAATGTGTTAAAGCACTGTTGATTTTCAGGGCAGTCTCTAGGACCCTGGAGGGGTGGAGCCGGACCTGAGGGACTCCACTAATGACTCTGCACCCTGCCCCATCAGAATCACACCCACCCCACTGAGGAAGCAGCAATAAAACTGGTTGCCTTGATAAGCTGGTTCCACCTCAAAGCTGTGGCATTCAGTATTTGACACCGGCTGGCCTCGGACTTTACTCTCATGTGTTATCTACAGCTGTCAGAGCAGTCGGACTGTTCAGGGACACGCAGGAATGTCCCAGTGTTGTGGAAAAGCAAGAAGCAAGGACTGAAGCTCCATCTAGCAGATCTAAAAAGCAGCTATGAAGAATGCTCTACAGAGGCACAGGCAGACTCTTCTCTGACCATAGAAACAGTCACCTAATACTGGGAGTTTAGTTTAAAATCATTCAGCATACAGAAATACTGGGCTCACAAATTAAACAACTAACGGGTCTCCCAAATTTATGGTCATTTTCAAAATGTATCACAACATTTCAGAAATGCCACCCAATCTACCATACAAATCCTACATTTGATTCATATCTGACGCTACATTTTGATTGGCTGTATTTTGTGTCATACTTTTGTGTTAATATTTTATCTAAAGTAAGGAGATGTGTTATGTGTACAGGTGGAATGCTGTGCCATGGAACAAGGTGAGCATCAATACAGGGGTGCTAAGTGTTAAGAAGTTAGAGTAAAACAAAAATGTTACTTTTCTGCAATAAACATTTGTTACTACAACTGCGTAGAGTAGGGTAAACTGGATGTTGACTTTCACTACCATCTTCCACTTTAGTTTGCCCTCTCCCGAATATTGGTGCCCAGGCTTAGGAGATTTCTCAAGTTCTGGACTTTTATACAAGCCTTGCTATTTACACACATACTTCTCAAGTGCACTTTGGTCACCTCACACACATTGCAAATACCTCTCTCTTAGATCGTCATCTTCTCCTCCCCAGCCCCAGTAGTTATTGGAGTATCCGTTCACTTTAGCAAACTGCTCCCTGGTCATTGCAGTGACGCCACCAAAATATCCCTTGTAGCGTAACCTAGAACAAAAAGCAAATGCAATGAATCACAAAAGGCTGGAGAGGCCAGATGGGCAGTTCTGCTGTCAATCACTTATAGCATCTGTGGACAGTAACAAAGGGCTGAATCAAAACAAACTAGAAGATTATTTGTAGGTCAAGCATTGTGGTACCTTTTATAATGGTAATCCTCTTCAATAAAATATAATATAGCATTATAGCCCACTGCAAAGGGATAAGAAAATTGTTTAAGGTTCTAAACGTGAGATACAGGCCTGAGCCGTAGGCAAGAGCCTATAACAAGGGTAAAGGCTTTTAACACCCATAATTGTCAGTGGCCGAAGTGCTAACACCTTATTAGAACATTGGAATGTGAAGCACTCCATTGAATACAATGGAGTGCTCCGGGCTTCTACAGGCTGGTAGAAGCCCGCAGAGCAACATTCCAATGTTGTTCTTGTTCACAGCTGCTGCTGTGAAGAAAATAGAATACAATGGGTAACCCAATCAACCCTTGACGGCTTGGGTAGTATAATATGAACAGGTAAATGTGCCTACAAGGGATTCGTTTAGTCAGTTAGTTTGAAATAATTTTTACTTATCATTCAAAGCAAGCTCTTGTACTATGCTTGCAAATTGATTTCTTTATCTGTGCACAAACAACTCCTATATAGTTTAGTTCTCTACTAAAATATGAAAACACAAGCATATATCAAAGGGATATATCAAAGAATAACATATCAGAACACGGGTGTATAATGAAAAAATAAATGTTATCGTATTTAAAGATAAAAATACTCAGGGGTACTAGATCATTGAACACAATGTAACAGGAAGTTATATACATGAATAGTTGTTTTTTGTACTTCTCAGTGACAATTGTGTACACTTTTTTCAAAATAGAAATAAGGCAGACCCACAAATAATACAGATGAGTATTGCCTATATTAACATTATACAGAAAATAAATGTAGTTGTCGACGTTTCGGTCGATGGGCTGTCGTCTATTCGACCATCTTCAGGACTGTAGGAGTTTGCAATGGTTGACCCTCAAAAATCAATATGAATAGCAAATATCTTTTGTCTGTAAAATCCAGGTATTTGATGAATCAGAAATATCCCGTTTAAAAGATCGGATCCAGATCTGAATAATATCGTGGCAGTTTGCAGTAGAGTCTGCCCTCGCCCACGTAGTCGGCGTCTGTTTGTATTCTTATTGACAAACAATGTTCATAGCAGGTGATGCGCAGTGGATATAAATCTGAATTGCGTCATGGCAGTTCACATCAAAGTCTACGCTCGCTCGTAGAAGTCGGCGTCTACTTCTACTGCGCATCACTTGCTATGAACATTGTTTGTCAATAAGAATACAAACAGACGCCGACTACGTGGGCGAGGGCAGACTCTACTGCAAACTGCCACGATATTATTCAGATCTGGATCCGATCTTTAAACTGGATATTTCTGATTCATCAAATACCTGGATTTTACAGACAAAAGATATTTGCTATTCATATTGATTTTTGAGGGTCAACCATTGCAAACTCCTACAGTCCTGAAGATGGTCGAATAGACAGCCCATCGACCGAAACGTCGACAACTACACTTATTTTCTGTATAATGTTCATATAGGCAATACTCATCTGTATTATTTGTGGGTCTGCCTTATTTCTATTTTGAAAAAAGTGTACACAATTGTCGCTGTGAAGAAAGGCCTCTTGGAGCCCGAGGGGATTTAAAAGCACTCGGGCTCCGGGAGGCCTCTGTTTTTAGTAATTAGAACATTCTGCCCTCTAGGAGCAGAATGTTCTAATAGCCTTAGAGCCCTCCTAGCGGGCTCTACCGGCCATTAAAGGCCGGCTCCCTTCTTAAAGGCCCTCGCCGACGCTGGAGCAGGCCTTTAATGGCCGGTAGAGCCCACTAGGTTGGGCTCTAAGGCTATATTGGAAAGTTTTACCCACTGAGGGTAGAATGGTTTACGTTATTAGGGATAAACGGAAGAAGTAACATTGGAATGTTGGAGCACAATGTCTACACCAAGCATTTTTGGCCTTGAGCCACTCCTTTCTCTTCAATGGAGTGTTCAACATTCCAATGTTCTAATATAGCACTATAGCTTGCCTCCGAAGAATATATCGGTTGTTAAAGTCTCTCTTCAAGAGTTAACAGGCCCGAGCCGCAGATGAGGACCTATAATGAGTGAGAGGGCCTTTAACAACAGTTATACCCTGAGGTAGAAGTGCTATAAGGCTATTAGAACATTCCAAACCGAGGGTAGAATGATCTAAATTAAAGAAGAAACAGAAAGACAAACACTGGAATGTGGCTCAGAAGGTGGATACCAGCCATGATTGACCCGGAGCCTCTTCATGGTCTTCAATGGAGCGCCCAACATTCCAATGTTCTAATATTGGATGAAACTAAAATGTTTCAAATTAATATGTGTGATATGGGTTAGTAGAGCATCATTGTCACCGATTGATAACGCTGTAGGTGATTAAAGGAGAGTACTGCTCGTTAATGGAATGTACATAAATATGGTAATAATTCACTTAAATTGAGTGTGTTGACAAATGGTTGCAGTTTCTGTAGCCGACTCCTACGACCCTCTGCGGCAGTCCGGCACATGTCCAGCGTGGTGGGAGTCCAGGCGATCTCCAAACTGCAGCTTGCGAACGTTGTGTAGGTTGCTTTTGTCAGGTTATCATCTTCAATGGGTATTTAAAGCAGAAGACCATTTACTTTCCTCTTCTGGAAATATATTGCTTCATTTATTTGATGTTGACATCAGGAGTAGAGGATGAACTTATGAGATCAGTAAATACATATGTAAAGAAAGCAGTAAAATGTGTTCATTTCGAACATCAATTGTACAAATGTTACTTCCATAAATGGGCTGCATGTCAGTGCAGCAAAAATACTATTTATACATACGTACATGTTTGAAACTGTAAACTAGGTTCTCATATAGATGAGGGCATGTCAGTGAGGACGAAGTTAAGTACTGCGATACACAAATCCAAACTGGGGAGCAGAGAATTCAAGGAGGGAACAGAGCTACACCCGTTTTAGCATCGGCAGAGGTGTTCTTTCATTCCTCTCTTCAGCGCAGGGTACGAAGGAGCCTTCAACAGGATGGAGGACGCTTCTTCCAAATCTTGGGAGCTGGCACAGCTTATAAGTGATGTAGATTCAACCAGGGTTATGTTTGATCACCTGATCCCATGGAATTTCGTTATTCATCCCATTGAGATAGGTATCCAAAGAAAATATCCAATAGACTTCTCTGCACTTGCGAATATTAGTACTGATGGTACCCGTATTAATATGGATTTTTTCTAATATAATCCAGCGTATATCATCCGGAGTGTGTTGGTTTTCCATGTAATGATGTACTAAGGGTGCCTGCGTTTTCTGAGTGCGGATGGCTGACCTATGTTCCGTGAGTCTGGTGGACATGGTACGTGCCGTCTCACCCACATAGCCTTTGTTGCATGGACATAGAATTAGGTAGATAATATTCGAGGTTTTGCAGTTCGTTAATTGTGATTAATATTGTATTAAGTTTAAATATGCTTTTGATTGATCTGTAATTAGTGTTTTTAATTTTTTAGGCTAAAAATATGTTTAGACCCAATTATTGGGCGTTCCAAATAAAATGAATTTAGTAGGACCGTTTGTGGAATATTGATATATGCCTTATATTTACATTTACATGTACTCTGTTTAGGTTTCCATTGACTCAAATACATGGCTTCCTGATGAAGGCGTACAGCCGAAACGCGCGTCGGATACAGAATCTTAAGAGCCATGCCAATATTGAATGCAGCTTGTATACAATGAAGTGATTATCCACTCAGTTTGTATGTCTTTTAAAAAAAGGAAACATTGTGAATATTTTTATTTCAATACCATTGACACTGTGCAAAATGTATTTAACAAGGGGTCAATGTAAGAATTGATTTTTACTCTAAATGTTTAATTACAGAGCATAACTGAATACAGAGGTGAATATGTCTTCCCTTTTTTATATGTATAGATAGTAAAAACCATGTGTAATAATAAAAATAATAATAAATATTTTTGATACCTTTAAACAGAGTCTGCATGTTTACGTTATGATAAGCAATACCAAGGTCTACGATTATTGTTCGCATTCCTAAATTTTGATATTTACATTTGAGCTACTTTCCCTGATTTAGGAATTTGTGTCAGGGGTGCCCTTGTTTTCACACCTACAGCTAATTACTCCGTCAGAGTTTTTTGATATTTTGTGGTTTACATTTCCTCTTCCTTGTTTCTTGAATTTCTGTCTTCCCCTAGGAGATGCATTTTTGTACCCGTTAGTGTGGAGTCTTGCAATGTACAACATTATAGGTTACGCAGCCATCCCAAGAATGCACCAGTTGTTCACAGGGAGCCAGTTCAGAAATGTCAGAACTGGGGGAATTCTCAACCCGTCACAAATCTTTACACATCAAGTGACCGGTTTTACTAGTTCCCAACCATGCAAGGAACATGTCTGATATTCTGTGCACTGTTTGCCACTACCACACTGGCCAAGCCGCCTCTGCCTCCAGCAGATGATTCCATGGTGTACAAACATGAATAACCTCCACTCACTACATGCGGTGGACTGGAGCGTCCTAATGCTGGATATGTGGCCTGGGCAGCGGTGCTGGAACACTTTACCGACTGAGTGAGGGTGGTGGCGAGCGGCATCAACGGACAAAAATTATAGGGGTCTAAAGTAAATCCTGCTGTAAATGAATAAGAGAGTGCAGTAAATGAACAAAAACCGTAAGTGGGGAGCTTGTATTTGTGGGAGAGGAGGTTGATGATATCGTAGTCCGAGACAGTTCTTGCAAAAATGTCGTTTAATAGGGCCTTATGATGCAATATTTGTATATTTCTGGATATAGTGACGTAATTTTTATTCAAAAAGAGTTTTTATAGAAGATATCCTGGTCAGAGTAGTTTTAGCCATGTGCACACACAATAAGAGTAAAATGAATGTGTATTTGTTTGTTTCGCATCCTACTTCGAGGAACAAGTTACTTACCTTCGGTAATGCCTTTTCTGTTGGAATCTCCATCTAGCCACAGGTTCTTCACCTTTTGAATATTGTCAGACTGGACCTCGAAATTTTATTCAGCAGAACCTCTGCATTCCGGAAGGTGGCGGCTTGCGCTCCGCACTGATGCCATTTTGCTCCAGAAATGATGTGCGGAGCCTAAGTAGGCGCCACTCCCGCATGCTGACATCAGTTCCTTTCTTTCCGTGCCGCCAGGCGCGGATACGGAGCTCCCTTCGTGTCTCTCAGAGATATTGTACCTCAGAAGTTTCCCAGTGTGGGATGTCACCCCCAAAAACTAGAGGTTTTAAGCCCTGGTGAGACTGTTGCAAACAAATGTCTATGACAGATCCCCACCAGGTATGGCTGTGGTGCCTGGGGTCCAGCCACAACTCCAAGGCCTGCACCGATTGTGCATTGAAGAACCCAAAGGCCAGCAGAGCTTACGAGGCGAAACTCTACGTCGCCCAATCTCAGAGACTCTGCTTAGGGCCACTTTAAGTCATGGTCTGTGTTGAAGGTTCATTCATGCTCTCATTCCCGGAGTCATGGAGCCACTCACGAAACAGGTCTTCCTCATGCTCCAAGTCTTCAGGTACATTTTAAAATGAAACACAGGAAATCATAGCGGGATTCCGCTCCTTCGCATTCACCTGTACGGTGGCAGAGCCACTCTCGATCTCTACTTTGGAGCCGATCTTGCAACTCGTGCAGGCACAACCTGAGTTTCCGGGGCTGAACGCCACCCCACTTTAGATTGATGAATTCCAATCAGCCATGCTCCGGCTCTTCGGATCCCTACCGACTCCCTCTGGTGCGCCTCTGGGTCCCGTGAGGCCCTCCATCTGGAGTACCGCCGGCTGATTCGCCCTCAGCGCCAGATGAACTCTCTGAACCCATCTTGCATCCGGCTCTGCCAAACGCCTGGGAATTTTCAAAAGTTGAGGAATCTGCAGCAAAAAGTCTCCATCAGTAACTCGCCTTCCACTTCTTCCCCCAATTAAAAGGCCCAAATGAAGCTCGTTTTTAATATTTGTAAAACTTAACAAAGAGCTATTTTTTCTTCATTTCTTTGCTGTGCTTTTCTCTTTCTTCCACTAAAGGACACAAGAGCGAATTTCATCTCTTTCAAGTCTTCCCTTTTAAGTCACAGAATGTTAAACATGGATACACGGCGACAGGCGAATGTGCAGTTGTTTGCTAACAATTTCTCTCTGCGATCCCCTTAATTACCAGTAACCTTCCACTGCATTTGGACAAGCAGCTAATACTGCTGGGAAAATAAAAAACTGATCGAATGGCCTCATTGTTTTCCATCATCGTTCTGAACACTCTGTGAGAGGTGTGGCACAGCGGCCAGAGCGGCTGACTCTGGAGCGCGGGGCTCACGGCTCTATCTCCGGCGCCAGCTCAGCATCATGCGACTCTGGGGATATAGCTCACTTAATCTCCCCGATGGCCCTCAGGGCCTTGAAACCTTAAGTGGTGATATATTTGCGCTTTATAAATATACATTATTATTATTTAACACCCTCCAAGTCTGGCTGCACCCCTCATTCCAGCGTCCTGGGCCTGGGAGTGTCTCTTTCTGTCCCCTCAATTGTACCTCCTGTGTTTGTTTGCGGGACATGTGGAATGTTTTAAGATCGTTTCAAATGTTTAAATGTTGAAGTGATCTAACTGGGTTGTTTATGCTGAAAATAAATGTGATGAGTCCCCTGATGACTATGTGAATCCACAGAGCATCCTACGAAGGGCTTCAAGGCCCCTCCATGAGGCCTCCTCACATGCTTTGTCTGAGCTCCTATTTCCACCATGGACCAATGGGTGCGATGCTGCACGCACGGATGGGCCCGCAGCCTGCACAACAGTGGGTTCGCCTCTTAGCCACCTTCCATGTCACTATCCGACCTCTCTGCTTCCCATCTCACCTCCTTCCCTCCTCCTGCCCATGAAGTCTCATCACACGCCTACACGAAGACTGAAAAGGTTTATAAGCAAAGCCAAATGTATAATCTATGAATCATAAGTAAGGCTCCCTGTTTTCCGTTTTTACGGATTTTTACAGATAAATACAGACTGCATTTATTTTTAAAAGTGGATAAATACAGAAAATTGTGCTTCTTTTAAGTGACTCTGTGCTGTCTCATGAATTATAGGCAAGCAGCTGAGCAGATGGACAGCATGGGAAATTATAAAAACAGGATGAAATTTCTTTAAATAACGGCATATGTCAAAATACATTTATGGTATAATGCTAGTATTCACCAGCGGATGTATTGTTATGTAATATTTGACAGCTTAAATAGCTAAAATACAACAGACATTAAAGTTTGAGGGTGCGTCTATCAGTTAAATAAATATGGAAATGTACAGTTTTCAACTTCATTTATACGTAAAACAAAATAAATATGGATAAATACAGATAAAATGGCCAAAAAATAGATCTGGATAAATACAGACGGAAATGTTAAAAAAATAAATACCATAAAACCGGGAGCCCTATAATCATAAGTGACAAAAGAATCGCCCAGCACCTAACAATGAGATATACAAGATACATGTACAGCTTTTCATACACAGAACTTCTAGGAGGATCACGTGGCCGAACCCGGAACAAAGGTGAGCACTGCTTCTGCAGGTGCAGAGAGGTAACTAGGCATACACACCTTCGACCTTTGTAAAGAAACAAAGCGCACCATCGGACCTGATCAAGGGATCTGAACTTCCGGCTTACGAAGTTACGATGCCAGACACGAAAGAGAGGCTGTACACGTCATCAGCGGCGGAGGCAGGTACCAGGCTAACAGCAAGGAAAATGAGCATGGCAGCAGCTACTAGAGTTATGTGAAGACAACTCATAAAAATATCACGAAACCCAACCATTTCCTATTCCTTCTATGATCTATCCTTTCATGCACACTCTGTTAACCCCCTCCCCACACCACACTGAAAAGATGCAAAAATACTGAAACAAAATAGAGAACATTTTGGTTTTCCTCTGAGATTTTGAGTATGTACTTAATTTGCTTATTCTTGTCCAATTTGCCCTTTAGAAATAAGATGTTTATTGAACACCCTCGGCAGGATTTGAAACAAGCATTGGCATAGCCAATAGGTCTCGCCTTTGGGACCTTATAAGTGTTTAGCCATGCAACAGTTGATGTTGCACCAAGGATATTGTGCTGCATAATTAAATACTTATAAGGTCCCAAAGGCGAGACCTATTGCTATGCCAATGCTTATCTTTATAGGTGTAATAACATTCAGGGCTATTAAACCATACACAAGAAAGATATTTTAACTTTGGGTATCCTGAAATGAAATATTTCAAGATGCTTTCATATGTGATGATCATGGAAAAAGGTGCAGTGAAGAAAAGTGATTGTTTAGGGTCACACTGTTTGGTCAAGCTTGAAAGCTGGGATAGAAACCAAATTTTCCGATTAGACATTGTACAACTCAGATTCTAGATGGATATCACATTCTTTTCCCCTTCTACCCTGATGAAAATTGTATTAGTGACCCAAGAGACAGGTCAGTTGACTTCAGCCTCCTGTACAAGGCTTTATTGTTGTAGTGAGGGCCACTAGAATTATGCAATTGTGTGGTTGCAGCGTTTTTCACACAATTATAGATTTGCCGCATTTGCCACATAATCCATCATCTGCAGCATAATCTGTAGATTTTAACAAAAAAAAAAAAGTGTTCATAGTTCAAACGGTTCAAAAGTTACAAAAAATGTAGTGATATATTGCTGCGCAGTGAAAGGTCCCTTGCAAAGGTTGACTGGCCACCTTTCTGTTGCTTATTGCTATATTTGGGTGTTAAATTGGTACTAAAGAGGTGCACCCAAGGGCCAGACAGTGTTCACAAGTGTAAAAATTATAAAATAATGAAGTAATACTATCAAAAAATGTGCTACATTATGCCACATAATTTGCCTTCGCTTGCTGCATAATTTACTCAACCCTGCCGCATAATTCGGCCCTCCCTGCTGCATAATTCCAGTGGCCCTGGTTATAGATGGAGCAACATTATGGGCTATTAAACCGTATGCAAGAGAAATTTTTCTGCTGTGCACATCCTGAACTGAATAATTTCAAGGTGCTCTCAAATGTGATGATTATAGAAAAGGAGACAGAGGGAAGAAAAGCAATTACCCAGGTTTACATGGTTGGGTAAAGCTGGGAAGCTGACAGAAGCCAGGGTCTCTACAACAGACCGCACAACTAGTTTTTGCCCGAGTCCAACAAAAAGCTTTGACTGGCCTAGGCATGTTATGCAAGTGCTTTCAAAGATCCTTTGTTTTTTAATAAGAACACGCAACAGCAGTGGAAACATCCCTCTTCATAGAACAGGCACAGCTTGAGCAGAAACAGTGCAAACGTGTCTCCTTCAGAAGGCGGTACATCTATGGTATCATCAGCACCAGCTTTTCGCATCACACGACAGGTGCAATATACGTAGCAGCAGTGCAAGCTTCACTGCCTCACAGAATAGGGACAGTGTGGCAGTAGCAAAGCAAGCTTCCTTCTCTCACAGAAGGCAGAAAGTGCAGTTTTTCACACAGCAGGTACAATATGCGCAGCAGCAGTGCAAGCTTCACTGCCTCACAGAATAGGGACAGTTTGGCAGTAGCAAAGCAAGCTTCCTTCTCTCACAGAAGGCAGAAAGTGCAGTTTTTCACACGGCAGGTACAATATGCGCAACAGCAGTGCAAGCTTCACTGCCTCAAAGAATAGGGAGTGTGGCAGTAGCAAAGCAAGCTTCCTTCTCTCACAGAAGGCAGAAAGTGCAGTTTTACACACAGCAGGTACAATATGCGCAACAGCAGTGCAAGCTTCACTGCCTCAAAGGATAGGGAGTGTGGCAGTAGCAAAGCAAGCTTCCTTCTCTCACAGAAGGCAGAAAGTGCAGTTTTTCACACAGCAGGTACAATATGCGCAACAGCAGTGCAAGCTTCACTGAATCAAAGGATAGGGACAGTGTGGCAGTACCAAAGCAAGCTTCCTTCTCTCACAGAAGGCAGTAAGCGCAGTCTTTCGTTTCCTGCAGAGTAAGTCCTGTAGGGCAGACTAGTACAAGCGCTCATCGCTCACAGAACATGTACAATTAAGGCATGAGTGGCAGGCAGTTTACAGACATCTGCAGCAGGTGCTTAATTCACTGCCAGGAGTGGACAGGTGGATGAGTTGGTCAACCATTCTCGCTTAGGTGATATTCGAAGTCTGCACCGTGAAAGCCCTGCTGCTGTCACCTGGAGGCCTGCAGATTGTGCGGATTCTTTGGCATTCCATGTACTGAGAAGCAGCTGTTGCCTAGTAAGGCATTGTTATTTAGAGCAGCCGCCCCGCGACTACCTAACTATGCTCTAGACCGGCACACAGTGTCAGCCTCTCGGAAAAGGTTTCATAGGTGCGCGCCCAGCCTCGGTGCTGCACCTGTTCAAAATGCCGAGAGCCGCTAGGGATGCACAGAGGAGTTTGTTTCTGGTCACAGCAAGCACTGGAGAACAGGCCTGCACCCCGCAGGTCGCTGCAGAGACAGCCTTGACGGGCCTGATCACACACGCGTGCTGGGTGTGAGCCTGCCCCCTGCAGGTGACTGGCGGCACACAGAGGATTTCGAGATCTAGTCACACCTACCCCCTGCAGGCTGGGCGGGTACATTGGAAGTGGCTGCACACAGGTGCATTAGGGCCTGGTCGCGCGCAAACACATGCGGTTGAGCGTGCACACAGAGCATCGAGGCGTCTGATCGATCACACGCATGCGCGAGGGGGCTAATGACACCCGTGCACTCCCGGGCACGCATGCACTCCAAGGTCTTGGGCGCAGCTGCAGAGCAAGGCTTCTGCGGGTCTGTCATTCACAGACACGAAAGGTCCAGAGTGCGCCGGGCAATATGGCTTCTGTGGTTGGACTGTGTATGGCACCCCTGTGCGTCAGTCGCCTTTTACTAGCCTCGCTGGTGGCCCACTGGTGACTCGAAGAGATGCTGCTGGTGTAGCGCCACAGTAGAGCGCTATTCTGGGATCTTCTTTGAAACCATTGAGGCTCTAATAACCTGAGCTTCTAGACTGGTCTACATTTTGGGGCGAAATCCCTTGAATAAGGGGTGCTATAGGTGCGTAGATGATGTGTTTCGTGCTGCTTGACAGCACTGTGCTTTTAAATTAGCTCGCCCTCGTGAACACCACTGTACGCTCTACTTTAATAGTAAAGTTCATAGAAACTGGGGTAAGGAGACAAAGCTCGGCGCCTCTAACCCTAAGCACCAACCCTCACTGGTGTGGTATATAGTCACGTGTTCCTTAGAGGAGGTTACTTTGAGTCTATCCAAGAAATTCGTAGAATAGTTCGTTTGTTGTGAGTCGTTATTGAGAGGAAAACTGAAACTGATATCAAACACTGGGGCGGGGGGAGGAGATATGTACAGTGCGATGTGAAAAATGGACGGACACATACATTCTACATTTGATATTTCGTGTTAATCCTGATTCTTTGAAAATTGAGGTGTTAACCTCGAAACACGAGAGTTGGCTGTGTTGGAGCTTAAAGAGTTTTGGTGTATATAAATAAAATAAACCTTAAGCAACTGAAGTACAGCGTCCATGACTTATGAACACTAAATATCTTGTATAAACTCAAGAGTAACCTCCTTTACGGAAGATGTTTCTTTTAATGGTGGCCACCCCTTCCCACCAGCACACCGTAACAACGCCACCCAGAAGAGAGCACGGATCTGGAAGGGGACATGAGAGGCGGGCGCGGCCTGGGCAGAGACAAACTGTTTTATATGTGACTGACTTCTCCAGTCCGAACAGCCTTTCTAGAAAACTGAAGTGTATGCTGTGTAGTGCGTTCCGTTGTTTCGGTCCTGCCCAGTATCCACATGTTCACCCTTGAGCACTGAGCAGTATCAAGGACAAGCAGATGTCGTGGGCTTCGTGGATGGATGAATCGACGGGTATGTGAATGAGAAGATAGATTCAGAGATGAACAGTGGGATCTATGGACAGACAAACAGACATGGATGATGGACACCTTCCACCTGCGAAGGTATTAACAACGAAAGCACACACAATATTCATAAGGCGCTATACATGTCACCAAGCCGTGAAATCCAGGTTAGAGTGACATTAAAGTGTTAGATAATCTACAGGGTTACATCTGGAAATGTATCATAAGCCCCACTATAAAGCCTCTAATTCGACAAGATTATCTTTTAAAATTTAACTATATGGCCTGCTACCGATGGCATTTGCTGAATAGTGCACATCGTGTATCTATGCAGGCGGGCGCTAATTCAAGCATGTGTGATGCTTCCAAACACGGGCCTCCACTTTGCGCCAATAGGAATTATTGCAGCTATAAAGTGAGCATTTAAAAAGGATAATCCTTTGTAAATTAGAATATTCAATATGCGGATGAGAATGACTTCATAATCCAAATATATGTGCAGGAAGGGCTATTTAAGTGAAACAAATTAAATTAATCATTTGGTGCCCAAATGTAAATTACTGTAAAATAAGCTCGCCGTAATTTGCTGTAACAAACTGCTGTGTAAAATATAGTTGTTTTTGGTTCCAGTATCGACCGTTTTAAATCCCAGTAATAGACAACTTTGTTTCCGGGGTGTTCCTAATCTGGGAGGACAGTGAGCTGTGTACGTGCTGAAGTGCAGTGTGTACTTTAATATCTCTTTTCAACGGGTGTTTGCTCTGCTGAATGTACTGACCTGGTCATAGAGGGGGGTGGGGCAGGAGCTGCACCCGGAGTCCGCATAACTGACTCAGACCTCCTGTGTTGGGCATAGGTTTTCCAACAACCACAAGCCAACAATCAGGTGTACCATCATAAATTACAAATATGTACAAATGTATAGTGGTCTAAACATTGCTAAATCACTCCTAACAGTGCAAATCGTCTAATTCCATGCTTTGTTTGGGTGGGTCACCAAAACCCTTGCCTATTATGGCAATCTGTCAGATCCATGTAACATATATCTGCCTACAGGCTTTACCACAGCATAACTATCTATCCTTAAAAGCCTATTGCCTTGAACACATGCTATTTGCAATAAACCAGTTCTACAGGATTTGTCATAACGTTTCATAATAAACCAATTAATCCTATGCAATCTAGCAAACCTTTTTCCCAGTGAATCGATAACGCCTATAACCTTTACCATTGACTTGACACCATACCCTACACAGGCCTATTCAAGAGCACATCAACTGGCAAACCGTGCATAGTTTTAAAATACGAATATGTAGGAATTTACAGTTTGCTAAGCAATATGCAACTGCTCTTAATCAGGCCTAACAAGAATCATTACAGGGAATTCCCCCAGGGTTTGTCGCAGGGGATGGCCAACACCAAAATCCTTGTCTACTACAATAATCTGTGAGATTACATGTATCACAGTACCTCTGTGACGACAACCCACTGTTAATGCTAACTTGCTTTAACAAAAGCTTTTCACAATAAGCAGACCTACTGTTTTGAGTGCAAGCTTTTCCACAAGGCAACCATGAGGCACACTGTCATAAAATTACAAAGGTTTACAAAATTACAGTCGGCTAAACAAATGACCATCTCTCCTAAGAGGGAACAAGGATTCTCACAGGGCAAATCATCTATATCCACGGCTTGTCACGGGGGTAACCAGCACTACAACACTTGCCTATTCAAAGCAATCTGCGAGACTCCATGTAATAAAAACTCTCTGTAGGGTTTCATACAGACTTTTCACAATAAATATATCGGCCCTGCTGCCTTTATCAGAACATTTCATAATCAACAGATCAGGCCTATAGCTTTGATCATTGAGGTACTACCATAACCAACTCAGCCCTGCTGTGCCGAGAGCTTGGTCACAAGCCAAATATTCCAATTCAATCACTCTTTCAAGTGGAAGCACATAACTTCGGACCAATCAAATCCTGTACTCCAGGAACCAACATGTGGGTGGAGCCTAAAACGGTCTCTGAGTAGTACTCTGAAAGGTCTTTTTTGTTAATCACATAAGGGCAGCTACAGATTTGCTGTCAAGCAAGACTTAAAAAAAGATCCGTCCAGATTCCTCCTAAATTGCCTGGTCTTAAAACTAATCTAGCTACCATGTTTTGAACAACTGCAGTGACTGAATCTATATTTTGGGTAATCTTCCTCGGAGTATGTTGTCATAGTCAACTTTTGATTTTATGAACATCTCTCCGATCAATTTTAATGTTCATTGTCCAGATAGGGTAGTGTTGCTTTTATCTGTCACAGACAATAAAATGCCAAAATTGATGACTTTCCGCTTATGTGCTTTGAATTTTAGATTTTCATCCTATACCACCTTTGCTATTTTCGAAAAGGTGGTGGGAAGTCCAAATAGTTCAGGATGCTGTGGAATATTACTTATTGATTGGGAAGAGGGCTGTGAAAGCACATCAGCAATAGGTAATAGTAAAAGCAAGACTGTCCTCTGTGACTCAATTTTTAGCCAATTTAATCACAGGCTAATATTTTTATAGCGAGGGAAAAGCACCGGTTTTTTACAAGTATATTTACATTATCAAAAATGGTGGCAAAAAATGAGTGTGTTTTGACATTGTCTGGACGGTGCAGGGACTGGTGAAAAAGTGTGTAAAGTGAAATAATAATTAACAACACTTCTTTGGGTGATATATTTACTATTAGCTGACATGTGAAAACATTAATGGCATAGAAAGAAAGAATAAATCTGTCGGGTTAGCTTAAGCAGCGTTTATTCCTTCTCATCTACAACTGACCGTGGTCATCCTCAGGACGGGCAGCTTGTAGATCATTTCACATGCCTTCATTCCAGAAATGTCGCAGAGCGACTATCCACAGGGAGATGGTTAGAGTACCACAAAGATACATCTGAAATTCAAGGAGGTTATGGAATGCAGACGTGCCATATACGGTCAACCAAAAAATGACCGATAAGTTGCACGTTTAGAAAGCATTTGCAGCCCGCCACAGAAGTGACTGAAAGAAAGTTGTAGGTTTAAGTCAGGAGCTACTTGCGTAAGCTGGAAGATGCCACGTGGCATTTATAAAATATAATTAAACTTTTAACGAAATCATCTTTTGCCCCCTTATTGTTTATGTAGATATTTATGTATCAGGCTGATACTTTTCCCTTGCAAAAAGAACATTAATCTAAAAATAAATTAGCTAAAAATTCAGACAGTGGCAAATCTTGCTCTTCCTCATTAGCTAAACAGGTTACTGATGCGCTTTCCAGGAAATCTCAAACCACACCCAGAGTACAGAGTTCCCAAAAGGAAGAACTGCACACTGTGGCGCAGGCAGCACAGTCCTAAGCGACGGATGCCATCAATGCCTTACGGTCTATCCCACCTCGCCGCCAAGACCTGGAACACCCTTCCACTAAGCCTACGACAGACCCAAGACCTGCTGACCTTCAGGAGGCTACTCAAGACCTGGTTGTTCGACCAGTAGCAGCACCCCCCCCCCCTCTTTTTCTTTCTCCCCAGCGCCTTGAGACCCTCGCGGGTAAGTAGTGCGCTTTTCAAATTTTGTGATTGATTTATTGATCCTGCACTCGGATCAGGGAGAATTTGTTGCTGAAGGTGAGAGGGACAATGATCTCGGAGTAGGTGCCACAAAAAGCTCCGACGCAGGTTGAAGCGACTGTGCCTCAGGATACTTGAGAAGAAATGTTCTTATCTGCTCATAAAGAAGTTCAAGTTTCTCTTTGTAGAAATATAAATGTGTGCCATGGAGGGAAACAGCACATCAAGTCTCTGGACACAGTGGAATTGCAATTCAAGATGTCTCATTAATGCATTTCTAGTAAAAAAAAAAAATTAAAAAAAAAAAAACAGCAATTTTTTTAAAATTGTAATGAAGCTGAAGAGTACTGCCCTCTGTTTAGTATTGGGACAGGACAGCAGACAGCACATTTCTGTTTTTGAAATCATGCATCATTGGTTCATATACTCTTCTTGAAGTGTTGGTGCAAAGGCACGTATTTACCAATGGAGGGTTCAAGAAGTTAAAACGTATTAACACTTTCAATTGTGCCATGCCTTAGTTTGATGAAGTGTTTTGTGTGTGATTTAGCCACCAGGCAGCAAAACGCTTTACACAAAACCGCTTAATACATAACGGAGGAGCCTAGAATCTTGAGGCACTGTGTGAATGGATTCAGAATTAATCAGATCTTCCAGCTGGAATTTTGAGAGCTTAGTGAGAAAACGAAGAATTAGATGTTCTAGTTTTGGTTGAGGATTCCAAACGAGGCGGAGTGCATTTCTCTTTGCATATTGAGAGCTCTCCGATTCCTAATGCCCCGTAGGCAGGTAGGTGGATGGCTTTCTAAGTGATGCAGAGTGCTTGAAAGTTATTCTTAGCATTAGAAAGAGCTAATGTAGACAAGTTACAGATAGCAAGCACTTGTTTTTTCCAAGCCAATGGACGGGCCATAGCCCAGCCAAAGTCTTCAGGTGAGTGGATGGTTGGAGTCTCTTTCACATAGCTAGTCAAGGGCAGATCTGGCTAACAAAGAAGTGGATCCTACCTGTAACCGGTGACATTGCGGCCGACCACAAGATGCTTTGGTTCGTTGTCGCACAGGTAGAGGTTGAAGTCGTTCTCTGGCACCAGGTCCACGTCATGGAATATGAAACAGTCCCAGTTATGCTCCTTCAGCGCTTCCAGATACCCTACGTTCAGCAGTTTGGCACGATTAAATTTGTCATCGCCAGCCTGTAAAAATAAATAAATACTTTCATGAATAAAAAGTAAGTACAGTTTTACGAAGGTACTCTAATCCACCCATGATCCGGTCACTGACACTACCACCGGCATTAGACTGAATCCGGTTAGATCATCGCAGTGACAGATCAATAGACTGAGGAATACCTTAATGCAGTGAAGCTATGAGGAGCACTAGAAAGGTCAGCTGCCTTATTTCACTTCATAGTCATCCAAGTGTTGAGGAGCTCTTGTGTTTATATTTTTGTGCAACTTTAAAATGTGCAGAATGCATTTTCATACTTGATTACACATGTATACATTGATATAGTACAGTTTTTAAACCAATTCTCTAGGACGTGTACAAGCACGCTTTCTTGACCCTTGTTTACTAGGCCCCACATTGCATGAACACCATTTTGTTCAAAATGGAACCCATCTCTTGTCACCCATGGTTTTCTTCACCCCCACCCCACACACATCTCACAGCCTGTTGTTTCTGCAGCAAGAAGACAAGTAGATTGTGATTTCTTTATTTATGTTGTTATTGTTCATGCTGCCTTTGTTGAACTTTAAAACACACAAGATGATGGACGGAATGCTGCACATTGGCAAACATTCACCCCCAGTCACAGATCTGGGTTTAATCCATCGTTATTTTGCTTCACCACGCCACCCCAGTTCAGACATAGCCATATGCAAATCAGTCTTGACCCTGTGCCTCATGGGAACAGTCCAGACCGAACTGCCAAGCCACATCTTCCCTGGACCGGAATCAAGCATTCTAGGACCGGTTTCAGGCTATCAGCCTTCATCAGCCAGGATAGCTTGACTCCAGTGGCGTAGTGAGCACGGGACCCACGTCTGGGCATACCCTTCCCACTTAGGGCGAAATGCAAAACACACAAGATGATGGACGGAATGCTGCACATTGGCAAACATTCACCCCCAGTCACAGATCTGGGTTTAATCCATCGTTATTTTGCTTCACAACGCCACCCCAGTTCAGTTTGTTGAACTTTACTCAGCTAAGTCATAAAACTGCAACTATTACTTCAAGGTCTTTCCGCTAGATCACTGTGCCTATTCTTTCAAAAACACTCTGTTTATGAATCCAACTTGTTCTAGAATCTCCGGATGACATTAACATATAAGGGGCAGAATAATTGTTCATGTAATGGGATTGTGCTCAGGTGTTTAGGCAACATGATGTTTAATTTACTCACACCACAGTGATTCTGCAGTTCTGTAAATTTCATATGAAAAAATAACGTAACAAACTCTCGATTGTGGGGGTGAGCCAGAGATCTCTGATGAGACTTTCCTGTTCTACTAGGGATACTGTCCGTTTCTTTCCTGATTTTGCTGCCCACTTGGGACTTAGATTAATTTCTAATTTTGACTTTCTCTGTATTGCATTATTCACTGAAAACCTTTATGGCAATGATTCTGTATTGCTGTCATTCTGAATTTTAAAATAAAACTGTTTAACTATCCCACTGATTTTGAACTCCGTTATTGAGTGCGCCCATTACATTAATTGACTACATTTCTGATATTTTGATGCACTGGGATGTGCCTTTACAAGGGGACACATTGTCTCATGAAATTGAGGTTTAGCACCGTCTCCGATCAAGAAAAGTGTGAGCATTCTGATTGAGGTGATTTTTGGGGTGTCTAAAATTTCGGGGTTCCCCATACCCACATCAGCAGTGCCACGCCATATATACAGAAGGGGCTGTGAATGCTCTAACTCACTGGTCCAGTTAAATCAATATTGGCTCTATTAATACAGGAAAAAATGAATGGCAACAACTGTCTGGAACCTTTAAAATTCGATGGACTAGTGCCCCTCACACATGCACTTGTATATTTGGGTAACAGGCAATGACCTTAGGCACATTCATTTGGAAACATGTTATTAGATCATGCTGTTCCTGTGATCTGTCAGACTAGATCCTGGTAGGACTTGTTTCGATTTAGCAAATTAAGGTGTTATGTAGCCCAAAACAGTCATCTTGTGGTCACTTCTGCACAAATATTATGTTTTATAAGATACTCATTTGCAAGCTTCTTAAAAGGAGCTTGATAATTCAATTTTGAATTTTGTTGAAAGCTTAATGGCAGCCAAATGAATCTCAGAAGAAGGGATGGTTTGAGTTAAACTGGCAGAGGTCTGAACCTGTGACCTGCATGTTACACGATACATCTCATCTGCTGACACTCAACCTACCACACTCACCTGGTGAATGACGTAGATGCCGTACTCTAGCTGCTGTCGCTGCAGGAACGGGTGGAGATGCTCCAACAGGTACATGAGATGCTTTTCCCGGCTGCGATGCGGGATGAGGATGGCCACCCGCTGCAGTGGCCGGCACTCGTTGGGATGGTATCGGCCTTCCAGCACTTTAGGGTTGCTTAGCCGTACCTTCTCCATGGTCAGAGATGACTTAAAAGAGAGCTTGAGCGACCCCACTGCAAGAGAGGGTGTGCTATTTATACAGTACATCATAACAGATCCATCTTTTAGATTGAAAATACACTGCATGTGTGGGGAAACCGTACTTTCGAAGCTCCAAAATGTATTCCTATGCGACTCAGGTGTACAGAACGTAATATAGCACATAAGGAAAGCAACTCTATTGGGATTTACTACGGGTTGGCTCTAAGACCCTTTCTGAATTCCACAATTCCCAAAGCTTATATAAATACAAATAACTCAGAAAGCACCTGAGCATTATGGCAAGATCTTTTGCCAAGACCAGCAAACTCAAAATAGTTCTAACAACAAAACAAACTATTTTCACACGGATGCCCTCAAAGTACACCTCACAATCTGAGACTTCAGTCTGTGAAGTCTTGAAAACTAGGAAATATATAACATACATAGCATAACATACGTGTGACAGGTCGGATGACATATATTGGTCGAATACGATAAGAACAACTGCAGATTCTGTTTTTCCAGGATCAACACTGCATTCACACTGCATTATATTTGCAGCTCCTAACTGCATGGCCACACCTTCTCTTCTGTCCACATCCCCAAAACCCGCTTCTCTGACCAGTACCTCCAAATGTCCTCCTTACCCATGCCACGTAGCGTGTCCTTTTACAGCGTTCCATGGAAGGACCCTCTGTGTGGGATGCTGAGTCACAGGTTCTGACAGACCAGGAATGTCAAAAGCCTGTCGAGTCTGTGCCTTCTCGACCTACTGCTGGGAACACAGGTTTCCCAGGTTTGTGCTTCCATAACTGCTCCAGTCCAGTTTTTAGGTCTCGCGCCTAGCGTTGCACTGCGCAGCAGTGCTCACGCAGCGCGAGACATTTAGTAGGTGAAAAACGGGGATTCAGCACTGACCTAGGAATCGCACACGCTCGTGCGTGTGCGATTCCTTTTGTGCTCCCCCATTGGCCTTTTCGTGCGTCTTTGTATAAAAGACTGCACGCACTTGGCCAAAGGCGGGCGCATTGCTCCGCCCATGAAATGAAATGAAATTTGTACTTGTAAAGCGCACTGTTACCCTAGGGTGTCCTGGCGCTGTACGCATACCGCTGTGGAACCCTTCCTGTCTTTTCCCTGTGAAATGTCCACTCCTGGGCACCCCCAAGGTGAAGCCAGGCATCCCAGCGCTGGTGGGGCTGTTGTGGAGATTAAGCAAGCTATTGCCCAGAGTTGCAGAGTGGGACCCATGATTAGAATAGGCACCGAGGCGAGAATTATCAGGTCCGAGGAGGTGAGCCCAAGACCCGCCGAGGCGGGAATTGAACCCTGGTCCCGGGCCAGATCTCTGCATCAGGGTCTGCCGCTCTAACCATTGAGCCACACTTCTCCACGAATAGACACCAATAGGCCATGGGAGGAGACTGTACAGCGTGTGATGGCCCCTCCTCCCTTCAAGTTTAGTGTTGTTTATAGCTGCAGCTGGCAAGAGAAACGAAAGCGGTCTTCCACGCTCCTTGTACGTGAGGGCTGAACAGAGCGCTTTTAGGCATTTTTGAGCATGCTGCGGATACATGCGGACTGGGCACTAAATTCAAACATTTTTATTTTCGCCTGCTTCGAATTGCTGTTTAAACGGAAAGCAAACAAGAGGTAGTGTTTCCCGAATGTGGAATCCTGTGCGAGCGTCTCTCTCCTCACATCTCACTTCATGAGGTCATCACGAAAGCTAATGCTTAAAAATATAGCCATCCCTCGCAGAATAAAAACCTGAAACAGCGTCCTCCCTCCTTCGTGTACACGTGTGCCCCGCCTCCTCCCGCTGCTCATGCTACGGATCTCTAGGTGGTCTCTTTCCCAACATGGCTGCAAAACTAGATGCCTGCTCCGCCTCCTTTGTGTTATTTATCAGCTGCGATAGTGTCAGTACCGCTGCTCAGGCGGGGCAAAGGAAGGTGATAGTCCTCCCGGACTGCAGCCTGTTTAGGCCCTTCCTGCACGTGGGTTGGCCAGCCCAATATGCTCTGCGCATCCAGCTTGGGAGCTCAGAGAGAATGATGTAGTGTGGGGTTTGGGAGTGCTCCACATTTGACAGAGTCGGAGCCGAGAGCTCTTGGCCTTAACAGCCTAACTGCTCACCGATTGCAAGGCTAGGACACCAATAAGATCTGCTGCAGCACATTTAAAGTGAAGAAAACAAGTTCTAAGAGGCTCCGTCATGGTTGGCAGCGCTGGTATGCGAGTCTGACAGTGGGTACTGCACATTATCTCCCTATTACTGTTTCTCTGCTTTGCCCCTCCCATCCATCACTTGGAACCTCTCTTCTTTTTATCACGTCCTGCTTGCTGTCTTCCTTTTCTTCCTATTTTCCTCCCATTCACATCTTCTATCATTTCACTCTCCTCTTTCTCCGGCTGTTTGTCTTTGTTTGTTTTACTTAAAAAATAAAATCTTTCTCAAGTTGTTTCATTCATGCTCTTACTTTCTCATTCTCTTTCTGCCCCCTTGCTATTCTGCCTCCAAGTACCTTTTTCTCTGTTTCACCTTCCCTGTCTCAAAGAGGAACAAAAGAAATTAATGCAGCAGGTGAAGTGGCACCTGATCTCAGATGTGTGAAGGACCCCCTGCACTGCTGTTTTGGTTGTCATTCATTATTCAACAGGGAAGAGGAGGCATTCTTTCTCTTTCCTAACATTGGGGCCCATGGCAACCGTCCTACAACACAGTCTCACTCTATAGAGCACCACCCTTTCTCTCGCTCTGTCACCCTCACTATCTGGTTGGCTCTCCAACACTTTTTCTTGTCTTCCTTCCCTTCGCTCTTTTTTCCTCTTCCATATTCTCTCCGCATACCTCCCTCCACTTCCTTTTATCTCTCTCTCCCTTTTGCTTTAATCTTTTCCCTTACAAGCCCTACCTTTCCAGCCCTGACTCTGATTAAAAAGACCTGGTGGAAGTACCAGGCTTCAGATTTAGAAATGCCAGGAATGCAAGCAAAGCCTTGCCATGAGGGCACATCCCCCATCCCCGTCCTCTTTGATGGTGCAACATATACCTGCACTATCAACAGACACAAGAGCTGACTGCAGAGGACACATAGGGGTGGTTAAACTCTCCATCCTGGGAATGGCTATTGCTCTGTTCTGTCTTGATTTTTCAAGGCTGACAGCATAACATGTACTGAGGACCCTTGACATGGTCAGAATGCTGCCCCTACTTCAGGAATTCTGTGGGTCTGCAGTAGTCTCTCCTCAGGTCTGTTAGCAAACAGTGTTCACATGTTGGGGTGCCCAATCATCAGGAGATGAGTGAGTGCTGTATAATGAGAAGGAATGGGGGTGGGGGGTCATGTTGCACTCATTAACTAGCAGAGTCCTCAACACCAACTCTCATGTATGTGGGATAACACCAGAACATGTACTAACCTGCAACATAAACTGACTGCAGTTTGCCATCAAGTAACCGTTTTCTGTTGTATTCTGGTACTTGTAGTTTTGGTATTTTCATTAATAAACCAGAACTAAGAGTACCAAAATTCAAAGATAAAAAGTCCCCGAGTATCTCAGTAGTTTTATGTTCAACTTCTTGCGATATAGTGTCACTCAGTGTCACGCTTGAGGTAAATAAATGTCACACAATGAACACTGCAAACTTAGAATTGTCACAAGCTACATACTAAAAACTTGGCACTTATAAAAAAACATTGTTATTTTCAAACACCAAGAGCTCTAACTGTCACAAATGCGAGACCGATTGCATTGCAAATGCTTGTTTCCCTTTGCATTCGGTGACATGCTTTCCTAATATTTGAGAAACAGGACTATCTAAGGCAGAGAATACATAGAAAGATTCTGGACTGGATGGAGAACTGGGAATCTTAACCGCTATGCTCAGAGTCACAGCATACGCTCAACTCTGTCTGCAGGTCTTAATTACACTCTTACTACTGTGTCTGGCCCACCACATTATGAAGCGTCAACCACTGCTGCTTGTGGAAGGCAGAGTCTTGCATCGACCACCCTTTCTGTGAGATCCTCGTGGGTCCACTCTGAGAAGCCTGTCCTCCATACAGCTGTGATCGTTTTATTTATCAAGATACATCCAGCTGCTTGAACTTTCAGGGACACACCCATGACACTGTAATTTTACTAAAGTGTTTTACATAACTAGATAATTTATAGTGTTTTTCTCTGGCAGTATCACAGATGAGAGGAGGGCACTCATTAACATACACGGATATTAGGTCTGGCTTGACAGTGCAACTGCCACCTGGCCTTTTAACACAGGGGTCTTCAAATTGTATGGCGCGGCTCCGGAGGGTCCATGGCTGTATTCCCAGAGGGTGCAAAAGAGTCTGCAATTGCTTGTAAATGAAGGTAGCCTGGAAGCGCGACTGGCACGTTTCCAGGCTGTCTTCATTACCAAGTGTAGTGATTGTAAATACTAAGTGCCAAGGGGCAGTCAGTGAGTTTGGAGATGGGTTAAAGGGGTGGCTAAAGAGAAAAAAATATTCTTCATTTTGTTGTTGTTTTCACCTTCAGTTTAATGCTTATAAAACAACACGCACACATCTTAAGTGAAAAATAAATGCTTAAAATAATCGATGGGAAATGTACTCTTTTGTGTTATGAAACCTCACTTGGTTAATGTGATTGCCGCAAATGTCTGTGTGCGTGACCAGAGAGTCACAGAAATAAATCATGATTGATGCAGTGAGGAACAGTGAGTGACTTGTTTATTTATAGTCCTATGGGATCCGAGCCTGTGACTGAAAGCACTGTGAATGTCATTATTTTAAAACTGTATTACACATTGTAAAATAGACTGGTGCAAAATGTAGTGTTTATGATAAAAACAAGTGCATTATAAAAATACACACCTTTGCAATGAGGAATCTGACTATCTAGTGCAAACATTTTTGTAAGTGTCCATTAAGAGGACTCACTCCAGAATGCCGCTGATATAATCTTTATGTTAATTCTCATAAAGAATAAACATTTGTCACTTTGAAGTTTCAAGTGACTCCATCAATTATAGTCTTTACTGGCTCCAAAGCAGCCTTTAGATTTAGTGATTAATTAATTGCAAACATTGGAATTTCTTTCATGTAGCAGGCAGCCTGGTGAGAAGGCGTGTTTCTTCTTTAGCTCTGTATCGCGGCACAGGAGCCCATCAGTCCTGCCCTACTATGAAAAGAGGCGGCTCATTTTCTTTGCTAGCATTAGGGTCCAGGGCCCAAGCAAGAACGGGGGAAGGGGGGATTAAGGTGTGTGCGTGCTTTTTTTTTCTTTCAGGCCTAGGAGTGATGTCTCTGGGAAACGGGCAAAGTAGACAGCCTGATTTGCAGAACTGTAGGTGTTATTGCTGCAACAGGATTATGGCTGTTTTCCCATCTTTCCTTCCTTGCATTAGGGGACCAGTGCATACTTGCTGTTCCACTTTTGGTCTGGGCCTCAGAGCAATGGCCCATGGGAGGGGAAAATTGAAGCAGAGGAGACACCATGGTCTGGGCATCAGAGAGATGAGAGGGATGGCATGAGATAGGAGCCCATGTTGTTAACGATGGGCGAGGGGACTGCCTGCTTCACAAGGCAGTAGCTATCATCAGTGAAGCAGGTGCAGTGGTGCTGGGATCCAGGGTTCTGGGGAGCCGCAGCATCACAACTATGAATGTCTTACTTTAAAAAAGGCAAGAAAGAACAGGGGAACCCTACTCACTAAGGAACCAGGGTAATAGTTATATAGGAAAAACAATGGTTCCTGTGGAATAATATACTATGAGGTTATGAGCATAAGCACAATTGCGATATAGAGGGTTAGATAATGGCAGAGCGCGAAGGAACCACCAACACACCGATTCCAGTGTAGTATATTTTATGGATTTTTAAACAATAAAGTTAGGAGTAAACATTATACATCAAAACAACATTTGTGCATAGTGTCCCAAGTGACAAAGGGAACCTAAACCTAAGTGACAACGTGAATATTAAATACAAGGTTTCAACAGTTTGTACAAGTCGACCATTATCAAAATGATTCTATGTGAACAGCAGCTATATACAATGATATGTGATGGGGAAATGGTTCGCTTCTTCTGTTTGTCGACGGCGTTTCGACCCTCAAAACAATGTGGGGTCTCTTCAGGACTATTGATGAAGGGACATCTGAATATATGGTTGCGCAGCCTTGTGAAAATGATGTGCCACACGTGAAGAAAGAGGAAAGGTTTACTCACGAGGACCCGTCCGGGTACTCAATGTGAGGACAGGCTGTCAATCCAATGGGGTATGTAGGTGGGCCAGAGGGGCTCCAATTAGTTTTACGCCACAGCCGTAGCGTTGTAGAATCCCTTTGTGGGTTAACAGTGACAATGCACTGAGAGTATTTCTCGGTAGAAGATCCCGATCAAGCTGACTGACGCGGCTTTTTCTGAATCTACACGCAGAGCGCTGTCCCGCTTTTCCATTCTTCTACCGAGAAATACTCTCAGTGCATTGTCACTGTTAATCTACAAAGGGATTCTACAACGTGGATTATGAGCTACAGAAAAGCGCAGTTCAAATGACCTCATAATCCCCACCCCCTGTCATCAGCCATGCTCCTCCCACTCCCCCCATCTTTGCCATACGATTTTGGAGGGAGGTCCGACTTCAAAAACGTTTGCTTGGGGGAAGAGGGGGTAGGAGGGGCCTACACCAATAGTATTCTACAATTTTTTTTGCTTTGACAGAAATACATATCCACCCCGATGCTATCTGCTTGTAATGCTGTACTTTACCATACAAAATTCCTCTAAAGACAGACTACTGGCATTGCCAAAGCTTGTTCTTTATTTAACCGTGGATGTGACTTCCACAGTTCGGCACAATGAACAGGGTGAGGCCTCACACACCGGCACCTACTCTCACCCGATCCAACTCAAGTCACCATCCCTTTAGTGTCCTGTGCCTTCAGGTCGATCATTTCACCAGCCGGGGGCAATTCAACTCAAACACCACTACGCTGGTCTGGAAAACATGTTTACAGAACAGTATCCAAAGGCCCGGTGCAATCCAGACAGGCCACACCCTTGACCTTTGCAAGTTTCGGTCCCATATTTAAAATCCATTAGATTTATAGAAAATGGTGCTCCCCATTTTACCCTGCTGCCTGGACTCACGCAATGTGGAGAAACAAAGCCTGGCTTCGGGGAGCTCCGTTCTGCTTTCATTTATTTTAATCCGTGCACTTTACACTCTGTAGTTGTTGTTTGTGGTGTTGAACTTCATCAGTTCGTGCGCACCACAGAAGCTCCCCCAGGCTCGAGGCATGCCTCGTGTCCTGCTATCAGTCGGACTTCAGTTACTCGCAGCTTCCTCGTCTCACCCCCTCCTTTACTGCCTCTGAAGAGACATCAGTGTTTCTCTGAGCACAGCCACGCCTGACCGTCCCGGACGCAGTGCTTCTGGATAGGGCCCTGATCTGTTGACTGGTTCTGATGCACCCGCCTCCTTTTGTAAACAAACCACCCTGCTGCTCTCTGGGACATTGTTAGCTCTTTTTAAAAGCAACCAGTTACCTACTGTCTTCTGTGTGCACGGGCTCTGCTCGGCTTGGAATGCTGAAGCCGTACGTGGAATGTCACCCATGACCCCGGGGAGAGGGGTGGGAGGGGCTGACAGGGTGGGTCCTGCCTCATTCACACGCGTCAAGAATCTTCTTATAACACACTGCAGTATAAACGCAAACGCAGAAAGATATCTTCATAAAAGGATGTATCCACCCTACAGACCGTGAACAGCTTCTCCTCTGTCCCCCACATTCCATTCCATCACTTATATATGTAGAACTAGTAAAAAAATTCCACACGTCCCCTTGACTCTATTCACGAGCTATAAATTATATTTAAAGGAAACATACTAAGAAGTGACTAACCCAATACTGCACATCACCTTCCCTATAAAAATAAAATAAGGAGATAAAGTAGCTCACCCCAGCCTCTGATTGGCTCCATCCCCTCCTTCGCTCATTCTTTGCACACCTTCTTCACTCGACTCTGACAGGTCCTCGTCATGTACCATCTGCTGTTCACTTCCTGCTCATTACCACGCGCTACTTCAACCACCAGTACCTACTCAACCCGTTTAACTGCATCATCTCCATCATCCTCTTTTATCCACACCCTGCCTAGCACGCGCAAGGCCACTCATGTGACAAATGCCCCCATCACCCAGGTCCACGGTGTTATTCATGACTCTTACCACCGCTTTGGGACTGCTAACCCCGCTTTCTCCCTTGAATTCCTTCCTACCTGACTTCACGCTGACCCACTGAACCTTTTTCTAAATGTACATCTCTTGCCCTTCGCCTGGCATCGAAATAGGTTTTGTTCTTGTCCTATGAAGTAAGAATACAACTTCTCACAGCCTTAACAGCCCAATCTAATTTCTCACTACTCTTCATCCATCCAGGAGTCACCTTGGAGTGCGGTACCCGACCTCTCTTCCATCCAAACGGGCTCTGACCAACAGTTTCATGCGGCGTCATTCTCTATGGCCACACCATTTTTCCAAACCTTTCAGCATCTTCACTTTCACAGAAGGATTGCTGTGGCTCAGAAGAGGGCGCAAGCTGACAGGCACTCTGCTGTCATGTCTGCCGGCTCCTGGGGGGTTGGGTGGGAAGGGGCTGGTGCTGGGGTACCTTACTTGACACACTGGCCACGCCTCTGGATGCCAGGCCATGAAAGCCAGGGTGGCACCCCCTTATCCTTTTGTGAGCAGTTGGAACCCCAAGCAGCTGTCGGGCCGGCCTGGTGACTGTCCTGTTAGAATGTAATGTGCTACCCACACAGATGTAAATTTACAGTAACAGCTCTGAAGGACAACGGGATGCGTTGCTACCTTCGGATGGGGGCAGCCGACTAGCCACCTCACTCGTAAATTAGCCCAGTCTGCTTTTTTTAAGAAAAAATGCAACTATTTATCTTCCTCGAAAAATTTATTAACATGGATTTATCACTGTCACTCAGCGTACGGCTACTGCCACTCCGCGTACGGCTACTGCCACTCCGCGTACGGCTACTGCCACTCCGCGCTACTGCCACTCCGCGTACGGCTACTGCCACTCCGCGTACGGCTACTGCCACTCTGCGTACAGCTATGCCGCACTTATTAAAGGGTTTTCTCATATTTGAGGCAGTTTAAGAGGAAAGGTAATTTTGTTTCTTTCACAAGGCCCAGACCTTACTGTACAAGACAAGCATTGGCAATGCCAATAGGTCTCACCTATTCAAGAGCTATTGACTTTGTCAACATGTTTTAGCGATGTTGTACACCAGCGTGGCTGCTATCGGCATGGCTAAAAGTTAGTGGCGTAAAGGAGAGTGGCCTGGAGTGTTATGGAGTGACAGAGTAGAGATGAGTGGAATAGTGTTGGGAGTGTCATGGAGGGAGTAGAGTGTCACAGAGTGGAAGGGTGTAGAGTGGAGTAGAGTGTTGTGGAGTGGCATATAGGGTGTTGAGGGGCGTAGAACGGCGTGGCATACAGCGGAGTAGCGTAGTAGATTTGGAATGGCAGAGTGGAGTAGAGTGGTGTGGAGTAGTGGAGTGGACTAGTGTGTCGTAGAATAGAGTGGAGTAAATTGGCATGGAGTGGCGTTGAGGGAGTTGCGTAGAGCGTCATACAGTGGAGTAGTGTCGTAGAGTGGAGTAGAGTGTTGTGGAGTAGAGTGGAGTAGAATGTTGTAGAGTTTAATGGAGTAGTGCATCATGGAGTGGAGCGTCATGGTGTGGAGTGTTATGGAGTGGAGCGTCATGGAGTGGAGCGTCATGGAGTGGAGCGTCATGGAGTGGAGCGTCATGGAGTGGAGCGTCATGGAGTGGAGCGTCATGGAGTGGAGCGTCATGGAGTGGAGCGTCATGGAGTGGAGCGTCATGGAGTGGAGCGTCATGGAGTGGAGCGTCATGGAGTGGAGCGTCATGGAGTGAAGTATCGTGGAGGGTCAGAGTGGCCACTAGAGTGGACAGTGAGTACCAGCACTTCTATATTTCCATTTAAATCACTGTTTTTAGTTAAAGCAACACTCTAAGGTAGCCACCGTAGGCTAATTGTCTGACAACTCATGAAAACAATCACACACAGTTTTTCAGATACCTTCATGGCATAGAAGGTGAATTAATCCTATTCCCAAAGCAGTGCGTTTGCCTGAGCGTTCAATATTTTCCCTGTTTCTCACCAATTGGCATTGGTCAATTTTTTGCATTAGCCATTTTCTGCATTATCATGGTTTTAAGTTGTGTGTTGATTATTTCCAGGCTTTAAGGTTACACTGGCTTGTATTGTGTTCTGACTCAATCGTAGACTTTTCTTCTGCTGGGGACAAGACAAGATCATGTGCCTAACACAAGCTGCCAATCTTTCTACCTTTCACTGACAGTCCATGGTTGAGGATTCCTCTAGGTCGATCATGTAAATGTTGAATATAGTTTGACCAAAGCTGCACCTCATCTCATCCCTTGTTTGCAGGAGTGTGCCATCATGCTTCTTTGTACACCACATTTGATCATGGTGTACGCTGCTAAGATAGTACCATCCATCTTTCTTCTAATAGAGCTTGTAATAAGTTCTAGGACAAGTCCTCTGTGGCAGGTGGAGTCAAAGGCTTTTTAAAAGTCCATGAAACATGTCATATTCACTACTTCTTGTGGATGTTTACTCCTCCTGATATCGTATTCACCTGGTATAAGTTTCTTTTTCCTCTAATAATAGATTCCTTTACTCTGCAAAGTATAATATTCAGCTAACGATCACTGGCGAATACTTGGCCATTTTGTGAAGTCTGTTTTCTAGCTGTTAGGACACTTGCATCTGTATGGATTGCAGCTTACTGTTCTTAGCGCCACCAAACATGGTCAAAAACAGATGGAAGAAATGTGGCTTTGTGGCAAAGCTGTTGACTGTGTATCTAAGAGACTTTGGTTCTATTTCCAGCTTCTCTTGTTTACATTGCTGCATGACCAGATGGAAATTACTGTATTTACTTCTGACTTTGCTTCTGTATCTGCAACAATCTAGAGTACATAGAAATAGACTGAACACTGGCTATTAGCGCTGGATAAATCAATGAAACAATTCAATTTACACAGATTGTGTGGAAACTCCCTCCACCCTCCTCAGTGAGACACACCCGTGACCCTGGGATGGAGTCTGGCTCTAAGGAAGTAGCACAAACGATTGTACACATGCAGGAAGTGCACATATATCACAGCTTGTAAAAAGTGATTGATAAGATCATCATTTCGCCGCTATCTGTCTGGCAATCAGACCTCATTGGACCTTTGTAGAGATGCGCCTGACCTTATGATGGCATTTAGGCTTAAGTCACAGTCCAAATATGTGCTACACAACATACTCTGCTATTTTTCGCAAGTGGCAGTCAACATTTTCTCAGTGAAGTGTGCTAATGATAAATGCATAACTATCTACGCCTAACCCACCCAAAATTGCACAGATTCAATTTCTGCTGGTTTAGTGCTTAAACTAGGCTACAAGTTATTTAAAGGCTTAATTGATGGTTTAGTTCTAACCAAGCGTGAAGACTGGCGCACAATGGTTTGAGTCTGGTCCAAGATCGTTCCTGGCCTTCTAGTTAGATGAAGAGCTTCTTCATTAACCTTTGAACCTATATTTGGATTCAGACAATGCAGTGCTTACAAGCCTTTGAAAGTCTTTGCTGGCCACTCCTAGAGGAGTGCCGCATCCTTCTCTGGAGCATGAACAGGCTCTCTACAGGTTCCCTGCACACGCCGCTATACATTCGTGGACCTAAAGTAGTGAGCGAAGAAACTTAAAACCTCTGGAATAACACAATCCTGGACTACTTTTAAACAAACTGGATCTCTACCAATTTTATGAAAGGTGTATGCGAACACAGTTTAGGCTAGCATTACGTTAACATGGGTAGAAGGACTGACGGTTGACATTCACACAGCACACTATGGACCAGATGTCGTTATTAGGAGGGTAGGAAGACACTTTTAATTATGTGTTGTCATCCTGTTGAGTTAGTTGTGTTTTGTTAAAGAGATAATTTTGTGTTCTATGAGATTCTTGTGCATCCTGCATTGTAACTTCTCATTTTATGTGTTAATATTGTACTATGCGGAGTTGCTTGTGGCGCACTTTGCACATAAAATAGATGCTCTGCTTGACACATTATTAAGATATATGGGATAAAGTACCCCTGTTGTACATTATAAGGAAATTGCAAGTGTCTGAGAAGTTCCGTAACCATATAGAGGAATGAGGCCGAAGACAGAGTTCCTTTATAAAGTTATGGAATTCCAGGGTGACTTACAATATCCTTATTGTGTACGCCATGGGGCACTTTATCCTATGTAATACATGGTCACACCATCACCTTTTCAACAAACCACTTAAAACCTTGGTGCGTAGCTCTTTCCTATGAAAGTTGAGCATGTTTGCAAATATGAAGAATAAAAATAAAACCTCTTGTGCAAAATAAAACACATGAAAAACATGTTATATATTTGTGGCAAAGAGATATTAGAAACAGTTCAACACAAGTCAGTTTTTCAAAAAACAAAAATGCTACAGTAGCTTAGACTGTGTAGAAAGATGCAGAAAGATTCTAGCTTTTCTCTATCTAAGGAGTGCAAAAAATAAACTTATTCTCTCTGCTTGTCACGGTAAGCTATTAAAATAGAGCAGAAAAAAGAAAAGCAATGTTACATTTTTGTTGCTTTAAACAGCTGCTTCAATTATGCCCCACGACCTGACCTGCCTTTCACCTCGGCTGCTGGCTCTGGCAGCAGGCATTGTGACTCAGAACTCGACTGTAATAACTTATAATAGTCAAGTGCTGACGTCTTTTCTTTATAATGGGCAACTAATTATAAAGAAATCAGAGACTGCTGTTTATACAGGGACTGCAGAATACCATATATTATAAAGGTCTAGCATCCTTCCTTTAGCTGTTAGTTTTCTGGTCTGACCCCTCTAGGCAGTCCAATGTGTCACTACTACTAGCTGTTAACTCCTTGGATGTTCCAATTGACATCAGTCATGAACTCTCTCACTAAAGGATTCAACAAAAGTTATCTTCTCTGCAATGTGAGGGGTTTGGATGCATGCCCTTTCAACCCCTTGCTTTTTTTGTCGCTTTTGGTTCCATTCTTCAAACACAGACCAACACTAGACTGTCTCTACTACTGTACACAATGATCCCCTGCGCACGCTCAAAGTGTACAGTCAAATGACAATAATATAAGTCAACAGTCGTCTTCTTTCTTTCTGTTCTTTATTGTTTTCTTTCTTCAGTAAATGGTGTCACTTTTTAGCCAATTAAAAAAACGAGTGTCGGATCGGGCACAAGGATAAAACTGTCTCTGTAATTGGAGCAGAACATTAAGAAGAAAACCCGAACATATATTACGAATTTTGGAAGTTAGGAGATAATGTTTCGATTACTTTCGGGTGGGAATTATCACTGAAGTAAAGAACTCTAGAAGGAGATATGTTAGCCCTGAAGAAGTCGCGGGATCACCTCCCATAAAGGCAACGAAACACGTGTTGGCTAAGGCTACGAAAGATTCAATTGGCTAAAAAGTGACACCATTTACTAAGAAAGAAAACAATAAAGAACAGAAACAAAGAAGACGACTGTTGACTTATTATTGTCATTTGACTGTACACTTTGAGTGTGTGCAGGGATCATTGTGTACAATTGTGTGTGGTCTTGGACTACACATTTGGGAATGGGGTGGTTTTCCCTACCTCTTTAGCACCGCATGCATTTTGACTGTATTAATATTTTCTGTGGATATCTTTGGAGCGCCATTTTCCTACATCATTCCACCCAAACTTTAGTGAATGTCTCTACTACTGCTTTGCCGGTCAGTTTTTTAACAAAGCATGTACTGTACTTATCTTTCCTACTTGTTTTTCTCACCGCATCATCTCTATGATGGCAACAACTTCCAAAACATTGTGAACCATCACCTCTCAAACTGTGATAAGTACATAAACATTATTATGCTTTACTTCCCCAGAACTTCATAGTATAAATATAAATGACTCAAATATTTTATTCATATCTGCTGTTGTGCAATTAGGCAATGTTGCACGCTTCTTCTAACATTCCAATGTTTGCCACGGCCTCTTGGCGCTGATGGTCGTCTCGTGTGCAGACCGCTGTCGTACGGTTGTGGTTTTCCCAAATGTCATGGCCTGCCCACAGGGACACACACAAAGATGTGGAGACTAGTGCCCAACACAAAATACACAACTTCTGTGACAGGAACACACTGGGACAGGAAAGCATAGGACAGGAATACATTGGGACAACAGAGAAAGCAACAACACCTGGAGTGGAAGTGACAAACACTGAAGTAGGACTGCAGTGGGTACAGGGAGACACTGCTGCACACTGGAACAGAGAGACACTCCTACAACTATTCAGACTTGGATTTCACCAGGCTTTCTACTCCTTTCCCCAATAAAATGGAATTTTGTTCTTTATCACATAATGTTATTCATTTCATTCCATTACCTATCTTCTTTCATCAAACCTCAATCCTACTCTCACAAATCCATTTTGACTAGTGCCCGTCATTTACTGATCACATCTCTTCTGTTGTCTTCACTTAGGATTTCACCTCAGTGACATATGGAAAACATGGCCACCTTTATTTTCCCAGCAACTTAATCTTCATAATCCCTGGCTCTACTCTTTGGTCTCCTTGCCTGTTCTCGCTCATCTGCAATCTGTATATAACTTGTCCATCTGTTTCTACTTTATTCTGTGACCCTCTGCCCCTTTGTTTTGCTGCCGTTCTTCTGTTCTCTTACTTGCCAATAACCTCTAGACAGCTTTATAGTTTGCAGTAAAAAAAAAAAAAAATAGAACTAAAAAGGGTACAGCGACAAAAAATAGAAAGTTAGACAGCAAAAAGGTATATTATACAAAAGTATTTAAAAATTGTGAAAAAGTTAACGGGTTAAAGTTGGGGTAATGCAAAGGGATTATTGATGAATGTAAGGTTATGACTAGGGGTTAAAGTAAGGCATGCTGTGAGGGAGGAGGAAAGGGAAGGTGTATATAGCTGAGGTAGAGATAAAGGATAAAGTTAGGATTGTGGTAAAAGTTAGGGATGGGCAAGGGTTTGGGAAGGGCCTGGATAACGGTCAACTCCACGGGTGGGTTAGACTTCGGCCATCGGAAGATGTAAAGGAAAGTGTTCTAGTTAGCATTGGAGTTCTAGATAGTGTTAGGATTCAGGGCACAGGTTAGGGTTGGAGTAAATGATGAGGTACTGGATAAGGTAGTTGTAGGTGTTGGGTTAGAGTTTAAGAGAAGGTGCAAGGAGATAAGGTAGTACTTCCTAGTTCCCCATCCACCTAAAATGACAGAGAAGGGGCAAAGGGAAAATAATGTTAGAGTTAGGGCTTAGGAAGGAGTAACAGGGTTTAGAGTAAGGGTTCATGTAGTTCTGACTCCAATGGATACATAATTGTAGTGGGAAAAAAACTAGACTTTTCTATACCCATCCATTTTCGAATTTATTACAGAAATACTTGTTAGCTACGATTTTACCTCTACTGTTTTACCTGTACTTTTAAAAATCTTTTTGTACTGTATTTTCCTCTACGTCATTTTTAAGTGTAATGATGGTCTTCACTCCTTCTTACCTCCACTCTCTGATCATTGGCTTTTCATCCACTGGCAAACTTTGATCTGCTTCACAGATCAATTCTCATTCCCTCGTTTCAGTCTTTCCTCAGACTGCCCCAAAATGTAATCTGGTCCCTCGTTGCCTGCTTTGCCTTTATTATCCAACCCCTTCATCATCTTCTTAAGGAACGCTTGATATCATTCTTTTAATTTTCACTTTCACTACATGGATGCTTGAGTTGGACTTGCACCAGTTTTGTACTGGTTGTTAGGTCTAAACAGTTCTCCCGGCAAGTGTTTAGTAAAAACATTTTTTGCTATTGCTCAAAGCAGAAAGCAGAGACTTTCCTGGTGCGCAGTCATGGCCTTTTGAAAAGTCAATTTGCAGTCAAAAGCAATTTACAGTGTGCATCTTAAAGTGCACTTTTGTTCTTAAACCAATGACACTGCTGTTTCAATTGGAAAATACCTGCCCAAGTCTGATCTTTGTAAAATTGTTTGTGAATAGTTTGACACAGTGTATTAATGTCTTCAGCCTTAGCTGTTTGTTAGTAAAGACATACGGTCTACAATACAGTATAGAGGGAGGGGGTTGGGTCAGCCCCTTGCTTATGACTGGATAGCTTAATTGTCAATCTCATTTCTCTGTTTCTTATGTAATGGCTTTCTTCCCTATTCTTCCGTATGCTCCCCCCCCTTGACCATTTCAGGTGTATGTTCCCGATTGGTTGACTTTGTTCTTCTACTGCTGACGTTGCTTATATTGAGGATACTACTGTTTCAGCGCCTCATGGAATGCATGTGTTGTGTTTTCTTGCTCTCTCTTCCCCTGTGCTGCTTCCTCCCTAACATCACCCCCAACACTCTCTTCTTTACTCACTGTGTATGCTCCCAGCCACCCCTCACTCTTGTTGCTGCCTCCAGATGCTCTCTTCCTGTTATGTTCTGCTTAGTGTCCCCCACTGTGACGTTACTGCAAACTGCATCCTATCGTGATGCTTTTTTCTCCGTTTTGTATTGCCCGCTCCCCACTCTATCACGCCTTCGTGCTGCTGTCTCTTCTGCTCACTCCTTCATTTGCCCTCATTGCTTTACTTGCCTTGTTACTTGAGTATCCCAATCACACGGTTTATTTTCCCTCTAATGATGAACTTTCTGCTGAAGTCTGTGCAGCTTGTTTTAGAAGCATCACAGCTAATAAGCACTGGCAAATTCCTCGAAAGGAGAGTGCAAGGGCCGAGGAGGAGGTGCAGAAGCTTGCAGATGAACAGGGCTCAGAAGCACTTAGGGTCCTTTCCATCCTTGGGGGAGTTCTAGCTCAGGTTCTAGGGTGCGGACATTCCAGGAAGGCAGCTGAGTAGTATCACCGGCAGTCACAAAAAGGCCACGAAAACCTACAATACACATTGCAAATGGCATGCCATGATGGAGAGACTCAGTGGTACAGGAGGAGTTATGTTTGAGCAAAACCTGCTTGAGTCCTGCTTGAGGCAGGTGGGAGTCTTTTAGCACAAACATTTTTTAATTAAACACACAAATATTCTGCCTTTTCAAGAACGGACCCAAAACCAGGAAGCTGCTCTGCAAATATGGACACAAAACATATTAGAACATTGGAATGTTGAGAGCTCCATTGAAGACAATGGAGTGCATCAGGATTATAATGGGTGGTAGAACCCCGGAAAGCAACCCTCAGCTCCAGCCATTAACTCTGGAGAGGGCTTTTAATGGCCGGTAGAGCCTGCGATGGCACGCTCTAAAGCTACATTAGAACATTGGAATGTTGAGAGCTCCAGTGAAAATAATGGAGTCTCTCCGGGCTTATAATGGGTGGCACTAGCCATCGGCTCCAACATTCAAATGTTTGTCTTTATGTTTCTCCCTTTTTAGTTTAGAACATGCTACCCTTAGTGGGTGGAATGTTCCAATAGCCTTATAGCCCTTCTGCCTCGGGCTATCCCAGTTGTTAAAGGCCTTCTCCCTCGTTATAGGCCTTCGCTTGCAGCTAAGGCCTATTACTCGGACTCAGGGCCTTTAACAAACAGTTTAGCCCTCGGCAGAGGACTGGAAGGCTATAATGTGAGCTTAACACACAAGACACTGCTGTGTGGAAATGGGCACTGCACAGGAATGTGCTGATCTGTGCAGGCGGGCTCAGCATGCGGATGCTGTCCAGTGAAGGTTGGCACAGATTGCTTCTTTTCAAGGGCATGCTATGTGAATAAATGCTTCTTTAAAAGAAGCAAAGCCAATTGGCTTTAGATAATGCTTGACCCCCTTACAACCTGGGCAAAACACTTCATCTTTCGTTGCCTCAGTTTTCTTATTTGTCAAACCGAGCGCTTACAAACAGCACCAGTATAAAGCACTGTGAACGGTCCTTTAGCTCCTGTTCTACCAAAATCTCTCTCCATTTCAACCCGTCTTTCCTCCTCTTATCCGCGCACCTCTACAAGTTTGTATCTCTGACCAAAGAAAATCTTGTAACTGTGCAACAGCTAAAATGATTACCTTTGCCAATGTTTATTACCAATGGAGCACCTCAATATTTTATCTAAAAAAAGTCTCCCATCGACATTGCAAAACCCACACCACAACACTTCTCTTTTATTTACATTATCTCCTGGTCTCTCCAGGATCACAGAGCTCTTCTGGTTAAGTAAAAGTTAATTATGGAATCTGTACTGTGAGACTCAACACATCCATAGGTACTCGGATTAGTTACAAATACATTTTTAGCTGCCTTAGAATGTAAGTAAGTCCGTCCGTTTTTATATAGCGCAGCTACTCACCCTTACGGGTCTCAAGGCGCTGGGGGCCGTCGTGGAAATTAAGTGAGCTATTGCCCAGAGTCACATGGTGCTGAGCTGAGCTGCCGCCGGAGCCGGGGATCGAACCGTGAACCCTGTGCTCCGAAGCTGCCCTGGCCGCTGCACCACACCTCTCCTTAGAAGACCCGTTTAACGCAGACTATGTAGTTTGAAACAAGTGGTAACATGTAGACAGACCCCTTTACTGAATGAGTACACGATATAAACATACAGCTCTGAATGTCTCCAAGTCACCAAATGACTGAATTATCAATGAAGAGGAGCTGGAGACCTAATCAGCCCTTTGGTTAAGTTTAAGGGGCACCTGGTTTTCTGCTCGGTGAGCTGGTTTTCACTTTTTAAGAGGCCTATGCCAGCCTTTATTGTTAAGTCAGAGCTCACTATAATAAGCTATTACAGTACAGCAATGATGCGATTTTCTTATTACAGGTAAGCAGCGATCATATAATTAGACAATAAGAGGCTGTTGCACAGGTATGACAGGCGTCCGTGTGTTAAAGGTCATGCTGTTTTTATACAACACAACATCTGGTAATGGGTTATCACCATGGAAGTCTCAATTGGCTATTAAGTCCTGGGACTGATAGCCAACCTGTATCATAAGCTGAGCAGGGGATGCATGTTACAAAGATAGCGTTATTGTTGGGGCTCGGTAGGAGCATCAGTTCCACCTGGTTCCTTAATGGCACTGTGAAGCCTAGTATTGTTGCAGGATCTGCTTCAGCCTTGAAAGCTGAATTTCATACCTTCTGATGTTTTCAGTAGCAAGGCCAGGGCTGTGAAACACATGACTTTAATTGGGCCAGGTCCTGCCGGTGCTCAGCACCGGCAATTCTAAGCACCAGGTGCTGAGGCGGGTCCCTTTAACTCGCAGGCGGTGCCAGCCATCAGCGGCCTTCCAAAAGACTCCTTTGTTTGTTGTTTGATAGTGATCTGAATTCCTATCCAGTCATTTCCTCGTCTGCAGTCATGCTGACCAATGGGCATGGTCCACGCAGCCATACTGACCAATGGGTACGGACCACGGTCACTGGTGAGTGGAGAGAGAGGGGGAGCACTGTGGCGCTGAGAGGCGGGGATATGCTGATTGTCCCCCACCATATACCCCTGCACGTGGACCGCTCCCACTTAATGAAACACATACTTTTTTTGTAGGTTGGAAGTATTGGCTGCAGTTTATTAAGCATTGATTTACAACATGTGCTCGCTCCATGTATTTTATTGGGGGCCATAAATCACCCATGACCGGTCTATCATAAATCAACATTTTTATGACCTATGCTAATTAGTTCAAGCCATAAATCAATTTAATAGATCATCACATGTAATAGCCTGTCAGTCATAAATCTACACGCCACAAATCATTACGACAGTTTGTGAGGAACTGTAGTCTTTGAAGTGGCGTTATCACTTTGAGTGGGGGATACTCCTCTTAACCACTATGTGTGGGGGGGGATACTCTTTTTAACCCTTGCAGGCTTAACTCGCTACCTTTGACCGTTCGTTGCGTCCTGCCCTACGGTGAGCCTGGGATGCGAGCGCCATGTTTCGTATACCCCCTCCTCTGACTGTCTTATGCTGCCATAAGGCATCCCAAGGTAAGCAGCCTAGCCTGCCACCCCGCCGTATCGGGTGTGGCCTACCCATTATCCTTGTCCTCATCTCCTTTACCACTGTCTCATCTTCAATGCGACCACTGCAGTCTTTCTAGCTCTTTGGAGGTGTGGGTATGTGCGTTTATTCCACCTTCCTGCCTGGCTGCCCCGATTAATGTATGGTGTCCCGGTCATGGCAGCTTCGTTTAAGCCTCAAAAAATCACCCAGAGGGTGATTTAAACACAACTTCGGCCTCCTATTGGCCGGTTGGGGTTTGCGCACTTTCTTGTTTTTAGGCACCCCTTGCCTGCCCCCTCGCTTGGAGAGCGGGGTGCCATTTTCTGTTCTGTTCGCGCTCTTTGTCAGGGCCTTGCCGGGGTTTCCGCTCTGGCCCCTCTAAGCACCCTGCGGGTGCGGGCCTTTGCCGCGTGCAGTCTTACATAGGATGGAAAACGTAGCTCAGTGGTGTGAGCCTCCGTTTAACGTGTAGAACGTTGATTGAAACCCCTAGTTAGGCTGTCTCAGCCTTTCATCCTTTCTAGGTGGAAACAACTGGAACCGACACAGTATTTTGATGCAGTCTGTTTGTTTGTAAATACATGTGATTATACCCTACAGCACAGGCTGCTGAGGAAGTAAAAGAAGATTTAGGTGGGCTGACATTGATGGAAATGCAGAGGTAGAGGCGAGGGAAGAAAAGCAGACGGCTTCCTCTTTGATGACTACATGTGCCTTTCTCTTGACTTAAGGCAGTGCTGGGAAACTGTATCTGACCCCAAATGCCAACGAACATACCATTGGCCCACCCTTGAACCTCATGCACTGCCAAACCCTAGTTTTTAGGTCGAGCCTAGACAGCGCTTGCGCTGTCAGGTGATCTGTTGTATGTACTTTGTGGAGTCTGACTCCTCCCACCGCTTTGGATTGGCTTTTGTCTATCATTCAAAAATCGTAGCCTGCTAATGGTTGGTGCATGTTCCACCCTTTCTCACAGGTTAACTCCCATGAAGTGTTGCCGCGGGAACGAGCAGTGGCGTGCATGGACAGCTGCCACCTCCTCTCAAGCCGAAAAAAAGGAGCTGCAGGGATCCGACCGGAACTGCTGCAACAGGGGTGCTCTGCGGTGAGAGCAGCCACTCTGTCAGTGTGACTTAGTGCGCAATGTCTTTCTTTTTGCTATATTATTTTGGGAAGGCTTTTGTATGTGTACAGCGTAGATGTTATAATTTCATGTTTATTTTCCGAAGTCTTTTTTCATTCTCTTGTGCGGCTGTGCGCCTTTTAACGGCGCTACGGCCGCTGTGCATAATGTTTAAACTTTGCAAAAGCGAAAAAGTGAAGTTCGTCAGATTTGAACGTGTGGAAGAACAAATATTTATTGACCTATTTGTACTTAAACCTCCGTCACACCTCCAAAAGTACTTTTTACATTTGATATTTTAAATGTTTCAGCTGGACACTTAAAACAGGGACACTTCTTTTGCTAACACTACTCCCGCTCTCACATGCATTATGTTTATCTGTATGGGCGGACGATCATTGTGCAGAAAGTACACGGCTCGTGCTAACTCCTATGCGGATTGGCTCAGCCGTCATTAATGGTAAGTGGCCAAGTGCACAGCAAGCACTAAAGGCTACAACGTCTAGGGTTTTGATCTTCCGAGGATAAAAGGCGTATTACGGCATGCTTTCCTATACCTCACTGCAGGAAATGTGCAGCATGCGCTCAACCCACCATGCACTGTCATTCTCTCAGCGCTCCAAGGTCGAGATCAACTCCTCTTGCTCTTTGCCAGTCACCACCGCATGCGACCTCTGCTGTTAGCAGGGTGCCTGCGGGCGCGGCCTCGCAGTGCACCTCTTTCTTGTGCTGTTTGCAGCCGGTGAGCCTGGTTACCAGGCACCTCTGGGAGCCATGAGAGGAGGAATGAGCCTGTAAGATAACGGCAGCATCTGAGCTTTATTGTCGGAGCCATCCAGTGGATGCTATCTGGGAGCCCCTCCTTGGTACTCGCATCGGATTCATACTCTGCCACAGTACCCGAACAGGAACCACCACAACACTCCCTGTGGTTTGAGTCCCAAACATTTAACAACAGAGTGAAGTAGGTATGTGATGTCTTGGCTGCATGCATCTGTCTGTAGATTGTGTGACATGGGTAAAACCTCAGACAGCTCTGGAGGATGAGACTGTGACTGGAGAAATATGTGTACACGTTACAGAGTCGAATACCTCAGAGTCCGAGCCCACTTAGCTGGGTGGGTTAGTGCACCACCTGCGGAGATCTAGGCTTAGTCTTCAGATCACAGGATCAACTTCCGACAGGGCTGACTGGGCTTTCACCTTTGTCTCACAAAGGGAGTACCATTGAACCGAGTGATACTTTTCTAAAAAATCCTGGTATTGATAGCACTAAGAGCCCACTTGACAACAATCGGGTGAATAATAACTGCAAAAACTATTAAGGTAATGAAATGCTCCACCCCCAGACATCAACACAGAAGACGGGCACCAGGGCCCCGGTGTCTGTGGTGCAGGCCGAGCCGCAGCCTGGCGCTCTCAAACATGGCTGCTGTCGTCCGATCTGAGGTAGGTTAACTTAAAATTCCAAACTTACTATTACTACTACTGCACAGTGTCAGTGTGTGACCTAATATGTGACTGACACATCCCGCAGTTCAGTCAGCCTTCCATACCCTAGCCTGACATTTAACTGACTCTTCGACGGCTCTGACGGCCTGTGCTGCATGGCTAAATATATATATGGTCCCAAAGGCGAGACCGATTGCATTGCAAATGCTTGTTTGTCACGGTCTCAAAAAAGGGTTTTAATGCAGTTGTGTGGATTTGTGTGGGGCTTTTTGGCTTTAAAGAAGCCTGCTTCCCACATTTATCCCTCCTCATTTTCTGGTATTGTATTATTCAATTAGTTGTATTTCTTTTTGATGGGCACATATTTATTTAAAGGGGCCCTCTCGTATGGCCCCTGAAGTAAAGTCCCAGGGCTGCTCGTTCTCTCTGGCCTCAGAGACAAACTGTTAAAGATTGCAGGAATCGCTGTTAGCATGAGCTGAAAGCCATTTTGTACTTGGCAGCCATTTTAGTTAGCCATGTGCTCGCCATGTGCTTTCTCCCTCTTCCAGAGTCTTGCACATGCTCAGAGAGGCCTAGCTGGTAGAATGCACCTGCTCCTAGTATAGAACTGTCAGGCTATTCTTACTCATGTAAGCAGTTTAGTCTCCCCTCCCACTTTGTGGAGCAAGCAAATTTTGTATGCCCATATTAGTCAATAAGCATGCTTGTATGTGCTAGGACCTCCCCTTGATTTTATGCTGACTATATAACAAATGCATATATAAGGACCCTGTTCTCTGCACTCATTAGAATGCCTCCTACAGTGGCCTGCGGGTACCGTAAGATGCAATCTCCCTCATCTGAGGTTAATAAAACATGTTTTTTGATATTACAGCTTCTGTGCCAATCTCTTCTTTGTTGGTCTTAAGGACCAGATGTATCAGTGAACCCTTAAGAGGATTTGTATTTCTACAAATGGCGCCCGAAAGTGGGACTCATCGGTGCAGCGGCTATTCAAGGGAGTGGTCTTGAAGGGAGACAGGAATCTACTGAGGAGTACAGGACAGGAATCTACTGAGGAGGTACCCAGCGCACGGAGATTGTTTGTCTTCCAGCCCAGTATATTTCTGGTCTTCCTGATCTGATCCTCCAAGTGTTTGCCGCTCCCGACTGAGAACTTCTTTGGCGTGAGTATTTTAAAATGACCGTTAGGTCACTCAGAACTAGCAGTTGGAACCTGGACACCATTTGATTGGTAAGAGCCGTTTTGCGGCACTTGCTGTTGGTTTGATGCCTTTGATTGGTAAGGTAGTTTTAGTAACACTTACTGTGGCTTTGTTTGTATGATTGGCCAATTTTGGAATTTGTTTTGAAATAATATATGCATTGCAATTCATATAGGCGGGTAATGAGGAGATTTTTCTCTATCTTTGAAAATTTGAACGGCACACATTGTGTTAAGTGTCACTTGGAGTATAATATTATATATGTTATAATATTTTTGGCATGCCTGTTACCAGTACACTTTGTTGAAAGTGTTGCTGTCTTGGAGAGTACCGATATGGATTTAGTAAGTACTCAGCTGACTCCCCTCAGAGGGGATATCTAAATAGGTTTAGGTATAGTAAAAATATATTTCTTCCTTGGTGACTAAGTACCCCATGGAACTAAATATGTACATAAAACGGATCCGGATCTGCGCACTTAGTAACATTCATAAGTGGTGATATGCAGAGCGCTTTTTGAGTGTTCTACCAGCCAAAACTGGCGAATTTGGAGTATTTCAGCTTTTTGACCATGGAACAGTTTTTTTGGCTACTTTTGAGAGCTCTTCTTGTAAATATGACTTACAATTAGTATTTACAAATAGGTTGGTCTTGTGTACACTTTGTAAGCTGTCCTAAGTATTGATTTGTGGGTTACATGTGTGTTTCAATGTCTATGTGGGGTTTTTGGTTTGACATTGGTAATACTTGTGTGAGTACTCTGTGTACGAATGGCTAGCTTTAAGCGCGCTCTGTTGTGTCCTTCTGTAACTTTCTGAATGAGCTCAATGAGTTTGTTTATGTTTTTGCTGTCATCATTCTGTTATGCAAAATGTCATTTAGTTACTTACATATTAAATAAAAATCCAGAAATAAATTATGTAACATATGCTAAATAGCTGCATGTTACTATTAAATTGACAGAGTAAGACACTATACATGTGTGCAAATTGCCACAATGTTAAAGATAAAATTAGAATTCGTATTCAATAGGATTAAAATAGGCCTCATACAGAGGAATAAAAACGAAATTGTGTGTTTTGTAATCAATAGACTGAAATATACATGTTATAGCCTTTTCCTTAAATACATTGTATTAAGACGTTAAAAGGCATGCACATCATTTGAGTGAATTTGGTCGTTGCTGAACTAAATACACATTATAGAAAGATAGATTTGACTGCATTGAAATGCCTCAGTTTTTAAATAGACTGTGACATGCCTTTCTTTCAGCACCCGAGAAAAAGCTTTCCGACAGCTGTGTTTAAACTGACTAACTGAACAGCAACTGTTTGACACAGCAAATGGGGATTTAACTCTGTCAGGGTATTTCAAATAATAAAGGGTTTTTCCTGAGAAAGGCGTGCAAATTCGACGCCTGCTGACACACAACAGCTGCATAAATAGCATATGGCTATTCCTGCTCACGACCACAGACAGGAATGTTGAATCAGCGGAATTTTAAGTCAGTGTAAAGGGCCTGCCCTATCTTAAAAGTTTCAAAAAAACCAGTTTCATTATTTTGGATAACAGAGAACAAAATTGAAAGTAGGGATTTCCTTTCTTAATGCCTTTTTATAAGTATATCTATGGTTCCGATGTTAAATGATAATTGTCTTTTTAAAAAAAAGTGGCGCAGATTTTTCCTGTTTCAAGTAAAGGCTTCTGTGCTTAGGGTTATGAATGAATGTGTTTAAATATGATAGGCTACAATGAAGCTTGCTTTTCCAATGTGGAATCATTAAAATGGTTGGTTTTGATTAAAAAAATAAATAAAATTAATTATATGACAAAATATATTGCTAAAAACAAATGCTTTAAATTCGTTTTTCATTTTTATAAAACCTAATCATCATACTGTGAATTCCTAGTATCAAAGTTGAATTTAAGCAGTGCTGTAGCGCAATAAAAGGGAACTTAAATGTGAAATGTCACTTTACCCAGCCGTACAAAACTTGTTTTTATAAGGGTATACCAAATACATTTCTGATTTCCCATTCCTGGGCTATCTAGAGAACACTTTGGGGGTTCCTATTATGCAAAAATATTGTAGGATATTCATTTTTAAGTGCCCCTACCACCAAAGTCGAAATTGAGCTAAATTCACAATTTTACAAGCAGTTCTATCACTCAAGGCAGTTTTAATGTGCTCTTAGGCTTCAATAAAAGTATACATATGCAAATATAGAACAAACAGCTGCCTCTGCATTACTAGAACACACACTATACACAAATGAAAATAAGTATACAGAAACCAGCAGACTTATTATCCTACCTTTCAATTGCTGGCAAACACATCGACCAGGACTGCTTTTTAGCTGTGCTTCTCCAGACTTCCTTTGCATTACAAAACCGCATGGCAAGCCTTGCACACAAAAATGAGCAGCTGCTGAGCGGGTCAAAGGTCAGAGTTCTGCATTTAGCAACTTAGCAGGGTAATGTTTGCTGGAACACTTCAAAGTTTTTGAAAGACGAGATGATAGCGCAAAGAGAGAGAGAAGCTTTGCTTCCTATTTTTAGCAAACACACGTTTTGCGCAGTCCTATGCCACGAAGAAAGACAACCCTCAGTTGAACACTGATCTGCCATTTATATAAAATAATGGTTTTAGTTTAAAGAATACTGTGTAGGGGCTATGATAAGGAGGAAATGGATTTTAGTTTGCATTCATGCGCCCTCATGTTAATCTAGTACAATTGCTGTAGAAATTGGTTTAAAATTACCTCAATTTGCATTGTGTTAGACTGAATCAGAGAATAGCCACTTTATAAGATATCTCCTACAAGTTTGTTTGTGCCCAGTTGCTACAAATAGGGGTTGAAAGTGTTGACAGAAGTAAAACCTGTTTCGGTTTTCCTACTGTCAAAATGGGGAAGGAGGCTAGCTCCTCTACAAATTAAGGGTAGGCAAAATGATGTTTTCTCTCTTCTTTTTCTCACTTTTTTTTGAGTCTGTCTAAAGCTGTCTAGGAAATGGCCATGTGACAGTTAAGGCACTTTGCATTGTTCATAAGGCGGCACACAAAATGGGGCCTAAACCATTACAGAGAATGTTTACTTGGTACTCCCCAGCTAGAAGTCTTCGTTCCTTGGCAGCCCACCTAGTATGTACCCCACGAGTCAAGAAAACCCGACTAGGAGGTAGATCATTTGGCTATGCAGCCGCAAGGCTATGGAATAAACTACCAAGTGAACTCAGACAGACTGATGACTTACTGCAGTTTAGAAAAAAGCTAAAAACCAGGCTCTTTCCAAAAGAATAGCCTTGAGAGATTGGCGCATGATGATTCATAGTTTTATAGCTGCACAGTGATTTAGGTAATCCCAGCGCTAGGATGCCCGTTGGGTGACAGCTGCGCTATATAAATGCTACTTACAATTACAATTACAATTGACTATTCTGTAATACTGTTTTAAAATTGTTAGAAAGATGAAACACATAAGTTATGTTACTGCCCATCCTGTATGAAAGAATGAGTAGAACAGATTGATGTTCCCTTATTTGATCTTTAAGGAGAACTGTATAGTGGGGTTTCTGTTCAAAAATCTCAGGTGGCAACACTATTGTTGTTTATGTTATTCTCATGTTCTATACAGTTTTGCAAGGGCATTGCTAGTCTTTTATTAGCTAGTCTGTGTAAATAAGCTGACAGCCCTTATTAGAGCTGGAGATAGGGTTTTTTCCTTTTGAAAATGATGTTGCATAGTCCAGATCGTGAAAAGTACAATGCAGGAAAAGACGCTCATGTGATCCTTAGCAAACATTTTGAAGGAAAATATTGTTTTATAGGAATTTGTTTGTCATAACATGTTCTGCTGGAGAAAACGTACTCACTATGTTGAAGTTTAGTTCTTTTTGCAATAAGAATCCCTGTTAGATTAGCAGTTTTAGATTTTCCTGCTGCACCTATAACATGAGAGCATGGTCCTAAGCATAACATGTAAGAGAAATTATTTTACAAGTGTCTGCAGTCCTGTACAAGTAATGTAAAATCTATGAGTAAAAGTGTAGAACATTTCCTTTTCTTGAGGGTTCTTCAGATTAGTAATATAGGAATACACCAATGTAAGTATTTGGAGTATGTCTGTATTGTTTTTCTTTTTCCTCAGAATTTAGTAAATGAACACAGACTTCCTTGGCTGTTTGGGATTGGGTGATGTATTACTCTTGTCAGTTCACCAAAACGTTCCTTTTATACTTGCCAATAGGTCCAGGGTTTTCTACTCTCAGATAGATGAAGTGGCTCTTGGGTGCCTTGCTAATGTATGGGGTGCCCCAGGACTAAGAAAGTATTCTGAGACTATCCTTTCTGTTGTTAGATTATTTTTGTGCCTTGTCTAAAGACCTCTTGTTCTGTCCACCAATAGATATTTGCTGCCTTACAACCATTGCCAGAGGGGCCGGACATCAGATCCAGCCTGGGAGTCAGCGTCACTCCAGTTTGAAGCCAAAGTGAAGGTAACCAGCATAGGCGTTGCTGGCAACTAGGACCTCAGTGAAGTCGGAAGCACTGGGACGTGAAGTGTGTACCCCTGCCACTGTCTTGGGCGAAAGACGGGGTTACAAATCAGGATGGAGAAATCTTTGTGTGGATCCAGTTTTTGATGCCCAGCTGAGAGAGTCACAGAACGACAAGGACGGCAAGGAGGCTTTTGCTTGAGGTGACCCCCTTTGAAACAAGGGTTGCTTCAGAGATCCTAGCATCAGGCCTCTTAGTCCTGGTCCCAAGTGAATGCAAGTCTACGCCTTTGTTTGTTGATCAAGGGATGCCCGAGCATACTGGATGCAATTTGTGCCCCAGCAAAGAGCAGTGCGCCAGAGGTGCAAATACAGGAGTTAGGGAAGGACTTGAGTTTAGGGTACAGGTGCTATGCCCTTGGTGCCTGTTAGATTAAAGTGAAGAAAACTGGTGCACTGCCTGAGACACTGGACAGGATAATTGAGGGTATTTGCCCTGGGGGGTGATTGCCCTATCCTGAAAGAAAGACTTTTCCTTCTCCGTGATTCTTGAGTTGCGAGTTGTGCAGCTCCACCGTGGGAACAACAAGAGCCTGCCTGTGAGGCTCAAAACGGACACAGGAGAAGACTCCCCTCTGGCTGGTGGTTGTACTAGAACTTTCCCAAGGACTCTTTTTTTGTTAGTAATGTACCCCTTTGGTCGTCCCATTTTTGAGGAGGAGCAGCCCTTTGCGGCTCCTTGTCCTAATTCCTATGGCCCTGTGTGGTCCTCCTGGTCCCCGGAGCCAGGATTGTTTTTGTAATAATATGTCTGATTGCTTTAATATTTTTTTAAGAGTAATGTTTATTCTGCACGAGAAAAGTTCATCTGAGCATGTTACTTTACTCTTTCCTTAAGTATATTAATTGATAATTTAGCCCTCATAAAAATACTGAGAAAGTCTATTGAAAATGTTTTTATTAGGTATGTGCTGTTAGCTATTTTGAAATTTACATAAATAGTCACTGAAATACATCAGAGCCCTGAAACTTAAAATTAGACTAGATGGTTTTGGTATTTGCTTTCTGCTTAGGATTGGAAAATATTGAGATTTCTGTTTGAGATAATAGTCATTATTCTCTCTTGCTACCTGTATGACCCAATGCTCTGTTCACTTTGTACACCTGCTTATACCTTGTATATACCTGCTTAATGAAATGTTTAGAATGTAAATACCCACCTAGCATAGGATATTGATGAATTCATGAGAAGAAAATGTGCAAAATATGGTAATGTCTTTAGCTCATGCTAAAAGGATCGTCTGTTAAAGATTGCAGGAATCGCTGTTAGCATGAGCTGAAAGCCATTTTGTACTTGGCAGCCATTTTAGTTAGCCATGTGCTCGCCATGTGCTTTCTCCCTCTTCCAGAGTCTTGCACATGCTCAGAGAGGCCTAGCTGGTAGAATGCACCTGCTCCTAGTATAGAACTGTCAGGCTATTCTTACTCATGTAAGCAGTTTAGTCTCCCCTCCCACTTTGTGGAGCAAGCAAATTTTGTATGCCCATATTAGTCAATAAGCATGCTTGTATGTGCTAGGACCTCCCCTTGATTTTATGCTGACTATATAACAAATGCATATATAAGGACCCTGTTCTCTGCACTCATTAGAATGCCTCCTACAGTGGCCTGCGGGTACCGTAAGATGCAATCTCCCTCATCTGAGGTTAATAAAACATGTTTTTTGATATTACAGCTTCTGTGCCAATCTCTTCTTTGTTGGTCTTAAGCACCAGATGTATCAGTGAACCCTTAAGAGGATTTGTATTTCTACAAAACCACCCAAGAAACAAACTCCATCCATCGCCCCAGGCATGAGCTGGCACCCCGCATGCGCTTTCTGTTTATTATTGTCAACAACAGAGCCCCATGCTCAAGCTTACACTAACAAAGGCAAAGAGTAGAAGAAACCATTAGGAATCAACAGTAGTGTTATATGGGGTTATGTGGCCCTAAGACACATTGTCGACATGGCTAAGTTAGCATGAGTTTTGCTTGCCCTATGCTGCTGCTTTTGCGCACGCTTCTGCTAAGAGTTTGTTTTCGCGACACTTTGCCTCTGCCCTGTACATGATAACAGATTGTTTTTCACGTTCTCAGCCTACCCTTCAATTCTGTCTGAACATAATGTGCAAGGTCGGTCAACAATGTCTCTTGTTATTCTGTTCTGGTCAGTCCCTATTACCTAGACAAAACATGTTACAAACAGCTGCAGTATGGAAGAATCGAGCTTTGATATAGCGTTGTTGCATGTTTTTGAAACACACTCGAAGAAAGCCGTTCCATGGAGCGGAGCTCTGCTGTTCCTATGATGTAAACCTTTGCGTTTAGGCTTTCAGGTAGGGGTCTGCTAATAATGCCTAGAGATCTTCTGTTATATAAAATAACTTCTTACTGCCGTGGGGAGGGTGATTAGGCCACGTAATTTTGCCTTTTTCACAGTCTTTATAAAATGACGACTCCTTTTATATTCTATGGTATTGTAACAATGCTAACGATTCTTGCATTATGCATTTTGCTGCTAGTACATGAGAGCGAAAGAGTGTCTTGTTCCGGCGACTCTGAGGTGAGTCGGGAGTGCTCGTGTTCTGGGTTGTCTAAACATTCGTAGCTTCTTGATATTTGTAGGAGACCGAATGAGACTATTGCTAGTCGGTTGGGATTTTGGGTACTAAGGTGATAGAGGTACACCCCTATTTACTGAGGTCCTGTTTTCTTGTGCATAGTTCTGTGTATGAGCAGAATCCCCGCAACATGGCGCCGCCAACGTTTGGTCTGGTTCTTATCTGCGGGACGCTTAAGTAGTGCTTGTGCTAGTCCACAATACCCTCACTTCTGTTTCCGGAGACAGCTGTGACGGAGTAACCTCCTATATTGACATTTTTATAGGTTTATTCAAGCTTGAAGTTTTAAAAGGTCTTACTTTTCTTATAACCCGTGTTTGCGCTGCCACTCTTTAAGTTGTTCTACTGTCTTCTCCATAATGGCTGTAGTTGATATTCCAGCTCATAGTAGAGCCGCGCTGAGGGCGCACTTGACTCGTTATGCAGTCCCAGATGCTGGGGCCGCGCTTATTTTTGTGGTGGAAGCTGATCCGGCTCACCAGTTTGAAGTTTTTTACTCGTGGGTCACCTTACCGGCGGTGGATGGGAATGATGATATGTTTCACACATATACTGCCACTCCTCAGCAGTATCAGCCTTATAGAGCTCTTGAAATTCCGCTTACAGCTTGGCAACACCGTATTTGGTTTAATGGCGCCCTTCCTCACCCATTAACGGCGGTCCGTTTAGGCCCTTTATCTATAGATAGGGCCACATGGCCCGTTTTGGCTGGGTTTACCCCACACCCACGTGCTTTTACCACTGCGACTCTGGCAGAGCTCCGCGTCTTACATACATCGTTGGTACGTGTATATAGAGCTGTAATACAGTACGTAACACGCACCGTCCAGGTGGGACCACCTGGTGCTGCAGTACAACCTGCGGGTCCTGGTGGCGTAACCATCAGTCCCCTTATGGTTAATGCGGTCATGGGCAAGCGCCCACAGAATAAGGATGAATTTCCGTATTGGCTTGCCGAAAACTTTGGACAGCTAGAAGCTGTCTTTCCTAATACCACTCCTGTGGATAAACACAGGATCTTAACTATAAGTTTACCCAAAGACTTAATTCCCGAATTGGCTGATTGTAACACCTGGGGCAGGGTGTTTGCAGCGGTATATTCTATCTGTTTCGGCACCCCCTCCATGACCGTACTCCCCTCTGTGATTAAACGCGTTCAAGATGAACACGGAGCAGAAGCGGCTGTTGAGCTGGGGATGAGACTGGTGGGAGTGTTCGACGTGGTTGCTGATATGATCCTTGCGAATGTCAACGATGCTGTTAGCTTTCAAGTAGCAAACCGCTTAGAAGCGGTCGCGGAAGCTGACAGACTACGAGAATTACCAAAGATTATTGCAAAGGCTTATAAAACCATAGGCCGCAATAGTCTGGGAAATAAGCCTACGATTCAAACACCAACGCAGTCTCAAATTCAACAGAAAGCCCAGCCTGACAAGGATGGGCGCCCTTTCTTTCCTAAAAAGAATTGGCAAAGAAATAAGAAACAGGGTTCCCAACAGCAGAAGCAGGGTTCGCGTGCCAGTTCACCGACCCCTGAGGTTTCTGAACGTACTTATGACTTGCGCGATCGTGCTAAAATTAAGTCTCCTGATAGATTTCAGGTTCCTGATCAGCGTTCTCCTCGTTCTTTACAGGAAACATCAGGCTCACAAGCCGGTGGAGGTGATCGCCAGGATCGGGGTAGAAGTCAACCTGCGTCACAACTTCGTGAACAGCCTCGGCAGTTTGAGGTCAAGGACAAGCAGGGTGATTCCGCACGTACCCGACCTTTTCAAAAGAGAAAAGTTGCCGCTTTAACAGCGAGATATGCCCCAGACGGTGAGGACGCGACTCCTGGATTGGACTTGGGCAGTGACTCTGCTCGACAGCGCAGCGGAAGTTACCATAGTCAGGGAGGCTCTACGTCCCCGCCTGGATGTGACAGCAACTGACACATTTGTTACTATTGAGACTGTGGATACCCGGGTTGCCCCCCCTGGGATAGACTATACGAAGTCCTTTTCCAAATTGAAGGTGATATACTGCGACCCATTAAGGTTGTTTTCTGAGAGAATCTAACCGCTACATATGACATTTTATTGGCGGAGAAAGATTGGCCGCCACCCTTTGTGTTAGCCTCTTCTAGAGGGGAAGATGTGATACTTCCGAGTTTTTCACGTTGTGTCCCTGAGGAACGAGCACAGGCTCTCGCGGAGGAATGGGCTTTGGCCTTGGCCCCAGCGGTGTATCGCAATCAGGTGGGTTGGGACGTTGATTCGCCAGCTCATGAAATACCTTTGCACTCTATGCCACAACCTCAATATCCCATCAAACGAGAAGCAAAGGCTTCGGTTTGTGACATTCTAAGACAATTGGAGTATCAGGGGGTCATTGAGTGATGTGTATCACCTATGAATAATCCTCTCTTTTCTGTCCCTAAACCTGATGGTTCTTTTCGGATTGTATTGGATTATAGAAATTTGAACAGCCATTGCCGCACCTTTGCGGTACAAAACACACACAGCTCGGCGCTGGTGAATAATATTGTTCGTAAAAAATACAAAACGACACTTGACATTTCCAATGGTTTCTACAGTCACAATCTCGACCGTGCGAGTGGTGACCTGACAGCATTCAGTGCCGTCGGAAATCAGAAAAAATTTACAGGATTGCCTATGGGGTACAAGAACAGCCCCGGGGCATTTGCTTCACGCATCGTGTCTTTGTTGCATGACATTGACCCCGAGGCCTTGTCGTATGTTGATGACATCTATTTGACTGACGACGACCTCGCGCCGCATCTTGACCGAGTCGACCACATAATATTGTCTTTTGCCGACTACGGTTATAAATTTAATTTTGCAAAGTCACACATTGCCCATCTGGCAGTGCTCTTTTTGTGCTACGAACTCAATGAGGGAAAGGGTCTAGCACCTCACTTCCTAGAGAAATGTGCACATTTGCAACCACCTTCTTCTTTGAAAAAGTTACAATCCCTGCTGGGTTTTTTAAACTTCGGGAGGACTTACATTCCAGATTATGCCCAGCGTATCAAACCGCTTTATGCGTTGATACAACCTAAGTTTTCTTCTGCCAGCTGGCTTCTGGAACATACTTCCGTTCTGCAGTCTTTGCAGGCGGATTTGCTTGCGACTAACTTCTTAATGACTCGTGATAACACCACCAACCTGGTAATACGTATCGTTTCAGGGGCAGTGGGTTTCACGTACTTAACATTCAATGAAGGTGACACAATACCTATTGCATACAAATCACACTTGTACCCTGCGGCTGAAATGCGTTTTCCTCTGTTGAGAAAATCTTGACTGCAGTGCAGATGGCTATTCTAAAGAAACGCTCACTTGCGCAGGGCAAACGCATTCTTATGGTCACTCCCTTCCCTGCTTTGGAAGCGGTGACTAAAGCTAGTGTGCCTAACTCTAAGGCATTGCACCCACGTTGGATTCAGTGGGCTACTTCTTTGACGTCTTCAGATGTCACATTTGTCTTTGATCCATCTCTTCAGATTCAGGAGTTTTTACAGTATGAATTCGTTCATCCGACTCCATTGTCACTTCTTCCTCTGAGTGAATACATATGCATCATTTATACCGATGGCTCAGCGCAACCGGCCACGGGTTCCAAACATGCTTATTCAGCGGCTTGCGCTATTGTAGCTGGCTCCATTGTAGATGGAGAGATTAAGTCATCCATTGTGCACACAGAGGCACTAGGAGACTGCACGGCGCAATTGGCCGAGCTGCGTGCTCTTGTTCTAGCTCTAGAGTTTGCGGATCCTCTTGTGAATACTGTTATTGTGTGCGATTCTTACTATTGTGTCCAGTCGTTCAATGACAACTTATTCTTTTGGTCTCAAAATGATTACCGCAATTCTAAAGGCAGCGCAATTAAGCATAAAACGCTTTGGGTTAGAGTCGCAGATCTTAAACAACGTCTGCCTCTCACACATGTTATTCACACTCTTGGCCACCAACGTGTCGGAACACACGCTGTTGGTAATTCTCTGGCAGATGAAGCAGCCAAGTCTGCAGTAGCCACGTGTTCCGTAGCAGCAGTTACAAGATCAAAGTCTAAGGTTGATAATGATATTCTGGTAGCGGTAGCTGCAACTAGGGAGGGATGTAATTATCCTGCGGGTTTCCCTTCTAAATACTCTTATCATGTAACTCCCAAACAGGTTTCTTATGCTACCATTCCTTCGGTTGGAGATCGGCTGATTCCCAACTCTGACCGCAGACAAGCTTTGATCAAGGCCGCACACGAAGGCATTGCTTTGGCACATGCTGGTGTGTCGGCGACAGTCTCTATTCTTCAGCAACGTTACTGGTGGCGTGGTTTATATAAACAGACTCGTAATTATGTTCTTTGCTGTGCTGTTTGTCAACAAATCAAGCCTTCTACAGTCCCACGTCCGCCACAAACACAGCTATGTATTTCTAATAGACCTTTTGGCTGTGTCTATATTGATCACTGCGGTCCTCTTTCTTCGGATACTGCATACAAGTATGTCTTGGTTGCGGTTGATTCGTGCACTCGATTCCTGTGGGTATGGCCACAACGTAGTGCTGACGCTCGAAATGTCATCAGGGATTTGCGTGTCTTTATCGGGATGTTTGCCTGTGGTACCTTCCATTCTGACCAAGGTCCAGCGTTTGCCTCTAAGGCTTACAAGGATGCGATGAAGTCGTTGGGGGTACAGGTACAGTTTTCATCTCCATACAGGCCTGAGGGAAATTCAGTTGTGGAGCGAATGAACCGTGACTTAAAGCAATCCTTGACAGCTAGAGTCTTAGGTACTGGCAGGGACTGGCTATCTCACTTATATGGGGTCCAACGTGCGCTAAATAATCTCCCTAGAAGATCTCTGGGTGGGCGGACCCCTTACCAAATGCTCTTTGGCTTTCACATGTTTGTTCCTGACCTCGATGGTCTGGACATTGTGGCGGCTGCCTCTAAGTTTGACGTAGATAATCATTCTGCTATGTTACAGGATCTACAAAAGACACGTGATACTCTGGCAACTGAGCATTTACCATCTTCACCTGCTGATGCACAACCGATTCCTGTTACCGGTTGGCTTCCTAAAGTTGGAGATCTGGTGCGGGAGAAGATTGAAAACAATAAAGAATTTGGTCCCTCTTACCGTGCTCCAGTTTCCGTGCTTGGACTAAAGGGTACTCGTACAGTCATTCTACCACCATTGCCAGGTCGCAAAGATAACAGATACATTTCAGTGGACAATGTCAAGTTACACCGTGTGGCCGATTCTGAATAGTGTGACACCGGCAGTTTCGTGCAACGCAATATCCTTAGCACCGTTAACTTTGTCAACCTCCTGCCACAAGAATGTCTGCTCATATGATGGACACTGTAATTGATCTTCAGCCTTTGCGACAAGTCTCTTCTGCAATGGATAGTGTGTGCCCTTTTCCGGGAATTGATTCCGTGAGTGAGATGCCATCTAGCGCACGAGTACGGATGGACAATTCGACGCTTTCACCTTTGCTTGCGAATCCAGTGAGTGCCTGTGATGGGGAACCGGCACACCTTTCTTCTGCCTCGTCCTCCTCATCATTAAGTTTGTCTGGTGCACCTAAGTCTAAGTTGCGTATTTTTTACTCCTGGTTCAAAAAGCCATACTTCGTTCCCCCATGGACCTACATTTGGTTGGTGCTTATCCTGTTATTTCTCTTCATGTCAATTGGGTTTGTGACAGTGTTCTTTTTTCTTATAAATGGCCATTTTCTCCCTGAACGCTCTGCAGTAAAAATGGTCGATGGAACTTTGGCTCCTCACACATCATCCCATATCATGAAACGTGACAAGCCTTTTGTGAATATTTCAGCTTTTCCTGTTCATGATTGCATCGTTTGGGACAAAGTAGCTTACGAAATCCATTGCCCGACTGAGGTCCTTAGAGTTCCGTACGTATTTCGCGTCTCATTAGGAGATGTGGTGACACGGGACATACATTCGGATGATTGGGATGTGCAGGCAGTTCATGCATTGTTTTCAGATTTAAAATATTATGCTGCCTGTGATGCTGAAGATTTGTATTTAAATTCTGCCAATTATTGGTGATCTCTTTTGCTATCAACATTATGGGCATCATTTTTTTCACAAAACAAACACAATGAGACCGGTTTTTAATTTCACCCAATGGGAACATTGTCCAACTCCCTTAGAAGGGAGTTCTAAAACTCTTCGAAATAAATTCACCTATTTCTCAGATTATGATTTGACCAATCCTGAATCCTATTTTTTTCGGCTTCAGAAATCCCCTACATCTAAATACCTGTTATCACACACTAAACTAATTTACGCCAACTCGTTTAGAACACAGCTGGCCACACACGGTTATGACTATTGGAAACAGACTATAGATTTAAAATCAATCTGGGGCACAAAGCCATGGCAGGTTCAGGGCACTGAGGCATTACATCGTGCCTGCCTGATCCCGACTCAATTGCTGTTTTTAAATAGAACCATTTACCAAACATCCTGTTATGGCCTGGCTGTCAAAAACCTAAATACCCCCTCAATTCCATCATTTGCTGAATATAATAATTGGCGGTTACATAATAACTACACCATTGAGGCTTTGCAGGCTCTCCTTCAAAATGCCTCCTTTAATGTTTCTGAAATTGATCCATTAGGATGGTTGTTGTGGCAATCTAATGCTAATGCATGCCAGTTGCGTTTCTATAATGTTACACCTGGTTTTATTCTGACTAAGCCTGACCCTCGTTATCCACCTCATCATTCTGTGACTACATACTCGGTAGGTAAATTGAGCCAGCAGTGGCTAGAACACTCTACCCTTGCATCTGTCAAACAACACCTTTCGATCCTATCGAATGATATAGATTTGGCTGATTTTCTCCTAGGCCCACGTAATCCAAGGGCCAAGAGATTTCTTTATGCCTCTTATAATGAAATTTGGAAACTTTCACAGATGATAGCCGCCTTCCGTCTGCGTCAAATTGACCAGGCAAACTTGGAAAAAGTCCTTGATGTAGTGGACAACAGCATTAACACGCTTTCCTCACACATCTACACCTTAAACAATATTGTTTCTTCTGTAATAGATATTGTGCAAAGTGATGTTTCTGTGTTATATCATGGTCAGAATCAGTTAAGGTCGGTCATGCAATTTGCTTGGACTTTGCATACACTGAAAATGGGTAAAGTGCCTTGGGATTATTTGAATGCCACTGCTTTATTTTTACCTTTTAACCTGACTGATAAACAGAGGTTTATGTCCATGAAAGATGCTGTATAAACACTATTACATATTGAACAACTGGAGCCTTTGCCGTTCTCCGTAGCGGAAACGGACTCTGCTGTTTGGTTAATTCATGGCGTTATCACTTTGCCCTTTTTCAATTTAAATCATGTATGCAACACCTTCCTGTTGGCCGCTTTGAACCGCTTGCTTTTCTGCATGAATTATGGGTCCTGCCCTTTGCTTATCGGTGTTTGAGGGAGGATAAAGAAGTTTTCCTCACAGGGGAGGAGTGTGATTCGGTGGTGGGTCACTCTCTTGTGTGCAAAACACGTTAAGTTGCACGGCGAGTGTAACGTGTCAGCGCCCAATCTAGCTTGCTTTTTTAAAAGGGACCCCAGTACCATCCATCACGCCCGTCTTTACATTGCTGACTAACGGCAGCTATCTCATTCTAAACAATCAAGACTGCTGTGGTTTGCGGGCGGGTGTCCCATACTTGGTAACTGTTTCCCAGCGCGTAACTTGCTGTAGCAATGTCCTTTTCCCGCCCCCGCAAGGGAGTTTAGATTCTTCGCTTTGGCCTTCCATTCCGACTTTGAAAACAGAGTTCAACAAGTTGAGCAGGCTCAAAGCCCTTTTATTCCAACAGGAGGTGGCCCTCACTTCCGCCCGTGAAACACTCAGATTGCAGGTGGCTCGGACCTCAAGTGAGATACAGTCGCTTCTTAACACTAACCTCCCACTTCATTTTTGGGAACTAATTCACCAAATATTTAATGCATCTGATACGACAGGCCTTGCCCATTTTTTTAAATGTGTGGGATCTGGCCTGGTGTCTTCCTTTCAAACTATATTCGGGGTAATACCGGCTTTTATTCATTCTATATTTTCCAGCGTCTTCGGAGGGTTCCCCTTAATATTGGCGCTGGCAGCTGGAGTTCTGCTTCTCCTCCTTGTGCTTCGCAATGGCTGCTCACTTGGTGGCTCTGCACAGGCTGGACCAGCTTCATCTGTACCGTAATCGCATGTATGAGGCTTTTGGATGCTTGCCTTTAGCAACGCTTGGCGTGAGTTACGACTTGACATTCCGTTTTGCCTACTTTACTTGCGTGCAGCCAGTGCTTCATTGCAAAAGATGTCATTTCTCCTGGGCGATGGAACTTTGCTTATCGAACACGTGGTGTCCAATCCCTGATTTCAGCCGGTTGATGGGTCCCTTAGAGACGCATGACGAGGCTTGTTCTGTGGATGGTCAAATGACGCGTGCAGCTTTACTTGGAATTTTGGATCAATGGGATTTCTGTGCGGCTGCGCAGACCTTCCTACAACGTAGTTTCATTGAATATCACACAAGTTTGCCATTTCCACTTCTGGAAGCTCCTGCTTGTGCGGAACATGCTTGTTCCTTCGATTTATTAAATTGGATGTCATCGCTTTTTTCTACCAATGACAAAGATGACCTATTGGAGGGAATTGCATTCCTTGCACCCAAACCTTCATGGATTGACTACTTGGGTCGTGCCTACTCCACTGTCTGAAATACAGACTCTTTTTTCAAACTCAAAGTGCCTGTAGCTTTTTCTTCAAACTTTCCCTTTTTTTCCCCGATTTTTTTTTTTTTTTTTTTTTTTTTAAAGTCCTTCACCAATATTTTAAACAATGCCTGACTTTTTTAACTCTGTTTTCGTTATTCTGTCTATGTCCTACTGACTTACCAGGGGGAGGGTGTTATATGGGGTTATGTGGCCCTAAGACACATTGTCGACATGGCTAAGTTAGCAAGAGTTTTGCTTGCCCTATGCTGCTGCTTTTGCGCACGCCTCTGCTAAGAGTTTGTTTTCGCGACACTTTGCCTCTGCCCTGTACATGATAACAGATTGTTTTTCACGTTCTCAGCCTTCCCTTCAATTCTGTCTGAACATAATGTGCAAGGTCGGTCAACAATGTTTCTTGTTATTCTGTTCTGGTCAGTCCCTATTACCTAGACAAAACATGTTACCAACAGCTGCAATGTGGAAGAATCGTGCTTTGATATAACGTTGTTGCATGTTTTTGAAACACACTCGAAGAAAGCCGTTCCATGGAGCTGAGCTCTGCTGTTCTTATGATGTAAACCTTTGCGTTTAGGCTTTCAGGTAGGGGTCTGCTAATAATGCCTAGAGTTCTTCTGTTATATAAAATAACTTCCTACTGCCGTGGGGAGAGTGATTATTCCCAGTTATTTTGCCTTTTTCACAGTCTTTATAAAATGACGACTCCTTTTATATTCTATGGTATTGTAACAATGCTAACGATTCTTGCATTATGCATTTTGCTGCTAGTTGTGGTTCGCATACTGTTTTATGAATCACTATAGTCGAAATAAACATTTTGAACTTATTTAGTGACTGATTATTTTTATTGTGGACAAGCACGTAAGAGCGAAAGAGTGTCTTGTTCCCGTGACTCTGAGGTGAGTCGGGAGTGCTCGTGTTCTGGGTTGTCTAAACATTCGTAGCTTCTTGATATTTGTAGGAGACCGAATGAGACACTATTGCTAGTCGGTTGGGATTTTGGGTACTAAGGTGATAGGAGGTACACCCCAATTTACTGAGGTCCTGTTTTCTTGTGCATAGTTCTGTGTATGAGCAGAATCCCCGCAACAGTAGTACAATATAATAGAGCAGCAACAGAAAATGTTTTACAGAAAGATAAAGCGGGCTCTTAAACCTCGCAGGGGCCCCTGCAATTTCACACAGGCTTGTAAAGTTTTGCTCTTGAGTGCCAGAGGAGTCCTTGTTAGGTCGAGCCCGGGCAGCGCATGTGCTGCTGCGAGGCATGCAGTAGTGGAGTATGGTTTTGAAGCCCCGCCCACTCTCCGCCCATATTTTTAATTGGCTTGTGTCATTGTCCTTCGTAAACGCTGACTTCTGAGTCGTTATTAGGCTTTTTTCGTCCCTCTTGGTACCGCCTTGTCTGCATTTGTTCCCTCCCATAACCACTGGACCGTTTACTGGTGTTGTTACATGGTCTGCTTTATAAGTTGGTGAGCACTATTTTATTTAATACTCTTCCACTATTCCACCCACTACCGCGCACCACGCCGCCCGCTTTTATTTAAATTTTTACTAATGGCGGTCCGCTTTAACTATAGCGGCCGCGTTTTTTAATTTATTTATTTTAGCAGCGCAGTCCGCATTTAACGGCTGCACGCTTATTTATTTTGTTTACTAGCGCCCATGCAGCGCTTTTACATTCATAGTGGCCACGCACCTTTCTTTACACAAACTGGGTCTAAAGAAAGGTACGCGGCCGACATTAAAGTGAAAGTGCTGCTTGGACCAAAAAAAACCCATCTGTTTGTCAAGTTTGCCGCGGTTTCACTTAAATGTCGGACGCGCCCCTTTCCTTAGACGCTGCTTGTTTAAAGAAAGGGGCGCGGCCTTCATGAATGTGAAAGGGCTGCATGGGTGCTTGTTCAAAAACAAATATTTGCAATGCAATAGATCTCGCATTTGTGAGAGTTTAAGCTATTGCATTGCCAATAGCTTAAACTCTCGTTAATGCGAGACCTATTGCAATGCAAATGCTTGTGTCTGTCTTGCAGGCGGGCTGCAGTATAGTTGGGAACTCAGGCAAACTGAAACGCTTCAAGACATGCCAGTGCTTAGGAAGAGTATTAAGGCCGGGGCAGAGTAAGTCACTTGTCAGGCTGCTGTCTCCATGGTGCTTCATGGGTTGGAGAAGAGTCAGTCATGTGTCAGGCTGCTGTCTCCTCTGGGCTTCATGGGCTGGGAAAGAGTCAGCCACGTGTCAGGCTGATGTCTCCATGAGGCTTCATGGGCTGTGGTGAAGGAAGTCACACGACTGAGATCTCTATGGAGCTTAGTGGGCTGCAGCACTGTCAGTGTCTCTATAGGGCTTGATAGGCTGGGGCAGAGCCAGTCACATGCCTTGATGAGTGCTTTGTGGAGTTAAGAAGTATGCTGCTCGACGTTAAGTGCTACAATACCTCCTCAAGGGTAGTAAGCGCTATATAAATGTTGCACTACAATATAATACAATGGAGCTTTAATTATTTCACATTCTCAATTTCAAAATTGGATCATTTCAATATTATTTACAACACAGTCATTGTTGTTACTCATTTATCTTATGCAGCTAACAACCATTGACAAAGCCAATAATCCTGGCATTTTTTCGGTGTTATGTCAGGTGTTGTATTATATATCTGGATGCAATAACAGAAAGATAGTTAGGTGGCACACTATGGTAAGCACAGATTTATTAACTTACATGTTTAAGCCACACCCTTAATTACATTGGGTCACGCCCCTTGGACAGACACCCCCCCACCCAGTTTCTTCCTCTCACTTAAAGCCCTGGGGAAACGTAATGTGCGTTTGAATTATTTTTTCAGTCATATGCAAGCAACATACCTTCACCAAACTCTTATGTAGATTCTAATCAACACAAGCAATTTACTACTTGCGCTACACCTACTTGGACAGCGTAGGGACCCGATCCCACCCATGCATCCATCTATACATGCAGACAATGTAGAAAAATAACCACAAGTGTAGAAAAGCACCAGGGCATGAAATCATGCTTAATAAAAGACAAGGTCATGGCTCGTCTACTTACTCAGGTATGGAGACAAGGCGGGACAGAGCTTCAGGTTAGTGTCCTCCATAAAGGTCGACAAAGGCTTTGCTTCCTGTCCCTCTACTTTTATCACAGCGTTCTTTCGGATCCTCTCCCAGGAGCTCGCCCAAGATGTCTCTTGAGCATCCTGCTGTAAGTTCTTTGCCTTGGGAAAGATCAGCAGAGAATCAGAAAGGAAGTGGGAAGTGGCCCACCCCATCAGCACCACACACAGGGCGAAGAGCAATAGCAGTCGGAACCGGCACAAGAGTTGGACCACCCCCATTGCGTTCCCTGTTCCGGCAGTAGAGTGAACCGATCTCCAGGGCTGGCGTCAACAATGTCTCTCCAACATTGGAAAACAATCCAAGCCCTCACAGCGTCCTCTCAATCAATGTCCTCATTTGATGTTAGGATATCCAAGCCAAAGAGATGTCAAAGCAATCCAAGAACCTGAGAAACACAAACATATATCCATGTTACAAGCAGCATATCACCGTATCATCTAAGAAATTACTTTTGCACCCTTATTTGCTGTTGAAGGGCACAAAAGGAATGAAACACACACAATATATTACTTCCAACTACCACAAAGAATGAACAATGTTAGAAAAAAAGAGCTGCTTGCCGCTATAGTAAAGGCAAGAATAGATCTAAAGGTGAAATAAGTGAGCACTAATTATTTGACTTACCAAAGATGCTGACAGACCATAAAAGTATGAGAAATCAAGCAGCCAACATTTCTGGTAAGCATAGAAATGGGAATTTACATCTCCCATATTTGTTTCGGGAGGCACTGAACTAATCTGGAGTTGATCATTCACCTGGTCTCAGTGTTTGCACCTCCCTCATGGTAGTTTCATGCCCCACCCTTGTGGTAGATCCGTCCCAGAGCCAAGCCCCTCAGAGTGCCCCACAGCTATCTACACCCACCCATCCTTATCAAACTCAACATGGAGTCTATAGATAATATAGTGGCAAACCAGAACATTTCTTCTTACCAAATCTTAGACAGCACAGCTATACCTTTGGGCATGCCTTACACGGCGATAGATGCCCACAACATTTCTAAAGCTAAACTCCACCCAAACATGATATCTGGTGGTTTACTAAAACCATCCCAATTTGGCCACTGACGACGTAAGGGGAAAAATCAATCAGAACAGAATTAAATTCACATTTATAATTCAGGCCCAATCTTTTTTTCCCCTCACCAGCTCTATCCCTGAAGAACCACATTAAAAATTCAGGTGTCCCTAAACAACATCAAATTCAGACGTCATAAAATCCCTCATTCTCATTCATTAGACCCACGGGGTGCTATCAGAATTGGTCACCCGAAATTCTACTGAGCTTAAACTTTAATACAGAGTCAGTTCACTTGAATGAATATTACCCATTCGAGAACCAGAGGTGAGCGGGAGGGAAGCGGGAATAAGAGGAAGTAGAACTGTTATGTTTCGTGCAGAGGCCCTAATATAGACACGTTCATATATGCCGTATATGGTCATAATCGTATATGCCCTATTATGGTCATAATCGTATATCCCCTATTTTGGTCATAATCGTCTATGCACTATTATAGTCATGATCTCCTATGCCCTAATATAGGCATGATCTTTCACCTACATTAGTTCCCTACAGTACACAACAGACTCTGAGGGTTGAACGTGATCTAGTCTGTGGTTTGAACACTGCAGGGTTTTTCCCGAGCACAGGCCTACAATGTACTCCTAAATTATGCATGAGCATTCACCAGCTACATCTCCCGCATAATATGTATGACGTCTTCCTCATGTCTAACAAAGACCAATACAAACCATACTAAGGGACGAGACACTTTAGGGTATAAATACACCACATCTTGCCACGGTAAGATAGAGGGAACCGACACTTCCATGCTGACACACGGACCAGAGACGCTGAGGATCCTGCATGCAGTCGCTCCAGCTGACAGCGGTCTAACACAGCCCTTGCGGGGTGTCCAACTCGAGACCAGGACGGGGTCCCACACTCTCTCTCTCTTCAGGTAATGGAGTTCGACTAAATCCTAGAGGGATTCTTGGCTCTTAGGCTTTTAGACCTACACACATGCTAGGTATACTTGGGTACATCTAGTTAGGCATCATAGGAGTACGCGCACTTTTATAATGCATTTCATATATTCATGTATGTAACCATCATTATTGCAATATGGTAGAACTGTACTATCCTTTCACTTTCATCGTACTGCTGATAATATATCTCTGCTATTGTCTGCTGGTTGTTGCAGCACATATATTCTACACCAGAATAACAACTGTTCAATAAATACTTATTGAAATGCCCAGACTGTTTATTCTGTGTAACTCTCTGAGACAAACCGAACAAGTAAGCACGAGTGACTGAGCGAAAAGTAGTACATTGTTTCCACGATTCTGAGGGATCAGGGTTGTCATGATCTAAGGTTGCCAGATACTAATCTCTCCCCGATAAGAGGAGATTCTAGTGGCACTGTGAGCTAGCAAATGCAAATCTGGCTAACATACGCGGTGGGGGTGCACAGAGTCAACCTAACACCAAGCCCACAGTTTATGTTATCCAAACGCATAGGTCCTGCATGGGTACTATAGGAACTACACGACAAGGCGCCCAACGTGGGGCGGGTACTTATTTAACAGTAGAATCTGAGTAGTTCAGTCGTGCTATTCTCAGAGAACCTACTCACAAAACCCCAGAGACGTCTGGAGCGGGTGGGCACAAAATCCGCCGCAGCTGAGTAGTACGAAAATACTATTTATTGGCTGTTGGTTATTCAAGCTTGAAAGGACATAGTGTTCCTAAAATTGTGCCTAAAACCTTATCATAGTTTCTTTGAAACATTAGTCTGTGTTCTATACACGATGACTACTGCGGTCTTAGATCCACTACGAATGCCACTGCCCCCGTCAGACGAGGAAGAAGATCCTGAGGATGCAATACAGATTGCACCAAAATTCAGAAGGACAGTCACCATAAGACTATTAGAAAATGGTTTACAAGCTAAGGGTGGCATGGTAGTTTTCGTGATTGAGGCACACGAATCAAACAAAACAGAGGTATTCTATTCATGGGTTACACTCCCAGCAGCAAATGCAATAACAAAGACATTTCACTACTATATAGAAGGAGATGCACCACAGGAATATTGTCCATTTGAGGACATAGATATTCCACTCACATACCAGGAACATTATTACTGGTTTAATAGCGCCCTACCCCACGTACGAGAAAGAGCAAGGTTAGGCCCACTCGGAGGAGAAGGAGCCACATGGCCAATATTAGCGGCATACACACCACATCCTGACATTGGCGCAATGCCACCAGGAGACTTACTCGTACAACACAACGATTTAATTAAAATCTACAGAAACCTGACACAATTTGCCATGAGGACTTTAACAATCCAACCTGCATCAGGTGCAGCAAATAGTACTCCAGCTCAGGGTATAGGAAATAAAATTACTCCTCAAACATTACACGCGGTAATGGGCAAAATGCCCGCAAAACGCGAACAAATACCATTCTGGATAGCTCAGAAAATAACTCAGCTTGAGGCAGTATTCACGAATACTACCACCTGTGATAAACACAGAATACTAACAATCTGCTTGCCCATGGGGATCACACCGCAAATAGAGGACTGCACCTCTTGGGGTACAGTCTTTGCTGCCATATATACCAGAACGCATGGTATCCCGTCAGCAGTAGTACCTGACGTATTGAGACAGATAAAAAATGAGCACGGAGCAGAGCCTGCCCTTAACTTAGGGATGAAGTTACTAGGTAACTACGAACAGGTATCAGCCATAATACTAGCTAACATTAAGGGGGAAGCAGCTTCAGTGGCGATCCGCCAACGCCTAAGGGAGTTCAGTACAGTAGATCAACCACACGAACTACCCAAAATAATTGAAACTGCATATGCAGAATTAGGCAGGGACTGTTTAGGTGGGAAAGCATTAAAACCACAACTGGTGGGCAGTCCTGAAAAGGATACTACAAAGCAGACACCTACTTCTTCTAAAAAGAAGTGGGAAAATAAAAAGCAACAAAAGTCTAAAGACACAGATCTCAATCCAGAGGTAGGTCTCCTCAACAGGAGCCCTCTGAAAGGAGGTACAACCTCCGGAATAGGGATAATATTAAAAAACCTGACAGGTATCAGGATACTGATACACGTTCCTCTCGTTCCTTTCAGGGTTCATCAAAAAACTCCGAGAGGGAAGGACGGTCAGAACACAGACAAGAGGAGCGTACAAAGTCCAGAGACACACAACGCGCTGCGGACTACGCACCTAAAAAAGAAGATAAACAAAAACCTCAGTTCAAAAAGAAGAAGGTAGCAGGTCTTAAGATCAGACATGCCCAGAATTCTGAGGACACAGCTTCTAAACGGGGAATGGGCTCGGACGATGCTAGACAGCGCGGCAGAAGTAACAATAGCTCGCCAGAACCAGAAGGAATTTCTGGTGACAGCGGAGTTGAGTGAGTATATCACGGTGGAAACACCTGATACTCGGGTAAGTGTCCCACATAAGTTACATGAGATAACACTCCGGATGGAGGGGGACAAGCCCAGGAAAATTAAAGGTCTATTTTGGAAAAATCTGTCATCTGGATATGACATCCTGTTAGCAGAGCAAGACTGGCCGCCAGCATTCGTCATGGAGTACCCCAAGGGAGAAACGGTAATTTTTCCAGCATTTTCCGACCTCTTTCCCATACATTTAAAACATGCATATGCGCAGGAGTGGGCGGTTGCCCTAGCTCCAGCATTGTACAAAAATCATGCTGGTTGGGATGAGGATTCAACCCACCACGTGATCCCGTTAAAAGTTTCACCAAATGCTCAAAGGCAATATCCTATAAAACAGGAAGCCAAAAAACAAGTCTGGGAGATCCTAGATCAACTAGAATACCAGGGTGTGATAGAAAATTGCACCTCACCAATGAACAATCCTTTGTTCCCCGTATCAAAACCTGACAACACATATCGTTTAGTTTTACATTACAGACATTGTGCGAAAAAAATACAAAACTACACTTGATATCTCAAATGGATTTTTCTGCCAAAATATAGCGCCTGAAAGCAGGTATTTGACCGCATTCTCAGCGCTATGGTCACAACGGCAATTTTGTCGACTCCCCCAAGGGTATAAGAATAGCCCAGGGTTGTTTTCAGCAAGGGTAACACACGTCAGGGACCCCAGCGGCCATGATCACGACGGTTTTCCAGCTGCTCTCGAATGGGAGTTACTCGATGCAAAATGATCAAGGTTGCTGTGGGATGCTTCCGGGCGTCGCCTATCTGGTCACTGTTAACTCCAGGGTTACTTGCTGTATGCAAGTATTGTTCCCGCCACTGAACACAGTCAGGGAGGCGCCGTTATGGCCTTCGTTGAATGTTTCCTTCATACAATTTGATACTTTGAGCCGACTGAAAGCCATGCTTTTACAGCAACCCGTGCCCTTAACCTCCGCTCGAGAAACCTTTGAACTTCAAGTTGCAAGGACCTCGACTGAGATACAGGCGCTTATACGTACGAACTGACCCTTTCATTTCGCAGAAATGGTGGGTCGTATCTTTAACATGTCTGATACGAGTGGTATTGTACACCTATTTAAGACCATAGGGTCAGGACTATTAAGCACCTTTCAGACAGCCCTCGGAGTAATCCCAAAATTTATACACTCCATATTGGGAAGCGTCTTTGGAGGTCTCCCGCTTATCCTGTTCCTAATTGCATGAGTCCTCATTGTAATCTTACTGCTACGCAATGGACGGCCCAATTTCCGAAGAAATGGCGAACATACTCATGGAGCGGAAATACCGCGAACGCATGGTGCAGCTTCTGGGTATACCTTGCCTGAGAGAACTGAACGCCTCTTGGTTTCTATCGTTTAGACCAGTCTGGGTGGACTGCATCTTACCTGTTCTTCGATGCCTGTTTTGCGGAGAAGAATGCGCGTTGGATCTCTGTCTAACGTTTCCATCAGATACGTCTCCGGACATGGATGCTATGCTGGACCCCCTAAAGGCCCATGCTCTGCGTTGTCCCCAGCGTCTTCCAATTCTGATGAACGCATTCCTTGAGAATCCACAGGTGCCGTTTGCTCCTGCTGGGTTAGGTGGCTCCTTCACAGGCACTCAGGTAACAACTGCCGCACAAGCTGCCGCAGCACCGACTGTTGGCAGTGCTGAATTCCATCTATGTGCGATTGACGTTTTCTGCGAGGCGTTGGATTTGTCGTCTGCAGTAGCTAACACCGATAATGCTGTATCTCCAAGCCAGGACACTTAATCTTGAATTGGCTCATCGCGTCCTGGGAAAGAATTCGGCTTCTCCACTTCGTTTATTTATGTAACGAACTAAATTTGGAACATTTCCTAAATTGACACTTTCACTTGAGAAAGAATGGCCTTCTTCTGCTTGTAGTAATGCAACTTTTATAAGTGAGACAGAATTGACTTTTTCAAGTGGCAACTAAAGAATAGCTGATTTGTAACATTTTTAAACATTTTTTAAATGTCTTTTTAAAACCATGTTTTTAGCTGTTAAGAATTAATTTTTAAATTGTCCAGATTTTAAGTATGGTCATTGTCATCCAATTCGAAAGTGGAGTGGGTGTTATGTTTCGTATAGAGGCCCTAATATAGACACGTTCATATATGCCGTATATGGTCATAATCGTATATGCCCTATTATGGTCATAATCGTATACGCCCTATTTTGGTCATAATCGTCTATGCCCTATTATAGTCATGATGTCCTATGCCCAAATATAGGCATGATCTTTCACCTACATTAGTTCCCTACAGTACACAACAAACTCTGAGGGTTGAACGTTATCTAGTCTGTGGTTTGAACACTGCAGGGTTTTTCCCGAACACAGGCCTACAATGTACTCATAAATTATGCATGAGCATTCACCAGCTACATCTCCCGCATAATATGTATGTACAAAGTTCACCCCTGACGTCTTCCTCATGTCTAACAAAGACCAATACAAACCATACTAAGGGACGAGACACTTTAGGGTATAAATACACCACATCTTGCCACGGTAAGATAGAGGGAACCGAGACTTCCATGCTGACACACTGACCAGAGACGCTGAGGCTCCTGCATGCAGTCGCTCTAGCTGACAGCGGTCTAACACAGCCCTTGCGGGGTGTCCAACTCGAGACCAGGACGGGGTCCCACACTCTCTCTCTTCAGGTAATGGGGTTAGACTAAATCCTAGAGGGATTCTTGGCTCTTAGGCTTTTAGACCTACAAACATGCTAGGTACACTTAGGTACATCTAGTTAGGCATCGTAGGAGTACGCGCACTTTTATAATGCATTTCATATATTCATGTATGTAACCATCATTATTGCACTATGGTAGAACTGTACTATCCTTTCACTTTCATCGTACTGCTGATAATATATCTCTGCTATTGTCTGCTGGATGTTGCAGCACATATATTCTACACCAGAATAACAACTGTTCAATAAATACTTATTGAAACGCCCAGACTGTTTATTCTGTGTAACTTTCTGAGACAAACCGAACAAGTAAGCTCGAGTGACTGAGCGAAAAGTAGTACATTGTTTCCACGATTCTGAGGGATCAGGGCTCCGACAGACCCAAGACCTACTGGCCTTCAGAAGACTCCTCAAGACCTGGCTCTTCGATCAGTAGCAGCACCACCCCCCTCTTCCCCCAGCGCCTTGAGACCCTCGCGGGTATGTAGTGCGCTTTATAAGTGACATGATTGATTGATTGATTGATCTAAGGTTGCCAGAAACTAATCTCTCCCCGATAAGAGGAGATTCTAGTGGCACTGTGAGCTAGCTAATGCAAATCTGGCTAACATACGCGGTGGGGGTGAACAGAGTCAGTCTAACACCAAGCCAACAGTTTGTTATCCAAACGCGCAAGTCCTGCATGGGTACTATGGGAACTACACGACATGTGCTGGGAAGGAGCGGACAGCTAGCACGGTCAATGGTCTGAGAGGGAGGAGAAAGGCTAGATAACCCCGCTACCTTCGTCTTAGAGAATTTACACTCCTGCCTTGAAGATTCCCTCTTAGCGCAATTGCAATCATCTGGCTCCGATCTGGATCCAACTGGCACTTAGAACAATTTCACATTGTTAAATATTCAACAGCAGTTCCACAGTTTCAGAATGTGAATAATCGAGAGTTGTCTGCTTGTTGCACTGTCACCCAACGGTGATCCTCTCTTTCAAAGTCCACCTCGAAATGTCATTCGTTACCATTCTACACACATTTTTGGCCAGCTTGCACTAATTTATGTTTTTGCACCATGTCACCAAGGTCAGAGCTATAGGGCAAGCCACAGATCTGCAATATCTAGACATCCTGCCATTAATCCCAAGTCATAAATATTCTCATTATACTGTGATGTGTTTTTTTACTCCGTATTCTCAGCAACATTAAATTTGCCTGTTCTATATGCACACTTTCAATTATCTTAGAAAGTCACCTAACCACTCCCCAAACCCCTCAATTTATGGTAGATCCAGATAGCAAGGAAGAAACCCTCCATTTGACCACAACCTCCAAGGATGAGGTTGGTGCTCACGCACCAATCTTCATCAGCAGTGGCTTTGAATAGAAAGTTCTATGCAGCTGTATTAGTTGAAATCCTGCTTTGACAGCTACCTGCTGTGGGTACTGCAAAACTTCCTCCTTCTCTGCGTCATCTAGATCTCTCAGGTGGGCACACACCTCGGTCTCAATCTGGTCAGAGTAACCAGGACTCTAAATATAAAGAAAACCAATTTCTTTCTCACGGCTTCCCTAAGACTCCGTGCTGCAGCTTTGCCCAAGACAACTAAGTACCTGTCAATTAGTAGAGAAGAGTTGGGTCTCAGTGGCCATCCTACACTTCAGAGGACCCTCCTCAGTGGACACAGAGCTGGGGGTGGAGTTCCACAGCTTGGCGCACATCACTAAACCCTTCGATTTTGATCTTATAGGACCGCACTAAACTATTTTTCAATCTAAGGATCTGTGTGAGCAGGTTTGGTACAGAGGGTCTGAATTTTGAATTGTATAGATATATAGATGCACATATATATTTTTATGTCATGGCAGAGAAAATAAATCTGCCTGAGTAGTACATTTTACGTAGAGCAACTATACCAATAAAGACATTCACGCATTTATTACAACAGTGTAAAGGTCAGAATCAATGTTATCACTGTTATCACCACAGTACAGACACACTGCTATAAAAAAAACTATTTCCAATACAATTTTGCCTCACTGCACAAATGTAACCCTTTAAGTCCTTGTTTTCATTAATTATCATGTTTGAAAACAAATGTATAAGAAAAACAAACGGTGGCGTGTACCAAAGACCCAGATGTGGACAGGGCAGCATGCTCCTTCTTACCATCGGTGAGGGAGGGGATGACATCAAGGCCCCCTCTAGCCTTCACCTCTCATGTGTCTTGGCCCCTCCCCACACACAACAATGGTGATAAATTGCATATTGCAATCTGCACACCTGCATATATACTATATAGAAGCGCATATAGACACGCATTGACTAGCAGAGTCTGTGGCGGGGGCCACGGACTTCAAAACCCAAGTCACCCCGCTGTTGCAGGACTGGAGGCGGGGTCAGGAGTGTTGCACACCACGCCACAATCTCCCACAGTGTAGGAAGCGCATAGACTGGGAGAGTCTGGGGGGGGGGGGTGGGGAGCAAGCACTTCGAGGTCCATGTCACCCGTTTCTGGTCTGGTGGCGGGGTCACGAGCACTACCTATTGCACCACAATCTCCAGCAGCGTGGTGAAGACCGAGCGAAGAAGAGCACATTTTGGCCTGGAAAAGACTGAGCTGGGCCACCGCTCTTGGCCCGTGGTTCTGCTGGGTAGGGGGAGGGTTCTTCAGGAGTGGCCTTACTTCTGCGTGTTTCCAGTCCAAAGTGGCACACTGGTTTGAGCGTGATTGTTAGTAGGTAACGCTGGCACTGACATTTGGCAGCAGTGGCAGGAGCTGTGGGTGGTGCCAGCTGCAGTGGACTCCTGTGAAATGCCTAGGGCACTCGCATAGATTTTTTTTTCTTTTTACTAATGAAGCACTGTTTAAAAGCATTTATAATTCATATAATCTTTGTACCAGAAGTCAAATAACTTCAAAAAAACATGGCATAAATTCATGTTTTTGCACTTCGTTCTTCCAGCATATGATGAAGGAAGTTTCACATAATAGACAATGAAAACATTCACTTGTGCCAACACTACAGCCTTAGACCTTGAAATGTTACATCTTTTTAGCCACGGAAAGAAACAGAGACTAGCACCGACCAGCAGTGGAAAACTAATTCCCAATATTTTTCAGTTTTACAGAGAAAGAAAATCGTGCACATTTGTTGTGCAAGTTTTCAATTTCTACATTTAGTTAGCAACACAAAAACAATGTCAAATTGTCCCAAAAGTCACAATGTTCACACAAATGTTGGAAAGCATATAAACTTCACACCTTTGTAATGAATAACAGAAAAAAATCTACAAATTGACACACACAAAGTTAAAGGATATTAGAACATTGGAATGTTGGGAGCTCCATTGAAGACAATTGTGTGCTCGGGGCTTCTAATGGCCGGTAGAAGCCCGGAGCTCCAACATTCCAATGCTTGCGACCCTTGACCTTGCCAGGTAGGTCGCTCCCCCACCACACAGCTCCGCCTGTGTTGGTACTGCCCGCTGCTGCTGCTGGTAAGCTCGCCCCTCTGCTTGTTGCCTCTGTGCCCCGTTTTTGCCTTTTGTACCCCTCGCTGCCCCTGTTTTCTTCTGTGCCCCGTTTTGCCTTTTGTACCCCTCGCTGCCCGTTTTCCTCTGTGCCCCGTTTTGCCTTTTGTACCCCTTGCTGCCCCTGTTTTCTTCTGTGCCCCGTTTTGCCTTTTGTACCCCTCGCTGCCCCTGTTTTCCTCTGTGCCCCGTTTTGCCTTTTGTACCCCTCGCTGCCCCTGTTTTCTTCTGTGCCCCGTTTTGCCTTTTGTACCCTTCGCTGCCCCTGTTTTCTTCTGTGCCCCGTTTTGCCTTTTGTACCCCTCGCTGCCCCAGTTTTCTTCTGTGCCCCGTTTTGCCTTTTGTACCCCTCGCTGCCCGTTTTCCTCTGTGCCCCGTTTTGCCTTTTGTACCCCTCGCTGCCCCTGTTTTCTTCTGTGCCCCGTTTTGCCTTTTGTACCCCTCGCTGCCCCTGTTTTCCTCTGTGCCCCGTTTTGCCTTTTGTACCCCTCGCTGCCCCTGTTTTCTTCTGTGCCCCGTTTTGCCTTTTGTACCCCTCGCTGCCCCTGTTTTCTGTGTCCATTTTTGCCTCTGTACCCCTCGTTGCCTCTCTCCGATCCCGCTCCAGCCGCTGCGTCCCCTGCGGCCCCGCCCCTTGACTGCCCATTCGCTGCCCCTGCCTCCCGCCTCCCAGCTGCTCCTCCCTCCCACCTCCCCATATATGGCGGCCGCTGCGCAGTGAGGAGAGCGACCCTTGACCTTGCCAGGTAGGTCGCTCCCCACCACACAGCTCTGCCTGTGTTGGTACTGCCCGCTGCTGCTGCTAGTAAGCTCGCCCCTCTGCTTGTTGCCTCTGTGCCCCGTTTTTGCCTTTTGTACCCCTCGCTGCCCCTGTTTTCCTGTGCCCCGTTTTGCCTTTTGTACCCCTCGCTGCCCCCGTTTTCCTCTGTGCCCCGTTTTGCCTTTTGTACCCCTCGCTGCCCCTGTTTTCTTCTGTGCCCCGTTTTGCCTTTTGTACCCCTCGCTGCCCCGTTTTCCTCTGTGCCCCGTTTTGCCTTTTGTACCCCTCGCTGCCCCTGTTTTCTTCTGTGCCCCGTTTTGCCTTTTGTACCCCTCGCTGCCCCTGTTTTCCTCTGTGCCCCGTTTTGCCTTTTGTACCCCTCGCTGCCCCTGTTTTCTTCTGTGCCCCGTTTTGCCTTTTGTACCCCTCGCTGCCCCTGTTTTCCTCTGTGCCCCGTTTTGCCTTTTGTACCCCTCGCTGCCCCTGTTTTCTTCTGTGCCCCGTTTTGCCTTTTGTACCCCTCGCTGCCCCTGTTTTCCTCTGTGCCCCGTTTTGCCTTTTGTACCCCTCGCTGCCCCTGTTTTCCTCTGTGCCCCGTTTTGCCTTTTGTACCCCTCGCTGCCCCTGTTTTCTTCTGTGCCCCGTTTTGCCTTTTGTACCCCTCGCTGCCCCTGTTTTCTTCTGTGCCCCGTTTTGCCTTTTGTACCCCTCGCTGCCCCAGTTTTCTTCTGTGCCCCGTTTTGCCTTTTGTACCCCTCGCTGCCCGTTTTCCTCTGTGCCCCGTTTTGCCTTTTGTACCCCTCGCTGCCCCTGTTTTGTTCTGTGCCCCGTTTTGCCTTTTGTACCCCTCGCTGCCCCTGTTTTCCTCTGTGCCCCGTTTTGCCTTTTGTACCCCTCGCTGCCCCCGTTTTCTTCTGTGCCCCGTTTTGCCTTTTGTACCCCTCGCTGCCCCTGTTTTCTGTGTCCATTTTTGCCTCTGTACCCCTCGTTGCCTCTCTCCGATCCCGCTCCAGCCGCTGCGTCCCCTGCGTCCCCGCCCCCTTGACTGCCCATTCGCTGCCCCTGCCTCCCGCCTCCCAGCTGCACCTCCCTCCCACCTCCCCATATATGGCGGCCGCTGCGCAGTGAGCAGAGCGACCCTTGACCTTGCCAGGTAGGTCGCTCCCCCACCACACAGCTCCGCCTGTGTTGGTACTGCCCGCTGCTGCTGCTAGTAAGCTCGCCCCTCTGCTTGTTGCCTCTGTGCCCCGTTTTTGCCTTTTGTACCCCTCGCTGCCCCTGTTTTCCTGTGCCCCGTTTTGCCTTTTGTACCCCTCGCTGCCCCCGTTTTCCTCTGTGCCCCGTTTTGCCTTTTGTACCCCTCGCTGCCCCTGTTTTCTTCTGTGCCCGTTTTGCCTTTTGTACCCCTCGCTGCCCCCTGTTTTCCTCTGTGCCCCGTTTTGCCTTTTGTACCCCTCGCTGCCCCTGTTTTCTTCTGTGCCCCGTTTTGCCTTTTGTACCCCTCGCTGCCCCTGTTTTCCTCTGTGCCCCGTTTTGCCTTTTGTACCCCTCGCTGCCCCTGTTTTCTTCTGTGCCCCGTTTTGCCTTTTGTACCCGTCGCTGCCCCTGTTTTCCTCTGTGCCCCGTTTTGCCTTTTGTACCCCTCGCTGCCCCTGTTTTCTTCTGTGCCCCGTTTTGCCTTTTGTACCCCTCGCTGCCCGTTTTCCTGTGCCCCGTTTTGCCTTTTGTACCCCTCGCTGCCCCTGTTTTCTTCTGTGCCCCGTTTTGCCTTTTGTACCCCTCGCTGCCCCTGTTTTCCTCTGTGCCCCGTTTTGCCTTTTGTACCCCTTGCTGCCCCTGTTTTCTTCTGTGCCCCGTTTTGCCTTTTGTACCCCTCTCTGCCCCTGTTTTCCTCTGTGGCCCGTTTTGCCTTTTGTACCCCTCGCTGCCCCTGTTTTCTTCTGTGCCCCGTTTTGCCTTTTGTACCCCTCGCTGCCCCTGTTTTCTTCTGTGCCCCGTTTTGCCTTTTGTACCCCTCGCTGCCCCAGTTTTCTTCTGTGCCCCATTTTGCCTTTTGTACCCCTCGCTGCCCGTTTTCCTCTGTGCCCCGTTTTGCCTTTTGTACCCCTCGCTGCCCCTGTTTTCTTCTGTGCCCCGTTTTGCCTTTTGTACCCCTCGCTGCCCCTGTTTTCCTCTGTGCCCCGTTTTGCCTTTTGTACCCCTCGCTGCCCCTATTTTCTTCTGTGCCCCATTTTGCCTTTTGTACCCCTCGCTGCCCCTGTTTTCTGTGTCCATTTTTGCCTCTGTACCCCTCGTTGCCTCTCTCCGATCCCGCTCCAGCCGCTGCGTCCCCTGCGGCCCCGCCCCCTGGACTGCCCATTCGCTGCCCCTGCCTCCCGCCTCCCAGCTGCTCCTCCCTCCCACCTCCCCATATATGGCGGCCGCTGCGCAGTGAGGAGAGCGACCCTTGACCTTGCCAGGTAGGTCGCTCCCCCACCACACAGCTCCGCCTGTGTTGGTACTGCCCGCTGCTGCTGCTAGTAAGCTCGCCCCTCTGCTTGTTGCCTCTGTGCCCCGTTTTTGCCTTTTGTACCCCTCGCTGCCCCTGTTTTCCTGTGCCCCGTTTTGCCTTTTGTACCCCTCGCTGCCCCCGTTTTCCTCTGTGCCCCGTTTTGCCTTTTGTACCCCTCGCTGCCCCTGTTTTCTTTTGTACCCCTCGCTGCCCCGTTTTCCTCTGTGCCCCGTTTTGCCTTTTGTACCCCTCGCTGCCCCTGTGTTCTTCTGTGCCCCGTTTTGCCTTTTGTACCCCTCGCTGCCCGTTTTCCTCTGTGCCCCGTTTTGCCTTTTGTACCCCTCGCTGCCCCTGTTTTCTTCTGTGCCCCGTCTTGCCTTTTGTACCCCTCGCTGCCCGTTTTCCTGTGCCCCGTTTTGCCTTTTGTACCCCTCGCTGCCCCTGTTTTCTTCTGTGCCCCGTTTTGCCTTTTGTACCCCTCGCTGCCCCTGTGCCCCGTTTTGCCTTTTGTACCCCTCGCTGCCCCTGTTTTCTTCTGTGCCCCGTTTTGCCTTTTGTACCCCTCGCTGCCCCTGTTTTCTGTGTCCATTTTTGCCTCTGTACCCCTCGTTGCCTCTCTCCGATCCCGCTCCAGCCGCTGCGTCCCCGCCCCCTTGACTGCCCATTCGCTGCCCCTGCCTCCCGCCTCCCAGCTGCTCCTCCCTCCCACCTCCCCATATATGGCGGCCGCTGCGCAGTGAGGAGAGCGACCCTTGACCTTGCCAGGTAGGTCGCTCCCCCACCACACAGCTCCGCCTGTGTTGGTACTGCCCGCTGCTGCTGGTAAGCTCGCCCCTCTGCTTGTTGCCTCTGTGCCCCGTTTTTGCCTTTTGTACCCCTCGCTGCCCCTGTTTTCCTCTGTGCCCCGTTTTGCCTTTTGTACCCCTCGCTGCCCCCGTTTTCCTCTGTGCCCCGTTTTGCCTTTTGTAACCCTCGCTGCCCCCGTTTTCTTCTGTGCCCCGTTTTGCCTTTTGTACCCCTCGCTGCCCCCGTTTTCTGTGTCCATTTTTGCCTCTGTACCCCTCGTTGCCTCTCTCCGATCCCGCTCCAGCCGCTGCGTCCCCTGCGGCCCGCGCCCCTTGACTGCCCATTCGCTGCCCCTGCCTCCCGCCTCCCAGCTGCTCCTCCCTCCCACCTCCCCATATATGGCGGCCGCTGCGCAGTGAGGAGAGCGACCCTTGACCTTGCCAGGTAGGTCGCTCCCCCACCACACAGCTCCGCCTGTGTTGGTACTGCCCGCTGCTGCTGCTGGTAAGCTCGCCCCTCTGCTTGTTGCCTCTGTGCCCCGTTTTTGCCTTTTGTATCCCTTGCTGCCCCTGTTTTCCTCTGTGCCCCGTTTTGCCTTTTGTACCCCTCGCTGCCCCTGTTTTCCTCTGTGCCCCGTTTTGCCTTTTGTACCCCTCGCTGCCCCCGTTTTCTTCTGTGCCCCGTTTTGCCTTTTGTACCCCTCGCTGCCCCTGTTTTCCTCTGTGCCCCGTTTTGCCTTTTGTACCCCTCGCTGCCCCGGTTTTCTTCTGTGCCCCGTTTTGCCTTTTGTACCCCTCGCTGCCCCGGTTTTCCTCTGTGCCCCGTTTTGCCTTTTGTACCCTTCGCTGCCCCTGTTTTCTTCTGTGCCCCGTTTTGCCTTTTGTACCCCTCGCTGCCCGTTTTCTGTGTCCATTTTTGCCTCTGTACCCCTCGTTGCCTCTCTCCGATCCCGCTCCAGCAGCTGCGTCCCCTGCGGCCCCGCCCCCTTGACTGCCCATTCGCTGCCCCTGCCACCCGCCTCCCAGCTGCTCCTCCCTCCCACCTCCCCATATATGGCGGCCGCTGCGCGGCCGCGCCTAAGGCAAGCCCGTATGCGCCCGTCCGCGCCTGGACCGCGCCCAGCGCCAGAACCCCCGGGCCGTGCGCCCCCCGTACCAGCCTCGAGGACCGACGCCGATACGATGCCACCACACTCCACGCTCTCAACCCCGGACGGACGCACAACTGCTTCAAGGCCGCCCCGAAACGCACCCATGGTCCCTTCACCTGCCGGAACTGCAGCTACACCAGCCTCAGAGCCACCGAGGCGCCCGCCAAGAAGGACCTCAACCACCTCCGATGTATCCTACTGAACACCCGCTCCGCACGCAAACACGCCGTCGAGCTCTGGGACCTGCTCGACACCATCACCAGACGTCGCCTTCCTGACAGAGACCTGGATGAACGACTCCTCCGCCCCCGACATCGCCATAGCCATCCCAGACGGCTATAAGATCACCCGCAGAGACCGCGTCAACGCAGTAGGAGGAGGAATCGCCATCGTTCACAAGAACACCATCAGGGTCTCGACCAGCACCGACGACACTCTCAGCACCGCCCGAACACATGCACTTCCAGATCCACACGGACCCCAACACCACCCTTAGAGGCACCCTTGTCTACAGACCCCTGGGCCCCGACCCCAGTTCAGCGACTCCATCGCCGACTTCATAAGCACGCACGCCCTGACCTCTACCGACTACATCCTCCTCGGAGACCTGAACTTTCACCTGGAGAACAACAACGACAGCAACTCCACCACCCTGATCGACAACCTTGCCAACCTATGTCTGAGCCAGCTCGTCATAACACCGACCCATTCCGCCGGCCACACGCTTGACCCCATCTTCATCCTCAAGCTCCCACGTCTCCTTCAGCCACACCACGGAACTCCTCTGGACCGACCACCGCTGCATCCATTTCACCTTCCAGAAACCCACCACACACCATCGCACCCAACAGATCCCACGCCGCTGCTGGAGCGAAGTCACCGAAGACCAACTACGGGCAACCCTCGCTCTCAGCCCTCCCTCCGATCCATCCAACACCGACGACGCTGCCTGCAACCTCAGACGATGGATGGACGACTGTGCCAACACCCTCGCCCCGCTGAAAAAACTCACCTACAGTGACACCGCCAAAAGAGCCAGCTGGTTCACCTCGGAACTCCTAGCTTCCAAGCGTACCTGCCGGAAACTAGAGAAGAAATGGCACAGTGATAAGACACCGGACAGCCACGCAGCCCACAAAGACGCCATCCGTAACCACCACCACCTCATCAAGTCCGCCAAGAGAATCTCCTTCAAAGACCGCCTCGACAACAACGCACACAACAGCAAGGAGCTTTTCGTCATCGTGAAGGAACTCTCCAACCCCAGCTCCAACACCAACGACATCCCGCCGTCGCAACCCCTGTGCGATTCCCTCGCCACCTTCTTCTACCGCAAGATCGCCGACATCCACGACAGCTTCAACACCCAGACAGCCCCAGCTAAGATCGATACACCAGACCCACCGCACACCATCGACCACGACCCCCTGCCAGCCTGGGCCAGCGTGAACATCGAGGACACCATCAAGACCATGAGCACAATACACTCCGGCTCCCCGTCAGACCCTTTCCCGCACCACATCTTCAACAAAGCCAGCAGCTCCATCGCACCCCACCTGTGCAACATCATCAATCTCTCCTTCGAGACGCGACCTTCCCAGAGAGCTGGAAACACGCAGAGATCAACGCCCTACTCAAAAAACCCAAGGCGGACCCGAGAGACCTCAAGAACTTCCGGCCCATCTCCCTGCTTCCGTTCCCAGCCAAGGTCATCGAGAAGATCGTCAACAAACAGCTAACCCGATACCTCGAAGAAAACAGCATCCTGGACCCATCCCAATCGGGGTTCCGCAGCAACCACAGCACTGAGACTGCCCTCATCGCTGCCACCGACGACATCAGGATCCTGCTGGACAACGGTGAGACCGCAGCCCTCATCCTGCTGGACCTCTCCGCCGCCTTCGACACTGTCTGCCACCGCACTTTACGCGCACGCCTCCACGCCTCCGATCCGAGACAAGGCCCTGGAATGGGCCACCTCCTTCCTCGCCGGCAGAACCCAGAGAGTCCGCCTCCCACCATTCCGATCCGAAGCCTCCGAGATCATCTGCGGCGTACCCCAGGGATCGTCCCTCAGCCCAACACTGTTCAACATCTACATGACCCCGCTCGCACGCATCGCCAGACAGCACGACCTCAACATAATCTCCTACGCCCGACGACACTCAACTGATCCTCTCCCTCACCAAGGACCCCCACGCCGCCAAATCCAAACTCCATGAAGGAATGAAGGCCGTCGCCGATTGGATGAAGATCAGCCGACTAAAACTGAACACAGAGAAGACAGAGGTCCTCATCCTCGGCTCCAACCCCTCAGCCTGGGACGACTCCTGGTGGCCAACGACGCTGGGAGCAGCCCCGACACCCACCGACCACGCACGCAACCTGGGAGTCATCCTCGACTCAACGCTCTCCATGGCCAAGCAAGTCAACGCAGTCTCATCCTCCTGCTTCAACACCCTCCGCAGGCTTCGCAAGATCTACAGGTGGATCCCGACAGACACGAGAAGAACAGTCACCCAGGCCCTCGTCAGTAGCAGACTTGACTATGGGAACGCCCTCTGCGCGGGAGCCCCGGCCAAGCTCATCAAGCGACTGCAACGCATACAAAACGCCTCCGCACGCCTGATCCTCGATCTACCACGCCACAGCCACATCACCCCCACCTGAAGAACCTGCACTGGCTCCCCGTCGACAGGAGAATCTCCTTCAAACTCCTCATCCACGCACACAAGGCACTCCACAAGACTGGCCCAGCCTACCTCAACAGACGACTCCTCTTCTACGTCCCCAACCGCCAACTCCGCTCCGCCGACCTCTCCCTCGCCACCGTCCCTCGCATTCGAAGAACTACCACCGGCGGCAGATCCTTCTCCCACCTCGCCGCCAAGACCTGGAACACCCTTCCTCTAAGCCTACGACAGACCCAAGACCTGCTGACCTTCAGGAGGCTACTCAAGACCTGGCTGTTCGACCAGTAGCAGCACCCCCCCCCTTTTTTTTCCCCAGCGCCTTGAGACCCTCGCGGGTAAGTGGTGCGCTTTACAAATTCTGTGATTGATTGATTGATTGTTTGTTCACAGCAGCAGCTGTGAACAGAGGCCTCAAGGAGCCCGAGGGGAGTTCTACCCCCTCGGGCTCCATTAGGTCTTTGTTTTACAAATTAGAACATTCTGCTCTCTAGGAGTGGAAAGTTCTAATAGCCTTAGAGCCCTCCATAGAGGCTCTACCGGCATCAAAGGCCTGCTCCCTTGTTAAAGGCCCTCGCCTTTGGCTCGCCCCTTTAACCCTGGAGCGGGCCTTTAATGGCCGGTAGAGCCCACTACGGGGAGCTCTAAGGCTATATTAAAGTGGCCATCCAGTGAATCACAACACGTCTCAAAGCCCAAGTAGGCGTCAACAAACAAAGCAACATTCTAGAAGGCCCGTTTCTGGTGATTGTTAGAGACGCAGAAAGAGAACTGCTTTTGTCCTCTAGACTGGACAGTCCATTTAAAGTCACACAAGAAGCCCAAAGCGGATACGGATTATCAAGATCTTTTGTCTAGCAAAAACTGCATCAGGAATGCGTGTTTAGAGTCTAGGTCAGATTTACAACTGCTCTGCAACACTTCTGCAATGCACAGGTTGCACACCTCAGGTTTGCTACAGGAGGAGAACAACATACAGGTTAAGTATTCTTGAAATCCGTGAACTGGACAACCTTGTTGTGAAAGAGCTAAGGAAAAAATACATAAACTAAATTGTTGGGCCCTTTGTGCATGATTATGAAATGAGCACAAAAGTAAAGCTTTTTTTCCCATGTGGCCTTGGTTCCCAGGGCCACATGGGAAAGGTTTCACAGGTGAAGTGGTGTCAACCGCCCCCAAACCTCTACCCAATTGAGTGGGGGGGCGTGTATCCCAAGGTAGGGCTTTAGGGTCCATCCAGAGAAATATAACTGATTTAATTCCTAAACTTGTGAAAGGCTTTAGGAATTAAAGCAACCACACTCATGCCCTGATTGAAATATTGGAAAACACAAAAATACATCAATAAGCCCTATCCTTGGGCTGTGAGTTTTTTTTTTTTTTATATATATACCGCAAACTTGACCCGAAGGTATCAGAGCGTGTTACATGAGTACCAGTTGCGTTACAGACAGACACATTCATTTTGTTAGGCACGGGGAGATTGAGTGATTTGCCCAGAATCACAGGATGTTAAGTGTCCCTGCCAAGACTCGAACCCGGTTCCCCAGCTTCAAAGTCAACCGCTCTAGTCGTTAGGCCACACCGTCTCTGTGGGTATTGGGGAACAAAAGGTCAGGCTGAGAGCAAAAACATGCAAATTCTTTCCTAAATTAGAGATGCACTTGCTTTTTTGCCTCCAATAAACCCCATCCACTTTAAGGCCAGCCCTAGACCAGCTGTGAACAACTAGTGCCGTAAGCGAACCAGGCAACTGACCCTGCAGGTAAACCAGGCAACTGACCCTGCAGGCAAACCAGGCAACTAGTCCTGCAAGTGATCCAGGCAACGGGCCCGCCATCAAACCAGGCAACGGGCCCCACCGTCAAACCAGGCAACGGGCCCCACCGTCAAACCAGGCAACGGGCCCCACCGTCAAACCAGGCAACGGGCCCCACCGTCAAACCAGGCAACGGGCCCCACCGTCAAACCAGGCAACGGGCCCCACCGTCAAACCAGGCAACGGGCCCCACCGTCAAACCAGGCAACGGGCCCGCCGTCAAACCAGGCAACGGGTCCCGCCGTCAAACCAGGCAACGGGTCCCGCCGTCAAACCAGGCAACGGGTCCCGCCGTCAAACCAGGCAACGGGTCCCGCCGTCAAACCAGGCAACGGGTCCCGCCGTCAAACCAGGCAACGGGTCCCGCCGTCAAACCAGGCAACGGGCCCCGCCGTCAAACCAGGCAACGGGCCCCGCCGTCAAACCAGGCAACGGGCCCCGCCGCCAAACCAGGCAACGGGCCCCGCCGCCAAACCAGGCAACGGGCCCCGCCGCCAAACCAGGCAACGGGCCCCGCCGCCAAACCAGGCAACGGGCCCCGCCGCCAAACCAGGCAAAGGGCACCGCCGCCAAACCAGGCAAAGGGCACCGCCGCCAAACCAGGCAAAGGGCACCGCCGCCAAACCAGGCAAAGGGCACCGCCGCCAAACCAGGCAAAGGGCACCGCCGCCAAACCAGGCAAAGGGCACCGCCGCCAAACCAGGCAAAGGGCACCGCCGCCAAACCAGGCAAAGGGCACCACCGTCAAACCAGGCAACGGGCCCCACCGCCAAACCAGGCAACGGGCACCACCGCCAAACCAGGCAAAGGGCACCGCCGCCAAACCAGGCAAAGGGCACCGCCGCCAAACCAGGCAAAGGGCCCCGCCGCCAAACCAGGCAAAGGGCACCGCCGCCAAACCAGGCAAAGGGCACCGCCGCCAAACCAGGCAAAGGGCACCGCCGCCAAACCAGGCAAAGGGCACCCCCGCCAAACCAGGCAAAGGGCACCACCGTCAAACCAGGCAACGGGCCCCACCGCCAAACCAGGCAACGGGCCCCACCGCCAAACCAGGCAAAGGGCACCCCCGCCAAACCAGGCAAAGGGCACCGCCGCCAAACCAGGCAAAGGGCACCGCCGCCAAACCAGGCAAAGGGCACCGCCGCCAAACCAGGCAAAGGGCACCGCCGCCAAACCAGGCAAAGGGCACCGCCGCCAAACCAGGCAAAGGGCATCGCCGCCAAACTAGGCAAAGGGCACCGCTGCCAAACTAGGCAAAGGGCACCGCTGCCAACCCAGGCAAAGGGCACCGCTGCCAAACCATGCCACTGCCACCAAAGTCAAACCAATGCAACTGTCACCAAAGTCAAACCAACCTACTGCCACCCAAGGTCAAACTTTGTAACCAGTGCCCAAAAACACCCAAGCAACTGGTGCCTCAAAAATTGTTTTCTATTTATGTATTTTTCTTATTATTTGTCGGCTGACTAAACTTTGTACTTTGGCAACTGTCTACTTCACCTATATGCACAAGCAACCCGGGGACAAGTCTCATCTCAAAATTGTTCTGCATGAACTGCTTGTGGAAAAAAGTCCATGTGCAAAGTTTTTTTTCTAACCGCGGGACATCATTACTTCTGTTCAGAACAGTTAAGCACCTTTGCCCATTATATGACAAAGATTTTTACCAATATTTGACTGATGGTCACCGTGGTGTAAAACATGACCACAATATACCACAGCTGGGCACTGTTATGCAACGACCGCCATCATGCCAGGTAGCACACATTATACTAAGGCTGTACACCATTATGCCACAGGCAGGATTATGACAGGGATGAACTCCATAACGCTAAGGGTGGCCACAATGTGCCAAGAACGGCCAGCATTATGCCAGGGATGGACACGCCCATGCCAGAGACGATGATCATTATGTCAGGGACCAACCCCATTATGCCATTGGATAGTTTTATGTTAGAGGAGGGCTCTACGATGATAAGATCAACAACCGGCCAGGAAAGGTCAGGATATGCCATGTGTTGGCACCATCCTGCCAAGGATACTGACAGCATGAAATCTAAACCATCATTTCCTTTTTTGGCCACAATTATGACTGGAGTGGGCATCAGCATGCCAAAGATGGGTGATATATGCTGGGGGCATCATGTGCTATAGGGTGTCCTACATACCCCGGTACATGTGGCCATCACTGCCAGGCACTGCCAAACAGGGGACACCACATCAAGCACTTTCACACACAAAACACAGGCACACAAAAACACAAAAACTCACTCCTTCCTCTGACCACTCAAGCAGTCAAAGCATTCATTTGTAGTAATCGCTCTCCTTAACTCCTCTCGTTCTGACTTTCACTTTCAGTGGCATGGGCCCTGCTCAGACTCGGTGTGATTGACAGCTTAGGGATTGCAACACTGCCAGTCACCACGAAAAATCATTTGCACAGTGGCTGCTAGTGCTGTATGCCCTGAGCCATCAATCATACAGGGTGAGAGCATCAGCCCCTGCCATTGGCTGGTTGCCTTCAGGGAGTATACAATGCTCAGTTACAGAGCAGAGGGCTCCACTCTCTCAGCCCCAGCTCTATTAACAGAGCCTTGAAGCATCCCTCTACCAAAAAGCCTAAACTGTGAATGTGTAATTGGCTGCTCGACTTATCCACATGCTGTATTTAAAGGCCGCATTTGAGGTCACTCTTAAGATCAGAAGCTCTGCCATTTGTAGGAGGTGGGTACACACAACTTTAGACTCAAGAGTGAAGGTCAGAATTTCAGGTAGGGGTCCACCTCAACATTATTATAAGCAGGCCACCTCTGCTTGCAGGATTCAAACCAATGAAATAGTTTATGCACACATCTCTACAACAACAATCATACCAGAGATAACTCAACAGGGACTACTGCTCCTTTTGCTCCTTGTCAACTCCCCATGTCTATTGAAATTCAAAGCATTTTTGCTATAGACAAGACACATTTAATATGCAAGACAACCCCCCTGTGATCTTCAGCAAGTCAATTCACCTTCGAGGGTAATTCCAGTGTGCTTCACTGCTCTTGAAGGACAATTTACTTACCTTCGGTAACACCTTATCTGGTAGACACATGATCTAGCCGCAGATTCCTTACCTTTGAACTTCCAGGCGTCAGGCTGGATCCGGAAGATTTTTCTTAGCAGTACCCCTGCGCGCCGGTAGGTGGCGGTTGACTCCGCGTGACATCATCGGCGTCGTGTTCATCGTCGTTGTGACGTCCACGTCGACCGAGACCTGGACCAGGATCGAGACTGACGAGGCGACCTTCACGGTGCAGGACGCCGGGCCGCGAGAAGCTTTAGGGACCGCTCCATCAAAGCCTTCGGCGCCATGGCCCGGCAGTCGGAGCATGACTTGGAGTCATGGTCGCGCTCCAGGCACCAGAGACAAACTAAATGGGGGTCCAAGACTGACATGGCGCGGTGACAGGCGCCGCAAGGCTTGAACCAATAGTTTTTTTGCTCAACATGACTCCTAACACACCAACGAAGTCGACAAAAAGTCTGTCAAAAAATGACAGGGGGTAGCTCTCTTCAACAGGGGTACTGCTAAGAAAAATCTTCTGGATCCAGCCCGATGCCTGGAAATTCAAAGGTAAGGAATCTGCGGCTAGATGTCTCTATCAGATGCATGCAAACACCACAGCATCACTGTGATGAACCCCAAATATGGCAAAAAGGCCTGCTCTGCGTTTAAGAGATTTAAGGCATGCTCAACTTTGGTTGAAAGTAACAGTGCCTTCAGATAAGGACATAACTCTTTCGTTTTATTTTGGAAACAACACAGGGAATGTCCCATATATAATATCCAGCCCTATACTACTTCCACCTTTAACTCATATTTGAGGCGATATAATGAGTACCATTGAGTTGGGTAAACATAACATCTTTTACTCAGCACCAAGAAAACCTTCTGGGTGAACGCGTGCTTTACAAATACACTTTATGTTATTTCATAACTCTATGAAGGGCTGACACGTAGTGTGTTGGGTGCAGAATACTAAGGAAAATTTAACTTTTATCCCACTTGTTAACTCGCCCTATGTGTGGGGTACTTTCTACTGCTGCAATTCCAGACCCTGGAAAGAGTGATGCAGCATTTTTACATGTTTACTGGCTAAACTGGCAGACGTGTACACTGTTATGATCCAACATTCTGACTTCGTGTTAACCGCGTGAAAAAAACGCCTGACAGATCTGTTGGTGAGTGCCAAGATTAATACCAAACAACAACTCATGCTTGTGTAGCAAAATGACAAACTATGTATGGACAATAGAATTGAATTTTTCACTTAAAAATGTAATTTCATACAAAATGCAAATTATCCTTTTAAACTATTACTACATTTTTCCTGCATTATAGAAGACAATCCTAAATGAATGGTAGAAATAAATATTTTTAAAAATGCAATAATTTTGCTGAAGACAAAATACAAGACTACTGTGATAAAAGTCTGACCGCTTTGTTAATATGTGCCTTAAATTTCCTAGGTGTTGTTACATAGCCAGAAAACAAATTATTGTACTGTCCGGCTGAATAACATGTCAATTCACAGTGACATCACATGGCCATCCCTGGCATGCTTGCGAAAATCCTTGGTATACGATGGCCATCCCTGGCATGTGATGTGTACACTAGGTCTCCCTAGTGTGCAGTGAAGAACTTACTTGTACCCTGCATCTTTTCGATATCGCTGCACACACTGACGCATGTCCAGAACCATGAGTTGCGTATAGCTAAAATGCATTAAGTTTGACGAGATGGTATACCGGATCAATCAGTGGGCATCCTAGATACTATTTCCACATTCATCAACAACTCAGCAAAGTTCTACAATTGCCGAGATGTTCATGCAGTTTGTTGGAAATGGCCCTTTCTGCAGGGTCACCCCCAAACGTTTTGCCTTCCTCCTCCTATTACTTTTTGCTGAATTCGTTTTTGTTGGTCTTAAGACTCCGAGTACTTTACCACTGCTGACCAGTGCTAAAGTGCGTGTACTCTCTCCTCTAAACATGGTAATATAGGCTCATAGCCAATTGGCATATTTAATTTACTTATAAGTCCCTTGTACAGTGCACTACATGTACCCAGGGCCTGTAAACTAAATGCTACTAGTGGGACTGCAGCACTGATTGTGCCACCCACTTAATTAACCCTTTAACCATGTCTCATGACTGCCATTGCAGAGCCAGTGTGTGCAGTTTACACTGCTATGTCGACCTGGCAAAAGCTATTTCACTTTGTAGGCCTGGTCTGACCTTTCCCTAATAGGTAATAGGCCTAGGTGGGATTAAAATCTTTATTTTCCACTTCCACTTAGGAAAGGGCTATAAAAATGCTTCAAAGTTATACCCTGCTTAGTTTTTAAAATCTGACCTAATGTTGAAATCAGATTGTTGATAATTTAAGCAGAAAAGAAACTTAGTAAAAAATGTACTTTAGGCTGCCTAAACCACAACTGGCTTAACACAGTTCCGCCAATCATCACACCTCCATAGCGTGAATATACATTGTAGGCTGGGAGACTTAACGATCCCAGCTCAGAGGGCAATGGTTTGCCTCTGGGCCTGGGACAGGCCAATGGGTGTTTACTGACAACCACTTAGCAGGAATTAGCTACCTGGAAGTAGACAGGAACAGTTGGCAGAACTACCTCTTTTGAGTTGGATATGCCAGAGAGGACTATAACTCATTCCCAGGACCCTTTTAGACCGCCCATCCCTAGTGAGAGTAGGAGGGAAAACCAGTTCTGCCATCTATCACACTTCCAGAGCTGGAAAAAATACAATGGCTTGCCTCTGGGCTACGCAAACAAAGGCTAATGGATGTTAGCTACTGACCACTAAGCACTGATTAGTTATCTGGGAGTGAACATCAACAGACCGCAGAACAAAGGGCATCTTCAGCACTACCTCTTTTGACTTGGAGATGCCAAAGAGGGCTTCTTCTGTTAATACCCAAGACCTTCTAGACATTCAGGCTCCAGTCACAGTAGGAGCAAAACCAGTTTTGAGCCTTTCAGGTAGGGGAGTGGACGAGAAGCTGAAGACAGGCCTGCCTGGTGGCAGTTTGAAACAGGAACTCCCGGGTAATTTTAAGTAACACAAAGAGGAACTGCTGCAAAAGAAGGTGGGAGGACTGTAGAAAATGGTTAGGATTGGCCAGCAGAATTCCTCCAATCACTGGCTAGTGCACAGGATAAATGTGGTACTTTCACCACCACCTTCTCAAAACATTTCTGGCCCTGGGAAGACTCAATCTGAAGAAGACGGCCCTGATGGAAGAAGAATCCTGACTTCTGGCTCAACCTGGAAGAAGAGGACTCAAAAAAAAAACTCAAGGGTTCCTCAGTCCACCTGGCACCCAGGGACTAGAACTGCTCTCCAAGGGACAAATGGTTGGCCTCCTCTTTACCTGCATCAGGGACAGAAAAAGCAGGACGACTCCAACTCCAAGAAGGCCAAGGTGACTAAAGAGGACTGGACCCTGCAGTAGACCTGGCTGGAGAGAGTCCTAGTGCACAGACGTTTCCCCTGAGGAGCTACGGGCTAAAGGTCTCACCAGATTACGCTATCCCAGCAGCTGGAGACTAAGCCTGAAGGTATAACCCACCTGCTGTATCCGACCTCCACTCAATCATGGCTGGCTTGAAACTGCACCTGCGTCTCAGTTCACAGCGAACCATTGTTTAACCGTAGTGCTTGACTTCTTTCTGCGCACTTTTTCCCTTAAAACTTTAACAATTTATATCTGTGGTTCACCTTAACCTATTTTCATGCTCTTGGTGTCTTTTTTGTTCATTTACTCTTTTCTTCTAAATTGTTTTGGGCCTTTTATGGTATGTTTTTTACAAATGTTGGTACTGCTTGAACGTACCACACATTTTTCATTTGGTTGCTGATACTTGTGCCACAGCTGCGAGGAGTTGAGCAGAGATTCTCTCAGAATATATTTTGACCTAACCAGTGTGGGTTTATTGGGTCGGTAGGTGTACTGTCCTCCCAAATGAATAACCCCAGTTCTGACAAGCGTCCTGTGTGTGTGACGGGTGTACCAATACCTGTGTTCTGTAGCTCACTGTACCACATACCTCAAGGTGCATCTCACTACTGAAGCCCAACATGTCTAAAGCTAGTGTGCAGTTGCTAGTTCGGTTTGGAGCAGGTCAAATGCTGATTTGCATATACATTGAAATGCAGTCCAAAGTAATTATCATTAACTGAAATTAATTTAAGAATATCAGTGAAGGAGGCTGGCTTAGTATATGCTGCTCACTTATGTAAGTGTAGCACCCTGCACTAATCCAGACAACCCTTATGGTGATTTTAGTGGTCTTAGATAACCTTAGAAAGCTCTCTAAGTGGTAACTGTGGAGAGCAGCCTTCAAGCTTAGTCCAGAAGGAGTGTGACGCAGCTTGTTTTACGAGTACTTCATCTTATACTGTAGGTTAAGTGAAAAAGAACCACACAGTGTAGTTATAAAAATATGTATTTATTATAAACACTCACTAACACATTGCAATATCTCCTACCCGGAGATATAACCATATTACACACAATACTTTGATAATAGAACACGTAAGTAGCACAAATACACAGTGGTCCCTGGGGGGAGACCAAACCATATACTAAAATAGTGGAATGCGAACCACGACCTAAGGCGAGACTGGACCCAGAAGACGTAGAAGAGCCGGGTAAGTACCCAGGAACCCCACGGAGGCCGTGTGAAGAGTGGGAACACGACCGCATGCTCAATACAAGACAATGCGTAAGTCACGGTTGCAGTTTTTAAAGGAGGACCCTTCCCAGAGGACCCTGAAGAAACCCAGAAAGTTGGAGAGTTCCCCCACCCGTGGATACCCCAAGAACCAGGATACCTACACCAGGGAAGCCGGGTGCATAGGTGCGAAGTGACGTCGGAAACCGCCATAGACCACAATGGTGGACTTCAGTAAAGAAGCCGCTGGCGAAGAAGGTGAAAGAGTCCGGTGGAACCCAAAGGTGGATTCAAGGTGAGAAGAACCTGCAAGCAGAGGGGACAGAGTCTATGCCACTCAGGAGTGACCAGGAGGCACGGAAGACGAATGCCCACCGATGTCAGTAGATGTAGGAGAGTTGACGGTGCCCTTGAAGTTACAGCTGTGCAGACCAGGCAACGCTGTGGAAGACCAGGAGCCATTCACGAGCTGTCCCATGTCTGAGGTCAAGAGCTAGGGGATCGGTCTCGGTCAGATGCACCAACAAGCCTTGGCAACAGCAACAAACGTCGTATGCGAAAAAGGTGCGGAGTCGGGACCAGCAAGGTTCAAGTGACTCACCACGAGCAGGTAAGTCAGAGTTGGCCCCTAACAAGTAGGGGAGCCCACTGGAGCCAAAGAAGACCCTCAAGAGGACCCACGGGCCGAAGGCACAGGAGTCGCAAAAGGACCTTGAGCAGCTCACCAAAGGATGAAAGCCCACGGTGCAGAGGATGCGGTGCAGGTGAAGATCTTGGCTGTAGGATATGCTTGAGGCTGGAGCTTCTTGGAGCCTGAAGATCTCTGGTGAAGAGAGTCAACAAGCCTTGGCAACGGCAAGTCGGCGCTGTGCACAGGGGTACTGCTCAAGCGCTTCCACCCAGGGGTACTGGCTTCAAACTTGCTGTGAAGACAGTGCAGGCCTCGAGGGAGTTGCAGAACCACCACCTGTATTGCTGAACCTTTCGGAGTCCGTAGGAGCTCAGGAACAGCAGTCCAGTCAGCTTCGTTGCGGTGCCTGCAGATGCAGGGAAGTGACTCCTTCACTTCAAGGGAGATTCCTTCGGGTGTCTTGGATGTCCACAGGCCTGTAGAAGAACCTGTATGGAGCACAGGCACAGACGACGCAGAAGACTGGCAGGACGACGAGACCAGGAGCAGCAGGAATCTTCCCAGTTGCAGTCTCGGTTCCCAAAGCGAAGTTCAAAGAAGTCCAAAGTGCCCAGACAGTTGAAGATGAATTGATTTCGGATCTGAATCTAGTCCCACGACGAATTTAAGGAATCACCCACAGGTAAGCCCTTAAGTACCCTAAGGAAAGGGTTGGGACTATTCTGGGGTCCCTCCCACAGGAGGGGCTGGACAGTGGGAAGGATACTCCAATGTCCTTTGTCCAGTTTTGCGCTACAGTGGGAGCCAACGGCTCCCTGAACTGGTTCTAACTAGAGTATGCAAGGAGGGCACCAAATGTGCCCTTCAAAGCAGTCTAGTGGTAATGGCAAGCGCCCCCACCCTGTCCCAATACACTAAGTCCTGCCTGGGAGGTGGTCACACCTCCCTGTGACAGGAAACCTATTGTCCTGCCGTCCCCTGCTCGAGCTTGGCTCAGCAGCAGGGGGGCAGAATCGTGTCTCTGGTTGGCAGCAGCCATAGTTTGCTGTCTGGGTCTAGAAGACTGGTACCAGGAGCATTGAGGGCCTCCCGGAGGAGCTTTACAGTATATGGAATCATACCTCCAACATCGTTTACGGTGTTGGGGTATAATCATACCTGCAACACCGTTTACGGTGTTGGGGTATGATTGCAAGATGTTTGATACCAAACACGACAGGGTTCGTTACAGCCAGTTTAGAGTTGGCTATCGCGTAATGACACATAGCCACTCTATGTATCGTAATGGCTGATGCACGTACAACCCGGGAGAATGGACTCCGTGGATTGTAGGGGTGTCCTGCTCATGCAGGGGCACCCTCACACTTATAACCGAGCACCCTGCCTTCAGGATTGAAAGGCCTGCCTTAAGGGTGACTTATAGGTTTTAAGTGCAGTGACCTCGATATAAGGAAACTTATATCTGTCATAAGTGGTGCTAGCACCAGCTTACACATGCTGCAATGGCAGGCCTGTAGTCACAATTTACGTGGTCTCCTATGGGTGGCATAATACATGATTCAGCCCATGGGGGACCCCTGGTATACCTATGCCCTGGGCACCTTTGTACCATATACTAGGGACTTACCAGGGTACACCAGTAGCCAATCTGGGGTGTACCTAAGCACTCACCATTTCCAATTTAGGGAAGAAGCACAGAGACTGGGGTCCTGATTAGCAGGATTCCAGTCAGACTTGTCAGTAAAACAAATGACACCAGCAAAAAGTGAGGTTGACCATGAAAGCAGGTCCTACTTTCCTACAATCAGCCATAAATTTGTTCTACTTATTGTAACAGGCAGTACACATGTTCACATCACCAACAAAAAAAACATCTGCTACCCTGTAAGGATGTATTTAGTGGCCCGGTGATAGGCTGTCTTGAGAAAAACCATTGATTAGGAGGTCATAGCTTTCTTAGATGATGTCAAACTGTATTTTTAGTCGCATTTTTTGTCTCCAAGCTTCTAGAGGCATAGTAAGGACCGATAGCCTGGTTGACGGAGCTAGGGTATCCTTCAAGTCCCTAGAGCACATTCAGTCATACTCAGTTTTGGTTTTCTACTAAAGACGCCCTAGCCTGTGGTCAACCCTTAAGCTCTGAACAATTTGTTACTCAACGTTCAACATGTCTTCTGTTTGTTTCTCACAGAAGGTTGCCCTACATTAGGTGTTGCAACGATTTTCGCAAAAATGATCAGAGATGGCCGGACCTACCTCGTTATCATTGATGTGATATTCTATACTGTCAAACATTGTGCATTTCGAACACGTTCTCATTTTGCTATGGTAACCACTTTTCCAGAGTTTTGTGTTGCGCAGCATTTGAAGCTGGCTTTAGCAACAATTGTGGAAAACTGACAATAATGATAAATATCTTATTTAAAACATACTTGAACATACGGTTATAAAAAATATGCGTAAATAGGATGTCTTAAGGATAAAAGCATGTGGTGAGAGCTCTACCGACAGGTATAGGGAGTGTGCAGAATGATTCCAAAGAGAGCACTGAAGGTTTTGACGTTAATTTAAAAGAGCAAAGACAAAGGTTCTTTCTGGCACTGGCGGGCAGCCTTTTGGCTTTGTGGATGCTTGCTCTGTTTTTTGTAATGGTTTTCACACACGTCTATAGTTGGGAAAGCTTCTACAGCCTCAATCTAATCCCATACTCATCTCTGGTGCACAAGGGAACTAGTTTGCGTGAGGGTGTGCTCCTGCGAAAAGAGCCGATAGAAATCACTCACAGTGAAGTCAGCCAATGGTCGAAGTCTGCTCCATTGCCTCATTAGGGACGCAGTAGTGGGAGGAAAAAATATGCGAATGACAACAATAGACCGATGGATGAAGAGTGTTTGCTGAAAGCCCCTTAGAGTATATGAAGGTCTTGGTTAACGCCAGACCTAAACAAGCATTAGCAAAGCCTAAAAGCCAGGCACTCGCTCCCAGCCTTTTGGCTTTGTCAAAGCTTGCTTTGTTTCATCATTGCCTTTGCAAAAACTCATTGTTGGGGGCTGATGAGCCCTTGCAAATATTTAAAAAAAGGTGTTATTGGTTTCAAAAAGCACATATTTCCCTGGTAGCCACTAGCATAAAGGGAACTACTTTGTGTGTGGATGTGCTCCTTGTGATAGGGCAGAACACCCTTACTCACAGTAAAGTTAACCAATGGCTAAAGTTAGTGGACTCACGGCCCTATGATGTAGCAGACAGAAGGACAATGTGAAAGATACAATAACAGACCCATGGATGTAGAGGGTTGGCTGAAAGTTCATATAAGTATACTATATGTATGATTTTAGCAAAATCAAAAGGTCTTAGCCAACGCCAGGCCTAAAGAAGTTTACGGTAGCGGCAAACTAAACGAACGCCCAAAGAATACTTCCACAGAGATATCCTGACCAGCATTATTTGGTGGGCACGCAGGAACAGATGTAATTGTTACACAATCCGTGAGAATGTTTTTAAAAAAACTGTTCCCCTGCACAAATCCATACTTCCCACCGCGGCCATTTTGAGGCGCAGCTCTGCTAAGGTGTCCAAGTGTGAGATCTGCCGCATTGGTCACGCGTCATCTGGAGCAAAAACCATACAATTAGTGCATTTTAAAGGTCGAAGCAAATGTACTCCTGTGGAAATAAACTCTGATAGGCCCTTTGTCCTAAGCAAACGATATCTAATCTTCCAGGTGTTTGTACATCATACAGGTGACACCGCGAGGTCCGCCTTGGTCGGTGTAATCAGCGGCCGGAGGTGAAACATGATCTCTTCCTGATCTATTCACAGGCCCCTCCACCGCGTCATACTCGCATTACCACTCTTCCAAACAAAGCGGCGCGCTGCACAACACACAAAGGGGAAAAGCAGAATTCCCCGTTTAAATTATTCACAGGCCTAGGATTTCTTCCTCGGAAGCCCAGATAAATAAAGTTACACAATTTTACTAGAAGGCGTATCGGGTTGCGCCCACACACAGAGGAGTGAAGCAACGCACGAGCGCCGATTAACGCAATTACAACGCATGAAGCTAAAAGGTGGCATTTCATGTATGGGTTTTGTATTAGTTACTCGTGATTTCAGACTCGAGTATCTCTGTGCTGCTTGTGATAAACTCCTCTTCTCTTTATCCTTACTCTGGGAACACCCTAAACCACACGAGCCCACAGTGGCGGCTGGTGACATTTGAAAGTGGTGTGGCGTAAAACAATTGTTGTACTGTACTGAGCGAGCGTAGCGAGCGAGCACGAACCACCTATGGGGGGTTTGGGGTTGTTCTCGCCCCAAGAAAATTTAGAAAAAAGAGTGGGCAAATGGTGCATTTTCAAGCAAATTTGACACTGTACCTGTACATGCAGTAATATCTCCTGTTTTTGTGTGCTCCTGTCAACACTTGCTGGGCCAGGCACTGTATCTGTGTGCTCATGTCAACACTAGCTGGGATAGGCACTGTATCTGTGTGCTCATGTCAACACTAGCTGGGATAGGCACTGTATCCGTGTGCTCCTGTCAACATTTGCTGGGCTAGGCACTGTGTCTGTGTGCTCCTGTCAACATGTGCTCGGCACTGTATCTGTGTGCTCGTCAACACTAGCTGGGATATGACCTGCTCCTAAATGCTGGGTGCAGCCAGGCCCTAGTACTCCTGTCTTTTGGTGCTCAGACCAGCCAATGCCGGATTGTCCACAGCTCCTGTGTGCTCAGGTCAGCACATGATGCCTTTGACCTCAGTGCACGCGGCTGAATTTCCCCTGTTACCGTCTGCTGAGGTCATCTCCACGGGAGCCCCATAAGCCCTGGACTGGTGTTTCCTTTGACACGTTTCTCTGCAGAGATCAGGTGCTCTTAAGCAGACTTACGGTGTCCCCCGTGTTCTGATGATTTAATGGCACCATAATAGCAGCCTGTTTACGGGGGTCTAATGCATGTTTACCTGGCCGGTGACCATTACCACGCATAACTGTCACTAACTGTGCAGCAAAGACGAGCGCAGAATGTGGCGAAGCTGTCGTGGCGCTACATGCCGAGTCCGAGGTAGTGGCCGGTGTCCAAGTACGGCGAGCCGCGTGGTACGTTTAGGCATCCGGCTCTTTACAAACCGTTGTGTACATTCTCTTTAGTGCGCAGAGGGATTATATTTCCGGCTCCCCTGGAAAGTACCCAAAGAATCATTGTGAAACGTGCACAGCTATCGCTCAGGTACGAGAGCCCAGTGGAATGTGGTCACTCATTCGGGAAATAACTTGACCACAAGCTGGAAGCCTTGTACCAGCTCTTTCGAAGTCGAAGTGTTTTGAGTACAGTTGGTAAATATATCCTCCTGGGGAACTTGAAAGGGTCGGAGTCTTGAAACGTGTAAAAGCCAGCAAAGCACTGTAAAGGTGATTTAGACACAGGGCAGGTTCTTCCATAAGAAGTTGCCCAGGAAAAGGGATTGTGAGTTCAGTGTTAGGGAGGGTAAACCGATGGAGCACACCCTTACCCTACCCTCCCACCCCCAGCCCACTCGAAAGTTCCAGTTGTCCTACTACCTGTACTATAGACTTTATCTCAAATCTTTTGAACAAGGTGTCTCGGATTTACAGCATTAGTAAACAGATATGACTTGTAATCTATTGATCATACCCCGCCGTGCAGCCCCTATACCGTGTTGTGCTCCTCCCCATGCCCCACACCAGGGTCCGGCAATCGGTTTGATGTGCCTGCTACATATTCAGTTTGCTGAGTGTATGCATTATAGGCATGTCTTAAGAAAACCCTTGTGCGCATCTGCTCCCCAACCTGCTCTCTTTTACAGATTCTGTAAACTCAAACCATAGGCCGCAGCTTGGCCCTCCTGAGCCTAGAGGTGAAATATGCAGCCATAGGTGCTCCAAACATGCTACATTAGTAGGGTAGGTGCCTTTTGCTGCTGGTTATGACCCCGGGAGGGTGGCCTTTGATCTCCTGAGTGCTGCCTGGCCTGGCCCAAAGAATGCCTATCTGCAGCTATCTCCTCGGCCACCCCAGGGGGTTTATTGCCATAATGCCCTCGCATGCTAAGGACACTATGCGCTGTCGGGCAGCTGGGATTCAAGAGTTACAAGCCAGATCCTGCAGATAGCCCATCTCAAAAACAGGGTTCGGCACTCGCCCTTTCAAGCTACCATTGAGATAGTTGTACAGCATACATCTTTCGAAATACAAATAAAACCCGGAGTCCTCATGAACTCGCCCCAGAGCAGCAAGTACTTTAACTATAAACATCAAGTAGGGGGTCATGTGGCTCGCAATACTCGCGGGGGGGTTAAAATAAAAAATAAAAACTTACCTGACCGCCGGGTCCGCGCGCCCTCTGCTCCTGGGCCGGGGTCCCGCGTTGGCACGTTCTGACAGGAACAGCTGCGTCAATGGCAGTGGCAACCCCTCAGCCAATACTGACGCTGCTCCAGCAGCGCCAGGATTGGCTTAGCAGGGATACTCGCCGCCTGCCCATTAGGAGACAGAGGGTTGCAGCGTTGATCAACCCTCGCTCTCCTAATGTGCAGCCGCCAGCCAGAGCAAACACTAGTGCGCATGACTGGGCTGGTCGGAAAAATTCTCCGACCTAAACCCAACATGCGCACTTGTGCTGCTGCCTGCTGTGCGCTCTGCGCCACCCCCTGGTCTGACAATGCACGTCAGTCAGCATGATGCTGGACCTCCCACCCCCTTCAGACTCTGAAGGGGGTGGGCGGTCCGGCGTCATGCTGACTGACGTGCATGGTCAGTTCAGTTCAGACAGAGCCCGGGCGCGGCTTGTGGGTCAACGCCCCAGAGCCCTAATGGACGCACCGCCACTGCGAGCCCAGACTACTCGAAACAGCAAAGGATGACTGGTCATCTTTCAGTTGAATTATCACTGTATTCAGATGTTAAACTGGTACTAATGAGGTGGCACATTTGCCCAGACAGTGTTTACATGTGAAAAAAAGCAAAATTATGAAGTAATTAGATCACAAAATGTGCTGCATTATATTGCATAATTTTCCTTTTCTTGCCGCATAATTTGACCCACCCCTGCCACGTATTTCCAGTGACCCTGGCTATCAGTGATCACTGCGCTGCAGGTTCCCGGGCCCTGACTCGCATTCTGCTGCCAGAGCTTCGTCTCTGTGCCCCGTGCTGCCTGCACGCTGTCCCCAAGTGAGCCAGTATCAGCCAGTGTTGCCGCCTGCTCTAACCAACCTGCTCTTCCTGTACTGCGCCGCTGCCTGTGAGTTTAGCGAGTCATTTAGCCTCTCTGCTCCTCCCCTGGTTAAATTTTTCTTTCTTGAAACCTCAGTGTATTTAGCAACTGCATTTAGTTAGCATTGTCAGCTGTATTTCTGCATATTCAGTTTTTTCCCCTGTACCGCACCGTTTCTGGAGCCTTCGTGTCGCCTGCTCCTTTCCCGCCCGTTTTACCGATCCGGCCGCCTGCCCCCCCCCTGGACCTACTTAATGGAGGGCGCAGCATGGACGCGGAGCTTACGCATCACCGGTGAACCAAAGGCAAGCCTGTCTGCGCCTGGACCGTGCCCAATGGTATAACTAAACTAGAGGGGGCCCCCCTGAAAAGTGCATTGAGGGCCTCCCCACGCTCCGGGTCCAGTCAGGAGCTCTCAGCCGCCACCCATGCACAGTGCCTAAGGGGGACCCCTGGAGCTCGAGGGTCCCCCCCAAAACACAGGAGCTGCAGGGATTGTTACGCCACTGGCAGTGCCAGGAACCCTGGCCCCTTCACCCCGTGCAGATGCACTACTGCAGACCTCAGATCACTGGACCCCAGCCGGATCAACAACTACTGATGCCGCTCATCCCCTCGCACCACCAGATTACCATTATCGTGCCAGCACAGTTGCTTCACCTGCAACCCAGAAACACCCAACAACGCCAGAGACAACACAAACACGCCCACATACACCACAACGCCAAACGTGACCACCAAGCCACAACTCCAGTGCATTCTGCTCAACGTACAATCACTCGGCAAACATACTATGGAGATTTGGGACACAATCTCATCCCTCTGCCCAGATGTCACCTTCCTCACAGAGACCTGGCTGAACCCCGCCTCTAGGCCAGACATCGCCACCACCATACCCAAATGCTACAAGATAACACACCTGGACCAAATCAATAAAGAACGAGGTGGAATTCCCATCATCCACGAGGACACCATCTGCTGCACTACCTCCACAGATGACCCTACCCCGATAATAGAGCATCTTAATTTCCAACTTCACACAGACAAAAAAAGCACCATCAGAGGTACCCTCGCATACAGACCACCTGTGGACCATGCCCCAGCTTCTGCAACACCATTCCTTATTAGCCGCTTATTTCTCTCCGGGAGAAGGCCGAGAGAGGCTCCCCCCAGGCTTTGGTACTGCTGGATCTCTCTGCAGCTTTTGACATGGTCGACCATGACATCTTGGTCGACCGTGTCAGGGATGCAGGTATCCAGGGATCAGCTCGCAGCTGGATTAGTTCAATCCTGGAAGACCGCTCCCAGTCGGTCCGCATAGCCCAGTTCACAGCACCAAAGATAAGGACCACATGTGGAGTCCCGCAGGGTTCTTCACTGTCCCCTCATTTGTTTAACCTCTATCTCCTCCCATTGATCCGGTCCTTGAAAGAGAGAAAGGTGTGCACCTTCAACTATGCAGATGACTTTCAACTAATGTTCACCATTAGCAACTCTTCTGAATCAGTCCTCGAATTTCAGACTACTTTGCTGCACATCCGCCACTGGATGGACAGCAACCACTTAAAACTCAACCCAGACAAGACTGAACTGGTCCTAACAGGGGGCACCCATAATCCCTGGAGCCCACGCTTTAGGCCAACTGAACTGGGGTCCTCCCCCACCCCATCCCCATCTGCTAAAAGTCTTGGGGTAACAATTAATAGTGACCTCACAATGAAGACTCAAATTGGCTCAGTAATTTCAACCTGCTTCTTCCAGTTAAGGAAGATAAGAAATATCAGCAGATTTCTCACTCAGGAAGCACTGATACAGGTTGTTCTAGCCATGGTCATGTCTCATATAGACTATGCCAACTCTCTATACTTTGGCATCCCACTATATTTAACCAAACGACTACAACTGGTGCAGAACCAGACGGCTAGACTGATCTTTCAGCAACCTAGGTGGAAACATGTCACCCCTCTCATGAGGAAGCTGCACTGGCTCCCTGCGCCTTTTAGGTAGGCTGCCTTATGTTTAAATCTTTGCATGGCAGGAGTCCCGAATTCATTGATAGCCTTATTCAAAGGCACACACCCTCGCGCAACCTGCGCTCTGCTCATATGCACCTCCTGACAATACCCTCCTTCAAACTGAAGCGTCAGGGCGGCTGGAGGTTAACAATACCGGCCCCCAGATACTGGAATTCCCTTCCCTCCGAAATTAGATCCTGCACTGACCTCCTGAGCTTCAGGAAACTCCTCAAGACTTGGCTGCTTAGACAAGCATACGAGTAATCCTACAGGGATCTGTCACCTCTTAGAGCAGCGCCATGAAACCTATTGGTGTATGTGCACTATACAAGAACCTTTTAACATAACATAACATTCCTGACCTCATTGCCCCAATCGCCATTGACTCCAAACACTAAATCTTCCTCGGAGACCTTAACTTCCACCTCGACGATCTCACCAACACCAACACAACTGACCTCCTAAAAAGCACAGCGATACAAAAGGGGATGATGGACGGAACGCTTGAGCCAATCAAACACTCACCCCCAGTCAACTGATCTGGGTTTAATTGGCAGTTCGGGCTGGACTGTTCCCATGAGGCACAGGGTCAGACTGATTTGCATATGGCCATGTCTGAACTGGGGTGGTGGAGTGAGCTAAAGAATGATGATGGATTAAACCCAGATCAGTTGACTGGGGGTGAGTGTTTGATTGGCTCAAACGTTCCGTCCATCATCCCCTTTTGTATCGCTCCTAAAAAGCACAGCAACATCGGTCTCAAGCAACTCGTTACCGACCCCACCCACATCGCAGGGCAGTCGCTCGATCTCATCTTCACACCCAGCGACAGAGTTAAGAACAACCACGTCTCATGGCTCACCTGGACCAACCACCACAGTGTCCACTTCACAATCTCAGGACCCGCCATCAGTGGCTCCTCGCCTCCCAGCTACATGCACAGAAACTGGAAAAAGATATCAGAAAGCCACTGGAACAATGCACTCAACACCCACCTCCCAGACACTATGTTCAACCCAGCACAGGCTGCAAAGAACTTCTCCCGGTGGATCACGAAATGGGGCAACACAATCGCCCACGCCAAGCCAGTCAAAGACAAGATCTCAAACATCTATGAAAACTTCAAACCCTAACCCCCCGTCAACTGCACCAGCCCACTAACACCCATGGACACAATCCCAGAACTCATGCTCACCAGCTGGAACACCCTCACCTCGCAAGCCACTATCGCCATCATGAGCTCCGTTCAGGCTGGAGTTCCCACAGACCCCTGTCTCCACCATGTCCTCAACCTCGGGAGCAAGACAATCGGCAGCAAACTCAAGAACGTCCTGAATGCCTCCATCACATCGGCCTCCTTCCCTGAGAACTGGAAATACGGGAAACAAAGGCCACGCCTGAAGAACAGCTCCGCCTACCCAGCAGAACCGAAGAACTACCGGCCCATCTCCCTGCTCCCCTTTCCAGCAAAGGTTCTCGAAAAGGCCATCAACCAACAACTCACCGAATACTTGGAACACAACAATCTTCTGGACAACTCTCAATCCAGATTCCAAGCCAACCAGAGCACCGAGACAGCCCTGATCGCAGCTGAAACAACATCAGGGACCACAGCGAAACAGCAGCCCTTATCCTCCTGGACCTGTCAGCTGCCTTCGACACCAAACTCCCATCGCATTTTAATCAAAAGAGTTCACAAAATCGGCAGCCTGGGAGATGCCCTCAAATGGATCGCCTCTTACCTCACCGGAAGAACCCAGAGAGTCTTTCTCCCACCATTCACATCACAACCCAAGATCATCTGCAACATCCCCCAAGGATCATCCCTCAGCCTCGCCCTCTTAACATGTACATGACCCCCTGGCCAACACCGTTCACATCGCACAGACTCAACATCATCTCCTATGCAGACAACAGCCAGCTCATCCTCTCGCTCTCAGAAGACCCCCTCCTCCACCAGAGCCAAGTTCCACAGATGTATGATGAACATCGCCAACTGGATGAAGGATAACTGTCTTAAGCTCAACACTGACAACACGGAAGTCCTCAACTTCTGGAACAACACCTCACCATGGAATGATGCATGGTGGCCTGCTGAACTTGGCCTGCCCCTACAGACCACTCCCACAACCTTGGCATCATCTTGGACAGCATAGCTATTGATGAAACAGATGCACGCTGTTTCATCTGCCTGCTTCCACACCCTTCGCATGCTGTGCAAGATCTTCAGATGGCTCCCAAACAACGCCAAAAAGACCATCACGCAGACTCTCATCACCAGCAGGCTGGACTACGGGGACACACTCTACATAGGAATCACTGCACGCCTCCCGAAGAGACTACAAACAATACAAAATGCAGCTACAGGGCTCATCCTCAACCTCCCCCCCCCCCCCCAGATCCACCGAAACAGTGGAGGATGCTCCTTCTCCCACGTTGCGGTCAAAGCCCTTAACAACCTTACCCTACACCTGAGGACCACCTCATCACTACAGGATTTTAGAAAAGGGTTCAATACTTGGCTGAAAAATCATCACAAAGCAGCAAGAAAACTACAGCGCCTTGAGGCCCTCACGGGTGATTTGCTGCACCCCCTTAAAATAAGCTCTCACTCAAACTGAAAACTCCTTGACTAATTGTCTTCCTGCAGTACTCATATTTCGTTAGTCCCTCATTTACACATGGGCTGCCATATCATGCAATGCCCTTGCCTACTTCAAGTGGCATGGATTGCACACTATAGTTTGCCTCCTACACAGCAGACAATCGCATTGCAGGGAATGATTCTTATCGAACTCCGCACCACCTGTTGGTATTCCAAAAGGATCGGTCATCATCTCCTAGTCTGACTTCTCTATACTCCTACCCTCATCAATCCATCTTCTCTTTGATCATCCCAACGGTTTTCAGATGAAGCCAAAGGATCTTTTCCTTCTCATTATTCCTTGAGTTTTTGACTTGTTTTGAGGGCTTGGGTTTTTATTTGCAGAATGTGAGTTGGAATTGTGTTTGGAAACTGTAGATGTTGAACTAGGCTTGTGGATTTAAAGATTAGGTATGGAGGTTCTTGTTCAATTAGGGTTAAGACGGATATGGGGGGCTGTGCTGGTGTTGTCTTAGAGTTGGATTTGTGAAGTTCTTTTGTAGCCGGAGTTATGCTGTCGTCATTGCTTTGTACTTGGGAGTATTGTGGTGGTGGGTGTTGCTGCAGCGAGATGAGAAGGTAAAGGCAGCAGGTTGCAGTACTGCACTTTACCATAAAAAGTGAAATTGCAGATGCCAAACTAGCTATGGCCACAATTGTACCTATTTTGGGTAGTACTTCAGAAAAAAGTGTGCATAATAAGGTCCTTTGCAAAAAATAAAAACAAACAAGCAAACTGAATGTATGCCTTATTCCTAACAGTCACAAAGTGCAACAAGCATTGGAAAGGGCAATGGGTCTGGCTTCTAGTTAAGGGAAGTGCTTGATAATAGTTTCATGACTTGGTGTATGTTGCACCATCTGTCCTGGAAAGAAAATCCCATAATAAAGCAACATCTTGTGGTACAACAATACAGAAGCAGATTGCAGGGACCCAGTGCTGAACAGACTGCAATGCAGAGTTCAGCTGTAGCTTCAAAGAAAAGTAGTATGAAAATCAGTCAGGAGATGAAATTTGCATTGTAAGTGGTGGCCTTAAAAGGCATTCACAGCAAAATATTATATGGTAAACACTTTTTACATAGGAGCAGTATATGAATTGTATTTTTAAGAAAGGCTATGTGCATGCATCCCTTTACTATGCGAATGAAAAAAAGGCACACATTCAATAACATGTTACCATGGAAGCCAAGTAAAACAAAAGAATAAGCAAGGACAAATAGTAAATAGAACTATGTCTTTATGACCGGCTAAGGCACCAAAACAGCATACACATCCTAAACGAAAAAGCCATAAATCTGCATTTAAAATGTCATTGCATAAGCAAAGCAAGCTCACTCACTGGCTCTCAATTACTAGCTAAACGTCAAGTCGCATCTGCAGGGTTATAAAGGACGATCTGATACCCAATCACCAAAACCTAATGAGAACAACAAAGTGTCAAGGTAACCACCCACAAAATGATATGGCTTTGGTGGACAGCCCATCTACATAATGACCAACCGTGGGAAACTCATGAAAGCCAATGGCTTAAGGGGGCTGACCTTAAGCCATCTCTCAGCACATCTTATTGCACATTTTTGAAAGAATTGATGACATGAGGTAAACAAGTAAAATGGACTGCAGTTGGACCTAAAAATGAGCACTCAAACTGTAAGGATGCTATACCACCTCGCCCTGAGGAAGTGATGAACAGAGTCACGAGACTGAGCTGGAGGTGCAGAGCATTGCCGACAAAACAGGTTGCGGAAGCTAAGTTATAAAGGTGCTCAAAATCGTGTTTACCAGTGGTTCTTTAAAGTGGTGTAACTTAATCCCATAAGAACAGATTCTTTTTTCTTCCAAGTTGATTTTGTAATTTTTTATTCACTTATTATGAGCACAAATAGTATGATGGTGTCAGTGGTTAACCACGTAGTAAACCAGAACTCTCACCAATAACATCCTTAATGATTATCCCATATACAGGACGTAGCAGATCAAGACACATATTGACACATATTGGTTGAAACATTAAAACTTTAACATCATAACACCATGCCCCCCCCCACCTCCAGTTCCCTTGCTCATTTTATATTGCAGGACATTGTAGAGATGCATAGCTAATGGTCCATAAAATATTAGTAGATAGACTGAAGGAGATGCCTTCTGCACTGTATAAGCAGAATAACGAACCACATCGAATCATTCACCTCCAGCAAGCCCATACGTCCCCCCGAAAACCCTCTAGTTCCTCTATCTGCCCGGATCTATGCAGATTCTTAATTCATATTAAATTTTGGTACAAAAGCACGTGGGACAGTATGTACGTGTAGATAGCTAAAGCGCTAGCAGACCGACAGACCTGCGAAATTGCTTTATTGTTGTGCTTCAAGGAGGGCCAAAATCTATCATCAAGGTATCCTGTGAGCCCTGCATGGAACTATGCAGTTCAGCAATACCCTACACATAGCGCATGGTGTGAGGAGTTGATGCGCTTCTATAGGAACCTGAGCTTCCATTGTTGGTGGCAAGGTCCTCATACCGCCATATGTCCTTTATATATGCACTAGTGCTTCCTCTGCAGTCTATGCTGATCCAACAGAATATCCAGCCACATGCGCGTTATTGCATAGAGTTGAAACATTTTTAAATGTAGCTATATGAAAGGCGCCCTTAACAAACTTTCAATAACTTTTTTTGCTCGTTTGATGGATGAGCTCACATCAGGATCTAGGTACCTTTATCGTGCTTTTTACTTCATCGTCTATTTCCAACCTGGGGTTATTCTGCCACCAATGATTAAACGAAACACAACGTTCCAACTAAGGGTTCCTCTATGCAGGCACAGCAATAAGAGATATACAGGAGGTAATATGTCTGGATGATTTTTGTAACCATTTCTCCTGCATCTAGGCCTCTTGCTAGGGTTTTAAAGCTGGTCAGAAACATGCACACTGCCCAGCCAGAAAAGTAGAGCACACCAGACAGTCGCACCCAAGGAAATTTAACAGCAAAGAACATGCATCGCCTTTGTGACCTATTGACTTTGCCAATGGTTTTTAGCCACTGCACAGCGATGCTATACAGCGTGGAAAAAAACCAAAAAAACAAGAAAGTGTAAACAACTACTCACGTCATTTCGTAGGCGAGTTGGATGAGTAACTTGAAACAGAAGATGCAAAAGCTTATTTTAACTGGGGGGGTGAAAGCAACATGGCGCTGGAAGCTGCAAGGGGAGAGCGGGGATACAAAATCAACGCAGAGAAGGCAGGGGGGACAAGGAAGCAACACAGATGAGTACGGGGACGGATGCAACACAGAGAAACACGCAGGCAAGTGCAACAGGGAGAGGCGCGGGGAGAAGCACAAGGGGACAGGTGCCAGCAATAGGGGGGAGAGAGATGTACACACTGGCGACGGCTCGAAAACACATGTGAGTGCTTGCACACAAAAGACAAGCATTGGCATAGCCAATAGGTCTCGCCTTTGGGACCTTATAAGTGTTTTGCCAGAGCTATTGGCTTTGCCAATGGGTTTAAGCTATGTTGTAGAGCAGTCCGGCTGCTGTACAGCATGTTGAAAAGTTATAATAAAGTGACTGAGGTGAAAAGAAGATATAGGGCAAAATGGAAACAGGGCACAATAAAGACAGAATGATGAAAAAGAGGAGTCCAAAAGAAGTCCAAGAGCTAACATTCTGGTGTGAAAGGTTTCTGGAGGCAGCAGTGTTTCGGCCTGTGTGCTGGTGCCTCCGCAAGGGGCACGGGGTGTCTGTGAAGAGAACAGAAACATTAGCTCAGGGCTGAGAGACAAGACGTTCCTTTGCGAGGCCCTGCCTTGGGTCTGGGCTCCGCTCCAGTTTTAGGCTGAATCCACGTCCAGTTTTTATTTCAGCCCGGCTATGCTGAGGGGGAAAGCAATGTAAACTCCCCCAGAGTGTGCACAGGCTCCAGCTGTGATTTCCATGGGCTGGGGGTGGGGAGGGGACGGCGCATAGGGGAGGGTGGGGGCTGCCTTGCGCTGTGTGCGCCAGGAACTCCCTAAACAGGAGTACCAGGCTCTGGGGCAGATAGAGTTCAAGATAAGCAGCCAAAATAAAGCGGCTGGTTTGTAAGACGGATCACGACGATAAGGCGCTTCTTGCTCAAATAGAAATTTGCTTTTATGCGTACTGCATATGCATTTTTGTAACGGACATAAACAAATGTTAAATCCAGGAGAGTAGTCCAGATGGGTATTTTGTCCCCCGAACAGATGTGCACAACCTTCGCGTAACTTCCAGTTCAAAGCTATGAATCCTAGTAAGCTACCCTGCACATAGCACGAGTGAAAATAAATCACCATGGAAGACAGATGCCCTTGAAGTCACACTACTTCATTGGGAATACCAATACAAAATGAGCACGCCGCCTCCATGATGAATGTCACAGTAAACAGCCATCCGGTAACCCTCTGGTGTACTGGACCATTTTGGGCAGCAGGCAAGAGCGGATTGGGGGGGGAGGGGGGCAGGTCAGACCGGAAAAGAGAGGGCAGTCAGAAAGAGGGGAGGGGAGCAGAGGGCAGCAGCGAAGAGTGAAGGGGAGGGCTAGAGGGATAGGTACAGGGCAGAGGGAGGGACATGTGAAAGGGAAGGGAGAAAAGAGGCAGCGGGGAGATAGAAGGGGCGAGGGTACAATCAGAGGGGAATATATAGAGGGACGGAGGCGAGTGTAGGAGAATGAATAGGGAAAGGCCTGAAGATAGGGAAAGGATAGAGGGGACACGAGAGATAAGAAAGGGGAATAGAGGGGAACAGCAGCGAAAGAAGCGGGATTAGAGGGAAGGAAGAAGGGGGGAGAGGGCTGGGGAAAAGTAGAGAGCAGGGGGACTCCAGAAACCGGGCTGAGGAGGGATGTGTGCACTCTGAGGAGAGAGGGCAAAGGAAATGCGTAGAGGAGAAAGGAGAAATCTGAAAGAGGATGAGAGAGCGGGCGCTGTGATGAGAGATGAGAAGCGGAGGCGAGGGTGGGGGGCAGAGAGGAGCGGATGAGGAGACAAAGTGCCGGTCTGAGTTGATGAATGAGTGCTAGCGCACATGGCGGGGGGTGGGGAGGATGCGGCATGTTACATTGAGATAAGGCATGTGTCATGCAGAAAGGTAAAGCGTAAGAAGAAGGCTTTGTATCTTCTTACTTGTTAAGAGGTGATTGAGAAATGCCTAGTTACAAGTTTAAAGTGGTAACGTGGTAATGACAGGAGCATGGTGCCGTATTAGGTGTACACTGGAGTGCGCAAGTTGTAGCATCTCAGTAATTGAATCAAAATAAAGAAGGAAAGGAAAAGGCCGCATTTAGAGCGCGCTAACTGTGAGTGCCAATTTTCACACGGCGCCGCTTCTGTAATACGCTGTATTTTATGAAAAAAGTGTTTGTTTAAAAGGCGCGAAAGAGCAGGCAAATGCACTCGTGCTTGTGCTGGCATCCGCCTCGCTGAAGCGAGCAGCGGCGGCGCGAGAGCCATATGTTGTCAATTACCACGCGCGCCGCTGCTCGCTCCCGCAAGGTGGATGCAAGCACAAGCACGAGTGTGTGGGGAAAAGGAGCAGACCGTTGGCTAAAGGTCCTCCTAGAGCAGCGCATGCGCGCTGCCTAGGTGAGACCTAAAAAAAGTAAAGCCCCTGACATCGAGCACAGACACCAGGCAAACACACACTTGGTAAAGAGGCAATGCTCCACCCGAGAGACACACATACAACTGACAAGCTGGGACACAATAAGAAGGCGGCAAATGAAAGTCAAAACGTATCTCTTTAGCAACATACTTCAAAGCGCTTCTCCTGTTGACTATAAACCCCCCAGGCTCTGTTATCCGATCATTCAAAACTTCTCGTTAAAATGACACTAGCGCCAAGATGCCTTATGGTAATTATGTGCTCTATAAAATGTATTAACATTAACAATGAAAGCCAACAAACAGTAAGCCATGTGCTGGCTCCCAGCCCTGTATGCATTTGCAGCTGGCATTAATCGCGGGCGGGGAGGGAGGGGGGATTTAATATAATAATAAAGAAAAAAACGTACCTCCCCGCCAGCTGGGTCCCGCGTTTTCTCGGCGCCTGCTCCTGCTCTCTTGCCTCAGGCAGGAACAGAAAGCAGGCAGCCTCCCTCCCCTCCCCCAAGCCAATCACAACGCTGCAATGGCAGCGTTGTGATTGGTGGGGACGCCGCCCAGCCAGGGGCTTACTGGGAGGCCATTTGCTCCATGCAGGCTGCACTGCAGCCTGCATGGAGAAAGGGCAGAGTGCGCATGACTGGTTTGGGCGGACCCAGAGGGCAGACAAACAGTCATTGCGCCCTCATGAGTGGGCACACCACTGCTCCCCTGCTCGCAAAGCAGCCCCGCTCACCCGCCTGCCCCCAAACAAACCCTTCTGTTCTGCTTTCTCACAGTGCGAGATGCAGAAACATAAAATGGTAGTTATTACCATTTTATGTTTCTGTTTCTCGCACTGCGAGAAAGCAGTGTGGCGACGCTTCTCTGCCCTAGTGAAGGAGCCGTCACTGCCTGTATGTTAATGGTAAGCCACAATATGCCTCGCAACAGACAGTGCATGCTCTGACCAGACGACTTTCCCTAAAAATGAATGCCCATCTCAGCCAGGTTACTTCTGGATTACAGGACATCGTCCATCGAGCAAGTCAAGTGACTGATGCCTTTGGGCCGAGACCAGTGGCGTACTGTCGACCACTTGTTCTTGTGTTGAGACCGGTGGTGGATTTCCCAGAGTAGCGGCATAGGCGGCGGTTGTTGCTCCTAACGTGTTCCTCTCTGTGGGTTTTCTGTATATAGTGGTGTAAAGCCGATTGTCAGCATGCTTAAAGGTAAAGTCCAGAAAAGAAATTTCGTTTTAACTACGTGATAGTAAATTGTATGTCTTGTGATCTGCCATTCCACTGTGGGTGGATTTTGCCAACTTTCAATGAACAGGCAAAGTTTTATCTCCTGGTGTGATGTAAATAGGTGCCTCTGGAGCAACACAATGAAGGGGCGCCTCAGCCATGCAGGGAGAGGGGAGAGGATCATTTAAGGTTGACACAATAGAAAGGGGTGATGGAGGAAGGGGGGTGAATGGGGGAGCGATCTCTTGTTGACAAGCCAGTGTCCGGAGGAGTTGGGGGTGGCCTTCGCAATGCTCATTAAGGTGCCCCTTGAAGGAGGGGGCGCCCCATAGCTCCTTAGCACACACCCCTAAACTAAAGACAGAAGCACTTTAAAAATGCCTGCACGAAAGGCATTTATCACAGAGGTTTCTCACCACAGATGTCCTTTGCAGCTCGAACCTCATCACCATGAGGCATTTGGCATGGGTTCAGGCCAAAGGAGGGGAGAGGGGGCGAAGAGCACGCGCCACAACTAAGTGCCTTTGTGCCTTTTATTTACTCTGGCGACAGATGCCATAGGAGGCCGCCCCACCTACGGTAAAGAAAGGGTTTAAGACTTCATTAAGCAGCTCTTTGAAGGTCAGACGAGCAGCCGCTCGGCACAGCCGGATGCTGGCCGCCTGCTACGCACCCACCGACCAGGATGCAATTCCTGGACATTCTCGTCACGGTCTGCACAGGTAATTAAAAATGGCTTAATCTTGCCGGATGACGGGACAGCGTTTGATGGCAGCAAAACGTGCAAACAGAACAGACTTAATTAATTGTGTTCAACATCTGGCTGACGTGCAAGGGCTCGTGAATTAAATGTGATGACGTTCGTGGGGAACGTCACAGAAGCCATTGGTTGTCACTTGCCCGCAGGCCGCCATATATCCAAGGTCGGGCCCTTTCCTCTCTAAATTATTGTCTGAAGGTGTGGCCTTTATTTAGTTCTTTCAAGGTGTGGTCCTGGCCATTCACAGCACAAATGATGGATAAGCAGTGTGAAGGCGAGGCGAGTCCCCTCGGGTGTGGTAACTGCCAGGTGAAGCTGATGGCATGTTTAAATAGTTCGGTTTTCGGGCATTCCCTCAACAGCACCGTTACGGTCCCCTTCCTCCCCCCACCAAAAGCGGTGGCAAACTATAAGGCTGTTCTCAGTACGTGCTGATCGGTAAATCCGCGTGCGGGAGTATTAATACCGTACTTCAGAGTCAGGACTGGGGCCTAATCTGGATAATCAGAGTTTGCGCTGTAATATGGGCCTGCTGTACGCAGCGCCATTGGCTGTCAAGTTAAGATGGCGACGAGGACAGGAATGTACAACTCAGATAATACACACGTAACATTTAGACTGCCCCTCTGTCCCATAAATTGTCCCCGCACAGGAGAGAGAGCTACAACAACTGACCATCACCTGTTAGCTGTAAAAGCAGCAGTTACAGAGCTTTATTATAAAATTACCGCCTCATTACACTTTCCTGCATGTTCTCTCCGCAATAGTCCCAACTGACCGCAGAAATGTATAATTTGTTAGCGCTGCACCTCCTCTAGACCCTGGCCCAACGCCAACCACAACAGATCTATTTGGATTTTTTTCTCGGATTCCAATCGCATTATTGTGTGTCAGCCTGTTATGGAATTTTGGTTTGACCTTGAAACACTTTGTTAACAATCCTAAATTAAAATCATTACAGATGTTGAAAGTGCGCTTGGAGAGATGCCCTCACTCTTTTACAATTACAACATACTTTGGGAGGGAGGGGGGCAAGCCAAACCGAGACCCATTTTGTGTGTGAAAAAGGCCGCTTTATTGAAACAGGTGCATATTACAAAATAACCAACTGGCAACTGCCTTACAAAACTAAAGCCTCGCTATACATGGAATAGCTGACCCCTGATCCCCCCCGCCCCTACGATCCCCTCAAAAGTTCCCCCACCCTGGCATTAACATAACAACAACATTACACAGTATTGCAGTTAAAACTTTTTCCCCCAATGACACCCCGTTCCCTATCTGCCTTCCTGCAACTGTAATAACAAACGTCTATCCTGAAACTCAGACTACCTGCCTACTCTTTTCCTGCCCCTGCTCACACTTCCAATACTTAACCAAAAACCTGTGCCAACCCTGGCCAACTTTTCAAAACCCCGCCACCCAGGAAAAAGGGGGTGACAGCCACTACTGCCTAGCCCCCTTTTTTCTAGCCCCCCTGTCCTGTAGGCCTCTTACTTTCTAGGGTGGCTCTGAACATTTAACGTTCTGGCTAACACCTCCCTAATTTCCAACAAATAAAGGTCCATCCCCAGCCTTGACAAGTGGACCCTGTGTCCTCCCAAAAATTCCACTGAATCAAAACGAATGTCCCTGTGCACAATTCTACCAAAACTCAATTCCCTGCAAAAATGAGACATCTCCGTATTAAGCTTCCTCCTGGCTCTGTCCACTGCTCCTGGATTAACTGCCCCCCGCCAGACCCGGCGGGGTACAAACTCAGTCCATACCACAAAACATCCTGACCACTGTTGTTTAATAAATGCCAAGTCCCTCTTCATGCTTCTCATCAGAACTATGCCCTTCTCTTTACACAAATCGTTTTCACCCAAATGTATGACCAAAATGTCCGGACACCGACCCCCAACTAGCAGACCGTTAAGGCACGGAATCAGCTCCTTCCACAACATGCCCCCTTTTCCTTTCCATAACACTTTAAAAGTTTATCATTAAAACCAAGATTCTGTCCGAAATAACTTTCTCGTGCTTGTACGTGCGCCCACTTCACGAAGGAGTGTCCCACAACCCAGATTGACATTTCCAACTAAAGGGGGCCAGCCACCGAACCTGAAACGAGAAAAATTGCATAAACTTATGCATTGTTAACAACTGCGCTAAATTCCTTATCCCTGCTGCGCAAGTATCGCTTATAACAATCCGAGGACCACCTCCCCAAGCGCATGATATCACCCTGTCCCCACCCTCTATTGCTTGCCTCAGATGCTGCCCCAATTCGGAAAGAGTGTGTCCAAAACCTGCACCGTCTATGCCCAATTCCTTTAGTGCCTTCCTCAGCACCGCTAGCAGTTGGAAGGCTGTAACTCTTTTCCCATTCACATGCACAAAAACCGACTCCCCGAAATCCTTGGATGCTGCTCGCCAGTGAAGCCCCCATCTAAAGGGCAAGTAAGCTTAGGCAATGGAGCCTGCAACAACACCCATTTTCCCTTGCCTTTCTGATCCATTTTGGACTTTTTTAACCATATATGTATCCCCGCATCGCACAAGACCAAATCTTCCCAGCAGATCCCCCCACCCCTTCTGTCCCCTAACAACTCAGAGACTCTAAATGCACTAAAAAACATCCACACTATCAATGTGGAAAACAGGCATGACTCGAAAGCGTCCGTGCAAATCCTTGGCAAAATCTGTATTACTTTGCTCAGCAACTGCCATGACAAAGGTCTCCTGACTGGATTTAGCTGGCCAATGCTCCCAGGCCCACCCTTTTAGCATCCTTGCGCCCGATTCACCCACTGAAGACGTGTAACCCCAGAGCAATTTACCCATGAATGCAATTCCGCTAATTTCCCTGCAATTGACACCCTGGATAAGCCTTTTTCAATCATATCCAGGATAAACTGAATCACATCGTCCCTTCGCTGTACCTCATTGGAGCGCCGCTGGGTGCCTGACAGCAAAAACTCCTTCCATGATAGGTTATAGGCTATCCTAGTACACTTAGCCCGTGCTCCTTCTGGTCGTCATAACTCTGTAAGGCTGCCTCCAATGTGTCTGCCTTAACTGGCGTTTGAGCCTTTTGGCCCAGACCCCTGAAAACCCTTAGCTCCCCTTGACCCTGAAAAATGCTGCTGTCCCGCTGTGTTGCTCCTCCCTGCTGCCACTGCCCCCCCCCTTGCTGAAAACCCCCCCTGCCCCAAAACAGTTGACCAAGGGATGTTTCCCCCCGCATTTTGAGCACTCATGGCGAAATCTGCAAAATGTGCGCGTACACAGCCCTTTATTGAAATCCCAGCAGGCCCCCCCTGTCTGTCCCCTTCCAGTATTACCCACCCCTCCCCGGGTGGGCTTCCCCTGAAAGGGCCGGTAGACAATCGGGAGTCCACTGGCTGTAAAAAATAGTCTTACCCGCTCTGAAAGCCCCCATCGTGTGCTGCCATAAATCCGTGTCAAGTTCCCCCCATTTTGCCTCGGTATCCCAGGCCATACGGGCCCGGAATTCCTCATCGTACTGTGCCCATGCATAACCCCCCCCCCCCCTGTGATCTGCGCTTTGCGAATTACATCCATATACTTGAATAGTGCTACGCAGCGTTCCGGGAATTTCTCACAGTAACACTAGCATAAATCAAGAAAGCTGCTGTCCAGTTTTGTATGGTCAAAGGAACCTTTGGCCGCTTAGCCAGCTCGTATTCCTCTTCTGTAGACCCTTCTTTTGCGCGCACTTCCCTGTGCAATAATTTCAGCCTTTCAACATATTCACCTTTCTATATGCGCTCTTTAGTAGCCAGCATCAATTGTGCCCCCAATGGCTTAGTCACTCCCATATAAGGGAGTCTCTTAATCTTCAACTCTTTACTTTCAAGCTTATCTTTATTATCCCAGCTGGTTTCTTCCCTTATCTCAGATTTCTCTGTGCCTTTGCTAATCACTGGCTTGGCCGGATCCTTCTTACCTTCTTGCTCGGCACCCACCCCTATGTCTAAAACATACCTGCACTTGCGCAACCTACCCTCTTTCCCACCGAAACCCCCTCTCCTCCCGTCCCCACGGAGACCATTACCAGCCCCTCCCTCTTTCCATATGTTTTACCTGGCTCTAAGGAGGGTGCCCGTGTTGCTGCAGTCCGCCTAGCCAGTGGCCCCGTGGTCGATCCCAACTTGGTTGGCCTTGCGTAGGTTCTGACTCCCTTCTGGAAACCTGAAAAACACTCCGAGAGACATTACTCTTATCCCCCCCCCCACCCCATCTAAATCATCTCTCAGCTCGCCTTCCTCAAGGCTCTCCTCACCGAAATCTAACTCTGCGCGACCCCACATGGTGGCCCCTCATGGACCCATAACTCCGCACCTCCAGGGGCGCCGACTGCGCCCTCTGGCACACCGCTGAGGTCTTTGACTGCGTTCTCCTGCTGTTTTTCCATCCTGCAGACCGCTGAGGTTCGTCGGGTGTTGGGGCCAGCGAGACCGCTCAGGGCCTACATGTGCTGGCCGAGCCGGGATCCCCCGATGGTAACGGGTACGCCGCGCGAGGCTCCACCCTCCCTTCTCCTTGGCTCCAGTAAGCTGCACCCAGCTCTGCCAAGTCCGCACCCGGACGTGAGTTCTCGCCCTGCAATATAAATGATTGGTCTGGTGTGCCGGGCCTCCGATACTCATCCCCTGTCTCCCTTCTCCTTTTCCTATTTAAACCCAAAGTTTTCTCTGCCCACTGATGCCCTACCTTAAACAAATCACCTACTTCCCGGTCACTCAACCCCCCCCTCACTCCATTCCAGCCCAGCCGTGTCCAACTCTGGCTGGTCCTGGTGAAGACCTGTCCCCCGAGCCCCTCCACCAAGCTTTCTGCTGCCCCCTGCCTCGCCCCCCTTGACCCCTCTTTTCAAATTTAAACCCTTGCCCTCCAAACCAGCTGATCCTCCTTGTGCAAGATAAACATCCACTTGACCCAATCTACTAAGGCCCCTCACTTCCTCATTCAATGAGGTGAAAATATCTAGCCCTTTCCAGGCATTGCTACCCACAGCCGTCTCCCAATCCCCCGGGATCCCCTCCTCCTCCCCCCCAAACTCCATTTGAGCCCTGGCCTTGTCCAAACTCCCTCTATCTTCCTCCCCGCTCCACACCCCAAACCCAAGTTCCCCTTCTAAATCCCTCAGGCCCTCACCCTGCCTAACCCAACCCGGGTATACCCCCCTCCACCTCCCAAACACCAAAACCGCCCTGGCCTGCCGCCTCCTCGTGTCCCAGAGTGTCTCTGGGTTCATGTTTTTGGGCAGCCCCCTCACCCCGCCCCCCCTAAAGGCTTCTGTCCCTCCACAACCCCCCTCCCCTTCCCTCCTTTCCCCCGCCTCCCGCCCTTCCTCTACTAACTCTGCCGGGGCCTCGGCCTCCTTCGGCCCCAGGCCCCAAGCAGGAAAGACCTCATTCGAGGCCCTAGCGGAGCGAGCAACAGACGCGCTCCTCAGCCCACGGGCCCCGTCCTCGCGCACTCTCGCCAGAGCCTCGGAACGCGCACGAAGGCTCCGGCGTGTCTGGGGACAAAGGGGCCGCTCTTCGGGCATAAGAGCGGTCCCTAAGACTCACTGCTTTTCCTCTCGCCCGCTTAGGGGACGTGCAGGCCGTGATGGCGGCCGCCACCCCCGCAGGAGCGCGCCTAGGAGGCGATCAATAAATCAAGGCGGCCTGCCTCGCTCAGCAGGCGCACCGCCTCCAAGATCTTATAATCCTGCATAACTATGTCTAACTCGCTAAATGCAGCTAATTAAACAGCCAAGAGAACAACTAATTAAACAGCCAAGAAAACAAACTATTACTAGCTACCCTGCTGCCAGCCACCAGGTCACCAAAACCTAAAATGGTGACTGGCAAATCCCCTCGTAGGATTATATAAGCATTGGGCTAATTGGGCTACAATTGGGCTACAATTGGGCTGTGCCCCCAAAAAGCCCAAAACCCACAAAATGGCCGATCCGGCCAGCCCAAACCCCTCCCAAACTGCCCGGGGGCAGACCTCACTACGTTCGGCTGCCCCGCAAACCCCCCTTTTAAGCAGAAATATTGCAAAGGAAACCTCTGGATGGTGGGTACCCACATCATCTTAAGAGTCAAGTAAAGAAAGGGAGCCAACGGCAAGCAAGGAATATTTAGTCCCTACACAAAGGAAATTCATCTGGAACACCAAACTGTATTCCCATGGCTGTTTCATAAATGCTTTCAACACAAGTTAGCATACCATCTTCCTGCCTAGTCTGATTAGTGATGCAAAATATTTTCTTTTGTAGTGATGGAGCAAGGAAAATAAGAAATTTTTGAACCCCCTAATATTAATGATAATAATTAACGTTATTAATTGTTTTGACGACTAATCAACATTTTGCATCTTTTATATTTTTGGTAACTGGCAATTTATGTGCAAAACTAACTTACTTACAATTGTGAAGGTAGAATAATATTAACATAATGGTTTGCGTACTAATTAGAGTGATGTTGCATGATTTGTGCTATGTAGTAAATTGTATTGTGGCTAAAGAATGCGGATGGTAAGTAAAAATAGCTTTACATGTCGCTTCTGCTAGGTAACACCTAATTGGGGTACGTAGAATGACGGGTGGGAAACGAAAAGGCTCATTTTCTTTATTTTTAATTATGATTGTGTTTGTTTTCATGATAGTTCGTTCGGGCCTATTAGGCCGCGCTGTAAAGATGGCTGCCGAGGCAGATGAGCTTAGTGCACAAGTGCAAAATGGCTTCCAAGTGGAAGAAAGCTGCGGAAATATGTCACGTGATTTGAAAGTAAAGCCCAGAGTGAAACGAGTCAAGGACAGCGTGACCTGTCACCAGATGAGTGCCAAAAAGGACTCAGCGAGAATGTATGAGAACCAAAGATGCAGCTGTGAATTAACAATGAACTGTTTAAAATAAAGTTACAAAAGAAGATACATGTGAGGAATTGTCAATCGGATTGGTAATGTCCTAAAGCCGTGAGAAAGGACAAAAGTTATAAACATTTTTTGAACCGGTTTAAGCAAAGAGGGCAATGAGGAGATGCTTTCCACCCTCCAATGGACCAATTAGCGTGAATCTCGCCCCCAAAGAATGAAACATTTCTGTTTAGTAAGCTAGTAATAGGGTATAAGAGGACCTACTCTTAGGTAGGAGGAGCGCTATTCATACATGATTTTTGAGCACTGGACGTTGACACTGGAGAACTGCTGCTATTTTCCATAGGCCATTTCTTTTAATATAATTAATCTTTTTGCTTTTAAATCTGACTGGGAAGGAACGAGATCGTTGCGGGAAACCTGTATAGGTGGTCCGTCGAGGAGGCCTGTTTAGCGGGACAGACAGTCAGTTTTTGGGAGTTCTATGCTGTGATCGGCAATTTATCTGCTGTGGCGAACTTTTATTTTTCATCTAAAAAGGGTATGCATAAATTCTTTTAAAGTTCATTTCTTATAATAATATTAAACGTATTAAACTGATTAATAAAATTGAAACTTATTCATGCATTTTAAGAAAATAGATAAACTTTATTACAATTAAAACTACGAGTCTGTGGTTCTTTAGCTCAATAATAAGTGTAATGTTTTAATAGGTTTAAATGTGATTGAGCTGGTCTTAATCACCATCAACTTATTCTCACTAGTTGGTCCATCGACCAAAGAGCGGAATACCTTGATGTCTTAGAAACCGACAGGATTAAAATTATTTATGTATGATGTTTAAGAAATTATCTTATCGACTTTAAAAGGTATCCCGTTCTCTTCCAGCAGTCATAACTTTTTCTCCTAGGTGAAAGTGGATGGGATCCAGGGAATATTTGAGTGAGTGAGTGAAAGTTTATGTGGTGTTATGGGCCCCACCGTCATATTGGTATAGTTGTTAAAAAGAGTGTTTTCAACCTGGATGTCATGTCCACAGGAGAAGAAATTATATTAGTAGCGCTGGATCAGTAGCTTCTTAGGTGTCCAACCAGAAAGGGGCCTGGACACAATCCCAAAAACATCTCATTGCTAGCAATTGAAATCCTGTCGCGAGGCGCCCTGAAATAGCAGACAGCGCTAAAAGGTCGTGTTAATGGCAGACTGTGAACTCAATAGAACATACTACATGATACGTACTTAGATATGCTGGTGTCATCTGTCAAAAATCAATAGTTACCAATTTGGGATTGATAGCTAGCATGAAGCCCATTTGTTCAAAGTGCATTTTGATCTTCAGAAGCCCCAAGAGATGCCCACAACTGTGCTGCTGCCTACTGCAGTCTTCTACAACAGTGGTTTTTAGCCTGTGGTCCGGGGACCCCTGGGGGTCCACGATGTCTACTCAGGAGGGCTGCTACTGTTTTACAAAATTAAATAAGATTAAAAATGAATAAATTAACCTTAATAAAGTATATACTAATAAACATGTTAAATTGAAGATGTTTGCTATATTTGATTGTGAACTATATGAAATCTTTCAATATCTGACCCTTTGCTTGATGCACACTTCTTTTTGTATATTTGTTTATTGTTTGGAGGCTCAAATCATAGAAATTGATTAGGCCGGGGGTCCCCGACTTCCAGTAATGACTCAGTGGGGGCCCTGGGCTTCAGTAATGATTTAGTGGGGGTCCCCAGAACTCAAGAGGTTAAGAATCAACGTTCCACAACATTTCTTTTTATGTCGTGGGGTGCTCTGCTGCATGTGGGTCAGGACCTGTAATGTATTTGCTAGTTCCCTGCCCTATCCCACGCCAACAAAGAAAAGGGCTACTTCAGATCATGTATTTGTAAGACTGCCTGCATCCTTGTGACTATCAGGAAGTGCTGCTGCCATTTTCACTGGAAACACCAACTCCACTTTGTAAAAGGCTGTGCACTTTTCAATCATGTAACTACTTGTTTGCACTTTTGACACTTTAAAACAAGCACGCCTTTTTTCCTAGAAGTACATAACTCACTGAAACCCACACTGGCTTAAACTGATGTTCAAACACGTCTTTACAGCGTGGGCTCGCTCTGACAGATCGTAAGGACCGTTCCTTCATTAGACATTTGCTTTGGGCAAGTCAGTCAACAAGGATTGCATAGTTAAATGTAGAGTTGCAGCTTTACTTTTGCTACCCACACCTCCTGCAGCTGCAACCTGCTGAAGATCTGCAGGATCCACCCTCCTCACCTACCACTGTGAAGACCCTCATGAACGTGCTGGTCCTTGTATCTGAAACACTACAGGCTCCCCCGTGGATTCACACTACTTCTTCCAATCCCGGGGAAACATCTAAAGTTTGTGACACGTCCATTCCAATCTTGCCAATTTCACCCCTACTCCTATGACAAAGTAGTCAGAGCATGCAACAGGTTTGTTTATGCATTTTTAGAAACCCTAATCCAATGGTCCCCTTTGAATAAAGACATATTAGCACAAGATGCGATCAGATCTACCTCTAGGCGCTGTGCAGAAACGAGCCATGGAAGGCTTATAAGCAGGGCTTTAAGTGGGATGAAAAAACTGGAGGTTCTCTCAAAGGGGCGTGGCCAATGTAATTGAGGGCGTGGCTTAAAACACATAAGCTAAAAATCTGTGTTTAGCATAGTGTGCCGCCAGACTTGTATTTTGATGTTTCTGTCATTGCATCTAGATATATGGTACAACGAGCAACATCATACCTACAACAAGCCAGGACTATTGTCTTTGTCAATGGCTGTTAGTTGCACAAGATAAACAAGCAGCAACTATGGCTTGTATATAATGTTTAAAAAGCTTCCACTTAAAGCCTTGGTGACACCACGACAATGTTGCTGCTCCTGAGTTTAAAAAAGAGAAGGGAAATCCAGAGAGAAAATTACTCTCTTTAAAGGATTTACCTCCCCTACAACGCTCACCTGGCATGACGTCATGCCGTAACTTCTCCACTAGTGAGAAGTGAGCAGTGTGAGCACGCGCACATCGATGTGCCTACTGTCACTACAGTCCGGAAAAAAAGGGACCGCCTGTGCCAGGGCACAAAACAGAGCCCGATAGAGAACCGTTTTGAGGCCCCCTTTAAAAAACTGCCGGTGCTCAGCACCGGTGAGACCCGGCCCACTTAAAGCCCTGCTTATAAGAAGTCCAGCTCTGACAAAAAAAAATCACTAGATATTTGGTCCAGACTCATTTTTCACTAGACCTTCTTTACGCTGGAGATGCCTGAAGTCAGTAGCAATGTTTCCAACATGGAATTTCAAAGTTTGCACAACATTTGCTACATTGAATGAAGCAGTGTGTCTTTTCCTCATGGGCAAAACATCCATGAAGCATTGTGCCAGATTGCACACTGCTGAAAGAAGAGCAGAGGAGACGCGACCTGTCAATGAAGTAAGGATTAGGCACGTTAGATAAGACAACCAAGGTGTGGTGCAGGTTACTGTCAAAAAGCTAACAGGCATTGGCAAAGCCAATTGGTCTGATGCTGGCTGGCAATATTTTGTATTTGTTAACGCTTGTTTTGTTTTGGCATGATTTTTGTAAAACCTAATTTTTATGGAACTGCTGGGTCCTCATAAATATAAAAAAATAAACATTAGCTAAAAGTAAAAACCATTGTTTGGCCTCATAAAAGCACATTTTGCCATAGTAGTCCCTGTTACTGAAGAGTACTACTTAGCATTCAGATGTGATCCTTGTGAAAGGGCAGAATGCTGTCACTCAAAGTGATGTTAGTAAGCCTAAGGGTGGGCGTGGGCTCCCAATACAGTCCAAAATGTATTTAATGATCATGTAACCCCATAATACCCCATTTAGAACACAACTATGCCCATTTTCCTTCAACAATTACTAAATAACAGTACCAGGTATATGTAATAGCCATTTAATGCCATCACTCCCAATGCAGAAAATCCCTATCCCCAACCATCCCAATATATTCCTAAATAGATTCAAAGGCAATGGAGCACCCGTAATCGCTCATGCAGATCAAAGCTATGCCCATTTTCCTTCAATCAATCAATCAATCAGGGGATTTTAAGTGCGCTACTCAACCGTGAGAGTCTCAAGGCGCGGGGAGGGAGAGGGGGGGAGAGCAGCTCCGGTCAATCGAAGAGCCAGGTCTTGAGGGTCTTCCTGAAGATGTGCAGGGTGGGGTCGCGTCTGATGTTGATTGAGAGCTCGTTCCAGGTCTTGGCCGCAATGTAGGAGAAGGTTCTTCCACCCGTTCTAGCTCTGCGGATGCGTGGGGGTTCGGCGAGGGCGAGGTCGGCGGATCGGAGGTGTTTCTTGGGTACGTGGAAGGAGATTCTATCATTGAGATATTGGGATCCTGTGTTGTGGAGGCATTTGTAGGCATTGGTGAGTATCTTGAAAGTTACTCTCCTTGATGGGGAGCCAGTGGAGGTTTCGCAGGTGTTGGGTGATGTGTTTGTGTTGAGGGATGCCGAGGACGAGTCTGGCTGCGGTGTTCTGTATGGTCTGGAGTTTGGGGAGCAGAGACTTGTTGATCCCGGTGTAGAGGGCGTTTCCGTAGTCCAGTCTGCTGGTTATGAGTGCATGGGTGACGGTCTTCCTTCATTCGGTGGGGATCCATTTGAAGGTCTTCCGGAGTATGCGGAGGGTGTTGAAGGAGGTGAAGGTGACGGTGTTGACCTGTCGGGTCATGGAGAGGGAGGAGTCAAGCACCATGCCGAGGTTCCGGGCCTGGTCCATCGGGGTGGGGGGGCTGCCGAGGGCAGTGGGCCACCAGGTGTTGTCCCACGCAGAGGGGGATGGTCCGAGGACCTCTGTCTTCTCCGAGTTGAACTTCAAGCAGCTGCTGCTCATCCAGGATGCGACGTACTTCATTCCTTCCTGGAAGTTGAGTCTGGTGGTGATGGGATCCTTGGTGAGGGAAGAGGATGAGCTGGGTGTCGTCGGCATAGGATACTTTGCTGAGTCCATGATGTCTGACGATGGCGGCGAGGGGAGCCATGTAGATGTTGAAGAGCGTGGGGCTGAGCGATGATCCTTGGGGTACTCCGCAGTTGATCTCTGGGGTTCGGAGAGGAAGGGTGGAAGTCTGATTCTTTGGGTTCTGCCAGTGAGGAAGGAGCAGAGCCAGTCGATCGCGGTTCCCTGTATGGCGGCTTCGTGGAGTCTGGTGGTGAGTGTGCGGTGGGAGACGGTGTTGAAGGCTGCAGAGAGGTCGAGTAGGATCAGGGCCGCAGTGTGTCCTTGTTCGAGGAGGGTGCGGATGTCGTCTGTAGCGGCAAGTAGAGCGGTCTCAGTGCTGTGGTTGCTGCGGAATCCGGATTGGGAGGGTTCGAGGATGGAGTTCTCTTCAATGAATTTCATTAGTTGGGCGTTGACGGTCTTCTCAGTGACTTTGGCCACGAAGGGGAGGAGGGAGATGGGTCGGTAGTTCTTGAGGTCTGTAGGATCTGCTGAGGGCTTCTTGAGTAGAGGCTTGACTTCTCCACGTTTCCAGTCATCGGGGAAAGTGCTGGTTTCGAAGGAGGCGTTGATGGTGCGTCATAGTTCCGGTGCGATGGCGGCAGCTGCTCTGTGGAAGATGTGCTGGGGGCATGGGTCTGTGGGGGCCCCTATGTGGATGCCTTTCATGGTCGATGCGGTGTCTTCAGTGGTGACTGAGGTCCAGGAGGAGATGGTGAGTTGGCTGGCGTCGCTGGAGGAGGGAGTGGTTTCGGAGTAAGGTGTCTGGTTGTTGAAGTTGTTGTAGAGGCCTTTGATCCTCAGATGGAAGTAGGAGCCGAGCGTGTTGCAGAGGTCCTGGGAAGGGGTGATGTCCGTGGTCTCGCTGGGGGGTTTGTTGAATTCCTGGATAATGCTGAAGAGTTCTTTGGAGTTGCTGGAGTTGGCGAGGATCTTGTTCTGGATGAAGGTCCTTTTGGTGGATCTGATGCGTTGGTGGTATTCTGTCATGGCGTTCTTGTAGGTGGTGCGGTCTTCCGAGGATTTTCTGTTTCTCCAGTTCTTCTCGAGACGTCTGCAGGTGCGTCTGGATTCTTGGAGGTCGGCGGTGAACGAGGTTCCCATCCTTGGGCGCTGCCTGTCGGGGTTACGCAGGGGCGCAAGCTCGTCTGCGCAGTTGGTGATTTAATAAATGACAGTACCAGGTATATGTAACAGCCATTTAACCCACTTATCCTGATAGGTAAACAATAACAATTGCTGAAGAGAGTTAACTTTTATTTTGCACATGTAAGCATTAAACTACACTGCCGCCGGTGGACACTTAAGAGAATGCACATCATCCCCAATGATCCTTCTAGTACGTCCCCATGCTGTATAACGTAGTGAGCGGAAGAAAAATGTGAATGGCACATCAGATGAATGGTAGATGGCTGACTGAAATCCCCCATAAGAAATATTATATAAATCATTATTACAAAATCGAAATGTCTTGGATAACGCCAACCCGGAAAATTAGGAGGTGAGATGAATGTTGGATCCTGATAAACTGTGTTCAGGAAAAAGGTACATCCAGTATAGTCACATAATCCAGCAAACATATAGCAATCGGTTTCAGCCACAGTTCACGGATGTCACCCGTTACCCCATTAACAGATCATCTGAAGTTGTCAAACATGGCGCAAGACCAGCTGAGCCACCTTAACCTACATCAGCATCAAAGGGTTGGCCTCCACTAGAGAACAGCAATCGCAATAGAGTTACCTTATGTTGGGATCTCATCTACAACAGTGCATACCAGTGGAGACTGTTTTATGCATTTCCTGTAATCTGGACCTAGCCCCAAAGAGCAAAAGCATTCACACGACTCAATCCTGGATTACGTTTAGATCAGTTTTAGAAATTCTGTCTGGGTAACCTTTGCTGTTTCGCGATACACATGTTCTGATGTTTTTCTAGAGTGCATGGGTGTCTAGGATAGCCAACAACCCTGTTGCAGATAATCCAAGTCATGAGAGCAGAAGGTTCACCTGGTCCTACCCAATTGCAGCTTGAAATTTGCTTACCCAGTGGATTCATCAGAAAATGATAATGTTGAGGACCAATACAACTATGATTTACATGAGACATCACGTATGACATCCTACGCAACAGTAACTACACATAAGTGGGTAGACAGATGCGGCCAGCCGAGAAAGACGGATGGCCCATGCACTGATCGCATTCTCCAGCTTGGCGCAAAACTTTATATTAAGTTAGACTTATACAGTCAAATTCATTAAAAATCGCAAGTCTTCTGATCACTTACGCAAGCAGAAAGTTGGATCTGCATTTGCAAAATACAAATGCTATTTAGTGGTATCAAAATTTGTAGTTTTTTTTGTTTAAAATAATGTCAAGTCTGGCTACTTGGTGGACTTCCGCATGCGTCAGTCCCTGTAATAAAATAAGAAAGGGGTGTGGAGGGAACAGGGCTCGGGTGGCCCACAAGCTTTTTTGCCCACCCAAAAAATGAACCTGGGTGTTTTCCACTGAGTTTCACAACCTGGCAACGCAGTGAAATCCACTTCAGCGACAGGAAACCGAAGGAAACACTCCCATTTTAATAAACGTGTAGAGTAAAGGATTACTCCAAAATGAAAACAAAATCCCAGTGGTGAAACTGAATAAAATGCACATTTACAGTCAATGTTTTTAGTCCACCCAGGGGAGGGGCATGTATGGAAATCTACAGCAGTCAGAGATTTCAAAGAGTACTAAAAGGAGATTTTGGGGAATCCCACGGAAGTTGGACACCTACTTCAAATGTAAAGTCGAAATTTGCAAAGAATAAAGTTAAGAGAAATCTGTTGTCGAAGTATGAGTGATGCCTTTAAACAACTGCACTGATGCAAGTTATGTATTTAAAAGCTTAACAAAGGGGATGTGGACAAGTTAATACAACGCTGTGGAGTTGTAAAATTATTAAGTAATTAAGATGTGCACAATAAAATAGCAGATCAATTATTACTGAAAAAGAAACTGTCGACAAGTACGGGAAGGAACGTACAAAGTACAGGAACAGAAGCGCTTGGAAAGAGGTAGAAAAGAGAAGCAGGGCTAAAGGGATTGCACGTGTAGTACACATGAGCTGTATAGGTGCGAAATCCCCAAAAAGTTGGAAGAATGTGTAACCCAGATCTTAGAATAAATGTAGTTACTGGAGGCCTATTTCACAATGTCCAGTTTGGACAAGTCAGAAATATACTCCCATAGATTTACTACTGCATTTGGAGTAAATCCGATGTTAAGTTAGTAAGTTTTTTCCCTAAGCATTTATCACTTGTTTGATTCAGCAGCAGTTTGCTAAAGGTCTAGCTTAGGAGGCTTGTGTTGGTTAATGTGGAAATGAGTTTCAGCTTTCAGAAGATGTTTGCAAGTGCGTTAAGTCGACAGTCTCTGCCATTTTCCGTTTAACTCTCCACTCGCCAGTTTGTGCACACCGTTCTATGCATTATTACCAGCTAGATAAACATTGCGCACCTCACATGGGGTGTCTAGCTGCATTTTATCTGAATGTTCCAAGATTTATTGTTCGTGTGGTGCAAAGAATTATATTTCGGCGCATAAAACATTTGTGAATCGAGCTCTAAGTGTTTTCAGTTAAAAAAGAGGATGCTTGTAGTAACAAAAAACAAGCAGTGGCAAATGCCAAAAGCTTTCATTTCAGTATAGTGTAAAGGGAATGTTCACGCTTTACCTCCACACAAAGAACTGACACAGCCTGGAAAAACACAGTGTAAGCTTCCCTCAAACAGAATGTGTACAGCAGAAGCAGTGCAAACTCCCTCAAACAGAATATGTGCAGCAGAAGCAGTGCAAACTCCCTCAAACAGAATATGTGCAGCGTGGTAGAAGCAGTGCAAACTTCCTCAAACAGAATATGTGAAGCATGGTAGAAGCAGTGCAAATTCCTTCAAACAGAATATGTGCAGCATGGTAGAAGCAGTGCAAACTCACAGAATATGTGCAGCACAGCAGAAGCAGTGCAAACTCCCTCAAACAGAATATGTGCGGCATGGCAGAAGCAGTGCAAACTCCCTCAAACAGAATATGTGCAGAGGCAGAGCAAACTCTCTAAAAACGCATGCCAAATATGAAACAAGTAAAGGCCAATCTTCATTACACACACAATGAATACAGTACAGGTAGTCGTACTGCAAGCTTCCTTCACATGCTGAATAGGTACAGAATAGCAGTGGCAGTGCAAACGTCCCACATACACAAACTAAACTACACAACTGGCATAGAACGAGCAACAGCACAAGCTTCCTAATACAGAGAAGAGGTACACAGTGTGGGTCAACAGCAAGGCAAGCTTTCCACACAGAGCACAGATAGCAGTATTACAAGCTTAGTACACACAGTAGAGGTCGATACAATACAACCTCCCATCACACACCACACACACCCTGTGTTCTTGGCTGCAGAGGAGAGCACAAACTACTGGTTAGTCTCCACCAATGGGGTAGGTTCACAACAACACATTGTGGATATGTAGGCTCATAAGTGTGAAGCATGCTTCTCAGAGGTATAGCTATCAACTGGGCAGCAGGTCCAGTGGCCCACTGCACCCCAATTATAACTGTCTTTTACTATCCAACTGGTGGGCATGAAGCCCATTTCCCTTGCATGCATTGCCGCCCAAGGCACCCATGCCACACCACTAGTGTCATTGTTCTTTAGACCTGTGGCAGTCGGGGGCAAAGTTCATGCTTTTCAACCTATTGCTGTGCCCAGGGAAGCAAAAGTTCCTGAAGCACCAACCTTTCTGCTTGATATAATTCTCTACCTGACTGTGGTATGAGGGTTCTTGAATAGAATGGTACTTGTCTAACAAGCCCCTTTGGCCTCTGTGTAAGCCCCTACACCTGTAGGGTGACAGAGTGGGGCGAAAGCATGCCTCCCACCTCCTACACACAGCCTTAGTTCTTCAAGCCTCCTTTTAGCCGCTTCCTCCGGTTGTGGCATAGGGGCCACCGGCATGGGCATCCCACCGGCTCCTAGGTGTTCTAAGGGCCAAATACTCAAGTCATTGCTTTTGCTTTACAAGTCGTTCTTTTAAGGTATGTTAGCCAAATTGGTTCACGTCAAGTGAACCAAGACTGCATACCCAAATTCATTAGACTGTAGAACTAAAGGCCAAGTCATCCAAGTCATCAGGTGCCGTGTGGCCCCGGATGACATGGAGCAAGAGGATAACACTGTTGAGCCCACTTTGGAAACACAGATCGGGTACACAACGCGTCTGAATCTGCTCCTAGCTGTAATGACAAAGAAATGCGGCCCAGGGTGTGATATCAATGGGACTCACCCCTGCCAAGGGCACAAAAGGTGGATGATAGGTGATCGCCCACATCGCCCAAGTCAGTGGTTCTTGACCTGTTTTCCGGGGACCCCTGGGAGACCACAAAGACTACTGAGGGGGTCCGTGACTGCTCAGAAAACGAAATAATATTAACAGATTAATAAAGTTTGTATAAATAAAGAAGCAAACTGTAAAACTGAAAATTTTAATACATCCTGTAAATGTGAAGGTATTTGAAACCGGGGGTAAAAATTAAGTTAGATTCATGGGGAGCAGTGTAAGTGCATCAAAGAGAATATAGTATGGACAATGGGTGGGAACAATTGAATTTAGAAAAGATCCAACATTCTCATTAAAATGAACATTTTTTTTTTTTTTAAACTTGTTTGTGAATTAAAGTATTTTATCATTTGTTTGAAGAATGCTTATTTCTCTACTTTTTGTGTATTGGTTTGAGGTTCAAATAATGGAAAATGCTTTGGCCAGGCATCCCCGGCTTCCAGTAACGACTCAGTGCGGGTCTCCAGATTGCAATAATGCTTAAGCCAGGCTTGAGCCTGAAGCCTGGCTCTAGCTCAACTCAAGGTCCTGTTGGAACCTCGAGCCCATACCAAGCCGAGCTTTCATGTGGGTTCTGCTTGCTTCCCTCCATCTAACCAGGATGTGGTCTTCGGGCCAGGGCTGCCAACTTTAGAACTGGGGAATCCATTTGTGTCTTTGCATCGGCTCAACATCCTGTGATTCTGCGTGACCCACTTAATCTCAACATACCTATAAACAATAGATGTTACCTGGTGTAATATAAGTGATGCTCATGTAAAGTGCTGGAATAGGGCTTTTTTGAAGGGTTATCCCCAAACATTTTGCTTTTTTGCTTCTTCCTCCTATTTTTCCTGACCTGTTTTTGTTGGCTATATGGCTCTGGGCACTTTACCACTGCTAATCAGTGCTAAAGTACATATGCGTCTGTGTAAATTGTAATTCTGATTGGTTATCCCCGATTGGTATATTTGATTTACTGGTAAATCCCTACTAAAGTGTACGGAGTGTGCCAAGGCCTATAAATTAAGTACTACTAGTTGGCCTGCAGCACTGGTTGTGCCACCCTCATGAGTAGCCCTGAAAAGGTATCTCAGACCTGCCACTGTAGTGTCTGCGTGCGCAGTTTGTAACTGCTGTGTTGACCTGGCAAGAGAACCCGTAAGGTAGCCCAAGGTACCCCCATCGGGTGAAAGGTAGGACATCTACTGGTGTGTTTTACATATCCTGGTAGTGAAATACTGTGTATTTCATTTTTCACTATTGAAAGGCTGTCTGTCCCATAGGATAACATGGGAGCTGCACTGTAACATCTTACAAGTGTAACTTTCCATTGGGGCAAGATGGAGAAATTGAGTTTGGGCTCTCTGAACTCAGAATTTACTAACACATCTTTTAGTAACGGTGGTTTTTGAATTGTGTGTTTGAAAATGCCACTTTTAGAAAGGAGGCACTGACTAGGAGTGACTAGAATCCATTTGGTGGCTGTGAAGCGAAGCTTTTCCTGACAAGCAACTCGTGTTCAGGTACGCTTTTTTTAAATGGCTTTACGATGCTAACACGGTTATCTATAACGGTAGTTGTCGCATCCACTATTAAATAAATTGTTTCATTTTTCACAGAGAACTTTTGCAGTATTTAGCCGCGCGCTTTGCGACGGACTCATTTAAAAAAGAAGCGGAAGCTGACGAAAGCACTCCGCGTTAAGGTACGCTTTTGAAAATCTTAGAGCGACGAAAACATGCGGATAAAAAATAATGTCTGTAGGTTTTACTTATGAAGCATGTCTTTGAACAAAGTTCATTCTTCACAGATAAATGTACAATAACCGGCCGCGCACACAGAAACGGACATGAAATAGGACTCAACCTGCATCTCAAAAGGTAGGAAGTAGTTGAGATGAAGGGGTTTGGCAGAAAACAATTAATTTTGGACCACAAAGCCTCACAGCTCTCCCTCTCCTTTTACTACCAACAGAATTCACTTCAACCCCTTTCATTGAAGCTAAAGTCTGATAGAAAGAATACCTTCTACCAGGTACACTCTATCATGTAAATAGAACATTATGTTTTATGGAGATTGGAAGGGTGGGAGCCCTACTAAATATTAATATAAATCTTTTTCACACTTGTTTCAGACAACACCATCGCCTATAAAATTCAGAAGCCCTGATGAGAGCCCCTGTACTTATTGCCCGGGACTCGAAACGCGTTGGCAAAATATAAAACATTGAGGGATTGTGAATTTAATCTCTTTCTAGACAGAGGGTTATTTCATCTACCCCTGTTACAGATATTTAAGTGTTTCCCCTGTGTTTTTTCTCAGAGACCTCACTTATACTCTTTAAGAGTGTCTAGGCTAAAAAAAAATGTATTATACCCTTCAAATTGGGGCTAGAAGTTGATGTTGTCGTTTTTTAATGTCTTTTTTGATGTAGCAATGTTGCACTGTCCATGTTATTTGTAAATGTATAGTAATGAATGTAATGATTATATTGTATTTATGTATGAAAACTTGATATGACCACATTGTGTTCTTTTTCACATAATTTTTGAAAATCAGATAAAAATAGGTTGAATAATAAGGTAAAATAAAAATACCTGATCAAACAACAGAAGGAATGTGTTTGGTCTTCATGTTAATTCAATAAACGTGCATAAATTGTTAAGGTCCAGGTCACTCCCCCTTTTTTGCCCACTTTTAGAAAGTAGGCATTTTTTTGTTCAAACATTCTGTGTGCCTCTGCCGGTTTGTGTATTCACTGTCTGGTTTTGGAGTGACAGGAGCTGGGGATGTGCATTCACTCTAGACAGTCCCAAAGGGGGGTTGAGGTGTGCCCTGCCTTTTCTGGGTGACTCATAGCGGGGCTGAATAGGCCTGGTCTGCGTTTAGAGTAGTGGGAGGAGTTTCACTGGCACCTGAATAGGCTGTGTCTCCTTTGCAGAATGCGGTCTCCACTTCCTGTATGGAAGCTGGGGCAGAGAGGACAGAACTGGATTGGACTGGGCTCAGAGACCCTTGCCACAAAGAGAAAATGGGGTATAAGTATTGGACTTTAAACCCCAGATAATTTGATCACTTCTGGATACAAGATGAAACTCTGCCAAGGAGAAGAGCTGGACAGCTGTAAAGAGTACTGCCCCTTTGCTGTGTGTGCTTTGCTGGGTTGGCCTGCAGTTGCTGCTTCTGCCAAGGAGAGGACAGAGACTGGAATTTTGCTGTGAACCTGCTTGAAGAAGAATCTCCAAGGGCTTGTGCGTGCTTGCCTCCTGTTCTGAAGTCTCAGGGTCACAAAGACTTCACCTGCACCTACTGACAAGCACCTGGACTCCTGCATTCAAAAGAGAATCAGGCCCAGTTACTGGGCCCTGAGAATTGTGTGGTTGGTGCTGCAAATCAAGAAGAAGAACTTCGACACCGCCAGTGACTCCGCAACCTGCACCAAGGACGGGGGTACCGCTCGTTAAGTGCACGATGCACTGCCCCGCCTGCACCTCAGCTTCGACACCTGCAGTTGTCAGCCTTCCTGACACCAGGACTTGCACCAACCCCGTCACCACCAGCATCATCATGGTGTTGCGGAGCAGATAACTGATGAGGGTGATTTCACAAACTCTTCGACGTCGCACTGCCTCACCGGAACCGCCGCCTCATCTCCGACGCTGCATAACTTAGCCTGTCTTAGATTTGATGCCTCGCCTCCCCCATGGCAGAAAGGAACCAGCTTCACCTCGGCACCGACACCTCACCTCCACAACGCTGTGCATCTTTTGTTGATGTCGTTTCCAAGGTACTGTTGTTTGGGTGTCCGTGTGACTCTGTGCCAGGCCCCCCCCCACCTCGCGGTCAGAGCCATACTTTGGATTCGTGCCTGTCACAACATCGCAATAGCCCAGGATGGAGCTATTTTGTTTCTACAGTTCTATTTTTAAAGTAACCATTTTAAACGTAATATCTTTATACAAGCATGTTGGATTTTTGTCGTTTTGGTCTTGTTTAATTTAGATAAAGATACATTATTTTTCTAAACTGGTGTGGTGTCCATTTGTGGTGTTTTTCACTGTGTTACTGTGTGTTTTGATACAAACACTTACAACATTGCCTTTGTGATAAGCCTGTCTGCTTGTGCCAAGCTACCATGGGGATGAGCAGGGGTTATCTGAAGTGTGTAATCCCCTTACCCTGACTAGAAGAAAGGGTCCCTACTTGGACAAAGGTGCATACCTCTGCCAATTAGAGATACCCATTTCTAACATGCTCCAATACCTTTGGTTCGAGTTCACATTATATAAAAACTACAAAGAAAAATGCACAAAGAAGTAAAACCAAAGCCTTAACACAGAGAAAGACAAATACATACCCATTTCCTGGCTGATTTGTACAAAGTTAAATTAGAAACTGGATAAATCACGGCTTCCCTGCTTAAATTGTGTGATTTTAGGCAAATATTTTACTTCACCAAAACTCTTTTTTCTTCATTAATGCATATGAAATCACTTTCAAATACGTGAGTTCTGAATACCAGTTGTACAAAAAACAAATGCATTTGATTTAACAAACCATGATCTGACACATTAACGTCAATGCTTCACGTAAATGAAATACACTACTTTTGAATTTTCAAGTTACTTTATCATATTTTACAGCGGTGATGTTATGATTTACATTGCAAACATACCTGGGCTCGGCATGGCACGCACACAGTCTCTAAGATTAGAGCCAGACCCTTGGCTTGGCGCTGGCTTAGCTCTACTTGTTAATTTGTTGGCTAGCCCACCTCTAAGCTATTCAATGCAGAGATTGAAGTGCATTAAAAAAAAAAAAGTATGGATACTGCAATGGGGACGGGTCAGTGAGTGCAGAGGCGGAATCAAAGGGCCGGCAACTACTTGGTTGATCTTTTACCATCCAGCAACTACATATAAAATAACGCACACCTTAACTGAAAAATAAATTAAAGTTAAACTTATCTGTGGGAAATGCACTATTTTATGTTATGAAACCTCTATTGGTTAATGCGATTAACAACCATAGGCCCATAGAATTGAATCCTGTTCGGTGCAGCAGGGAAAAGTGGCTTGTGTATTTTTAGTGCTATGAGGTCCCTGAAAACACTGTGAATGAGTAACTCATTATTTTAAACGTGCATTACACAGTATAATCTAGGGTGCTACGAACTGCACATCTAAATCTATGATAAAGATAAAAAGTGGCTCTAAATTATACATTTCAGTAATGTGCAGTTAGACGAGTCCGCCCTGATCTCACCATCTGACCATGGGGCAGAGAGGAGCGGCGACGACCGATGTGACAAGACTGTGCAGCCAGGAGCCACTGTGCCCCACCGGGATAGGATGGTTTTAAGTTACTCACTTGGGTGGCGCCCTGTCTTTCGCTTTGCAGTTTAAACGTTTATAGTTTGTTGATCGGCAGTTGAGCCGCACGTCTATAAATGACTATTTGATCTGTCTCTCTTGAGGCTGTCCGTGGCGAGGAAACACGATTAGACTTGAAACCCGCGGTTCACCTTTGGTTGCAGGGCAAGAGTTGAACAGTCGTGTGACCTTTGATGTAAGAAAACAGCCGCACTCGGTCCACTAGGCGTGGATAAATCCCTCACCGGGTACACAAACGCAGAGGGTGTTTAATGCATGTGTACCGATCACCATGTTGTCTTTGTCTGCTACAGCCGACAACATATTTCCGTTGCACAGAGCATCTGAAAGTAGATTTCAGTGCAAATGCCTGCTGGGTAGTAGAGTGTGGATATTTGTAATTGCATTTATATAGCGCGAATATGACATTACCCTCTTTCTACACACCGCATGCGTCTCTTGCTAGAGGAGGATGTAAACATCACCGTGTTGGAAGCAGTATCCAGCTCTGCCAGTGGCGTCAAAATTCACTTTTTGGATGAGTGCCCCATAATTCGTGAACTGATAGTGTACGAGGCGCGGGCTCAAAATGATTCTATGGTTTACTATTGTGACTGATTGGAAACAAAAACTTGTGGAGAGGGGTATGACTCAAAACACTGCACTTCCACTATTGTGAACTTTCGGCAATGTGTGTGCAAATGTTGTCTGCATACCAGTGAACGCTGTGTGATCATGTTAATGGGGCATAAATGATTATGGACAGTGTATGGCTGCATACACGTGTACCCTAATTGCCAGTATGTGTTTAATTACCAATGGGGGGCACATATGTCGTGAGTGCATAAAAGTGTACACCACTGTTGTGTGCCTGCTTATGTTGTAGCTGCAGCCTTCCTCCCTTCCACCCTTCTTTTTCTTGTATATGCATATGTTGTGGGCGCATGTAGGGTTAGGCTGATTGTGTGTACACGCGTTGATCTTGTATGATTTTGTGCTTGTGTCAGTGGTGCCTGCAGGCACATGTACACCACTGGCATCTGCATTGTGGTATTTATGTATGCATGTTGTGGGCTGGATGCATGCAAGTGTGGCTGTTTGTTTCTGTGTTGCTGTGTGCACGTGTATAGTCTGTACCACGGCTTTAAGTGGGCTGGATCCTGCCTGTGCTCAGCACCGGCAGTTCTAAAAGCAGGTGCTGAGACGGGTTCCTTATCGGGCTCTCCATTTTTGCCCTCACCCTCAGGATAAAAAAAAACCTTAACTCTGCAGAAGTACCACTCTTCACTGCCTTTGATGTACCTTCAAGGAGACTCGTTATACTTCTTTCACACTCTCATCATTTCAGAATTAAAGCATTTTCGGATATTATATACAACGAACCCATAGTTGTTGCTTATTTATCTTATGCAACTAACAACCATTGGCAAAGTCAATACTCCTGGCTTGTTACTGCCCGACTCTCCGCCCGAGAGTCTCACTACTATCACTGACAGCATCTTCTTTCTCCTGCTCAGCCGGTCTGGGGCAGTGAGAGACAGTAACACATTTTTGTTGGAAGAACCACTCTGCGGAAAAAAACTATTATTTCAAACACTGCACAGCTCTACAAGTAAATCTGAAACCGGGAACTTCACTACACACCCCATACACTCCATAACACATGGTTAAAAGACATTGTCATTACAACGCAATTTACAACGCCAATAGCTCTAACTTAAGCTAATGCGAGACCTATTGCATTTCCAATGCTTGTTTAATACTTTTTCACTTCCCTAAACTTCCGGTTACTCAGTGACACTGGAGAAAAAAAATCTGTACATGCCCGTGTTTACATTAAAGTCAGACCTCTAAAACTTGCTTGTATAGGTGTTCAGTGTGAGCAGAGCTGGCCTTTTCTCGGAGAGCGGCGTGGGCAAAATCAAATATAGCACCAGCACCCTTCAGAATAAAGAGTTTAAACGCACTTTTCATTGGCCCCACGTCGTAGGCAGACTGCTGCGCCCTGGGCGTGCGCCCAGCTCGCACATGCTAGAGGCCGGCCCTTCTGAGCGCAGATCCGCTGGCAAGCTCAACCGATCCTGGAGATGTGTGGCAGATTAATTTCAACCTGAAACAATACTCATCCGTACACACAGGTAGCCACAAAGGCAGGCGCGGAGGCAGGGCCGCCGCCTGAACTTCTCTGCGGTTCCCTAACTTAGCCACAGGGACGGGTGTATGTTGTTAAAAAAAACATTTCGTCTGTTGACATAGCAATAATGGTTACCTTGTAACACGAGGTATACGTCAAAGTGCAAGAAGATTCTTAGAATGCTATTTGCAATACCGATTTTAATCTCGATTTTATATCGTCAGAGGGTTCTGCCTTTTTATGGATGGTAAAGGACTGTGAAATTGTGGCCCGATTAACTATATACTAAATGTCTCAAGATGGCTTCACAAATTCCATGCCCGTTCCTGATATCTGGCAACACTAGCACAGCCTTTCATCCTTCTAAGGTCGAAATATAAAGGATATTGAACTGAGCTACAGTATCCCTCGTTATTTACAATAATAGCAAAAAAAGGTACTGTTCAGAGCTACATATACAAGTTCTCACTAATATTAATGAAATTGAAATTGAGATAGCCTTGGGGTTTGCTACTAATGGACACGTTTCGGCACATCACTCGATGGAGAGGAATGGAACCCATGGGAAGGAGAGGAGAAGTCTACTTCACCCTGTATTGCATTTCCTCTTCTTACCAAAGGAACGACCAAGTGCCAGCCCAGGCTGGGTGGTACAGAGGGGTCACCCCAAGACAATCCAGGATTGTGATGGCCTAGGTTTGTGCACGGGTGGGCACAGAGTTTTGACCTCTGCTCCAAGCAGGCGTCAAGAGCCAGGCACAAGTAGGAGGAGAAAAACTAAAAACGTGAAATATGAGAATACAAGAGACAAAAAGGTGCCCTTGAAAAGTTATGGTAGCCTCTCACTGGAATTATGCAGCAAGAAGAGCACCAAATTATACAGCAGGGTTTACTAAATTATGCAGCAAGAAGAGCCAAATTATGTGGCATAATGTAGCACAGTTTTTGGAATTATACTTCATTTTTTTGCAATTTTTTCACTTGGTAACACTGTCTGGGAAAATATTTTACCTAATTAGTACCAATTTAGCAATCAGATACAGAAATAGACAACTGAAAGATGACCTTTGTGAAGGGCCTTCCACTGCCACGAACACACGTCACCACATTTTTGTTGCTTTTGGTCCGTTTAAACTAGAAACACATGTAATTTTGTTAAAATCCGCAGATTATTAAGCAGATGATAGAATATGTGGCAAATCCATAATTATGCAAAAAAAAGTGGCAGCCGCAGAATTGTAAAATTATAGTGGCCCTGAACATATTGTATATATTTTGCAAATACTCCTCTAATGGGCTGCGGGCTTGTACCCACTTTTGTGAACCTTTGGGTATTAATACTGAAGATGGGCGTGACCAGAAATCCTTTTCGGAGGTGTGGCCTATGTAATTAAGGGCGTGGCCTGACTTTAGCAAATCTAGAATCCTGTGCCTCACAAATTCATAGTCACCATTCTGCCTGAGACGCTGAAGGTGCAAAGACACCACAACACATTGCAGCAAATGAACACACTAAAGAGAAGGTAAACAAGCATTGGCATAGCCAATAGGTCTCGCCTTTGGGACCTTATAACTATTTAGTTATGCAGCACAATATCCTTACTGCAACAACATTAACTGTTGCATGGCTAAACACTTATAAGGTCCCAAAGGCGAGACCTATTGGCTATCCCAATGCTTGTTTTATATTCCTGCCCTACCCTGGACCCCTAAACCCTTATCCTTCGGATACTTGTTATTCCTTTTTGCGATGCCATAGATGTGTAAAAGTACTGACCTTTTGCGACTGTTCCTCCAAACTTTTAATATTTTATTACTAAATCGCAAAAAAAAGAATCTTTCTTTAGTTCTCTTTCGACGTTTTGGGGTTTTCTGATGGGGGGGGTTTCTCTGATTAAACTGCTCTAGGGGGGGGAGAGGGGAGGGGGTGGAGAGGGGGGGGAGGGGGTGGAGAGGGGGGGAGAGAGGGGGGGAGAGAGGGGGGGAGAGAGGGGGGGGCCCTGCGCGATTCCCTTGCGGGAGCGTGCAGCAAGGCGCGATGATTGTGACCATATGGCGCCACTATATGGCGCCGCACGCTCCCGCAAGGGAATCGCCAGACGTGCACGCGTTGCCATTGCAAGCAATGCAACGCGTGCACGTTTTTGCCCCTAAAGCTGTGCCGATAGCTGAAGGTCTCTCCTATGCAGCGCATGCGCGCTGCGTAGGCGAGACCTAAAAAACAAAAATATGGTTAGAGGGGAAAACGCGTCCTTGTACCACCTGAGTAAGATTCAGATTAACGTTTTGCTTTTTTTAGTTTTGAGACTCGACCATAGTCATGCTGCAGAGAGCAGACGTCCACCCAGGCTATTATGGCAAGGATTAGGAAATATTGAGGCACACTTTTGTGGGGTGTTTGGGCACCTTAATTTGGACTAGGGAAATATGACAGACAGACAGATTTCGCTGTGCGGGAAAAGGTATACGGCATGACCTTTGACCTTAATGACATCACAAGAAGTGACATAACCAGACGTGGAAAGATCATCCTCGTCTTCAGAAAGTCTCTAAGAGTACAGAGACAGACTCTGCTTCCTTGCGTGCCCTACATCAATGTCTTATTGCACATGTTTACATGACTAAAGAAAACAAGCATTGGCAAATGCATTGCGTTTCGCCTATGTCATTAAAAATAAGCTGTTGTAGCTTGCTGAGTAGTTGTACAATGTAAGTTACAAAAAGTCTGTTAAAGTGTTATGACTTGTTTATGTACAAAAATGCAATATATTGTGCTGTTACTAGTGGTATAGTGCGGGTAAGTGATAGCAATTTTTGAGAAATGAAAGAGGGAAATAATATCAGAAATTGATGTAATAGCAATATGTGTTTAGAGGAGTTCTGACAACTTTTGAGCTAGGTGCCACTGCACCTGCTGCACCATTCAAATCATGCCCCTAGTGCCTGCAAGATAACGGCATTTGTGACTGCCTGTTTAGTAGTCAAATACAGGAATATTGTGTGTGTGGAGGAGTTCTGACAAATTTTGGGCCCGGTGCTACTGAACCTGCTGCACCATTCAAATTAAGACCATGTTGTCTGCAAGGCAACTGCACTTGTGGCTGCCTGTTTAGTAGTAAAATATAGCATAGCTCGTGTATATTAACTTCATCTTTAACATGCAATGTTTATTACAACATTTAGAATTTGATCATAATGACCAAATAGATTAAGTTGGAAAAAATCAAACCGATAATGCCTACAAAGTGCAAAGAGAGGTACTGAGGCATGAATAGGAAATGCCACAAACGTTCTAAGGCTAAAGCATCTGCTTTACACACCTAAGTAATAAAAAGCAAGCATTCCAGCATACTGTTAGAAGCTGTCTGCCTTTTCCGTGGGAAGAGATCTTATCTTGACAGTGAATGGGGCTTAAACAGTGTGAACAGCTTTAGTAGAAGTATCATAAATGTGCGCAGCCAGGGGAAGTTAATAAAAAAAAAAGTTCCACACAAAAGCGAATTAACATAGTAATTCGGCAAAGGGAACTGATAAGAGCCCCATTTTACGATACTTTAAATACAAGAGATTTCGCAAGCGCTGTGCAGGTGAAACCTAAAAAAGCAAAATACAGCACAGTGTGCTACAGGTGGCAAGCTCGTGCTTTTCATAAACACTCCAGGAAACTACAGAGACAGGCTTGCTTCATCGCCTTCCCCACTCCCTTAGGGACTCCAATCCAGTAACAGAGGAGTGGGGTAGACTAGGTCTCTGCCACCTCATCCAGGCCTTGCTTGAAGCATATCTCTGAGCAGAGAGCAAAGAGATGCTGCTGTGCTGCAGTGGCCAGCCTGCATTAGAAGAAAATAAAATCGGGAAACAAAACTTCACATAGACAGTTTTGTTTTTCCCGCTGCGCCACGGCATGAAATTGCATGGTGCAGCACCAGTTTTGCTGTAAATTGCAAAAACTTTGGGGTGTTGTAGGAGAAACTCTACAAACAAAATAAACTACCTTGATTTCCATTTTCGCCGTTCCCTATAGGACCCAGCGTCAATGATCTGATGAAGAAAATTCCTTCTTTCACAAATACATTATTTTCCTTTCCCCACTTCAGGGCCCAGAACGAGAACAGGCCCACCAGCCTACTGCAGCTGCAAACAAATTAAGAAATATACTTATATCAGTAGAATGTGTACATGGAGAAAGCATGATCAGTTGGTCCTTTCCATGGCAGGAAGTCCTCCCTGCAACATTCCACAAGTCAGGCTGGATATCTTTGGTTTTAGCATGCTTTCCTGCAGGTTATGAGTTGAAATGTAGGCAATGTCAACTCGCCCTTTCATCATATTGAGGTGGGTACACAGATTACCATATGTATGTGTTTGAAGCTAAATGCCAATAAAACCGAGATGCTGATTGTGGATAAGTCCCCTTCCATCTGGACATCAGACTGGTGGCCTGATGTTCTGGGCCAGATTCCAGAACCCAAGTCCAAGGTCAAGAATTTAGGAGTCTGGTTTGACTCTAAACTATCTTTTGAGAACCAGGTCAGCAGTGTGGCTGGGAAATGCTCTGGAACCTTAAAAAGTCTGAGAAAGACCTTGAACTTGCTCCCGATAGCATCACGGAAAACTATTATTCATGCCCTTGTTACCTCTTAGCTTGATTACCGTAATATCCTTTATCTTCGAATAGCCAAAGGGAGTCTCAAAAAACTCCAAGGAGTCCAAAACTGGGCAGCCCGCTTGGTTCTCAACCTTCCTAGAAGGGCATCAGTTTTGTCCGCTCTCACCACCTTCACTGGCTCCCGTTGGAAAAAATAATTTGTTCTAAAGTCATGCGTTTCTGCCACAGAATCCTCTCCTAGAAAGACCCTAAATATCTATGCAATATGATATAACCTTATCTTCCCTCGCGCAACCCGAGATCCTCTATGGCTAACCTAGTGTTAGTCCCTCGGGTCTCTAGAGCCAGGCTAGGAGCTCGTACTTTATCCTTTTTGGCAGCCAAAGCCTGGAACTCTCTAACAGCCCAACTGCGAGCAGAATCTTCTGAAATATTGTTCAGGAACAAACTTAAAACCTGGCTGTTTAGGTCTCCCTAGCCTGGTTGCAATCACTGTGTACTAGTCCATTTTTGTCTGCTACTTAGGATCAGTGAGATTCATAGCACGGGGACACACTGTACGGTGTAACCAGCGCTTTAGAAATCGCTCTATTATTGTTATTTATGATTCTTACTAATAGCGGACATGCCGTATGAAGTTATTTAATGCGCTGACCTCATGTAGTTATAAAACGAGTTTTGTTTTTCATGGCCTTCGATGAATTGTAATATCCTTGTAATATACAATAGAGTGTACGTTATCTCATAAATATTTCTTTCCCCACCTTTGCCCCAATATCCCCATTTTATGCACAATATAAATATCGTCTTCAGCAACCCAGCATGAGTTTTTCTCTGGCAGGGACCCACGCACCTTCTGGAAGTCCCATCCTCTGGGGACTCCAAGACATCAAAGTTAGTAAACAGGGTTGTTTGCGCTTCTCAAAAAGAAGCCAGACTGCCCGCTGAAAACATGTGATGCGTCAATTGGCTGCAGGAGCGAAGGGCCATGGGGGCAGGTGTTTGTCAGGGTAAAACCCTAAGGAATTCACAGAGGAATCTGACACCTGCACAAAAAATAAAATGTTAAGTTTAGGTCTTACTGAAGTATACAAAAAAGTGATGGATGGAATGCTTGAATTAATCTCAGCCACTGGTAATTACTTGGGCCACATCCAGTTCATTGTTATTTTGCACACCATGCCACCTCAGTTTGGACCCAGCCATATGCAAATTAGTCTTGACGCTGCCCCCAAAGGGCCAATCCGGACAGTGCTTCAGGTTGGACATGTGATCAGACCGGCCTCACTGTAAAAGGTTAGAAGAGTAAGGTTTACAGTAAATACAATATTTATTATATTGTAAGTTGTATGTTGTAATAACACCTTGTTAACTTGTCGATGTGCACCAACAGTAGTTGTGCACCTTACTGGACCTACTATGCCCATTATTGGACCATTTAAAGAAAATCTGCAAAAATCATGACGATATTACTTCAGCAGTAGACTATGGCAAACCAGTGAGGATGAATCCGGAGAAGATAAGACTAAGCCTGTTACAATGGAAGGTTTGATCTTGGATCAAAAGAGAGTGGCCCCGCTGAATGTGACAACATTATCAGATATACCACCTATGATCACGAATACAGAATAAGTGGAGATGGAGGCTTTCGCCCAAGTCTCAGATTAGGTAAGCTCCCTAACAAGTGTGAAGCTTGAGTCGGAGGCAAAATGAAAAGCTTAAAGAAGAATAAAAACAAACTTAGGAGGGCTGACACCTGCGAAGTTGCCATCAGACAAGTTATACAAGGGGTCAATGTCAGAACAACTCAAGCCCTTAACCCTATATTTCTAGACAAGGGATCTAATAGTCAGTATAAAATAAAAGTCCAATTCTAAATCCATCGACTATAGAACATAATCAACCAGGTATTATAAATAGAAAGAATGGGCAAATTAATACATCAAATCAACAAATGTTACAATTAAGGAAGGATGAGGCCAAAGTACAAACGCAGCCTGAAGTATCTACTGACAGCATGACGTCAGGTGCGAAAATTAGGGAAAAAAGCACCATAATGAGGAGAGCTCTAAGGCCACATAAGAACTTAAAGGAATCCCAACAGCAATACGGTTAGCCCAACAGTCTTGATATAGTTTGTGACAGCAATGGCCCACTGCAAGGTAGCAAAGCGGAACATACCCACGAAACATACAGTGACCCCATAAAGGAAATAGGGGGAGAGGAAGCAGTTGATACAAATAGTGCAAACACTTTAGCTTCGATCAATCGTAGCTCGCGAATAGAACAAAGGTGTATTCAGAGGAATGCTAGTAGTACCTCCATTGGCGCCAAAACTACACAAACAAGCATTTGCAATGCAATAGGTCTCGCATTATTAAAGTTTGAGCTATTGGCATTGCTAAATAATGCAAAACCAATAGCTCAAACTTTAATAATGCGAGAGTTTGAGCTATTTTTATTGTAAATGACATTGCCTTTTATTTATGTTTTGGTTTTGAAACATAAATAAAAGCCATTGTCATTTACAATGCCAATAGGTCAAACTCGCGTAAATGTGAGACCTATTGCATTGCAAATGCTTGTTGTTACCGAAAAGCCCTTTCCACAGCGCATACTGGCTCCTTTAACGTTACTCACAAAAACAAACAAGTACAGGTAAAGCACGAGATGGCTTCGTGTAACCAAAAGCACAATGCTCCAGCACTGAAATTATAATCAACATAGTGGCAGAACTTAAATCCCAATGGCAGGAGTCAGGAGGCCTCACAAGGAACATATTAACCTGTAATAATGTGCTAGAATCTGTTGGAGGAATATGGTTAAAGACCAGTGTGCACACTGATGAGAGGCATGTGAGTCCAGGACAGTGTCTTCTATGAATGAGCAGTGCGGACCCTGAGTAACAGTCTCTTAATCATGCAGTCTTGCCATCTGCACTAGTCCTGTTATCATCAGCGCTATTCTTATTGTTGTCATCGGCACTAGTCTCGTTGTCATCGGCACTAGTCTCATTGTTATCATCAGCGCTATTTTCGTTGTTGTCATTAGCGTTGTCATCAGCACTAGTCTCATTGTTGTCATCAGCGCTATTCTCACTGTTCTCGTTTGCACTAGTCCCACTGTTATCATCAGAGCTAAAGTCATTGTTATCATCAGTGCTATTCTCATTGTTGTCATGAGCACTAGTCCCATTGTTATCATCAGAGCTATTTTCATTGTTATCATCACCACTAGTCCTGTTGTTATCATCAGTGCTAGTCTCATTGTTGGCATCGGCACTAGTCCCATTGTTATCATCAGTGCTATTCTCATTGTTGGCATCGGCACTAGTCCCATTGGTATCATCAGCGCTATTCTCATTGTTGGCATGGGCACTAGTCCCATTGGTATAATCAGCGCTATTCTCATTGTTGGCATCGGCACTAGTCCCATTGGTATCATCAGTGCTATTCTCATTGTTGGCATCGGCACTAGTCCCATTGGCATCATCAGCGCTATTCTCATTGTTGTCATGGGCACTAGTCCCATGGTTATCAGTGCTATTCTCATTGTTGGCATCGGCACTAGTCCCATTGTTATCATCAGTGCTATTCTCATTGTAGGCATCGGCACTAGTCCCATTGTTATCAGTGCTATTCTCATTGTTGGCATCAGCACTAGTCCCATTGATATCATCAGTGCTATTCTCATTGTTGGCATCGGCACTAGTCCCATTGTTATCATCAGTGCTATTCTCATTGTTGGCATCAGCACTAGTCCCATTGTTATCATCAGTGCTATTCTCATTGTTGGCATCGGCACGAGTCCCATTGTTATCATCAGTGCTATTCTCATTGTTATCATCAGTGCTATTCTCATTGTTGGCATCGGCACTAGTCCATTGGTATCATCAGCGCTATTCTCATTGTTGTCATGGGCACTAGTCCCATGGTTATCAGTGCTATTCTCATTGTTAGCATCGGCACTAGTCCCATTGTTATCATCAGTGCTATTATCATTGTAGGCATCGGCACTAGTCCCATTGGTATCATCAGTGCTATTCTCATTGTTGTCATGAGCACTAGTCCTATGGTTATCAGTGCTATTCTCATTGCTGTCATGCGCACTAGTCCCATTGTTATCATCAGTGCTATTCTCATTGTTGGCATCGGCACTAGTCCCATTGGTATCAGTGCTATTCTCATTGTTGGCATCGGCACTAGTCCCATTGTTATCATCAGTGCTATTCTCATTGTAGGCATCAGCACTAGTCCCATTGGTATCATCAGTGCTATTCTCATTGTTGTCATGAGCACTAGTCCTATGGTTATCAGTGCTATTCTCATTGCTGTCATGCGCACTAGTCCCATTGTTATCATCAGTGCTATTCTCATTGTTGGCATCGGCACTAGTCCCATTGGTATCATCAGTGCTATTCTCATTGTTGGCATCGGTACTAGTCCCATTGTTATCATCAGTGCTATTCTCATTGTAGGCATCAGCACTAGTCCCATTGGTATCATCAGTGCTATTCTCATTGTTGTCATGAGCACTAGTCCTATGGTTATCAGTGCTATTCTCATTGCTGTCATGCGCACTAGTCCCATTGTTATCATCAGTGCTATTCTCATTGTTGGCATCGGCACTAGTCCCCTTGTTATCATCAGTGCTATTCTCATTGTTGGCATCGGCACTAGTCCCATTGTTATTATCAGTGCTATTCTCATTGATCGCATCGGCACTAGTCCCATTGTTATCATCAGTGCTAGTCTCATTGTTGGCATCGGCACTAGTCCCATTGTTATCATCAGTTCTATTCTCATTGTTGTCAGGAGCACTAGTCCCATTGGTATCATCAGCGCTATTCTCATTGTCAGGAGCACTAGTCCCATTGGTATCATCAGCGCTATTCTCATTGTTGTCATGGGCACTAGTCCCATGGTTATCAGTGCTATTCTCATTGTTGTCATCGGCACTAGTCCCATTGTTATCATCAGTGCTATTCTCATTGTTGTCATCGGCACTAGTCCCATTGTTATCATCAGTGCTATTCTCATTGTTGGCATCGGCACTAGTCCCATTGTTATCATCAGTGCTATTCTCATTGTTATCATCAGTGCTATTCTCATTGTTGTCATGAGCACTAGTCCTATGGTTATCAGTGCTATTATCATTGCTGTCATGAGCACTAGTCCCATTGTTATCATCAGTGCACTAGTCCCATTGTTATCATCAGTTCTATTCTCATTGTTGTCAGGAGCACTAGTCCCATTGGTATCATCAGCGCTATTCTCATTGTTGGCATCGGCACTAGTCCCATTGTTATCATCAGTGCTATTCTCATTGTTGGCATCGGCACTAGTCCCATTGTTATCATCAGTGCTATTCTCATGGTTATCAGTGCTATTCTCATTGTTGGCATCGGCACTAGTCCCATTGTTATCATCAGTGCTATTCTCATTGTAGGCATCGGCACTAGTCCCATTGGTATCATCAGTGCTATTCTCATTGTTGTCATGAGCACTAGTCCTATGGTTATCAGTGCTATTCTCATTGCTGTCATGCGCACTAGTCCCATTGTTATCATCAGTGCTATTCTCATTGCTGGCATCGGCACTAGTCCCATTGTTATCATCAGTGCTATTCTCATTGTTGGCATCGGCACTAGTCCCATTGTTATCATCAGTGCTATTCTCATTGTTATCATCAGTGCTATTCTCATTGTTCGCATCGGCACTAGTCCCATTGTAATCATCAGTGCTATTCTCATTGTTGGCATCGGCACTAGTCCCATTGTTATCATCAGTGCTATCCTCATTGTTGTCAGGAGCACTAGTCCCATTGGTATCATCAGCGCTATTCTCATTGTTGGCATCGGCACTAGTCCCATTGGTATCATCAGTGCTATTCTCATTTGTTGGCATCGGCACTAGTCCCATTGGTATCATCAGCACTATTCTCATTGTTGGCATGGGCACTAGTCCCATTGGTATCATCAGCGCTATTCTCATTGTTCGCATCGGCACTAGTCCCATTGGTATCATCAGTGCTATTCTCATTGTTGGCATGGGCACTAGTCCCATTGGCATCATCAGCGCTATTCTCATTGTTGTCATGGGCACTAGTCCCATGGTTATCAGTGCTATTCTCATTGTTGGCATCGGCACTAGTCCCATTGTTATCATCAGTGCTATTCTCATTGTAGGCATCGGCACTAGAACCATTGTTATCATCAGTGCTATTCTCATTGTTGTCATGAGCACTAGTCCTATGGTTATCAGTGCTATTCTCATTGCTGTCATGAGCACTAGTCCCATTGTTATCATCAGTGCTATTCTCATTGTTGGCATCGGCACTAGTCCCATTGTTATCATCAGTGCTATTCTCATTGTTGGCATCGGCACTAGTCCCATTGTTATCATCAGTGCTATTATCATCAGTGCTATTCTCATTGTTGGCATCGGCACTAGTCCCATTGTTATCATCAGTGCTATTCTCATTGCTGTCATGCGCACTAGTCCCATTGTTATCATCAGTGCTATTCTCATTGTTGGCATCGGCACTAGTCCCATTGTTATCAGTGCTATTCTCATTGTTGGCATCGGCACTAGTCCCATTGGTATCATCAGAGCTATTCTCATTGTTGTCAGGAGCACTAGTCCCATTGGTATCATCAGCGCTATTCTCATTGTTGTCAGGAGCACTAGTCCCATTGGTATCATCAGCGCTATTCTCATTGTTGTCAGGAGCACTAGTCCCATTGTTATCATCAGTGCTATTCTCATTGTTGGCATCGGCACTAGTCCCATTGTTATCATCAGTGCTATTCTCATTGTTGGCATCAGCACTAGTCCCATTGGTATCATCATCGCTATTCTCATTGTCATGGGCACTAATCCCATTGGTATCATCAGTGCTATTCTCATTGTTGGCATTGGCACTAGTCCCATTGGTATCATCAGTGCTATTCTCATTGTTGGCATCGGCACTAGTCCCATTGGTATCATCAGCGCTATTCTCATTGTTGGCATGGGCACTAGTCCCATGGTTATCAGTGCTATTCTCATCGTTGGCATCGGCACTAGTCCCATTGGGATCATCAGTGCTATTCTCATTGTTGGCATCGGCACTGTTCCTCAGTGAAAAATCTAAGAAAGTTTCAAAAGAGCAACCTGTGCCCCACAGGCACTTCAAACTTAGCAGTCTGTCAGGAAGTACATCGAAGAGCAGAGCCCTCCACCGCTGCAAGTAGCTGAACTGAATGCCCAAAGGAACATTTTGCGTGCGTGGTGTACATTTATCTGGAGTTCGCCACCAAACCTGTTACACTGTAATCAAACATTCCTCCGTACATCCACGCCAAAGACAGTCAGCAGAAAACACGGGAGTTCTGCCTCACAGAAGTCCGAGGAGCGGCCTAAAGATGGGGCAGACATTTTTATACTGTGTGAACATAGTGAACATAGTGCAATGCATAATACTTCAATACTTCAACACTTTTAAAAGCAGCTGCGAAACTTATTTCAGATACTATCTGGAAAAAACCAGTGGTGCGCGCACCACAGAGGGGCGAGGGAGCGCGGCAGCGAGGCGAACGCGCGCTGCTGCGCGTGCTAGCCACGGACGGGAATGGGCGTTGCAAAGGCGGGACATGCGCCCGCCTTTGCCAAATCGCGGGCCTTTTTTTTCACAAAAAAACACGCGAAAGCCAATGCCTGCCGGCGAAAGCCTGATCACACGCACAAGCGTGTGGTCAGCTTTCAGAACCCCATACAAGAGGCCTCGCGCTGCGCGAGCAGTGCTGAGCACTGCAACGCTAGGCGCGAGACCTAAAAATGAACTAATTTTCACACCACAATACAAATTGAGAAGTAGCAGAGACATTTTAATGATATCTAATATACTGCGTCTGTTACAACACATACACATGCTTAAACATCTGGGGTTTGAAGATATTATAAGGATTCAATTTAAGGTACTTCCATCTATAAGTGAAAATGAATCTACTGGAGTAACTTGGCAGAGCCAACATCAAGAAGCATTAATACTTCACGAGAAATACGTTTTTGCCAAATCGGGGTTTGCAATCCAGCTAAAAAGTGCCAGAGAGATATCTTACCGTCTTAATTGCCCCGAAAAGGATTAAGGATGTTGACAAGCCAACTAAAAATATGCTTATGAAAACAAATTACATCAAGGAATCAAAGCAGGGTGTGTGGAATTTAATAAAATGCCTACTTGTCGATGGGACAGGTTGCTTCATAAATCTACTTGTCCAGTAAAAAAATCTGCTTGTCCCTTCGGTGCCAAGTAATGCGGCCACAAATTATGGCCACAATCTCATTATACAAGAGCTCTGATAATAGCCTCTCTGATTATGCAAGGGTTAATGATATAGTAGGGCTTGAATTCTAGCAATTTCTTTATTTTGCCACCTTTTTGCAGATCTACATACTGGGGCTGGAGGTAGCGGTAAGCAATAGTTCCAAGGTTGGAATGCCCTTTTGAGTCTGTGCAAACCTAACTTACATGTTTTTAATGATTTTCACCAGTTCTTCTCTAGTCTTTTCCCATACTGAGAAAAGTTGGAAATTTACTCCTGACAAAGTCTCAGAAGTAAAACTTCTTTCAAGGCTGGGAAAAAAGTGGTTGGAGGGAAAGTGAACTTGTAAACGCTCAGCAGATTTTCGTATGAAAAATGAGAGAGTAAGGGCCGGAACAGGTAGCAGCATCCACTCCCAAGCCCCGTGGGGTTCAAACCAGTCTCACTCCCAAAGCATGGTTCAAAGGCGGTCACTACCAGTAAGTGTGGGGGATTCGAATAACTAGTGTTTTTACTCTAGTGACTTCCACAAGCGCTGGTGAGTGTCAGGGCGTAGAAGGCCCAGTGTGAGCTGTACAAATAACCAATTACTATAATCTTTACTCATCACATTACGTGCATCCCTGCAAAGGGCTGAACTCTACAGCATAAGGCACATCCATGGTGACCAAGACATTCTCTACTATTGGTCTCTTAAAAGCCATTTGGCTGGAAGTCTGAGATTCCACCCAAAATGGTATTCTGATGCTTATGGTACCACCACACGCGGTGATGCCACGTTGGTAGCCAGGGACAAATCCTCCTGGCCAAACCTGGATGACACCTACCGTGGAAAAAAAAGCAGAGCAATGCAGACTTGCATCCAAAATTGGTGCAGTAGCACTGAAAACAAATATTCTTTCATTCTAATTGTTCTGTTGGCACAAACCGACTGTTCTAACCCATGACGCAAACAGGAGTCTGTAAGTTATTTTATCTAGTGTTCCGCTATCTTTTTTTGTAATACCGCACAATATATCATTAAAAAAAATATATATGTACCGAAAACATAAGGAAATTTACCTTCAGTAAAGAAGCTATATGGCACCAAAGTGCATATTTTATGTAGTTTTCTAAAACCAAATCAGTGTAGATACTAGAACAACAAACAATGCGTACCATCAATATCCAGATGGACAAAAGCAGACAGACCAACAAATCAAGATATTGTCAAGCATTATACCTCAAAAAACATTCAACAAATAGCAAAAGCCAACATTTAGTACACAGGCAGAACACTCACTTTGATGACAGACATTCCACTACTAGCATACAGATTAAGCATTGGCAACGCCAACAGGTCTAGGCTTCAGCAGACCTGTTGGATGTGCCAGAAATGTTTGACAATGCTGTTCAGCATAAGCAAAAAGAGAAACAAAAGGTGCATCGACATATGCGCGTGCATGCATCATCACACTCACTGCTTATGCGTCATTATGATACATCAGCAGTAGCAGGATGACTTGTGGGAAGATCCTTCTCCTACCTTGCCGCCAAGACCTGGAATGCCTCTCCACCTCAGGCAATCCCCGTTGCTAACCCAATTCACAAAGGATCTCAAGACCTGGCTCTTTGACAAACCCTAGCACCCCGACGGCCCAGCAGCTCCCCCTTCACCCCCTCAGCGCCTTGAGACCCTCACGGGTGGGTAGCCACGCTCTATAAACCCGATTGATTGACTTATACTGCAGGTGCATGTGTTACCATGTAAGCACCTGTTTATGGTATGAGGTGGGCACCATTTTATTTTGTTTTTTTCTAGCTCTTCCAAGCTGATCTTGAAGCAGTGAATAAAATTAAAGTTAAATGTACACGAAAGCACATAAGTAAAAAAGAACGGCCCAGCAGCAAATTCCAGTTGCCATGTCCTTCAAAAAATGTTTTTTCTTTTAAATCTTTATTTATTCATGGTTGAAGCAATAAAAAATTTGTTCACAAAACAATTAATTTTCACAAGAAGCCTTCAAAGCACTCATTCATTATTTAAAACCTATCGTTTGTTCATGCCATAAACAATTTCGATACAAACCGCAACAAACGTTAATCAATTTAAACCAGCCTTACTTCCCATGATTATACCAAAGAAGAATTTTCTTCCAGGTTAAAAAAAAAAAAATGAACATTAATACATTCAATTAAGAATTCTTCACACGATCGACCTCAGAACAAAATGTATACTTGAGCACCAAGCATTATCCTCTACTACCGTTCTATACCCCGTTCCCAATTGCACCAAATTGTGTTTATTCGAGTAATTGACCCCACTCTCTTGACATACATAACCTCACGAGTTTAGAATGTTTGCATCTTTGAGATCCATTGGGTAACTGGGGGACTTCAAAAAATGTTAATAGGAAGCACTTTTAATGCTGGGGAGGAGCAGGGGGGGCAACAGTTGGGCAGGTGGGGAAAACGCGTGGTGGGAAGAGCAAGGTGTAGAAAGGAGGGCGAGCAACAGAGGAGGTGAAGGCTGGGAGATGGAATAAGGGGGAAAAAGGGAAAAAGAAGTCGAGAGGTGGCAAAAGCAACAGAGTAGATAAAGAGTGTGAGAGGGAGGAGGTAGCGATGCAGAGAATTTGGTGGGGAGGGTTTGGGGGATGCGGCACACAAGGGAGACAGCAAGAAAACACATGCCGTGATGAAAATCCTGGATCCCTAAACGTGATCAGTGGAAGGATATAATTCATTCAGTCAAAAGGATTGTAAAGAAGCTGTGCTCCACGGGAGGGACAAACACAAAGAGGAAGGAAACCATTAAATAACAATCAAGCAAATGAGAGTGACAAGAATGCAAATTAATGGTAAGTAGTGGGCTGGCACTAAACCCACTGCAAGTGTTCGTATGGTCCACAATAGGCCACTCAACAAAAGATAGCTCAAAGCTATCTGTAGATGTGGCCTAAAAGTAGAGAGGTTAGCAGCTGCACAACAGACAAACTAATAACAGGAGTACATTTAGCAGGTATAAGACTAATCCATCTTTCTGATAAAGCAAATTAATTTTTAAATGTGTACCAAATATTATACCAAAAAAAGATTAGGAGTCAACACATACCCCTCCCTCAAACACAGAGTCCAGGGAAAAGCTAGGAGAGCAAACTGCTGAGGGTAAAAAGGATAAAGTCCATGAAAACTAGGAGTCCTGGCAAGCCACTAAGAGCTGGCAGATGTCCAGTAGATTGTTGGCAAACAACATGCAATGAACAAATAGCACACACCCTGCACAATCAGAACAAGAATAGAAACCAGGCACAAGTAAACAAAGCAATTGTTTATAGTAAAAAAGAAAGTAAATATTGTATTTAACAATCATTTGGAAAGCGAATAGGTTTGAAGCTCGCGTTGGAAAGCAGACTATAGCAATCAATAATGATCGCTGCAGTGTAAAGTATTAAAAACAGCACTGGCAAAGCCAATAGGTCTCACCTTTAAAGGGTGATTATTGAGTTAATGGCTTTGCCAATGCTTGTATGCACTGACAAAAAGAAAAAAAAGTTATGTAATGGCTGCCGGTATGTTACAATGCAGGCGCACACATCAGCATGCATGGGCAGCCATCTTGGAGTGACTGGTTTCAATAAAAAAGGATTCCAAGATGGCTGCCAATGCGTGCCCATGCACCAAATATGCTTTGCTAAAAAGTACTGCACAGGTATAACACAGGCAGCAAAATTGCACACCTCTACACACACAAACACACACTCAAGTACAGCACCCGAAGCAGCAATTAAAGCTTCCCATTACACATTAGGACCAACGGCAACAGGTCCAGCAGCAATAGAAACTTCCCCACATACAAAGAACAGTTGGAGCAGAGGTAAGTAACAGTGAAAGCTTTGATTATGCTCACACATCCTTGAGTTTGAGATAAAAAGACAGATGGAAGGAATGCAGTAGATTTTGCATGGCACACAAAAAAAAGATGGACATCAAATCAGCATGGGGAGGACGAGTGGGTGATGTAGGTGGTCTCAATGGCTGGAGTAAAATCGGGAATCAAAAGATGCAGTTATAGAGGACAAGATGTGAAAGGCAGCTAGTCTTCTAAGACCCTCAATGCTGCCCGGTGCAGGGTTCCACCTCTAATTCACTTTGGGTTCGCTATCAAAATAATGAGGCAAGCGCTGGAAACTGGAAGAGAAGAAAATGGTTTATTTCTCATGAGGAGATCACGTCAACTGAGACACCGGGATGTCTGAGGGAAGTGTTCTGCTGACAACTCCCTTGGCTCTTCCTTTTATACAGGTTTGACACAATGCATTTGTTTGATCAGCATGGTTACACAAGCTTGGGGTCCCCGCCCGGGCAGGTTGTCACACAAGCCCAACAGTAATTCTCTTCCCACCCAGGTCAAACAGACAATCTTATCTTGCAGCTGGACCTTGCATCAGGGTCAGATCTAAGAGTCCGTTCTGTTGATAAAAACAGGTCCCATTGTTGGTAACAACAAGTCTTGCTGTTTGCAGTGCAATAAATCATGTTGCAAGAGTCTTTGGTGTTTGGAACCTGTTTGTGTAACTAGGTGTAGTGAGGGGTAGAGCGTCCAAAGGCTTGTCTGAAAACAGGGATGAGGAAAAACGAGTTTGTGGCAGCAAGTGGCGCTGAGATTTGTTGTGGCAATAGAGTTTATAGCCCCCAGCACAGTACCAGGTCGGTCAGATGGATGCTAGTAAGGGCAGGGTGAAACGAAGGTGACCAACAGAGTACAAAATGGCTGTGATAGATTAAAATGACTGTAACTTATGTGCACATAGAATTCCACCAGACAAGATGGCGCAGGTAATGTTCATAATTGTCATTTTGCTTTTAACAAAGACAGCGACGGCTCCTCCGTTATGGCTCGTTTACACTGTCGCAGTACGTTTCTGGGAAAGGTGGTTGTCTACTGCTAAGGAAAGATAGCCACCCGTGTATGAGATGCTCAAAATGGTATGTATGTCATGGTTCATTAGTGCAAAGCTTTACGGTTACCGTGAGGGCTCTTAGCAAACACAGTGAGCTCAACTTCCATTATTGACAGTACATTATATGTACATGTCTGCCAAATGTAACAACTTGTGGTTACTCATAACGCTCCCATATAATGCAAGCGTTTGCTTTGAATCAAGCACTGGCAAAGACAATTGGTCTGGCATTGGTCGCCAGCCTTTTGGCTTTGCAAGCGCTTGTTTTGTGATGCATTTCGAACATTTTCCTAATATGTAAGGTCATCCTCAAACTTAAAAAAACTTGGCTAACAGGAAATTATGTTTTGATCAAAAAAAGCACACATTTGTGAGTGACACAATACTGTACCAGTGGATTAAGAGGGCTGGCTGAAAGCCCCTGTAAGTATATTGTACACACAATTTTAGTAAAGCCAAAAGGTTTTGGCTAACGCAGAAAGTTGTTTTAACAAAATCCTATTTGAAAAAAGGGATGAAGGTTCCAGACTTTTTTTTACTAAACTATTGTGTGAATTGCTTTCAAAATTAAATGTACAAAAAAATATTTGCAACCCTCATGTCTACCCAGATTTACTACTTTCAAAAATTCACAAAGGTTTACAATAGTGCGTCTGGAAATATGCAACAGATGTAGGTTTCCATACATCAAACATTCATAAATTCCATTTTGCAGGAGTAAATATACAACTTTATATTTGCTCATATTTTCTCACATGACAATCTACTGAGCAGGTGAAAATTCACATATTAAAACCTTTTTTTTTTCTCTCCAAGTGAGAATATTTTCTCTATGGAGAAACATCTTTCCCTACAGTTTTACTCCAGCCCCTTTGTCAGTAGTAAATGTACAACTGTTTCAAGCGCAAGAAGTGGTTGAAGAGAAGTTGGTGAATACCATTAATCATTTAGGTTTTTTGGGTTGCACAAACTCATTGGGTAGATTTGCTCAGACACTTTTTTGATGTGAGTGAATCCTTTTATGAGTGCAAAGCCAGCTTTTTCATGTGTAAGCCTAACCTACACATGTAAACAGCTTTAAGAATTGGGCTCCTAACTTTTGACTCTAACAAGACCTTGCAGAGTTCTAGTTGTAAAATGTAAGTGTTCAGTTATCAGTCACAGATAAAGTGCTTTGCAATTAGGGAACTGAGGTACACAGAGAAGAATTGTTTTGTCCAAGATTCACATAGTGGGATCAATTGGAGAAGGTCAGACTGTGAGCAGTCCCGTTTATTCTAAGTTGGCAATTTAGGCACTGGGCCACAAGTATAATTTGTGTTTACTTACAATAACAATTTGTGCAATCGAGTAACTGCTTAGAGTAATTACTCTATTTCACAATTACAGCGATTCACAAGATGCTTTCTTAAAAGGTATTGTAAGAAACTGAACAATGATATATCTTTATCGCTGCTGTAATCTGAACTCAAGCATAATTAAATTATTGGCATATTCAGATCCTACCAAGATCAGAAAGGTGGCCTAAACAATTTCCATTCACAAACACAGCCTCTGCATAGAACAATTCTGTGTAGATTAAAAATTTGACATAAATAGATTCCAGGTATATTAAAAGCCCAGTGTAATCAGCAAGGCGGCATAAACAAAGCCTTGCAAGAATCCAAAGCCTGACGGACACTAAGACTAGGCCTAATCAGAAGCTTTTATCAAAAGTCTGATATAATGAGAACACTGCCATGTATTATCACCTCAGTGCACAGCTTTAAATTGACCAGTTGATTTGTTTTTACCCAGAGAAGTAGATTTTTGAAGCATCTCATTCATTGGACAAGTAGATATAGATATTTTATAAAATTCCACAACTCTGGAAAAAAAAGAGTAAATTAAGCTCTTTTTTCGTAATAAAATATACTATGTGAAATTAAGAACACTGAACAATTAAGCATAACATCTAAAGGGAGTTAAGAGAGAAGCAACAAAACAATTTGAAAATTGGCTCTAGTGATATCGGAATGGACCAAACATTTGAAGGGTAGAGCATTGCTAAACAACAGCTTAAGTACACATAAGATACCAAAGAATGGGCTGTCTTCCTACTACAAATATATTTAAAGTTTTGAAAGCAAAATAGCCATCCATTACTTCGAGGACCTGAAAAAAAAGCATAAGACGTATAGAAGTAAGAGGAAGTTAGAGTCCGAAGAGGTAGCTTATGAACTGTTTCCGATAATTGTCAACTGCGACGTCTGAATCTCCACTGAGTTCAGCTGAAAGCATGTCTAATTGCTGCAGTTTTCAGAAGTTTCCAGAACATCTTATTATTGGGTTCGGTTATCGGATTAGGATAGAGGGCACTCCACAGACTAGGTCCTCGTATGAGAGCCATGTTTCATTCAACAAAGAAACAGTACCTAATATTTATGAATATAAGAATGTTTATTAATGAACTGCCATTTCATTACATTTGGAATTGAAAGGACCTTCTGGATCAGTCTCTCTCAAACAGGCTTTTGTTTGGGAAATAATTAAATGTAAACATGATACCGAGACAAACTACCTGAACGACAAGTACATGAAGCTAATTTGGTTTTCTACTGGCATGGCATCTTGAATAAATTAGGTATTTATTCTAACACACATCTACTAAATAGAACTAGAGAACTTCAGATCTGTCGAGTATAGGAACCGATGATCTCAGTGCAGAAATGTGGTAATGTAAGATTGTTATCGACTAGGCTAATTTCTAGATATTGTGAGGAATAAATTTGCCTATTCGAAAAAAGCGCCCTCGTTTATTCAGCAGCTAAAAATATTACTGACAAATTTCTGTGCATGAGTGGTCCCCTGTATCTATTAGCATAGTGCACTTAACAAAAAAATCCCTTCTTATGGTTACTGAATACTCTTACTTTTTATTCCTATTTATTGGTTGAATTGGGGGGGATAAGTTATAGATCACTGAATCGAAGAATTGATACTTTAGAGGAGACTTGTCAAAACGTGTAGAGAAGTCACTGTGATATCAAGTCTTATATAAATACAAAGTACACTTTATCTGAAACTTTTTCTGTATGACTATTGAACTGATTTTAGCTACTGCTGCTTTCGTTTAAAAAATTGGATATATTTAAACTATATTATGCATCTTCTAAGAAATTATTCTGGAATCACTATAGAATTCTGTTTTGTTGCTTCTTATCTAAACTAGGTAGACAACCTGTGCAAGATTTAAGTATGTACTTTACCAGAAATCTCTTAGGTTTCACAAGAGAACTTTGTTCTTGCTGCTCCTTGTTCAAAATTGACAGATGATACATTACATAGTATTGATTGGATGAGTATATATCTTAGTAGTACAAATCTTTTATTAGCTTGGAAGTGCTGGATTGTTTATATTCATTTTTATAGTTCTTTTAATCTCTCGCTAGAGAATTAGTCAAATATTGTTGACCCGTTATCTAAGTATTTACGTAGCTGGTGTTTTATATTACTTTTAAGATATACAGTATTACAAGCTTCCTCTTTTTGATAGAGTGTTATGTTTGCAATGTCTGTTTTGCCTAGTTGGCATAATATCAACCAATTAAAATAAACTTTAAGCTACTAAATAGAAGTGCCTTTTCCATATGATTTTTTTTATTGCAAATTGTGCAAAATTCCAAATGTTGTAGCACCGGGCTTAAGAAAGGCAATTCAAGTTAAAAGAAAGATTGAACGAGGTCATTTTCGAAATTAGTAGGATTAACCTTTAATAATACTCAGATTTTGGGATTTTCTTATGAGAAGGCCTTCAATTAGTAACTTTGTTTGTAAGTGAACTAGAATTTCTACAATACAAAAAAATGGGCAATTTGTATGAATTAAAACATAAGGAATTAATTTAACTCTTCATGCAACACCAAAAGCACAATATTTCAACATGTAAAGGTTTACCAAAAGGATACATGATTTTGATTAAACTTATCTTAGGCCCAAGAAAACTAAGCTTGTTTTATGAAGTGTTAAGTGAATTTTGAAAAAAATATTTCCTCACCCTATTGGTTTTAACAATTAAAGACATCAGGACACTAACTGATTCGTAAAATGATGGAGTCCTTACAAGCCAAATTAACAGTGGATTGGTCTAGAGCAGTGGTTCTTAACCTTTTGACTTCTGTGGACCTCCCACTTAACCATTACTGGAATCTGGGGACCTCCACAAATAATTATTGGGATCCGGAGACCCCCACTCAGCCATTACTGGAAGCCGGGGACACCGACCTAAGCAATTTCGATGATTTGAACCAAAAAACAACATACTAATGAGGAAATATTTAATTTATTTCACAGACAATTATTTAAAAAAAACAATTTTAATGGGAAGGTTGGAGATTTTCTTAATTCTAATATGGCAACCCATCATCCATACTATGGGGCACATTACGATGCCGGGGGGACTGCCACTGACAGGCCGTCAGTGTTGGTCCCATCAACATACAACCCTTTGGGCCGACCGCCACAATGCGATGCAGGTGGCTGGACCCTAAAATCTTGGGAGACGGACCGCCACTTTCGACAGGATCCGGTTGGGCTGGGGTCGGAATCGTGATCCTGAATGGAGGCGGTGCCTGCTCAGGCACCGCCATCAGGATCACGATGTCCCTTTCCGAATGCCTTTTCATGGCAGTCCCACTGCCAAGACTAAGTAGACTGAAATGGACTTTGGGGGCCCTAAGCAGGGCCCCGACACCTGCAGGCCACTGGTAAGTGGCCGGGGAACACATGTGGTGCCCCCCACACATCAATGCATCGTGTTCCAGGCACCATATGGTGCCTGGCACACGGTGCATGGACGTTTGAAAAATGCCTTTTTCTACTGCGGCTTGTGCTACAGCCCTTTTCTGGGCGGCAGTAGAAAAATGCATTTTCTGACCGCCTACATGGGCGGTCTAATCAAAATATGGCAGGTGAGACCGACGACTACTTGTCGGCCGGTCTCACTCCCGTGGCGATGCAGGTCAGACGCTCGGCCAACCACCATCGGAATCAGGTCCTATATTCTGTTTGATGCACTTGCACTGTCCCACAAACCAGACTGAGGAGACCAACTTATTTCAAATTTCTTCTCATTTACAGAACGCTTTAAAATGTTCAATTTTACATGTTCCTTCTTTATTAATAAACACTTTATTATTCTGTTAATATTATTTAATTTTCTAACCTGTCACGGACCCCCTGAGTACACTTGACAGACCCCAAGGGTCCCCAAACTACAGGTTAAGATTCGCTGGTCTAAAGCATTGATGGAGGAGCTAAACAATAAAAAAATAAAAAAGTAACAACATAAGATTGACATAATAAAAACTAGAACACTAAAATTACAACATACCCCTCTAGGCTATAAAATCAATGTAGTTTGTATGTATTTTGAAGAACATACCCAAGAACATAGGAGAGCTGTTCTTACATAAAAACAAATAAGGAAACAATAAAAAGGTCACGTTTATCAGCAGTATATGACAACAATCTTAAACAAGCATTGGAAATGCCACAGGTCTCACATTTGCTCGAGTTAGAGATAATGGCGCTGTAAATGCCAATGTCTTTTATCAATGTGTTATGGAGTGTATGTATGTGGTGTTGGTTGGAATTATGTGGGTTGGGTTGGAATTGTTAGTTGTGGAATTGTGTTGCATGGAATTGTGTAGTGTGGAGTGGATTTGTTGAGTGGAATTATGTGTCATGGTGTGCAGTAGAAATATACGGATAGTATTTATGTGGTATTGAGTGTACAGGAATAATGTGGAGTGGGATTGTGTGTCATGGAGTGTAACTATGTGGATTGGTATTTTGTGTTGCGGAGTGGTATGTGGTGTAGTTTAATTATGTGGTGTGCTTTTGAAATTTGTGGCATGATGTGGCAATCTGTAGTGTGGATTGGATGTATGTGGTGTGTTGTGTAATTGTGTTGAGTTGAATTATTTGTTTTGTTGTTGAACTATGTGGTGTGGAATGGAAATGTATGAAGTTGAATTGTGTGGCGTGCAACAGTGTAGCGTTGAGTGCAATTGTGCTGAGTGAAATTATGCTGATTGGAATATTGTGGCATGGTGTGTGTGCAGTGTATTTATGCGGATTGCTGCTATGTGGCATAGAGTGGTTTTATGCAGGGTGCATTTATGTGGTACTGAGTAGAGTGTAATTATGTGGAGCTGAATCATGTTGCATTGAGTGGTATTATGTGGAGTGTAATTATGTTGGGTGGTGTTAAATTAACCTGCACAGCAGAGCAATGAAACTGTGACGATGACTGCCTATGTGGTCTATATAACAGCATTATAGTATGGCTAGGTCTGTAAGCTATCCTCAGGAGCTGCCAAGTGGCCCCCTCATGGGTACTACCTCCAGCCAGTACGGCCAATAGCTGACATAGGGCCGGGGAGGACAAACACCAGTTTACTTATTAAAGTGCAGGCAGCCCATAGGGTGGTAGCTACGGAGATGGGGATCGGTCACCTTTCTCAGTACCTGTGAACCTGCTGCCGCTCTGAATTACAGTGGACTAATACGCAAGAGTACTATTTAAGTTGTTAACTCCCTTTAAATGATGAAACAACCGAGTCAGTTCAGCTCGACGCTATGGTACCAGTGTCTGCAATGCTTTCTGCTCTCCATGGGGCCACAGTCACAGGTGACAGCAGCCACTCGGTGCCATGTGTTCAGCCCGAGCGCAGCAGCTGCAGTTTCAAACTAGGGTGAGAGCGGCTGCTGCTTGCTTCGGGCTTTATCCTCGTTGCGTCGGTGAGCAGCAGACAGGAAGGTCCGCTTTGGGTGGGGGGCATGGAGCCTGTTGAAGACATAGGGAGCTGGCTCCGAAATAAAGTCAAGTGATGGCTGGAGAGACACAGATCACATCAGGCATGCACCAGAGTCATATTCGACACAGAAGTAATGCGAGTTGCTTATTTAGAGTCTCTCCACTTATAAATCCCTCACCTCCTAATCACAGCTCTAAAAAGTCGTCCATATTTACAAAATGGGGCTGTTTTGAACTTTCAAACATACTCTGTATAAGTGTTTTCCAAAGTGTGGAAGACTGAATGGATTTGAGCTTGATGCAGACAATGTTTGTGAGAATATTATTGAAATCTCCAGTAAACATGGGCCCAGCAGAGCAGAAGACGGACGCAGTAACAGTCAAAACAAGCATTTGCAATGCAAAAGGTCTCGCATTCGCGAGGCTTAGAGTAATTGCTTTTGTAAATATAAAAGCAGGTGCTGTTTTCAAACAAAGCATGGCACCCGCACTTAAAAAAGTTATGCGCATGGTGGCCGTGTAGCATCCGCCATGGTATTAAAAAAACATAGATGTTTGTTAGACTTGGTTTTTTTGGCAAAAAATATCCAAGCAGTAAACAATAAGCAGTGTTGTGAGGGTGCAGTACCACAGGCTGTCACTAGGCGTCCCGTGGGACCTCTTTTGGCCACATATGGTACTGGACCCTGCAACATGGCAAAGGAAAGGATATGGCGCAGCGGTGAGAGCTGCCGACTGGGGAACTGGGGATTTGTGTTAAAGTCTGGTGTCAGCCTGATTTAATTTCCCCCAAGCGCATAGATAGGTGCGCTATATAAATAAAATCAAGAAATGTAAAATAACATAAGAATTCAATGCTCGGGGCGTGCAAGGAGGGTTGTAAGCAAAACAGCAGTGACCTCGGAGGGGTGGTGGCGGCCTGGAGCAGTGTTGTGGGAGTGGGGAGGCAAGGGCAAGCAGTGTCATGAGCAAAACAGCAGTGGCCTCGGAGGGGTGGTGGGGGCCTGGAGCAGTGTTGTGGGAGGGTTGAGGGCGAGGCATGGGGAGATCAAGGGACCAAGCAAATGAAGGGATGGGACTGCAAGCAAATGAAGTGACGGTAGTTATACTGCACAAGTAAACAGAACGCTTAAGGAGCAAAGATGCAGCCCAACCAAAAAAAAAAGTATCCTCTCTAAGTATAAATAACCTGAACAGTAAGAACACATGTAAGAGGGTCAATCCTCAAGGGAGGATACAAAATCTCAAAAGGAGGGACTACTAAGTGTATTCACCAATAAAATGCCAGCATTTCTAAAGGACAGCAACAGGAACCAATCAAAAAGATGGGCGTTTTTTCAATCCCATATCCTAGATACAGCATATCTTGAAGAGACAGCGCAAGCGCTGCCTAGGCGAAACCTAAAAACGGCCCACACACCGACCAGTCAGACCAGTCCCTGTGGGGGAGCAACACAGAAAGCACACAGGGTCTATATAATGAGGAACATCCACATTGCACAGAACCAATACCAAGAACTTTCATGGTAAAGATAGCCAAACGCCCACGAAAAATAGACGCCTCAAATACAGGTTGGTATTGAAACAGTTACGCATTAAAACAAAATAGGAAAGAAATAAGAGAGAGGAACAGAGAAGCTAGAACAACACCGGCGCGTAAGGCACCGAGTGCCTCTGTGGAGCGTTGCGCACTTGAGGTAAAGCAGCTCCCACTCACATTTTGAAGAACCAGTAGAACGCAACAGGAGCCGATAGAAACATGCATATTTATCATCTTTACGCCGTGCAGACTCCCGAAGGGGCCGCTTGATGAAACAAGTAACTTGGTGGGAGGGGTGAGGAATGGGAGTACCAGGCACAAGGAGGAGTGGGAGGTGCTGCAATGCCTCATGCAAGCTACGGCGCTAAAGCTGAACATAGGCAAACAGTAACACGAGCAGGAAAGAAAGAAAAAAAACTGTGAAATTACAAAAGAACAAAAAAATACGCCAATCATAGGCATCTGCAGCTGAAGCAGCCAGTTGTGCAGATGCACGAGTGGCTGACTAGCCATAGAGCAAATAGGAAGTCCTTACATCTGGAGTCACTGCATCAGGAGTACCTTTACATCACAACTTTGCAGTTCAGTTTACAATTTTTTTGTATATATGTTTAATGCCAAGAGTTGAACAGATGCGAATGGGGAAACTCGGCTCTCAATATAGTGCTAGTCTGTGGTTAATATTATAACAAAATAGTCTTATTTGGCACGGGGGATCCCATCCCCCAGGGCTGTTTTTTTTAATTAAAGGGTAGAGGGGTCACGGGGCTCCCTCTCTCCGAGCCTTATTAGAGAAGGACCCCATCCCTCAGGGCCTTTTTTTATGAAAGGGGTGGGGTGCTGCTTGGACCCCTTCCCTGAGCCGCATCAGGCCCTGGGACCCCATCCCCCAAGGGCTGTTTTTCTAAAATAAAGGGGAGGGAGACCACGTGGCCCCCCCTCCCCAATACCTTCTTAGGCCCTGGGGACCACATCCCCCAGGGCCCTTTATATTTAAAATTAGAGGGGAAAAGGGGCCCCTTCCTGTGCCATATTAGGCCCTGGGGACCTTATACCCCAGGGCCACTACTAAAATATAATGGGAGGGGGGCTGTCCATCCCCTCTCCATGAGCCTTTTCAGGCCCCTGGGACCCCCTCCCCCGGGTCACGCACTGTTAAAGGTGGGTGCCCTGCTGCCCACCTGGGGCACCCACAATATACTATTTAGGTGCTGCGAGTGAGCACCAAGGCCCCCGCAGTCCCAGCCGGCTCCGCGCATGCAGCAGGAGCAGACATTGCTCCCGCCCGGAGGGAGCAGTTACTAATTCTGCTCCCTGCTGCCGGGATAAAATATTTTGATCTGTTTCCCTGCCCACATCAGTGTTGGCAGGGAAGCAGATCAAAAGTCTGCTCCCGCACGCCAGCAGCATTTTTAAAGCTTCCGCGGGCTGGGAGCAGACTTTGTGTTTGCTCCCGTTCAGCGGGAGTTTAAAAATTGCTCCCACTAAGCAGGAGCAGACGCAAGTTTCCCTGCTAGTGCAGACAGGGAAACTGCTATGTTCCAGGGGTGGGCACCCTGGGACATAGCATGCAAGCCAGCCCCCGGGGCCATTAACAGCTCATGGAGGGGGGCGCGTGGCCCACCTTCCCATTTACAGTAATTTTGTCCTCACGGTGGGCTTCCTGAGACCTTTAGTTGCTCGAGGAGGGAAGCTGTGAGGCCTCCCACCCCACTTTGAATACATTCGGTCCCATGGGTAGGCTCTCCACGGCCTTTAGAGGCTCGGGGAAAGGGCAGTGTGCACTCCCTTCCCGTTTTTAAAATGTTTGGCCCCGGGGCCTTAGATAGCTTGGGGAGGGCGGACACACGGCCCCTCTCCCCTTGTTTAACGATTTCAGCCCTGAGGGTGGAAGCTGCGCGTCCTCCCTCCCCATATATATTAATTTCAGTCCCTTGGGGTGTGCTCCCCGGGGCCTGTAATTGCTAGGGGAGGGTGGCCGTGCACCCCCTCCCATTATTAAAACTAAGTGGCCCGGCCAACATTTTGTTTATTTTTTACAATCTCACTGGAGTCCCGCAGGATCGCAGTGATTTTTGCTGATTTCTTTTCATTTTTGATCCCAGGGGGTCCCTCTGGGTCTCCCCCAGGGGGCCTAGGGGGTCACGGTATCCCTATCCTGCGCCCTTATATTTTCTTTTTATAAACATGTTTAGGACATTGGACTAAGTCCCCGAGCCCTGTAAAATGGCTGCCAGCAACATTTTCCTCATGTTGCGGGAAGCCAATCAGAGCACTCGCTCCAACAAAAGTCTGACTCCCGTGGAAGCAAGATCGGCCAAGGGAAATAAAGCTCCCTGTGTGAATCAAAACGCTCTGTTTTTAAATTGGAGCTCCAGCAGGAGTCTTGAGACTCTCGTGGACCCAACCATCCAGATATACAGCCATCTTTTAACCCTAATTTCTCAAAAACTACTGAACGGATTAAAACTAAATCACAAAAAGCACAATCTATGGACCAAGATCTAGCTACCTGCCATATTTGGTGTGCAATTTCTTTGAGCAGTTTTTGCTGTAGCCCATCTTAAAGAAGTCTATGGAAAGTGCATAGAGATTTTGCGTATTGGGATCCCCTTTTTTCTCAGCCCCAGCTTGATGGATCACCCCAAAACTTTCCATGCACCAACGAGTCAAAAAGTAGCACCTTTTGGAATGTTTCGTGGAGATTCGTCAAACAGTGCCGAAGTTATTAGCAACACAAAAAACGCTTTTCCTATGGAACAGCCGACCTAACTGGTCACCACTAGGAGAGATATTATATATACATATATACATTACTTTTTTAGGTCTCGCCTACGCAGCGCGCATGCGCTGCGTAGGAAAAAAGACCTTTTGCAATCGATTCACTTTTCACCCTAAAAACGTGCACGCGTTGCATTGCTTTCAATGGCAACGCATGCACGTTTGGCGATTCCCTTGCGGGAGTGAGCAGCTGGCGCCATATGTTATCAATTATCGCGCCTTGCTGCTCGCTCCCGCAAGGGAATCGCGCAGGCCCCCTCCTTTCTCCACTTGCTGGCGTGCGCGTGCTTGTGCTTGTTTTTCAAAGCAACGATCAGCGGTTTGGAGAGGACGACCCATGCTGGCTCAACGGGTGAGTAAGTGCGAGGGATGGATGCCCTTGCCACAGCGGGTGTGCATCATAGCAACTTCCACGGCTGTAGCCTCCTGCTGCACACGCAGGGAAGATGCGTGATGGCCCCATGGACTATTGTATAGGCACAGAGCGGTAGGAACAATAGGAGGCGGACCCCTTTTCTTTCATTGCTGAGATTTTCCAACCCGCAGATTTTTTTGGGGGCTTGGCAATCTTATTTCTTTTTTCGTTGCGTGTGCCCAATACTTCTGTCTGTTTTCTACTTGTCTCCTTGGGGATGTGCTGGAGCAGTAACTGTTTTTGCCTGGATTGTATATCGGTTTTCCTAATTCAAGACTGACCGGCGTATGCGTTGACGCTCACATTACCCGTTGGCACCCTCTATAGCTAGCTGACTCTTGTGATGGCGATGACAGCATGGCGGCAGCTGGGTGGTTTCGGAGACGATCATTGCTCGTACATAGGCTGCATTAATAACGAATATGCTGTTTAACCTGCACGTTTTGGCAGATATCCGATCGTCAATTTTTGTGATTTATTGTCACTTTAATGCACCAGATACTATAAACGCATATATGTGGAAAAGTATCCACAGTTATATGTTCACAAAGATGGTACATCTTTCCGAAGAAACGATGTGACTATTGATAGGCGAGGTCACAGAGTGTGCATTTATAAGCTTGTGTAACTCAATCGCGACCTGCAGTGTCCTTGTTCAGCATATTGGCCCTATTCAGCGTGTTTTTATGAAAGTGCCGAATTTAAAAATGTTTTTCATGCTTCTGTTTACCCCATTTTTGTTTGGTAAACTACTTGTTTGTGCCGAAACTCCCTCTCTCCCGCTTTCCAACCTCTTCCATCTTGCCAAATATATTTTCCTCCTTTGAAAACCTGCTAATTAGCATTCAACCTACTACTTCTTATGTCGCTAACCTAGTAACATCCTCTGTTTCCTAACCACTCTTCCAGTTCTTTAATACTTTGAGTTGGTAAGTTGTGATTGCCAACGCTGTTGAGGAATTGGTCACTCCTTGAAGATTTGTTATTCGTTTTCTTAAACTACTTGAAGTTTATAGAATCCAAAATATTTTATGGTACCCACAATATTGAATTCTGGGATGTAGAAAGAATGGCATACATGTGCTTTCAGGAAGATCAAGCCATTCATTTTTGACAAATAACATTTTGAATGGAATCTGTAGTTTGTGTATGGCTGTTTCTACAGCTTAGCTGCCCCTTCTGTACCTATGTGTTACAATAGCAAGATAATACCACTGAATGCTGGATGCAGTGCATAAGTTGGGTTTACTTTGCACATAGATTTGTCTTTCCTTGCCACACGAGTTATTCAGCCTTGCCGCATAACTCGATTCAGATGGTTTTTAATATAACTTATTTGATAGTAAGAAAAATGAGAGAAGTTTCCAGAGCCCTTGCAATATTATCTGTTTTTTTAGCAAGCAGAACTGAACACCCAGCATCAGTATTCTAGCAGCTGAAATGTAAACAAAATGTTTGTGAACAGGGAACGAAACAGACATGCTCGTGGTATGTTGTTTGTTTGTTGATGTGCCAGTAATGTTTATAATGCAGTATTCGGGGAGGGGGTTTATGCCTACCAACATACTAAATCTAATCTGTTTATGCTACAACACAGTTCTAAGAGAATCTGCGCTCAACTCCTGATAGTAGTGGCACAATCAAGAGGCAAATTCCCAGAGAAATGCATGTAAAGTTGAATCAGTACTGCATTTAATAAGCAAAAATACACCCAAAAAGTTAAAACCAGATAAGTGGAACCAGAGACATTAATTTTTAAAGTTTTGAGGCAAAACATGTCTAGAAGTAAAGTGCAGATGAGAAGTCCCTGTTTGCGGTTGAGCAGAACCTAGGTGCCATTTCAAGTCATCCACGGTAGAGCAGCCTAGAAGGACGCAGCAGTCAATTCTTTTCCATTTATAACTTGGTTTACATTTGGAGCTCCTCAACTACTGATTCAGCGGGGCAAAGCAAGAAGCAGAAGCTGGTGAGGCTATGCATCGTTGCTGAGCTCCCACTGAACTCTTTAGCTTTGGTGCCAAAAGCTGGGGGGTGAGATCAAGCAGCATTCTTCAGTTGCAATGTTAAGAAGGTCGACCACAGGCCAGGGAAAGTAAACATACACCTATTTTCAAGATGAAACATGCAGCATAGCCTGGTAGCTTCATCCAGCTGACTCCAGAATGTTCCTCTCAGAATCTCCAAATAGCTCTGAGGTCTTAAAGTAAATAATGGTAATGAAGAAATCATAACTACACAACATCTTTCATACCTCTTCTCGGACTGGTCACCAGGCATTTAATTATGTTAAAAAGAGCATTGTACATGTGATGGAGTTGAAGACTTATAATCCGCGTGATAGGTCTATCATTGTTACCAATGCTGGTTTGCATGTTTTTGGAGCACTTGAAGGCAGGCCACGAAAGATTAGTGGCATTCGGCTAAAAAAAAAAAAAAACTCAGGGGAACAGAAGTAGGTTACTTTTGTGATAGAAAAAGAGGCTTCTAGCTTGGAGGTAGGGGATACAGCACTTTAGGATGTGTGAGGAACTTCCTATGGATTGTAGACACTCGCAGATCTGTTCTCCACAAAGGCCGCTGGTAAGGTAATTCCATCCATAGCTTAAATAATTGTGTTGGGTACAAGAATGCCCATTTGAGATGAAGTATGTTCCTGGCATGATGAATGTGAACGCAGACTGTTTATTTAGAAATCTGTTAGAGGACGGGGTTGGAGGACGATGATGATTGGTTGGTGGTCGACATAGATCAATCGTCTTCTGTGTCGATCATGGAGAAAGTATAGAAGAGGGTGTTGTCTGATAAGATTCTGCAGGAAATGATTAAGCATTTGAGTAAGGCAAAAGGCATGGAATGACGGAGTGGAATTGATTGGCTACAACAGTGTGGTTGAGGTTAGCTGTAGATAACGGATTGTGAGATGAGAGGTTAGAGGTACAGGAAGCTCTGCATGGAATTTTGATGAATGTAATGTATGAAGGCGCATGGGACTGACACCTAACAGAGGAGCTCGGGTTCTTGCTGGGTCTGCATGTCCAGGTCTTCAGTCTTAGTCTGCCAGATGTAGAGGCAATGCCTTCCAGTAGCCACATTGTTGTGGACTCTAGGTAGCACATACGCAGAAGGTGCTTTCTGGAAGGAGCCCTGAAAATGAGGTAAAAACCTTAAGGCGAAAAACCTCTAAGGTGGCGGCGAGAGTCCAAGGCAGGTCAGGGGTACTTGGCTTGAGGACAGAAAAGGTGGCTTGGAGATGGAGGAGACAAATCCAGCTGGAATCAAGGGTCACCTTGATGAGTCATAGCGTGGAAGCGGAGGAGCCAAAGAGAATGTGAAGGGCAGAAGCCTGAAGGTCATTTTTCATTATTAACTTCTTATCTTATTTCTGCAATATCCAAAGCGTTTCGTCCAAATGGACTTCTTCAGGGCTACAAAACATACGCTATATACAAGTTTAAAATCCGTGCATAGGCAGACAAAAAACAAACATAACTAAACATGACAAAATAACTATGGGACATCCCACATACAAATGAGAACATTTTTATCACTTTTCCATCATTACTGGTTAAAAATGTTCGTCCACAAACTGGGTACGACAAAAAAACACATTGCGGCTTAATCATTTAACATTATTTCACTGTGCATTACTTTATGACTGTTCATTTATATAACATGCTAAGTTAACATAAGGTCTGTGGCCATGAAAAATATCTCTCCATTAGTTATAAACTATAACCAGTCCTGATTCATCAGTATGATTAATTAAAACATAATAAATAAATGCTTTGAAACCATCCTTATTCGTTAATAAAGTGCATCAAGTAATTAATTCAATTGGAGTTTACCTGTTTTCCTATTTCTTTCATGTAAAGTTATGATTGAGATGAGATCTCACAATCACACTCGAAAGAAAATGCATCAAAGTTTGGAATATAGTAAGTGCTTCCTCCCAAAGTTGCAGTGTGTGCAGTCGTAAATCCTATGTTAGTGTATCCTATTAACGGTCCAGTAACATGTAAAACCAAGATTTCAAATCAACATTCATGATTAAAATAGGAATTACTAATCAATTGATATTGTCAGGACACTCCTTTTGAAGTCCAGATACTTGCTTTGTCAACCGAAACACGGTTTGGAGATTAATCAAACCTATGTAGGGTGGGGAGCATGAACTGTCCTGAAACACACATGAAAAAAGATTCCGTACAATCTACTTGTCTTCAATAAAATACAAACGCATGAAAAATTCAGTCACTCCTTGCAACCTTAGGTATGCACAAAAGACTGTAAAGTTGACTTAAAATCCACAGGCAAATATCCAGGGTTCATGGAAACTAGTTACAACAGTGTAACAGTTGAATCTGTAACCACGAAACGCTATGTTCGCTACACTTAATAAGATACAATTAAAAGAGACTCAAGTTGATAACACATGACTAGAAGAGTTACTGTCAAAGACGCTTGCTGAAAAGAAAAATGATCAATATAACAACTTCAATTAAGTTTCTTGTGAACAGGCCATCATAATCAACAGGCCATCATAGGTCCCATAAAAACGATGTTATTAAAAACGGGCACGAGGAGAATTGCCCATTAAGTTGAGATGGTATGTAAGCCAGCACTATGGGCCAGTGCGAAGGCACGGTGTAAAAGCACAGCAGGAACCAAAATATATGCCACTTCCTCTCCCCCAAATGGAGTAAAGCTGGTTGCTAGAGAAGTGTTTAGCCATGCAACACTTGATGTTGTTGCCCCAATGATATTGTGCTGGATAACTAAACACTTATAAGGTCCCAAAGGCGAGACCTATTGGCTATGCCAATGCTTGTTTTTATTTGGCATCACACCCAGAAGAGAGCCGTAATTGCACCTGTACACTATAATGAATTAGAGGGTGTGTCCCTTCGAAGGTAAGCAAGCAGCACAAGATTCCATGTTTATTTTTCTTTTTAGCTGAAGTACAATAGGTAATTTTCTGTATAATTTGATACGGTTTCTATGCTGGAGATTTCATTTAGTTATTGCAGGAATCTATGATTGTCTTCTCTTTACATTCTGTCTTATACAGAAGCACAACACATCCAAGTAGAAGAGCAAGGGATGCCGTACGATGGGCAGTTAATAGCTGGCCTTTACCTCCATTACTGGAAGCCGGGGACACCGACCTAAGCAATTTCGAGGATTTGAACCAAAAAACAACATACTAATGAGCAAATATTTAATTTATTTCAGAGACAATTAATTAACATGAAGAAATGTGCCCAAGGAAAGAAAGATGTTGTTCAAAACAACAAAGGAAATACTTCAAAGGAAACTTTTGAGTGTTATTAAATAAATAAATAAATAAAGCATATTGGGAGTGCTAAACCGCAAACTCCTAGATATTGAGAGCAAAGCAAAATTTAAAGTTAAAAGAAATTGGTGAAAGAGGCATCATTCATCTAATTTGAACACAACATCTCAGGATAATCTGCACACATCAATATGTGCACTATCAACTCTGGGCGCCAGAAGGCGTGAAAGATATATACTGCGTGACCCAATTATCTCACCCTATGACTCCGATCCCCGTCGATAGCTGGATCATTTAAACAATGTAGGTGTCAATATACATCGGGGGAATGTAAAGTATGCCTGGAAAATGTAGGGCAGCTGAAATAATGAATAACATGAAATGAGAGATGGCCCTTGCACCCTCTGGAGCTGTAACAGGACCCAAAAGGGTTTCAGTCTCTTTGCAGTACTTCAAGCTAGAAGGAGGCTGTAGTATGTATTGTTCTAGGGAAAAGTGTCCAACGTTCTCGGCAGTGCTCAGAAGCCTTGGAGCTCAGTCCACTGACTAATCTTATTTTTGCTTATAGTGCTCATTCAGTGACACTATTACCCTACTCTCTCGCGGCATGGGTAGGTAGGAGGGAAAGAAACAACTCAGTGTGTCTGAACTCAGCCACAAATATCAAACAACACAAACATTTTTTAAACTGCAGAAAATTCCACCACTCAAAAGGGATCAGGGATTCAAACCCACAGAGACATTAATGGAGTTGGTTCTCAAAAGGGCTGATGGTAGTCACAGTTCGAGAGTATAGGTAAGAGGGATACTCTGTGTTGGTATGAAGGTGGCACCGTGCACTGCCCAACAGACCAGTTACCTCTCTAAAGTTCAAACAGGGCACTTACTGGTTCAGACAATGAGGTTGGAGCACGGAGCTTTACGGGCCCATGTAAAGTAAGAAGCTGGTCATGACTTAAATGTTTAGATGACAGAACTCATTGGAGCTGGGGACACCCACTGGACATTTTGGTTCTCAACCAGAGAACAGGGATGTCAGATTAGGGTAGAGCACCATTTCCTGAACAGCAGATTGTTCAAGAGGTGATGAATAAAGGTCCCACGCCACAGCCAAGTGAACACTGCCCTATGACATACAGTGGGAGGGAGAAATACCCAATATTCCTCCTGGGCTGGATATGGGGTAATATGAGCACTCACAAAATGGTCTGCAGGCTCACCTGGTTTGCTATCTTTGCATGTCCCCTGTAGGTCCACAACCCACCTGCAAAACCAATGCCTTTTTGGTTGGTTTCTGCCCAGCTTGGCTGCAAGTTTCTCATGGTTCCTGCTCAGGTCTCTTTCAAATGCTGCCCAGACTTCAGTTTGATGGGCCTTGCTAGACACCAGATAGAATAAACTTGGAAGCCAAGTTAAAAACTATAACCATCCAACCAAACAAGGAGCATATTTCCTGACTTTCTTGGGCTTCTGCAAGTGAGAGAAAAGGCAGGCACCAACCGGTTAGGAAGACGTAGGTTACCAAAGTGAAGTGCAGACTCTCAAGTGCCAGGCAAAGAACAAAGAAGGGGGCACGGGTCGCCAAAGGGTGTGGATTTGGCTGCATATGAGCCAGACAGTCTATCTTCAGGCAGATCTGGAAAATATCTGCCCCAGAGGTCAGAGCAGTTAACGCAGTCTTACTTTCAGGCAGGATTTGAGATGAAGGCACATCAGAGCCAGAAACCACATAGGATAAAACTGCTACGGTGCCTCAAGGTCAGTCTCAGTGGCTGCCCCAAATACAGGGAAGCCCGTATGGACATACTTTGTGTAAGGAACCGCTCATGCAATAAGTTCTTGAACATGGGCAGGCCACCAAAGGAAAATAGAGTGAGGATGGCAAAGCTCTACTTACTTTGAAATTCCCTTCACCCCTAAATTTCCCCAACATATGCCCAAGAGCCGACTGTATTTGGGAAAATATACTCAGCACCTTCATATTTTAGCCACCTTGAGATCACACCAAACCAAACACCATGAAACTCCAACCACTTTTCATGATGCCTCCAACAACCACACCACCACATATGCCAAAATTCAACAACAGAAGAAACCGCTATAAGAAGACAAAAAATGTTATCAAGGAAATCCATCCATAAGGGAAAATCTTTATGGAATGGATACAAATGTGAGTCATACTGAGGCTTCAAATCTTCATGCAAGGTAAGCGAATAGTCTATGTCAAAGTGATAAAGTTAGTCAGGACAAGAAATTGACGCGTATTTGAATAAGCATTGCCAAAAGTGATGCAAATAGCTCTGGATTAAAGATGCAAGTGCCTCTTCAGTCACAGAAGAGTTTAGGAATCTAATAACTCAGAACAAGTTCCACACATCCTTGCACGCATACATCCATCAATCAGCTTATTCTTGCATTCACCCACTTGCCCATCCACAAAATACACACACACACAGACTCAAGTTCTTGTGAGGTAACATGCTATTGCATAAATGTGGTGGACATGTGTTTACAATAAATAAACAACGCGATGAGTGGCCATCTTGGAATGTACTATGTATAGTTTAACACTATTTTTTATTTCAAACAAGGATGTCACGTTTAAAATGAACATTTCAGTTATACTGGAAAAATAAAACCATTATGCACCATGAATAATACGGTTGGAAGGTGGCAGCCCAGGAACCACCGTACCGGCCATCTTAGAATCGATTGTGCATAATGTATCACTGTTGAACTGGTCTACGTCGACTCACAAGTTGCTTCTAAATGGCTGACGGTAAAACAATCATACACTAGAAGACCTCTTTTTTTTAAAAAAATTACAAAAAGGCTGGCAGACCAGCCCTGGCAGTAATCTGCGCTCAATTTCAGGCAGATCTAATCAGGTAAAATGTCACTGCCCACAGGACAATAAAAGCCAAATGGCTGAAGTGGGCTAACCCAAAGCCCCATTCTCTATGCTGGCTGGGGGAGAACAGAATGGCACCTGAACAGACAATTATCTGAAAAGTCTCTCTATACATGGAAGTATTTTTTCTTTATTACAAGAGCATGGCATACAGCTAAAGCTATCAGGCCAGATCTAAAAAGTGCTTTCATACACACAGCTAAATACTATGCATAAAATTAGAAATATGAAGAAATTTACAGTTGGTAGAAAGTATAAAACGTCTCCTAAGAGCGCCTAGCAAGGATTCTTAAAGTAAAAATCTTCTACCACACGGGCTTGTCAGTGAGGAGCAAATAACAAAACCCTTGCCTACTATGGTATTACCAAATTATCAGTTTCTAAGGGAATCTGCCTTTACAACGCCGCCGTTACCACACAATATCATTACCACGTATCCTTAACACAAGTCTTTACAACGCATGTCTTTACCATGCAAACTTTTACTACGCATTTACCTTTACCACGCATGCCTTTACAATGAAGATGTAAGTATTTCGCAGGTAAGGGGAAGAGGTATTTGGGTGGGAAGGGTATTTTTAGGGTTTATGGTGGGTAGGCGTATTTGGGTGGTATTTTTAGGATGGGTAGGGTTTAGGGGTTTCGGTTGGTAAGGTAATATCAATATATATTTAGATGGATATATACACAAATACATATGTGTATAGGCTATATACTTACCTGCGAAATACTTACATTTGCGTTGCAGCGGCATGTGCGGTAAAAGCATATGCATGGTAAAATTGGTAACATTTTTCATAGTAAAGACATGCGTAGTGAAGCCCGCATTGTAAAGGCATGTTTGGTAATGGCGTGTGTGATTCCGTCATACACCTGTTTCTAAGCAGCAACACAGCGTCATAACAATCCCCCCTTTTAAAAGGCTTTTATAAATAAGTCAGAAAACAACCTTTGTTGTAATTTTTCATAATAAACAGATCAGACCAATGGTACCAACATTGCCTATCAAAAAATCGCGGGTACTTGGGCCTCCCACACAAGTGAGGCACCATTTTTATCGGGAGACCTGGGGGAACGCTGGGTGGTAGGAAATTTGTGTGAGGCCAGTGATGCCACACTTTCCCACACAAAAATGTGTGAAAAAAGTGATTTTTTTCAGCTAAAATTGAGGTTTGCAGGGGATTCTGGGTAAGGAAACGTTGGGGGATCCATGCAAGCCATACCTCCCTGGAAGCCCCCGGGTGTCTACTTTTCAGAAATGTGTGGGTTTGGTAGGTTTCCCTAGATGGCCGCCGAGCACGGGGCCAAAAACCCAGGTGACCCCCCTTGCAAAACCAGGTGGTTTTGTGAAAGGCCATTTTGAGGTCGCCTCACTACGTTGTGGGCCCTTGCCTGTCGCGGGTACTTGGGCCTCCCACACAAGTGAGGCACCATTTTTATCGGGAGACCTGGGGGAACGCTGGGTGGTAGGAAATTTGTGTGAGGCCAGTGATGCCACACTTTCCCACACAAAAATGTGTGAAAATAGTGATTTTTTCAGCTAAAATTGAGGTTTGCAAGGGATTCTGGGTAAGGAAACGTTGGGGGATCCACACAAGCCATACCTCCCTGGAAGCCCCGGGTGTCTACTTTTCAGAAATGTGTGGGTTTGGTAGGTTTCCCTAGGTGCCGGCAGAGCTAGGGTTCACAAACTACAGCTAGGCACTTTGCCAAAAAAGGGTCATTTTTCACTGCGAAATTGAGGTGTGACCACGTTGCGTTTTGCGCCGTTTCCTGTCGCAGGCACTAGGCCGACCCACACAAGTGAGGTACCATTTTTCTCGTAAGACTTTGGGGAACGCGGGGTGGGTGGAAATTTGTGGATCCACGCAGATTCCAGAACTTTCCACCACAGAAATGTGGGGAAAATGTGGTTTTTTGACAATTTTTATGTTTGCAAGGGATTCTGGGTAACAGAACCTGGTGGGAGGCAGTCAAGTCACCCCATCCTGGATTCCCCTGGGTGTCTAGTTTTCAAAAATGTATAGGTTTGCTAGGTTTCCCTAGGTGCCGGCAGAGCTAGGGTTCAAAAACTACAGCTAAACACTTTGCCAAAAAAGGGTCATTTTTCACTGCAAAATTGAGGTGTGACCACGTTGCGTTTGCGCCGTTTCCTGTCGCAGGCACTAGGCCGACCCACACAAGTGAGGTACCATTTTTCTCAGAAGACTTTGGGGAACGCGGGGTGGGTGGAAATTTGTGGATCCACGCAGATTCCAGAACTTTCCACCACAGAAATGTGGGGAAAATGTGGTTTTTTGATAATTTTTATGTTTGCAAGGGATTCTGGGTAACAGAACCTGGTGGGAGGCAGTCAAGTCACCCCATCCTGGATTCCCCTGGGTGTCTAGTTTTCAAAAATGTATAGGTTTGCTAGGTTTCCCTAGGTGCCGGCAGAGCTAGGGTTCAAAAACTACAGCTAGGCACTTTGCCAAAAAGGGTCATTTTTCACTGCGAAATTAAGGTGTGACCACGTTGCGTTTTGCGCCGTTTCCTGTCGCAGGCACTAGGCCGACCCACACAAGTGAAGTACCATTTTTCTCGTAAGACTTTGGGGAACGCGGGTGGGTGGAAATTTGTGGATCCACGCAGATTCCAGAACTTTCCACCACAGAAATGTGGGGAAAATGTGGTTTTTTGACAATTTTTTATGTTTGCAAGGGATTCTGGGTAACAGAACCTGGTGGGAGGCAGTCAAGTCACCCCATCCTGGATTCCTCTGGGTGTCTAGTTTTCAAAAATGTATAGGTTTGCTAGGTTTCCCTAGGTGCCGGCAGAGCTAGGGTTCAAAAACTACAGCTAGGCACTTTGCCAAAAAAGGGTCATTTTTCACTGCGAAATTGAGGTGTGACCACGTTGCGTTTTGCGCCGTTTCCTGTTGCAGGCACTAGGCCGACCCACACAAGTGAGGTACCATTTTTCTCGTAAGACTTTGGGGAACGCGGGGTGTGTAGAAATTTGTGGATCCACGCAGATTCCAAAACTTTCCACCACAGAAATGTGGGGAAAATGTGTTTTTGTTGACAATTTTTTAGGTTTGCAAGGGATTCTGGGTAACAGAACCTGGTGGGAGGAAGTCAAGTCACTCCATCCTGGATTCCCCTGGGTGTCTAGTTTTCAAAAATGTATAGGTTTGCTAGGTTTCCCTAGGTGCCGGCAGAGCTAGGGTTCAAAAACTACACCTAGGCACTTTGCAAAAAAAGGGTAATTTTTCATTGTGAAAATGTGGTACGTCCACGTTGCATTTTGAGCCATTTCCTGTTGTGGGCACAAGGGCTACCCACACAAGTGAGGTACCATTTTTATCGGAGACTTAGGGTAACACAGAATTGTAGAGCAACTGTTATTACCTATTGACTTTCGATGCATTTCTGCCTTCCAAATGAAAGACAATGTGTAAAAAATAAGTCATTTTGAAAAATTACCTATAATTCTCATGCTAGTATGGGTACTCCCAATTTCGGAAATGTGCAAATATCTACCGTTTCTAAAATCTACATTTTGTTCCCATTTCAGAAATACATAGGTGTCTTTCATAACAATTTTTCCATGTATACATTTTCCCAAAATAATTGCTATATACCCGGTACATAATAAAAAACCATTGCAAGATGCTGCTCAATTATTGGCTCTGGGTTCGTCGGGTTCTTGGTGAACCTACAAGTCCTATATATCCCCACAACCAGAAAGGTCCAGCGGATATAACGGTATATTGCCTTCAAATAGCTGTCATAATTAGAAGAAGTTACAGGTGAAAACGTTGACACAAATGGCTGTTTTTTTCAACTAATTTTCAATTTTTCCTTTATTTAACTGTTAGTTTCTATAAGGAAAACTTTAAGGATCTACACAAATGACCCCTTGCTGAATTCAGAATTTTGTCTACTTTTCAGAAATGTATGGCTTTCCAGGATCCATTATTGGTTTCATACCCATTTCTACCATTAACTGGAAGGAGGTTGAAAGCACAAAAAATAGCAAAAATAGGCTATGTCCCAGAAAAATGCCAAAACTGTGTAAAAGAAGTTGGTTTTCTGACAAAAGTCTGCTTGTCCCTGAAAGCTGGGAAGATGGTGATTTCAGCACCACAACCCCTTTTTGATGCCATTTGCAGGGAAAAATCAAGACGCTTTCATCTGTAGCCCTTTTTCGCATTTTTCCAAAAAAAATAAAAATTTAGCTGTATTTTGACTAATTTCTGGGTCCCCTCCAGGGGAATCCACAAACCCTGGGTACCTTTACAATCCCCATGATGTTAGAAAAAAAAGACGCAAATTTGGCATGGATACCTTATGTGGTCAAAAAGTTACAGGGGCCTAAGCGCGCACTACCCCAAATAGCCAAAAAAAGGCTTAGCACAGGAGGGGAAAAGGCCTAGCAGCGAAGGGGTTAAAGCTATGTTGCGGTATGTTGTTTCTTCCTCAGCCCGACATTGTCTCCAAAAAGAGTTTGTTTATTTTCTTTTGAAAATGCGTTACAAACACTTTTTATTGTGCTAAAGATAAATTCATAATTTCTTTTAGTTGCTCCGGTTCGAGCTCTGTTGCGGTATGCTGTTTTTGCCTCTGTGTGTCATTGTCTGTAAGCACAGTTAGTTTTAAAATATGTTGCAAACACACGTCTGTATCGGTATGTTGCTTTAGTTTTTTTCCAACTGTTTGACCGACTCTTCCATACAGTTAGATCCTAAACCGAGAAAGGTTAGGTGTCATACTGATCAGTTTTGGGTTTGTTTATTTAATTTATTGTCTATTCTTCCATAGTTGTTAAGTCCGGTGAAAGAGGTTGTAGCGGTTTGCTTAAGCTTATCTTTGTTTTCGGGCATCTCCCTGTTGCTTTGCAGTGTCTGCACCAGAAAAAGACTAGAAAGAGCATTTGTCTTGTGCGTGTTGGGGGTGGGGGCAGTCTGGGAAGTGAGGCATGGCAGCTGCATCTTCTGAGGAACTAAAACCCTTCATAACGCTAGAAGACCTCAAATCGGAGGTTCACTCTCTGGTGCATTCAAGACTGGCTTATGGGAATGCCACGCTCATAGGTCTACCTAAAGCCAGCATAGCCCCAATGAAAGTGACAATAAATGCAGCAGCAAGACTCTTAACAGGCACACGCCACTATGATCGCATTTACCCATCACTCAGAGCCTTCAACGGGCTCCCAGTTAAAGCTAGGATAGAACAGAAGGTGGCTTGCTTAACACACAAAGCTCTACACAATTCAGGTCCTAAATCTAAATCTAAAATCTAAATACTTGGAGAAAAGAATCAAGCTATCAGGAGGTGGAAGGGACTCGAGAAGAACTAAATCCCTCACACTAGAACCAACCAGATTCAAAAAAAGGAAAATACACACGGCCGCACTTTCGCAGGATCAGCTCCAAAACTTTGGAACGACCTACCATCCTCAACAACAACAATTACTTCTCTCAAAATCTTCAAGAAAGAAGTAAAAGCCTTTCTACTAGAAAAACGTGTCTTAAGAGAACTCTTTGGAAACTGTAGCTCACTCTATTGTATCCTTTTACTCTGGAACCTGCCCTCTGAATACTATGTACAGAGTATCATAAGTGAAAGGTGCTTTGTGGTCCCGCAACAACCATCAGCTCTCTCTTTGTACAGCGCTCTGATACCGTGATGGTCATGTTGACGCTTGTTAAAACACTATAAATAAATAAACCACTGCCCTTATTACATTTACTGACCACATCAGTCCCCCACAGCCCTGATACAGCCTCTGCTCCTCAGCCCTTGTAGCATTTACTGAACACCAGTCCTCCATAGTCCTGTTGCAGCCTCTGCTCTTGTAGTATTTACTGAGTGCATCAGTGCTCCAAAGTCTTGTTACAACCACTGCTACTCACACCACTGCCCTTGTAGCATTTACCGAGTACATCAGTACTCCACAGTCCTGTTACAACCACTGCCCTTATAGCATTTACTGAACACATCAGTCCTGTTAGAGCCTCTGATCCTCACTCCTCAGCCCTTGTAGCATTTGACACATCAGTCAGTCCACAGTACTTTCGCTATCGCAGCCTCCACTCCTCACACCACTTACCTTAAAGCATTTATTACACAGATCAGCCAGCCCACCGTGGTCCTGCTCCTCACACCCGTAACCTCACAGCATTCACAGATTAGATCACGCAGTCTCGTATATCACAGCCTCTGTTGCTCACGTCACTGCCCTTATAACAAGGGCTGAAAATACCTGCCCCGGATGTATAACACCTGCTGCTTCTCCCACCGCTGCCCTTATAACATTTACTGAACACATCTGTCAGCCCGCGGTACCCCTCAATCGGAGAAACAGAGCAGTCGTTCCACAGCCCTGTGGCGGCTACTGGTGCTCACAGAACTGCTTTTATAATATTTACTCAACACATCCGTCCTCCACAGTCCCGATACCGCCACTGCTGCTCACTCCACTGTCCTTATAGTACTTCCTGAACACATCAGTGCTCCACAGTCCTGTTACAGCCACTGCTGTTAACGCCACTGCCCTTATGACATTTGTTGAACAAACCAGTCTCTCCACAGCCCTGCTTCTATCATAGATACCGCTCCTCACAGCCCTGCTTCTACCATAGATACCGCTCCTCACAGCCATGCTTCTATCATAGATCCTGCTCCTCACAGCCATGCTTCTATCATAGATACTGCTCATCACAGCCCTGCTTCTATCATAGATACCGCTCCTCACAGCCCTGCTTCTATCATAGATCCTGCTCCTCACAGCCCTGCTTCTATCATAGATCCTGCTCCTCACAGCCCTGCTTCTATCATAGATCCTGCTCCTCACAGCCCTGCTTCTATCATAGATACCGCTCCTCACAGCCCTGCTTCTATCATAGATACTGCTCATCACGGCCCTCCTATCATAGATATTGCTCATCACAGCCCTGCTTCTATCATAGATACTGCTCCTCACATCCCTGCTTCTATCATAGATACTGCTCATCACAGCCCTGCTTCTATCATAGATACTGCTCATCACAGCCCTGCTTCTATCATAGATACTGCTCATCACAGCCCTGCTTCTATCATAGATACTGCTCCTCACAGCCCTGCTTCTATCATAGATACTGCTCCTCACAGCCCTGCTTCTATCATTTACTGTTCATCACAGCCCTGCCTTTGTAAGAGTTTCTTGACACATCCCTCTCTTCACAGCCCTGCCTCTGTCACAGACTCTGCTCCTGACATCACTGCCCTTACTTACAACATTTATTAAAAACAGGTCAGTCCACTGCACTACTACATCACAGCCTCAGCTCCTCGCCCCGCTCCCTTACAGCACTTACTGGCCACATCAGTACCTCCACAGCCCTGTCACAGACTCTGCTCCGCACACCTCTGCCCTTACTGGCCACATCAGTACCTCCACAGCCCTGTCACAGACTCTGCTCCGCACACCTCTGCCCTTACTGGCCACATCAGTACCTCCACAGCCCTGCCTTGCCACAGACTCTGCTCCTGACACCACTGCTCTTACAGCACTTATTAAAACAAGACAGTTCTCTGCACTACTTACATCACAGTCTCGGCTGCTCACACTACTTACTACCTTACAGCACTCACTGGACACGTCAGTCTGTCCACAGCCCCGCCTCTGTCAAAAGCTCTGCTTCTTTGCCACTGCAACATGTATTGAATACGGGTCAGTCCGATGCACTGCCCACATCACAGGCTCTGTGCCTCACAACACTGCCCTTTATCGCTAGCTGCCCACACCAGCCTCTCCACAGCCCTGCCCAGTCCCAAACCTCACGTGAGTACTGCCTGTCCCCACCCTGCGCTGACATACCCACGGACGGACCCCTCTCACACAGCACGGACATGGAGAGCGGTACTGCAAGGAAATGCCACCGTGAAAATATAATACAGCCAGGGAGGGCTGGAGGCTCAGACCTTGTGCACGCATAGCAGCCGGGGCCCAGGGGCCCCACGGGCAGGCTGAGAGGGAGGAGTGCAGGGGCCGCCTCCTCCACTGACAGTGCACCCCGGGAAGGGCTGAGAATCCGTCTCAGCCTCCTCCACTGACTATTAATACACCTAGAGAAGGGATGAGAATAAGGCTCACCCTCCTCCACTGACTGTTTACACCCTGAGAAGGAAGGGCTGAGGATCCTTCTCAGCCGCACTCCGCGCTGTATCCGGAAGAGGGCACTTACTTGCCGCCGCGAGGGGTCATCCTGTCCCCGGAGAGTCGCGGCAGAGGAGGCCGGCCATCCCTCACCGTCACCAGCCGTGGAAGAAGGCCTCTGGCCCGGCCCCTCTCTCCTGCACAGCCCAGGGCTGCCCTCCTCGCTGGGGGAGTGGCCCCTCTCGCCAGCGCGTCTAACGGGCCTCCATCTCCTTACACACCCCGCCTACCTGCCGCAGACTCCGCCCCGGCCCCTCTCTCTCTCCTGCACAGCCCAGGGCTGCCCTCCTTGCTGGGGGAGTGGCCCCTCTCGCCAGCGCGTCTAACGGGCCTCCAGCTCCGCCTGCCTGCCTCAGACTCCGCCCCGGCCCCTCCTGCCGCATCTGCCTGACCGGGCCTCGGAGCAGGAACTGTAGGCCAGGCGCTGCTGCAGCTGCAGGCAGGCGTCACAGCGCTACAGCACCGTGCAGCGTCTGCACGAGAGAGCTTCATTTACGGGCTGTCAGTTTACTGTTTGCCCGCTGCAAAAAGAATATACATTCGGAAATGGGTTGTAATCATAACTTTATTAAAAAATGGAAAAAGCATTTAGTAAATAAAAATCATAATCGTCACTTTTCAAATTACTTTTCTTCTCCTTTCTAAACCCAGCTGTGCATTTGCAAGTTCCATTGGTTGTTTTATAGAAAAAATGTTTCCTGCTGAAGCCTCTCACTTTAAAATATGTTGTTATTTATGCAAATATGACATATGTAATGGTAAAACGTATTTTATACCCAGAATATATTACAGAGAATACATGCCAACACTCCCAATTTAGGCAAGACACTCAATTTTATTTGATAAAAAATACTTCATCGTTTCTTCTCCTTTAAACGTCACCTCTTCAATGCAAGTTAATTTGGAAAATAATAGTCCTACAATGTATTTTTCTAAATATCTTTATCTGTTCCCAAATGTTGACGTGTATGCTGTTATAACATACTATTCATCAGGGTACAGGCCCTAAGGAAAATAGTGAGGAGACTTAACATATGCAATTCACAAATGACGACACAGGAAGTCACGTCACACGAAGTGATGGCATGCCCTTATAATCATCTTGCTTAAAAGGTCAAAGGCCTATTTAACAGAAACAACAACTTAACATAATCACAAAGAAAAACAAAAATAGCATTTTTGTTATTAATTTTGATAAATCACTTATTTTTTCCACATTTCAAAGGTGCAACTGAGTTTGATAATGGCTCAAACTGACAATAGTTTTTTTAAATAGACACGTGGAACTCGTAAGTTACCTTTTCAAACTGCATTTAGTTAGTAAACAAAAAAATGCCAGGTGTACTTTTTAAATATTCAACTTGCTGGTGATCAGGCGTTTACTGGGCACACTTTCCTTACCATACATCTTCCTTCAACAGATCCCTCTTATACGCACTGAGGGATGAGTGAGTTAGTATGTCATCATTCAATGCCACTTAGCATTGTAACGTAATTGACTACACAAAAAGGACCAGGAATCCTTAACTTTAGTTAAGAAGGTTTATTACAGATTATTAATCAAGTTCAGGTACACAACTTTTAACACCATGCTATGAAAGTACAGAATAACAACAGGATCAGCCCAACTTCCAGAAGAAACTGAGGCGAACCAGTACTAGGCAGACTAGCAGATCAGTCACCGCAATACAAAAGGGCAATACCAGGATAGTTCAGTACCCTAAAGGATCTAAAAAAACAGGGAATTACCCTAAAGGAAATTAGAACAAGGGAAGAAAAAATTAAGTAGGAAGGTGTCAGCATTTCCGAAGCTCGGTCAAGAGTCTTCAATGGGTCACAGAATAAGCGTTAGACTAAGCCACACTTAGGAAAGAATAAAAGGTAAGCATAGAGGTCTGAACCTCTCAAAGTGTTCGAAGCATTCAGGGAAAAGTCTCTGAAGGGATGTCGAAAAGAATCTGAATCTCCAACGATGTGAGCACTAAGTTATAACACACTGGAGTCCTGTAAGTAACACCCTTTTGTACGTATCATCAGGGGTCCGTTATTCTCATCCATTTCTCATGTTGCAGACTCCAACATCAGGGAAAAATCTCACACTAGACATGGGAACGACATTTTCTTCTCACACATAGATTAGATTGCAACATTTCTAAATCGGTCTTTCAGTTCACGCTCTGGTTCCTCATGTTCTTTTCGTCAAGGTCTGTTGTACGGCTTGTACCTTCCCAGTAAAACTGTGTGTTTGTTGGACACATAAACGTCAGGATTGTGCCAGACTGATTCCGTGCACACCCTCAGGAAATGGTAGCTTATAGTCCTGCTAGCTCACAGTACACCATCTGCACCCGTACAGGGTAGCAAATGTGTGTGCAACTTCAGAACATGACAATCCTGATCCCCCAAGGAAATTGTGGTAATAGATCTAGAATCCTTTCGTTAGGTTACTCATGCATACCCAAAGAAATTCACAAGAAAAACTCAGCAATGCGTTTCAATATTTATTGAAGCATTGTGATTCTTGTGTAAAATACAGTTGCTGCGATTATCAATAGAATGAAACAGATTACCGGTATTATCATTAAGAGAATAGTGAAAAAGATTAACCATTCCACCATTGTGCTATAACAGTGAATATATGCTGGCATATAAGTACTGTGTTATAGTGTACTCCTACCTAGCGTAGCCTCACCTAGTTTTGCCTAGGGTGGGTGATCTGCCAAATCCCTGTTCGGTGGTCTAACTCCCCATTACCTGTGGGTAAGTGTCATCAAGCTGTCCGTCTTGGTCGTAAGCGGGACATCCCTCGTCACTGGGGTAAACAGGAATCAGCTGAGCTGGAATTCTGTCATGCAGCAACCTCGCAGTATCAGCGAAATGCTCCTCTGCCCAACAATGCAGTGATGCCGTTTGCATAGTAAAAATACGCCATGCTGCCATGTTGAAACCCCGGTTCAGGCCACTATTGTTTATTCTAATATGATAGCTTTGTTACCTCATGGACAACAACAAGAAAACATTTGCACAGCGAACTTTATCCCTTGTACGAAATGTTCAAGGTGTCGTGATGTTGTGCCTACGAAGTGGAAATGTAAGCAATTCAGTTTCAGAGAATATTATCCTGCACAGACACACAAGCAAATCTATGTCAAATGTCACCTTGTAAGAAAGAAGGCAACTTAAGAAACCTGAGTATGTGAAATGGAGGTGTTTCTAACCGGGCTTATCCTAACCAGGCGACAGGTCTTCTTCTCAGGCTCTCTCCTCTATCGCTAGTACAGTAATGTATCTATTCTCAAACTAACAGTGCATGAGAACACCTGCAAGCAATGTAAATTTAGCAGAAAATGGGAAACAGTATTTATGCAGCATGGTGAAATACAGGCCTAGTAAGGACAAGTTAAAGCATCAACTCCATGGTGCACATTTAATATGCGTGTGCACATTTAAACAAAAATGAATGTTTCTAGTGCATTAGGTTCACATTAAATGTAACATACAGTAAATCTTTTAAAATAATCATGTGTAAGTATGGCTAGAAGCTACATTTAAATCAAATATGTCAAATAATAATGCACACGTTACACGTCGTTTTAAGTGAAATCACATTCTGCACATATGAGGTTGGTTTCTATTTAGTTTGCTAATCAATAAAGGTCATTCAAGGTATTAATGTCTGGTATAATGGGGTGACCCAGTGACCCTCAGAACCTGGGTATGTAGTTATAGAGATAAAGTGGTTCTGTCGGGAACAGAATTGCTTTCTTGTTTATTCAATAAAAAACCTATCTATATATGTGTGCCGAATGACTTATGCAAACATTTTGGTCTCATTCATAATTAATGAAAGAAAACAAGGAACACACCAAAGTCGTGGCAAAAAGCAAGTGTAATATTCAAAAGGAAAAAAACATTTTTTGTTGTTAAGAGAAGAAAAAACTTTTTCTTTTTGTACTTTTTACGTTTTCTAGTATGTGGAAAACAATGCAAGGCTGTCGCAGACAATATACATAATATTTAAAAATGATGGTTTTTAAAGCACTGTATCACTGTATATAACATCTTCACAATCATCACTTCCCTTGCACTTTGTCACTTCAGCACTTGCGCCGATTATTTATGTATATTGTCTGCGACAGCCTTGCATTGTTTTCCACATACTAGAAAACGTAAAAAAGTACAAAAAGAAAAAACGTTTTTTTTTCTCTTAACAACAAAAAATGTTTTTTTCCTTTTGAATATTATTCTTGATTTTTGCCATGACTTTGGTGTGTTCCTTGTTTTCTTTTCATTAATTATGAATGAGACCAAAATGTTTGCATAAGTCATTCTGCACACATATATAGATAGGTTTTTTATTGAATAAACAAGAAAGCAATTCTGTTCCAGACAGAACCACTTTATCTCTATAAATTCAAGGTATTAAAGCACACATTATGAAAGTCGAATTTCATCCACATGGTACATACATTATCTACTTATTAAGGACAGTTTATTTCATCAAGACTTCATATAATATATCAAGCAGTTATGGTAAAACAACGGCTGGAGCCGTCGACATCGAAGCTCGGAAACTGGGTTTGAGCCTTGGCAGGGACGCTCAACATCCTGTGATTCTGGGCAAATCACTTAATTTCCCCATGCCTAACAAAAATGAAAGTGTCCATCTGTAACGCAACTGGTGCTCATGTAAAGCGCTCTGATACCTTCGGGTCGAGTTTCTGCTATAAAACTCTCATAAAAATACGAGTATCCTCTAATCCTACAGTGAATGCCCTCTTTAATAATGATGGGAAGTGCAACACAATAATCGTTAAACTACACAAGAAAAGTGCTAAGTACACATTCATGTCCTTTATCTATTAATTATTTGTGACGTATAATGGGTGGGCAATTTTGCGCTGCACCATTGGTTGTGCACGTTTGTTTTTGCGCGTGGTGTTCTTTAGCTGGCTCTAAAGCACAACAGTGCTTCATGTTTGAAGTTCGTTAAGCAACACCTCTCATCCTCGACCTTAAGGGGAACGGGGTCCCCTTTCTAAAAGCAGTAGAGGAACTCCGAACACCCACATACCCCCGACTCCTGCCCTGCTATTAATATTAAATGTATAGTTATAGCACCCAGAAGGTGTGCAACCAGGTTATCTTTGTGCGGGACAGGCTTGACAAATGTGGAATTTAGTGTAATTTTGTTGTGGAGTGGAGGTTTTCAGATTAGATTCCTGGATACCATGTACTCGCTTTAGCATTTTAACCCAGTGGTCTGTTCATTTGAACGATGTGTTTGTGTTTCATTCTTGGAAACATTTGAGGGGAAGCCAGAAGCTTTAGAGTGTCATCATGGAATTTCGAGACTGGAAGTGACTGAAAACGGTGAGAGGCACCCGGCGAAAGGAGGTGGCGTTGAACTCAAGAAAGAGAACGAACTGTTCACTAGGTCTCCTGAAGCGCTATCATTCAGTGGCATAACACAAAATGGCGGCCCCCTTGCAGACAGAATCCGATAAGCAAACCTTGAGTCTCCCATATCTCACAGATATTCATTGGCCTGGGGCTAAGTGAGGGCCCTTGAAGCATTTGAGGCTCCCTGAAAGGACGGGGGCACCCTGCCTTCATTTGAGGTGCTCCCAGGGCAGAATTTCAATTTCAGAAACCTATCAAGGAACCCCTGCTATATCAGATCACAAGAGGTCCCAAGCTCCCATGTTTTGGCCTTGGCTCGAAGTCTTTGAAAACATACCCTTATATTAATGTATCACTATTCCGGTGCAAGGTGGGCACAGTGATCACAGGTGACCCACCGCCATCCTAAGTTAAGTGGCAATAACGCAAGATATAAAGCCCAGCCACAAGTGGCCCAGTGATAATGGCTTGGTAATACGTCACCCAATATTACTGTTTTCGGGTGGTGTTACTGACCCGAACAAGTTTCAGGTTCAGGATGGGGAGATGTTTGATCAGAATATTCAAGGAAAAATATCGCCAGAAATATTGAGGACAAAAATATCACGAAGGTAAGTTTCTAAGGGTAAGCAAAGTTTCACTATACTCAACTCCACATACATGTACCTTGACAATATATATATCTTCAAGGTACGTAGATATGGACTTAATAGTAAATCTTCACTTACCTATTTGCACCTACATTCTTGATACTGTGGTCCTCGATATTTTTGCAATAATATTTGGTCACACAATATTTTTCTCCTCAATATTCTCTCACACCACCAACAGTGAATAACATGTAGGATGTGGTAATATTGCACCTTTAGATGCAACTTTTCCCTATCACTGGGTCATTTTCTAGCCATATATTCCACCTGTTTTAGCAGGTGAATAAGTGACCAGAAATACAGAGACACTTGTAATCTTGTTTTGCCTGAATACTGGCCCACCTGTAACGGGGCCTATAATCCTTCTGATGCAATCAGATGAGCGAGCAGGACTGAATGACTGTGGAAATGAATGAATGAAACAGTCATGTTTTAGTAAAGCCCTAGACATATCTTAGGAATGGTAGAAGGCAACCTTAGTCTTAGTGCCGTACTGTCCTGAGGGAAGCAGAGGTAAATAAAAGGGTACAGCTCATACAGCAAAAATATATTCTCATTCGCCAGCAAGTTACAGTCGTGCAGCTCCCAGTGACCTTGACTTAATGACCTAAACCTACATAAAGAGTTACTAAAGGACACAGGTTGTCCAACCCCTTTAAAGAGTGAGTCTGGGGGGCGTGGTCAAGATGGCGACCGAGTAGGACGTGCCTGCTCGTCGCTCCGTCTTACCGACCAGGCCCACTGCCAAGGCATTGAGTTGCTGGGCCGCGGAATCCGCTCCCGACCTTTCGGAAGCCAAGGCAGGGCCGGCAGGGCCTGAAGAGGTACTTTTCTTGGTGTCGGAGTGGCGCCGGGCACCCTCCGGCGACGGCGAGGTGGAGGCGGCCTGGCAACGCGTGGCCCATGATTGGGGGGAACCGCCAGAGGCTGCGGAGGCGACCTGACCCTTCCGGGGCTCGTAGAAAAGCCGCGCTGACCTATGAGCGGGTCAGCCAACAGCAGTAGTACTCCGGAGGAGAAGCCACAGAGGGAGATTGCACCACCCGGCAGCATCGAGCCGGAACGTCCACGGAGGTGGTGCCTGTCCGGAGTTGTGCCTTGCCCGTGGCTGCGCCGCCGGGGCCCACTGGAGCTGGGTTTGAGCCCCCCCACGGGAGCCTTGCAGAAGCGCAGAGTCAGGAAGTGAGAGGGCTGGTGACCCCGGGGGGGCCCTTGGGAGCAGCATCAGGAACGGGCCGCACCAGTGGGGCCATAGGCCGCAGCAACAGCACGCGACCAGGTGGCGAAGTTGAGGGACCACTTAGGAGGAGCAGCCGCGGAGGGAGATTGCGCGCCCCCGGTAGCACTGAGCCTGATCGCCTGGGGGAGCGGTGTCCGGCGCCTGGCCAGAGTCAGCATCCTACCGAGGCAGAGTGAGGGCGGTCCTGCCCGGGACTGCACCGCCAGAGTCCGCGGGGGCTGGCTGGAGCCCCCCCCCACCGAGAGCCTCGCAGGGGCCGGGAGTCGGGTGTCGAGAGGGTCTGTGATCCCCGGTGGGGCCCTGGGGAGTGACGTCTTGGGCGAGCCGTCCCCGTGAGAAAAGGGCCCGCAGTGCTCCAGACCGCAGCAACAGTGAGAGGCCAGACGGCAGAATTGAGGGGTCTGCACCGATACCCCTACGAGCAGAGGTAGGGGCCAATTGATATCCCCCCCTCCGGGAAGCACCACTATCCAAACGACAGCACCGCAGCAGGCCAGAGGGTCCATTCACCAGCGGCCAAGGGGCGGAGAGAAGCAAACGCATGAGCCTCACCGGCAAGGTAAGAGACTGAACGGCCCTGCTCACAGGAATCCCAGGTGAGCGGGGCGGGCTGGCGCCGGCGGCGCTGCTCCGACCGGGGCCACACCTTTGATGCCCAGGAAACTCTGAAGAGCGGCTTACCTAGGGCCAGGTGGGAAGCGAAGGGAGATTCCGCATCAGTACAGCTCACCCCCTGGGCACCTCATAACACAGCGGAGACACCTGAGGTGTGAGAGACCGGGGGAGGCTGTCTGTACTGCTGGGCAAGAGCTTCGCCCCAACATTTCGGGACTCTATCTACGATACCAGCCTCCATCAAGTCCGGAGGGGCCACATCTCCCTGGCCCTTCGCGGTCAGCGCTGAGGAGGAGACAGGCTCACACCGAACCGGCGCCCACATCACTGTTTGGGAGTCCGAGTAGGGCGCTTTCGCCACCAGCACACGGACAGACTCCCGAGAGGCGAACGGGGGGGCCCCGCCGGATTACACACTTTCCCAACATGGCGGACGCTAAAGGTAAAAAAGATCGCTCAGTTAAAGATCTCCTACTTAGGACGGCTAACACTGGGACGCCGGAGGTACAAGACTCCACGGACTCGGGAGAAAAAGATGCTCCGCTCACACGCTCCTTCATTGAAACTCTCTTCGCCTCTCTGAGGGAGGACTTGAAAACAATGAAGACCGAGATAGCACAAGAGCTGAGGGAGGTGAGAAGAGACGTGGACGTCTTGGGAGACAGGGTCGACACATTGGAATCACAGAGCACAAGCAGGGACGAAGAGCTCGAACAGCTCCAACAAGAGGTGATCCGGCTCCGGGATCAGCATCTCGACCTCCAAGCGCACGCCGACGACTTGGGGAACAGCTCGAGATGTAATAACATCCGCATTGGAGGGGTTCCACACAGACCAGAAGGCCAGAACATCATCTCATTCGTAGAAGGACTTTTCAGATGAATACTGGAAGCTCCCTCTGACCTGGAGATGAAGCTTGACCGTGCTCATCGAGTGGGCCCGAGAAGACCCTCCCCCGCTCCTCCTGCTGATATCCTAACATGTGTCCACGACTTTCAGTTGAAGGAACGCATTTTGCAAAAAGCCAGAGACTGCCACCCAGTCCAATATCAAGGGCTCCAACCTACCCTTTTTAGGTCGAGCCTAGCGGCAGTGCGCATGCACTGCTTGCTCTGCGAGACTGCTGTAGTAGAGTATGGGAGAGAAGCTGCACCAACTCTCCTCCCATATTTTTCATTAGCTTGTGTCATTGTCTTTCGTAAATGCCGCCTTCGGATTCGTTAGTAGCCTTGTTAGTCCCTCCTTAGCACGGCCTTGTCTTCATTTGTACCCTTCCATGGCGACTGGCCCTTTTACTTTGGTTGTAACACGGGACCTGTTATTTAGTCTGTAACCACTATTTACTTTATTGAGTTTCTCTTACTGGAGGCCGGACATGCGCTGCTACAGCTGAAACCGTTTGTGTTTTTTTAAGCAGCACGGCCGCCCCCGTAACACGGGCGCCTGCTTTCAGTCACTTTAACCCGGCATTATCTCGTGTCTATTTCAACCCCCCCTCCCAAGTAAAATGTATTTAGAAATGATTAGCGAATTAAGTCATGTGAATTCCAGGTAGCACATACTCCTGTGCTAATAGGCTGAAGCTGCCAACAGCACATCTGTGTTACATGTCATCTGTACTAAAGCCACCTTACGGGTTGTTTTCAAAAGCCTGTTTTATTAACAACACCACCACCACCAATACCACCACCACTACCACCACCACCACCAATACCACCACCAATACCACCACCACCACCAATACCACCACCATCAATACCACCACTTCCACCACCACCAATACCACCACCAATACCACCACCAATACCACCAAATCTAATAGCACTGCCAATGCCACCACCAATATCACCACCAATACCACCACTAATACCACCACCACCACCAGTACCACCACCAATACCAACACCAATACCACCACCACCAAAACCACCACCAATACCACCACCAATACCACCACAATTACCACCACCACCAATACCACCACCACCACCAATATCACTGTAGGAGAGTAGGATCTGCTTCTTATAGTTACCCCCACTTTTTGCTGATGTTTCACTGTTTTCGACTTAGTCTGACTGGGATCCTGCTATTCAGGACCCCAGTCTATCTGCTTTCTCCTGTAAATTGATTGCATGTACTTTAGGTACACTTCAGATTGGATTCTGGGGTACCCTTATAAGTCCCTAGTATATGGTATACTATGTACCCAGGGCATAGGTACCCCAGAGGCCTCCCAGGTGCTGCAGCATGTATTATACCACCCCTGAGAGGCCACTCAAAATGACACAACAGGTCTGCTACTGCAGCCTGTGTAAGGTGGTGCATGCACCCCTTACTTAGATATAGGTTCACTATATCTATCCTGATCACTGCACATATAAGCCTATCAGTCACCCCTATGGCAGGCCTTATCAATCCTGAAGGCAGGGTGCTGGGTTTTATGTGAGAGGGTGCCATGCAGGAGCAGAGCCCCTCTGCAGCCTTTGGAACCACTATTCCGGGGTTGTCTGTGATGCAGCCAACCATATACTCTTAAGTGCATTATAACCTCGCTGTAAATGCTAACTTTAAAATGACTGCAAGGAATTATGTCGTGTTTGGTGTCAAACACTGTGGAATCATACCTCCACACCAGTAACTGGTGTGGGAGGTATGATTCCTCCCTTCTAGAGGGAGAAATATGACAGCACCGGTACACCCGGTACCAGCTTCACAGTGCCTGGCATCACAAAATGGATGCTGCCAGCCACAGACACGAGTCTGCCCTCCTGCTGCTGGACGAAACTCCGGCAGGGGAGGCTGGACAACAGGTTTCCTGTCACAGGGAGGTGTGACCACCTCCCAGACAGGCTTTAGTGTATTGGGGCTGGGTGGGAGCACTCTCAGAGTGCTTTGATGTCTGCACGGGGGGCACATTTGGTGTCCTCGTGCATAGTCCAGCTCAAACCGGTTGCAGGGGCACTCAGCCCCTGCTCTGGCGCGAAACTGGACAAAGGACATGGGTGTAGCCACCCCTCTGTCCTGACCCTCCCATAGGTGGGTCCCCAGAGTTTGTCCCACCCCTTCCTTGGGTATAAAGTTGGAACCCTGACTACAGGACTTTAGATATTACCTGGACTAAACTTTGATACAGAAACCAAGTAAACTTCGACGATCTACGCTTCGCTGGACGACTGAGGAATCTCCCTTGGAGTAAAGGAGTTACTCCCCTGCAAGGCAGGCACCTCAACGCATCTGACCGGTTTGCAACTACGCAGCTCCCGACGGACTCCAAAGATTTTGCAACACAGGAGGTGGGTGCCCAAGCTTCCCCGAGGCCAACTAGTGCTTTCAGCAAAGCTGAGACCCGCAGCCCTCGTGGGGACCGTGCAACCTGAACCCCTGGACACCGTGCACATTTGCAGCAGCATAAGCTTCTAGGCGATCCCTGAGGCTGTGCTTTGGGCTACTTGTCGTCCAAGCCCCGAGCAGTGTTCCCACTGAAGATCACTGGCCTACACTCCACGAGTATTCCGTGGGCTGGTACTTTGTGATTCCTCTCGAGGTCCCTTTGAGATCCCTGGTCCGTTGACCTGTGGGTCTCTGAGAAGGCAGCTCTAACTTTCAATGGGCTTCCCTGGTTGCTCCAGAAGTGCCCTGACTCTCCATTGCTTGGGGAGTCCCCAGGACCTTGCTGGTCCTCATCGAAGCCTCTTTACTCTGACTGCATGGGTTGCAGTTGCCAAGGCTTGTTGGTCTCCAATCCGGAAACTGTCCCCTCAGCAATCGACATCCTTTGTGGGAGAGCTCGACTGCGGAATCTGGTTGTCGTCGACGTCTCCTGGTCCCCGTGGCTACAGAGTCAAGCTTCACCTCTTCGCACCTGAAGCACCCGACATCGGCGGGCATTTGATTGCTCCGCTCCTGGTCACGTGAAGTGACCCAGACTTTGTCCCCTCTGCTTTCAGGTTCTTCACATCTTCGATCCAGGCTTGGATCACACCGGACACTTTTCTTCTCCACGGCAGCAGCTCTTCTTCGCAACACGCCATAGAAAACGACGAGGGTTTCCGACATCACTTGACACCTATGCACCCGGCTTCCCTGGGCTAGATAACACGGGTACCTCGGTACTCACAAGGGTGCTGGCCTTTGAACCTTCTAAGTTTAGCTGGGTTTGCTTGAAGTCCTCTCCGAAGTGTCCTTAAACTTTAAAATTCCAACCGCGACTTTCCCATAGAGTTGTACGGAGCTCGCGTCTGTGTTCCCACACTGCACCCGTCCTCCGTGGGTCCCCTGTGTCACTACCTTGGGTGGTTCCTTGGGGTCCCAGCGATTCTACGTGCTCTAGGCACTGTGTCTAGTCAAGTCGTGGTTCTTATACCACTTTCTTAGTATATGGTTTGGTCTCCCCCTGGAGCCCACTGTGTATTGTGCTATTTACTGTCGTTCTAGTACTGTGTAATTGTGTGCCTTGTTCTCTAATCTCATAAAGAGGTTAGTAGAGAGTGTTTAGTAATAAATACATATATTTTATATATATACCTGGTGTGGTTCTCCTTTTATTTGGTCATTCAAGAGATTATAGACTGGTAAAGCAAGCTGCTTTACACTCCTTCAAGACTTAGCCTGAAGGCTGCTCTCCATAGCTACCACTAGGATAGCTTTCAATAAAGGTTGTCTTTAACCTAATCATCATAAGGGTCGTTTGGACTGGTGCAAGGTGCCCACTTTAATTAGTGGACAGCATATACCAGGCCAACTTCTCACATTGGTGTGCAGTGGTTGGGATTCAAGCTTGCTATTGTTTTACCAGATAATCTCAGTGAGTGACTAACTGAAAACCACTAAAGTTACTTAGGTACATATAAATCAAGTCTAGAATAAGGTAAGTTCTACTGAACTTAGAGTTGGGTAAGTCAAGTGTCTAGCACACCCTTTCTCCAACTCAAGAGAGTCTCAGTTCCCACTAGAGTAGGTAGGTGCATACACAACACCACACTAGAAATGTCTTCAAGGCCTGAAGTCAGTGACTCCTTGCCAAGTAAGTATGACCACCTCACATTCCAAGAATTGAGAAACATGTGTGCATCTAGGAAACTGAAGACAGGGAAAAACCCAAACACCCAAAAGCTTAAAGTAACTTTGCTTTTAGATGACCTCAGAAAGACCCCAGGGTCTGATGAGGTAGGCAAAGGGGGTGGGGCAGCAGAAGAGGAAAGGCCAGGGAGTGAAAACCTCAATGACCAGGACTCTGATGCTGGCCAGGAGGATCAAGATGATTCTAACCTGGAACATACAAACCTTCCAGAGGGTGAAGAAGGAGGCCTCAGTGGGCCTCTCTTTACCCCACCTGAAAGGGTTAACAGTTTACCAAGAAGATCCAGGACTCCTTCTCTGGAGTCCAATCATTCTGGTACATCTATAGGGAGCTCTGTTTCTCATAGGACTTCTTCTCATAAAAGGGAGTCCTCTTATGAGAAGAAGTGCCAACTGCTTGAGTTTGAGAGAGCTAAGTTCAGAATCAAGAGAGAGCAATTGGCCTTAGATAGGGAATCCCTGGAGCTTCAGAGAGCTTCTCAGAGGTTAGGACTAGGGTCCCATGGTGGCAGCTACAGTGTCCCTAGAGGTAGAGAACCTACTCATGACCATAGGAACCTGAACAAGATTGTCCCTCCCTACCAGAGTGGGGATGACATCCACAGATGGATAACTGCACTGGAGAGGGCCTGTAAGGTACAGAGGGTCCCTCAGGAGCAGTGGGCAGCAATCTTGTGGCTCTCCTTTGCAGACAAAGGTAGAAACAAGCTCCTCACTGTTAGAGAAGAGGATGCTGATAATTACAAGGTCCTGAAGAGTGCTCTAATTGATGGGTTTGGCCTAACAACTGAACAATACAGGTTAAAGTTCAGAGATACCCAAAAGGCACAGACTCAGGACTGGGTTGACTTTGTTGATTGTGCTACTAAGGCTCTGGAAGGCTGGTTACTTGGCAGTAAGGTGAATGATTTCAAAGGATTGTATAATTTAATCATGAGAGAGCATATCCTTAATAACTGTCAAAATTAGCTGTTGCATCAGTACCTGGTGGACTCTGATCTGACCTCTCCCCAAGAATTGGGTCAGAAGGCAGACAAATGGGTCAGAACCAGGGTGAGGCAGAAGGTTCAGAACCAAGGTGGTGACTCCAAGAAGCAAGATTCTAAAAACTCTGATAAGGGTGGGGAAAAGGGTAAAGACCAGAAGTCTTCTCAAGGGCCCCAAAAATCTGCATCTGGTGGGGAGTCACACTCCAACAAAGGTGTAAAGGCAAGAAGAAACCATGGTGTCAGATCTGTAAACAGAAGACCCATTGGACAAGTGATTGTAACAAGTCCAAGGAATCCACTCCAACCACCACTGCCCCTAAGGCAACTGTTCCCCCTAGTTCAGCTCCAAGTGGTGGTGTTCCAAATAAGGGTGTAGTAGGGTTAACCCTGGGATCTGAGATGGACTCTGGCCTAGTCAGAGTTCCAACTCAGGCTATGTTGGTCTGTGATGGAGGCATGGATATGGCCTCCTTATTTGTAAGCCCCAGTAATCTGGGCAAATACAGACACCAGCCTATAATCAATGGAAAGGAGGCCTTGGCATTCAGGGACACAGGAGCAAGTGTCACCATGGTGATAAAAGATCTTGTGGCTCCTGAGCAAATCATACTTGGTGAGATGTACCAAGTGACCAACGCCAGCAATGTCAGGACAGACCATTCCCTGGCAGTTGTTAATTTTACCTGGGGAGGGGTAACTGGCCCTAAAAAGGTTGTGGTAAGTGCAGACCTCCCTGTTGAATGCTTGTTGGGCAATGATTTAGAGACTTCAGCGTGGGCTGAAGTTGAGCTCAGGACCCATGCAGAAATGTTGGGCATCCCTGCAGATGTGTTTGCTATGACCAGGTCACAGGCAAAAATGTCTAAAACTGAACAGGCCCTGGATCCTGGAAGAATGGACCAGGTGCCTTCCAAGAGGAGGAGCAGTAGGGTTAAGGCAGTGCCTTCCCCCCTGCCTCAGAATGCAGATCAGTCTCTTAAGGGAGATGATCTCAGTACTGAAGAAGGAACTGTCCCAGATGAGCTTGAACCTGATCAGGTTGAGTTCTTGGGGACAGGGGGCCCTTCCAGGGCAGATCTGAGCCAGGAGCAGCTGAACTGCCCCTCTCTTGAACCCCTCAGACAGCAAGCTGCTGCTGAGGCTGCTGGGCGTGCTAGTGGGTCCCATAAGATCTATTGGGATGATGGACTCCTCTACTCAGAGTGTAGAGACCTCAAGCCTGGAGCCACCAGGAGGTTGGTTATACCTCTGAAGTTTAGGAGCTTCCTATTGACACTAGCACATGATATCGCATTGGCAGGTCACCTAGGCCAAAACAAGACTTGGGACAGAATTGTTCCTCACTTTCATTGGCCTCACATGTCTGAAGACACCAAGGAGTTTTGTTGCTCCTGTGTCACCTGTCAAGCCAGTGGTAAGGCAGGTGGCACTACAAGGCCCCCCTGATACCACTACCTGTGGTGGGGGTTCCCTTTGAGAGGGTAGGGATTGACATTGTTGGTCCCCTAGATCCTCAAATAGCATCTGGGCACATATTTATACTAGTGCTGGTAGACCATGCCACTAGGTATACAGAGGCAATTCCCCTTAGGACCACCACAGCTCCTGTGGTGGCAAGGGCCCTCCTGGGAATCTTTTCCAGAGTGGGTTTCCCTAAGGAGGTAGTATCAGACCGAGGTACAAACTTCATGTCTAGTTACTTGACTGCTATGTGGAAGGAGTGTGGAGTAAATTATACATTTACCACCCCTTATCACCCACAATGCAATGGTTTAGTTGAAAGGTTCAACAAAACCTTGAAGGGCATGATCAAAGGTCTCCCAGAAAAGCTTAGGCGCAGATGGGACATACTTTTGCCCTGCCTTCTCTTTGCCTACAGAGAGGTTCCACAGAAGGGGGTTGGTTACAGCCCATTTGAACTTCTGTTTGGACATACAGTTAGGGGTCCATTGTGTCTAGTGAAGGAGGGATGGGAGTTACCTCTCAAACCCCCTAAACAGGATATTGTGGACTATGTACTTGGTCTCCGCTCCAGGATGGCTGAGTATATGAAGAAGGCAACTAAAAACCTTGAGGCTAGCCAGGAATTGCAAAAGGCCTGGCATGACCAAAAGGCTGTGCTGACTGTTTATCAGCCAGGACAGAAAGTATGGGTGTTGGAGCCTGTGGCCCCAGCAGCCCTCTAAGACAAGTGGAGTGGCCCCCATACAATTGTTGAACAGAAGGGAGAGGTTACCTACCTGGTGGACCTTGGAACTCCCAGGAGCCCCCACAGGATGCTCCATGTCAACAGACTGAAACCATATGTTGACAGGGCAGACATGGGCTTGCTCATGGCTACTGATGAGGGACAGGAGGAAGAGAGTGATCCACTCCCGAACCTGCTCTCACAGAACCCTGATGATGGTTCAGTTGATGGTGTAGCCTTGGCAGGCAGCCTCACTGACCAGCAGCAAACTGATTGCAGAAAAGTTCTCAATCAGTTCAGACATATATTCTCACTGACTCCAAGTCAGACTACCTGGTGCACTCATGAAGTGGACACTGGGGACAGTCTGCCTGTTAAAAATAAGATTTACAGGCAACCTGACCATGTCAGGGACTGCATCAGGACTGAAGTCCAGAAGATGTTGGATTTGGGTGTGATTGAACCCTCAGATAGCCCTTGGGCTAGTCCAGTAGTCTTAGTGCCTAAACCTCACACCCAGGGTGGTAAGAGAGAGATGAGGTTTTGTGTAGACTACAGAGGTCTCAATGCAGTCACTAGGACTGATGCCCATCCAATCCCTAGGGCAGATGAGCTCATAGACACTTTGGCCTCAGCCAAGTTTCTCAGCACATTTGACCTGACAGCTGGCTACTGGCAAATCAGACTAGCTGAGGATGCAAAAGCCAAAACAGCATTTTCAACCCCTAGTGGGCACTACCAATTTGTGGTGATGCCCTTTGGTTTGAAGAATGCACCTGCCACTTTTCAAAGGTTGGTGAACAAAGTCCTTACAGGCCTGGAAGCCTATAGTGCAGCATATCTAGATGATATTGCTATCTTTAGCTCCACCTGGGAGGATCACCTGGTCCACCTGAGAAATGTTTTAGAGGCTCTGCAAAAAGCAGGCCTCACTATCAAGGCCACCAAGTGCCAGATAGGGCAGAGTCAGGTTGTATACCTGGGCCACCTTGTGGGTGGAGGCCAGGTTCAACCATTGCAGAGCAAAATCCAGACCATCATGGTCTGGTTTGCTCCAACCACCCAGACTCAGGTCAGAGCTTTCTTGGGCCTGACTGGGTACTATAGGAGGTTTGTCAAAGGATATGGATCCATAGTGACCCCTTTGAATGACTTAACTTCCAAGAGAATGCCAAAGAAAGTTCAGTGGACAGTTAGCTGTCAAAAGGCATTTGATGACCTGAAGCAGGCCATGTGCACTGCTCCCATTCTGCAAAGTCCTGACTACTCCAAAAAATTCATTGTCCAAACAGATGCATCTGAGTTGGGGGTAGGGGCTGTGTTATCACAATTGAATGATGAAGGTCAGGATCAGCCAGTAGCTTTTATTAGCAGAAGGCTGACCCCCAGAGAGAAACGTTGGTCAGCCATTGAGAGGGAAGCCTTTGCTGTGGTTTGGGCCTTGAAGAAGCTGAGGCCATACTTGTTTGGCACTCACTTCATTGTTCAGACCGACCACAAGCCCCTCTTATGGCTAAAACAGATGAAGGGTGAAAACCCCAAGCTTTTGAGGTGGTCCATTTCCCTACAGGGGATGGACTATACAGTGGAACATAGACCTGGGAGTAACCATGCCAATGCAGATGGACTCTCCAGATATTTCCACTTAGAACATGAAGACTCAACTGGTCAAGGTTAGTTTAATGTCCTGACGTTGGGGGGGGGGGGGGGTTGTGTAGGAGAGTAGGATCTGCTTCTTATAGTTACCCCCACTTTTTGCTGATGTTTCACTGTTTTCGACTTAGTCTGACTGGGATCCTGTATTCAGGACCCCAGTCTATCTGCTTTCTCCTGTAAATTGATTGCATGTACTTTATGTACACTCCAGATTGTATTCTGGGGTACCCTTATAAGTCCCTAGTATATGGTATACTATGTACCCAGGGCATAGGTACCCCAGAGGCCTCCCAAGGGCTGCAGCATGTATTATGCTACCCCTGAGAGGCCACTCAAAATGACACAACAGGTCTGCTACTGCAGCCTGTGTAAGGTGGTGCATGCACCCCTTACTTAGATATAGGTTCACTATATCTATCCTGATCACTGCACATATAAGCCTATCAGTCACCCCTATGGCAGGTCTTATCAATCCTGAAGGCAGGGTGCTGGGTTTTATGTGAGAGGGTGCCATGCAGGAGCAGAGCCCCTCTGCAGCCTTCGGAACCACTATTCCGGGGTTGTCTGTGATGCAGCCAACCATATACTCTTAAGTGCATTATAACCTCGCGGTAATTGCTAACTTTAAAATGGCTGCAAGGAATTATGTCGTGTTTGGTGTCAAACACCTTGGAATCATACCTCCACACCAGTAACTGGTGTGGGAAGTATGATTCCTCCCTTCTAGAGGGAGAAATATGACAGCACCGGTACACCCGGTACCAGCTTCACAGAGCCTGGCATCACAAAATGGATGCTGCCAGCCACAGACACGAGTCTGCCCTCCTGCTGCTGGACGAAACTCCGGCAGGGGAGGCTGGACAATAGGTTTCCTGTCACAGGGAGGTGTGACCACCTCCCAGACAGGCTTTAGTGTATTGGGGCTGGGTGGGAGCACTCTCAGAGTGCTTTGATGTCTGCACGGGGGGCACATTTGGTGTCCTCGTGCATAGTCCAGCTCAAACCGGTTGCAGGGGCACTCAGCCCCTGCTCTGGCGCGAAACTGGACAAAGGACATGGGTGTAGCCACCCCTCTGTCCTGACCCTCCCATAGGTGGGTCCCCAGAGTTTGTCCCACCCCTTCCTTGGGTATAAAGTTGGAACCCTGACTACAGGACTTTAGATATTACCTGGACTAAACTCTGATGCAGAAACCAAGTAAACTTCGACGATCTACGCTTCGCTTCGCTGGACAACTGAAGAATCTCCCTTGGAGTAAAGGAGTTACTCCCCTGCAAGGCAGGCACCTCAACGCATCTGACCGGTTTGCAACTACGCAGCTCCCGATGGACTCCAAAGATTTTGCAACACAGGAGGTGGGTGCCCAAGCTTCCCTGAGGCCAACTACTGCTCTCAGCAAAGCTGAGACCCGCAGCCCTCGTGGGGACCGTGCAACCTGAACCCCTGGACACCGTGCACATTTGCAGCAGCATAAGCTTCTAGGCGATCCCTGAGGCTGTGCTTTGGGCTACTTGTAGTCCAAGCCCCGAGCAGTGTTTCCACTGAAGATCACTGGCCAACACTCCACGAGTGTTCCGTGGGCTGGCACTTTGTGATCCCTCTTAGGTCCCTTCGCGATCCCTGGTCCGTTGACCTGTGGGTCCCTGAGAAGGCAAATCTAACTTTCAACGGGCTTCCCTGGTTGCTCCTGACGTGCCCTGACTCTCCATTGCTTCGGGAGTCCCCAGGACCTTGCTGGTCCTCACCGAAGCCTCTTTACTCTGACCGCATGGGTTGCAGTTGCCAAGGCTTGTTGGTCTCCAATCTGGAAACTGACCCCTCAGCAATCAACATCCATTGTGGGACAGCTCACCTGCGGAATCTGGTCATTGTTGATGTCTCCTGGTCCCCGTGGCTGCCGAGTCAAGCTTCACCTCTTCGCACCTGAAGCACCCGACATCGGTGGGCATTTGATTGCTCCGCTCCTGGTCATGTGAAGTGACCCAGACTTTGTCCACTCTGCTTTCAGGTTCTTCACATCTTCGATCAAGGCTTGGATCACACCGGACACTTTTCTTCTCCACGGCAGCAGCTCTTCTTTGCAACACGCCATAGAAAACGACGAGGGTTTCCGACATCACTTGACACCTATGCACCCAGCTTCCCTGGGCTAGGTAACACGGGTACCTCGGTACTCACAAGGGTGCTGGCCTTTGAACCTTCTAAGTTTAGCTGGGTTTGCTTGAAGTCCTCTCCGAAGTGTCCTTAAACTTTAAAATTCCAACCGCGACTTTCCCATAGAGTTGTACGGAGCGCGCGTCTGTGTTCCCACACGGCACCCGTCCTCCGTGGGTCCCCTGTGTCACTACCTTGGGTGGTTCCTTGGGGTCCCAGCGATTCTACGTGCTCTAGGCACTGTGTCTAGTCAAGTCGTTGTTCTTATACCACTTTCTTAGTATATGGTTTGGTCTACCCCTGGAGCCCACTGTGTATTGTGCTATTTACTGTCGTTCTAGTACTGTGTAATTGTGTGCCTTGTTCTCTAATCTCATAAGGAGGTTAGTAGAGAGTGTTTAGTAATAAATAGATATATTTTATATATATACCTGGTGTGGTTCTCCTTTCATTTGGTCATTCAAGAGGTTATAGACTGGTAAAACAAGCTGCTTTACATTCCTTCGAGACTTAGCCTGAAGGCTGCTCTTCATAGCTACCACTAGGATAGCGCATCCCCTGTTTCTGTCTCTTCTGAACGCACATATGATTTGCGCGATAGGGCGAGACTTAAATCTCCGGATAGGTTTCAGATCCCTGATACGCGTTCTCCTCGTTCTTCACAGGCACAGACAACTTCGCAAGCCAGTGGAGGGGATCGCCAGGATAGAGGAAGGGGTTGAGAGGCTCCCCAGGGACGAGATCAACCTCAACAACAGGTCAGAGGGAAAGCAGAAGACTTTCAACGTTCTCGCCCACAATTTCAGAAGAAGAAAGTTGCCGCTGTAACAGCGAAATATGCCACAGACGGTGAGAACGAGACTCCTGAATTGGACGTGGGCAGTAACCCTCCTAGACAGCGCCGCGGAAGTTACCATAGTGCGGGAGGCGCTACGTCCTCATATGGAGGCGACAGCAACTGAAACATTTATTACTGTTGAAACAGCAGACACCAGAGTGGCACCCCCTGACAGACTATTTAATATTGTCATCCAAATTGAAGGTGATATACAGCGTGTAATAAAAGGGATATTTGGGGAAAATCTGACCTCTTCATACGACATTTTGTTAGCTGAGGCGGACTGGCCACCCCCATTCGTACTTGCTGCACGTAAAGGGGAGGAGGCAATCCTTCCGAGCTTTTCTCGACATGTCCCAAAGGACAAAGCGGAGGCTCTTGCAGCTGAGTGGGCTGTGTCCCTGGCTCCTGCGTTATACCGCAACCACGTGGGTTGGGATGAAGATTCTCCCCCCCATGAGATACCTTTACGGTCCCTACCGCAGCCGCAACCCCAATATCCCATTAAACGTGAAGCCAAAGGCCCCGTTTCTGAAATTCTGACGCAGTTAGAATATCAGGGAGTAATAGAAACATGCGTATCACCCATGAATAATCCCCTTTTCGCGGTTTCTAAACCCGATGGATCGTACCGCCTAGTATTGGATTACCGGCATTTGAACTCTCATTGTCGGACCTTTGCGGTGCAAAATACCCACAGTTCTGCGCTTGTAGACAGTCTTGTTCGTAAAAAATATAAAACGACACTTGACCTATCCAATGGATTTTACACGCACAACTTATCCACGGAGTGTAGCCAATGGAGCGCTTTTACCTCCGGTGGTAAACAGTTCAAATTAAGGCGACTCCCTATGGGCTACAAAAACAGTCCAGGAGTGTTCGCTGCCCGTGTTGTCTCTTTGTTAGACGGCATAGACCCAGATGCATGTTCGTACGTCGATGATATTTACCTGACAGACGACGAGTTATACCCACATCTTTCCAGAGTGGACCGCATTATTCTCGAGTTTGCGGTATTAGGTTATAAGTTTAACCCCTTCGCTGCTAGGCCTTTTCCCCTCCTGTGCTAAGCCTTTTTTTGGCTATTTGGGGTAGTGCGCGCTTAGGCCCCTGTAACTTTTTGACCACATAAGGTATCCATGCCAAATTTGCGTCCTTTTTTCTAACATCATGGGGATTGTAAAGGTACCCAGGGTTTGTGGATTCCCCTGGAGGGGACGCAGAAATTAGTCAAAATACAGCGAAATTTTGTTTTTTTTGGGAAAAATGCGAAAAAAGGGCTACAGATGAAAGCGTCTTGATTTTTCCCTGCAAATGGCATCAAAAAGGGGTTGTGGTGCTGAAATCACCATCTTCCCAGCTTTCAGAGACAAGCAGACTTTTGTCAGAAAACCAACTTTTTTTACACAGTTTTGGCATTTTTCTGGGACATAGCCTATTTTTGCTATTTTTTGTGCTTTCAACCTCCTTCCAGTTAATGGTAGAAATGGGTATGAAACCAATAATGGATCCTGGAAAGCCATACATTTCTGAAAAGTAGACAGAATTCTGAATTCAGCAAGGGGTCATTTGTGTAGATCCTTAAAGTTTTCCTTATAGAAACTAACAGTTAAATAAAGGAAAAATTGAAAATTAGTTGAAAAAAACAGCCATTTGTGTCAACGTTTTCACCTGTAACTTCTTCTAATTATGACAGCTATTTGAAGGCAATATACCGTTATATCCGCTGGACCTTTCTGGTTGTGGGGATATATAGGACTTGTAGGTTCACCAAGAACCCGACGAACCCAGAGCCAATAATTGAGCAGCATCTTGCAATGGTTTTTTATTATGTACCGGGTATATAGCAATTATTTTGGGAAAATGTATACATGGAAAAATTGTTATGAAAGACACCTATGTATTTCTGAAATGGGAACAAAATGTAGATTTTAGAAAGAGTAGATATTTGCACATTTCCGAAATTGGGAGTACCCATACTAGCATGAGAATTATAGGTCATTTTTCAAAATGACTTATTTTTTACACATTGTCTTTCATTTGGAAGGCAGAAATGCATCGAAAGTCAATAGGTAATAACAGTTGCTCTACAATTCTGTGTTACCCTAAGTCTCCCGATAAAAATGGTACCTCACTTGTGTGGGTAGCCCTTGTGCCCACAACAGGAAATGGCTCAAAATGCAACGTGGACGTACCACATTTTCCCAATGAAAAATTACCCTTTTTTTGCAAAGTGCCTAGGTGTAGTTTTTGAACCCTAGCTCTGCCGGCACCTAGGGAAACCTAGCAAACCTATACATTTTTTAAAACTAGACACCCAGGGGAATCCAGGATGGAGTGACTTGACTTCCTCCCACCAGGTTCTGTTACCCAGAATCCCTTGCAAACCTAAACAATTGTCAAAAAAAACACATTTTCCCCACATTTCTGTGGTGGAAAGTTTTGGAATCTGCGTGGATCCACAAATTTCCACACACCCCGCGTTCCCCAAAGTCTTACAAGAAAAATGGTACCTCACTTGTGTGGGTCGGCCTAGTGCCTGCGACAGGAAACCGCGCAAAACGCAACGTGGTCACACCTCAATTTCGCAGTGAAAAATGACCCTTTTTTGGCAAAGTGCCTAGCTGTAGTTTTTGAACCCTAGCTCTGCCGGCACCTAGGGAAACCTAGCAAACCTATACATTTTTGAAAACTAGACACCCAGGGGAATGCAGGATGGGGTGACTTGACTGCCTCCCACCAGGTTCTGTTACCCAGAATCCCTTGCAAACAAACAATTGTCAAAAAAACCACATTTTCCCCACATTTCTGTGGTGGAAAGTTCTGGAATCTGCGTGGATCCACAAATTTCCACCCACCCCGCGTTCCCCAAAGTCTTACGAGAAAAATGGTACCTCACTTGTGTGGGTCGGCCTAGTGCCTGCGACAGAAAACGGCACAAAACGCAACGTGGTCACACCTCAATTTCGCAGTGAAAAATGACCCTTTTTTGGCAAAGTGCCTAGCTGTAGTTTTTGAACCCTAGCTCTGCCGGCACCTAGGGAAACCTAGCAAACCTATACATTTTTGAAAACTAGACACCCAGGGGAATCCAGGATGGGGTGACTTGACTGCCTCCCACCAGGTTCTGTTACCCAGAATCCCTTGCAAACATAAAAAATTGTCAAAAAAACCACATTTTCCCCACATTTCTGTGGTGGAAAGTTCTGGAATCTGCGTGGATCCACAAATTTCCACCCACCCCGCATTCCCCAAAGTCTTACGAGAAAAATGGTACCTCACTTGTGTGGGTCGGCCTAGTGCCTGCGACAGAAAATGGCGCAAAACGCAACGTGGTCACACCTCAATTTCGCAGTGAAAAATGACCCTTTTTGGCAAAGTGCCTAGCTGTAGTTTTTGAACCCTAGCTCTGCCGGCACCTAGGGAAACCTAGCAAACCTATACATTTTTGAAAACTAGACACCCAGGGGAATCCAGGATGGGGTGACTTGACTGCCTCCCACCAGGTTCTGTTACCCAGAATCCCTTGCAAACATAAAACATTGTCAAACAAAACACATTTTCCCCACATTTCTGTGGTGGAAAGTTCTGGAATCTGCGTGGATCCACAAATTTCCACCCACCCCGCATGCCCCAAAGTCTTACGAGAAAAATGGTACCTCACTTGTGTGGGTCGGCCTAGTGCCTGCGACAGGAAACTGCGCAAAACGCAAAGTGGTCACACCTCAATTTCGCAGTGAAAAATGACCCTTTTTTGGCAAAGTGCCTAGCTGTAGTTTTTGAACCCTAGCTCTGCCGGCACCTAGGGAAACCTAGCAAACCTATACATTTTTGAAAACTAGACACCCAGGGGAATCCAGGATGGGGTGACTGGACTGCCTCCCACCAGGTTCTGTTACCCAGAATCCCTTGCAAACCTAAAAAATTATCAAAAAAAACACATTTTCCCCAGATTTCTGTGGTGGAAAGTTCTGGAATCTGCGTGGATCCACAAATTTCCACACACCCCGCGTTCCCCAAAGTCTTACGAGAAAAATGGTACCTCACTTGTGTGGGTCGGCCTAGTGCCTGCGACAGGAAACGGCGCAAAACGCAACATGGTCACACCTCAATTTCGCAGTGAAAAATGACCCTTTTTTGGCAAAGTGCCTAGCTGTAGTTTTTGAACCCTAGCTCTGCCGGCACCTAGGGAAACCTAGCAAACCTATACATTTTTGAAAACTAGACACCCAGGGGAATCCAGGATGGGGTGACTTGACTGCCTCCCACCAGGTTCTGTTACCCAGAATCCCTTGCAAACCTAAAAAAGTGTCAAAAAAACCACATTTTCCCCCATTTCTGTGGTGGAAAGTTCTGGAATCTGCATGGATCCACAAATTTCCACCCACCCCGCGTTCCCCAAAGTCTTATGAGAAAAATGGTACCTCACTTGTGTGGGTCGGCCTAGTGCCTGCGACAGGAAACGGCGCAAAACGCAACGTGGTCACACCTCAATTTCGCAGTGAAAAATGACCCTTTTTTGGCAAAGTGCCTAGCTGTAGTTTTTTAACCCTAGCTCTGCCGGCACCTAGGGAAACCTAGCAAACCTATACATTTTTGAAAACTAGACACCCAGGGGAATCCAGGATGGGGTGACTTGACTGCCTCCCACCAGGTTCTGTTACCCAGAATCCCTTGCAAACATAAACAATTGTCAAAAAAACCACATTTTCCCCACATTTCTGTGGTGGAAAGTTCTGGAATCTGCGTGGATCCACAAATTTCCACCCACCCAGCGTTCCCCAAAGTATTATGAGAAAAATGGTACCTCACTTGTGTGGGTCGGCCTAGTGCCTGCGACAGGAAACGGCGCAAAACACAACGTGGTCACACCTCAATTTCGCAGTGAAAAATGACCCTTTTTTGGCAAAGTGCCTAGCTGTAGTTTTTGAACCCTAGCTCTGCCGGCACCTAGGGAAACCTAGCAAACCTATACATTTTTGAAAACTAGACACCCAGGGGAATCCAGGATGGGGTGACTGGACTGCCTCCCACCAGGTTCTGTTACCCAGAATCCCTAGCAAACCTAAAAAATTGTCAAAAAAACCACATTTTCCCCACATTTCTGTGGTGGAAAGTTCTGGAATCTGCGTGGATCCACAAATTTCCACCCACCCCGCGTTCCCCAAAGTCTTACGAGAAAAATGGTACCTCACTTGTGTGGGTCGGCCTAGTGCCTGCGACAGGAAACGGCGCAAAATGCAACGTGGTCACACCTCAATTTCGCAGTGAAAAATGACCCTTTTTTGGCAAAGTGCCTAGCTGTAGTCTGTGAACCCTAGCTCTGCCGGCACCTAGGGAAACCTACCAAACACACACATTTCTGAAAAGTAGACACCCGGGGGCTTCCAGGGAGGTATGGCTTGCGTGGATCCCCCAACGTTTCCTTACCCAGAATCCTCTGCAAACCTCAATTTTAGCTGAAAAAATCACTTTTTTCACACATTTTTGTGTGGGAAAGTGTGGCATCACTGGCCTCACACAAATTTCCTACCACCCAGCGTTCCCCTAGGTCTCCCGATAAAAATGGTGCCTCACTTGTGTGGGAGGCCCAAGTACCCGCGACAGGCAAGGGCCCACAACGTATTGAGGCGACCTCAAAATGGCCTTTCACAAAACCACCTGGTTTTGCAAGGGGGTCACCTGGGTTTTTGGCCCCGTGCTCGGCGGCCATCTAGGGAAACCTACCAAACCCACACATTTCTGAAAAGTAGACACCCGGGGGCTTCCAGGGAGGTATGGCTTGCGTGGATCCCCCAACGTTTCCTTACCCAGAATCCCCTGCAAACCTCAATTTTAGCTGAAAAAATCACTTTTTTCACACATTTTTGTGTGGGAAAGTGTGGCATCACTGGCCTCACACAAATTTCCTACCACCCAGCTTTCCCCTAGGTCTCCCGATAAAAATGGTGCCTCACTTGTGTGGGAGGCCCAAGTACCCGCGACAGGCAAGGGCCCACAACGTATTGAGGCGACCTCAAAATGGCCTTTCACAAATCCACCTGGTTTTGCAAGGGGGGTCACCTGGGTTTTTGGCCCCGTGCTCGGCGGCCATCTAGGGAAACCTACCAAACCCACACATTTCTGAAAAGTAGACACCCAGGGGCTTCCAGGGAGGTATGGCTTGCGTGGATCCCCCAACGTTTCCTTACCCAGAATCCCCTGCAAACCTCAATTTTAGCTGAAAAAATCACTTTTTTCACACATTTTTGTGTGGGAAAGTGTGGCATCACTGGCCTCACACAAATTTCCTACCACCCAGCGTTCCCCCAGGTCTCCCGATAAAAATGGTGCCTCACTTGTGTGGGAGGCCCAAGTACCCGCGACAGGCAAGGGCCCACAACGTAGTGAGGCGACCTCAAAATGGCCTTTCACAAAACCACCTGGTTTTGCAAGGGGGTCACCTGGGTTTTGGCCCCGTGCTCGGCGGCCATCTAGGGAAACCTACCAAACCCACACATTTCTGAAAAGTAGACACCCGGGGGCTTCCAGGGAGGTATGGCTTGCGTGGATCCCCCAACGTTTCCTTACCCAGAATCCCCTGCAAACCTCAATTTTAGCTGAAAAAAATCACTTTTTTCACACATTTTTGTGTGGGAAAGTGTGGCATCACTGGCCTCACACAAATTTCCTACCACCCAGCGTTCCCCCAGGTCTCCCAATAAAAATGGTGCCTCACTTGTGTGGGTCGGCCTAGTGCCTGCGACAGGAAACGGCGCAAAACGCAACGTGGTCACACCTCAATTTCGCAGTGAAAAATGACCCTTTTTTGGCAAAGTGCCTAGCTGTAGTTTTTAACCCTACCTCTGCCGGCACCTAGGGAAACCTAGCAAACCTATACATTTTTGAAAACTAGACACCCAGGGGAATCCAGGATGGGGTGACTTGACTGCCTCCCACCAGGTTCTGTTACCCAGAATCCCTTGCAAACATAAACAATTGTCAAAAAAACCACATTTTCCCCACATTTCTGTGGTGGAAAGTTCTGGAATCTGTGTGGATCCACAAATTTCCACCCGCCCCGCGTTCCCCAAAGTATTACGAGAAAAATGGTACCTCACTTGTGTGGGTCGGCCTAGTGCCTGCGACAGGAAACGGCGCAAAACGCAACGTGGTCACACCTCAATTTCGCAGTGAAAAATGACCCTTTTTTGGCAAAGTGCCTAGCTGTAGTTTTTAACCCTACCTCTGCCGGCACCTAGGGAAACCTAGCAAACCTATACATTTTTGAAAACTAGACACCCAGGGGAATCCAGGATGGGGTGACTGGACTGCCTCCCACCAGGTTCTGTTACCCAGAATCCCTTGCAAACCTAAAAATTGTCAAAAAACCACATTTTCCCCACATTTCTGTGGTGGAAAGTTCTGGAATCTGCGTGGATCCACAAATTTCCACCCACCCCGCGTTCCCCAAAGTCTTACGAGAAAAATGGTACCTCACTTATGTGGGTCGGCCTAGTGCCTGCGACAGGAAACGGCGCAAAACGCAACGTGGTCACACCTCAATTTCGCAGTGAAAAATGACCCTTTTTTGGCAAAGTGCCTAGCTGTAGTTTTTTAACCCTACCTCTGCCGGCACCTAGGGAAACCTAGCAAACCTATACATTTTTGAAAACTAGACACCCGGGGAATCCAGGATGGGGTGACTTGACTGCCTCCCACCAGGTTCTGTTACCCAGAATCCCTTGCAAACATAAAGAATTGTCAAAAAAACCACATTTTCCCCACATTTCTGTGGTGGAAAGTTCTGGAATCTGCGTGGATCCACAAATTTCCACCCACCCCGCGTTCCCCAAAGTCTTACGAGAAAAATGGTACCTCACTTGTGTGGGTCGGCCTAGTGCCTGCGACAGAAAACGGCGCAAAACGCAACGTGGTCACACCTCAATTTCGCAGTGAAAAATGACCCTTTTTTGGCAAAGTGCCTAGCTGTAGTTTTTGAACCCTAGCTCTGCCGGCACCTAGGGAAACCTAGCAAACCTATACATTTTTGAAAACTAGACACCCAGGGGAATCCAGGATGGGGTGACTGGACTGCCTCCCACCAGGTTCTGTTACCCAGAATCCCTTGCAAACCTAAAAAGTTATCAAAAAAAACACATTTTCCCCACATTTCTGTGGTGGAAAGTTCTGGAATCTGCGTGGATCCACAAATTTCCACCCACCCCGCGTTCCCCAAAGTCTTCTGAGAAAAATGGTACCTCACTTGTGTGGGTCGGCCTAGTGCCCGCGACAGGAAACTGCGCAAAACGCAACGTGGTCACACCTCAATTTCGCAGTGAAAAATGACCCTTTTTTTGCAAAGTGCCTAGCTGTAGTTTTTGAACCCTACCTCTGCCGGCACCTAGGGAAACCTAGCAAACCTATAAATTTTTGAAAACTAGACAACCAGGGGAATCCAGGATGGGGTGACTTGACTGCCTCCCACCAGGTTCTGTTACCCAGAATCCCTTGCAAACCTAAAAAATTGTCCAAAAAACACATTTTCCCCACATTTCTGTGGTGGAAAGTTCTGGAATCTGCGTGGATCCACAAATTTCCCCCCACCCCGCGTTCCCCAAAGTCTTACGAGAAAAATGGTACCTCACTTGTGTGGGTCGGCCTAGTGCCTGCGACAGGAAACGGCGCAAAACGCAACGTGGTCACACCTCAATTTCGCAGTGAAAAATGACCCTTTTTTGGCAAAGTGCCTAGCTGTAGTTTTTGAACCCTAGCTCTGCCGGCACCTAGGGAAACCTAGCAAACCTATACATTTTTGAAAACTAGACACCCAGGGGAATCCAGGATGGGGTGACTGGACTGCCTCCCACCAGGTTCTGTTACCCAGAATCCCTTGCAAACATAAAAAATTGTCAAACAAACCAAATTTTTCCCACATTTCTGTGGTGGAAAGTTCTGAAATCTGCGTGGATCCACAAATTTCCACCCACCCCGTGTTCCCCAAAGTCTTACGAGAAAAATGGTACCTCACTTGTGTGGGTCGGCCTAGTGCCTGCGACAGGAAACGGCGCAAAACGCAACGTGGTCACACCTCAATTTCGCAGTGAAAAATGACCCTTTTTTGGCAAAGTGCCTAGCTGTAGTTTTTAACCCTAGCTCTGCCGGCACCTAGGGAAACCTAGCAAACCTATACATTTTTGAAAACTAGACACCCAGGGGAATCCAGGATGGGGTGACTTGACTGCCTCCCACCAGGTTCTGTTACCCAGAATCCCTTGCAAACATAAACAATTGTCAAAAAAACCACATTTTCCCCACATTTCTGTGGTGGAAAGTTCTGGAATCTGCGTGGATCCACAAATTTCCACCCACCCAGCGTTCCCCAAAGTATTACGAGAAAAATGGTACCTCACTTGTGTGGGTCGGCCTAGTGCCTGCGACAGGAAACGGCGCAAAACACAACGTGGTCACACCTCAATTTCGCAGTGAAAAATGACCCTTTTTGGCAAAGTGCCTAGCTGTAGTTTTTGAACCCTAGCTCTGCCGGCACCTAGGGAAACCTAGCAAACCTATACATTTTTGAAAACTAGACACCCAGGGGAATCCAGGATGGGGTGACTGGACTGCCTCCCACCAGGTTCTGTTACCCAGAATCCCTAGCAAACCTAAAAAATTGTCAAAAAAACCCACATTTCTGTGGTGGAAAGTTCTGGAATCTGCGTGGATCCACAAATTTCCACCCACCCCGCGTTCCCCAAAGTCTTCCGAGAAAAATGGTACCTCACTTGTGTGGGTCGGCCTAGTGCCTGCGACAGGAAACGGCGCAAAATGCAACGTGGTCACACCTCAATTTCGCAGTGAAAAATGACCCTTTTTTGGCAAAGTGCCTAGCTGTAGTCTGTGAACCCTAGCTCTGCCGGCACCTAGGGAAACCTACCAAACACACACATTTCTGAAAAGTAGACACCCGGGGGCTTCCAGGAGGTATGGCTTGCATGGATCCCCCAACGTTTCCTTACCCAGAATCCCCTGCAAACCTCAATTTTAGCTGAAAAAATCACTTTTTTCACACATTTTTGTGTGGGAAAGTGTGGCATCACTGGCCTCACACAAATTTCCTACCACCCAGCGTTCCCCTAGGTCTCCCGATAAAAATGGTGCCTCACTTGTGTGGGAGGCCCAAGTACCCGCGACAGGCAAGGGCCCACAACGTATTGAGGCGACCTCAAAATGGCCTTTCACAAAACCACCTGGTTTTGCAAGGGGGTCACCTGGGTTTTTGGCCCCGTGCTCGGCGGCCATCTAGGGAAACCTACCAAACCCACACATTTCTGAAAAGTAGACACCCGGGGGCTTCCAGGGAGGTATGGCTTGCGTGGATCCCCCAACGTTTCCTTACCCAGAATCCCCTGCAAACCTCAATTTTAGCTGAAAAAATCACTTTTTTCACACATTTTTGTGTGGGAAAGGGTGGCATCACTGGCCTCACACAAATTTCCTACCACCCAGCTTTCCCCTAGGTCTCCCGATAAAAATGGTGCCTCACTTGTGTGGGAGGCCCAAGTACCCGCGACAGGCAAGGGCCCACAACATATTGAGGCGACCTCAAAATGGCCTTTCACAAAACCACCTGGTTTTGCAAGGGGGTCACCTGGGTTTTTGGCCCCGTGCTCGGCGGCCATCTAGGGAAACCTACCAAACCCACACATTTCTGAAAAGTAGACACCCAGGGGCTTCCAGGGAGGTATGGCTTGCGTGGATCCCCCAACGTTTCCTTACCCAGAATCCCCTGCAAACCTCAAATTTAGCTGAAAAAATCACTTTTTTCACACATTTTTGTGTGGGAAAGTGTGGCATCACTGGCCTCACACAAATTTCCTACCACCCAGCGTTCCCCCAGGTCTCCCGATAAAAATGGTGCCTCACTTGTGTGGGAGGCCCAAGTACCCGCGACAGGCAAGGGCCCACAACGTAGTGAGGCGACCTCAAAATGGCCTTTCACAAAACCACCTGGTTTTGCAAGGGGGGGTCACCTGGGTTTTTGGCCCCGTGCTCGGCGGCCATCTAGGGAAACCTACCAAACCCACACATTTCTGAAAAGTAGACACCCAGGGGCTTCCAGGGAGGTATGGCTTGCGTGGATCCCCCAACGTTTCCTTACCCAGAATCCCCTGCAAACCTCAAATTTAGCTGAAAAAATCACTTTTTTCACACATTTTTGTGTGGGAAAGTGTGGCATCACTGGCCTCACACAAATTTCCTACCACCCAGCGTTCCCCCAGGTCTCCCGATAAAAATGGTGCCTCACTTGTGTGGGAGGCCCAAGTACCCGCGACAGGCAAGGGCCCACAACGTAGTGAGGCGACCTCAAAATGGCCTTTCACAAAACCACCTGGTTTTGCAAGGGGGGTCACCTGGGTTTTTGGCCCCGTGCTCGGCGGCCATCTAGGGAAACCTACCAAACCCACACATTTCTGAAAAGTAGACACCCGGGGGCTTCCAGGGAGGTATGGCTTGCGTGGATCCCCCAACGTTTCCTTACCCAGAATCCCCTGCAAACCTCAATTGTAGCTGAAAAAATCACTTTTTCACACATTTTTGTGTGGGAAAGTGTGGCATCACTGGCCTCACACAAATTTCCTACCACCCAGCGTTCCCCCAGGTCTCCCGATAAAAATGGTGCCTCACTTGTGTGGGAGGCCCAAGTACCCGCGACAGGAAACGGCGCAAAACGCAACGTGGTCACACCTCAATTTTGCAGTGAAAAATGACCCTTTTTTTGCAAAGTGCCTAGCTGTAGGTTTTGAACCCTACCTCTGCCGGCACCTAGGGAAACCTAGCAAACCTATACATTTTTGAAAACTAGACACCCAGGGGAATCCAGGATGGGGTGACTTGACTGCCTCCCACCAGGTTCTGTTACCCAGAATCCCTTGCAAACATAAAAAACTGTCAAAAAAACCACATTTTCCCCACATTTCTGTGGTGGAAAGTTCTGGAATCTGCGTGGATCCACAAATTTCCCTCACCCCGCGTTCCCCAAAGTATTACGAGAAAAATGGTACCTCACTTGTGTGGGTCGGCCTAGTGCCTGCGACAGGAAATGGCGCAAAACGCAACGTGGTCACACCTCAATTTCGCAGTGAAAAATGACCCTTTTTTGGCAAAGTGCCTAGCTGTAGTTTTTTAACCCTAGCTCTGCCGGCACCTAGGGAAACCTAGCAAACCTATACATTTTTGAAAACTAGACACCCAGGGGAATCCAGGATGGGGTGACTGGACTGCCTCCCACCAGGTTTTGTTACCCAGAATCCCTAGCAAACCTAAACAATTGTCAAAAAAACCATATTTTCCCCACATTTCTGTGGTGGAAAGTTCTGGAATCTGCGTGGATCCACAAATTTCCACCCACCCCGCGTTCCCCAAAGTCTTACGAGAAAAATGGTACCTCACTTGTGTGGGTCGGCCTAGTGCCTGCAACAGGAAACGGCGCAAATGCAACGTGGTCACTCCTCAATTTCGCAGTGAAAAATGACCCCTTTTTGGCAAAGTGCCTAGCTGTAGTCTGTGAACCCTAGCTCTGCCGGCACCTAGGAAACCTACCAAACACACACATTTCTGAAAAGTAGACACCCGGGGGCTTCCAGGGAGGTATGGCTTGCGTGGATCCCCCAACGTTTCCTTACCCAGAATCCCTGCAAACCTCAATTTTAGCTGAAAAAATCACTTTTTTCACACATTTTTGGGTGGGAAAGTGTGGCATCACTGGCCTCACACAAATTTCCTACCACCCAGGGTTCTCCCAGGTCTCCCGATAAAAATGGTGCCTCACTTGTGTGGGAGGCCCAAGTACCCGCGACAGGCAAGGGCCCAAAACATTTTTTGATAGGCAATGTTGATGTTGCCTCAAAACGTTTTGTGTCCTTGCATGTCGCGGGTACTTGGGCCTCCCACACAAGTGAGGCACCATTTTTATTGGGAGACCTTGGGGAACGCTGGGTGGTAGGAAATTTGTGTGAGGCCAGTGATGCCACACTTTCCCACACAAAATGTGTGAAAAAGTGATTATTTCAGCTAAAATTGAGGTTTGCAGGGGATTCTGGGTAAGGAAACGTTGGGGATCCACGCAAGCCATACCTCCCTGGAAGCCCCCGGGTGTCTACTTTTCAGAAATGTGTGGGTTTGGTAGGTTTCCTAGATGGCCGCCGAGCACGGGGCCAAAAACCCAGGTGACTCCCCTTGCAAAACCAGGTGGTTTTGAGATAGGCAATTTTGAGGTCGCCTCACTACGTTGTGGGCCCTTGCCTGTCGCGGGTACTTGGGCCTCCCACACAAGTGAGGCACCATTTTTATCGGGAGACCTGGGGAACGCTGGGTGGTAGGAAATTTGTGTGAGGCCAGTGATGCCACACTTTCCCACACAAAAATGAAAAGTGATTTGTTCAGCTAAAATTGAGGTTTGGAGGGGATTCTGGGTAAGGAAACGTTGGGGGATCCACGCAAGCCATACCTCCCTGGAAGCCCCCGGGTGTCTACTTTTCAGAAATGTGTGGGTTTGGTAGGTTTCCTAGATGGCCGCCGAGCACGGGGCCAAAACCCAGGTGACCCCCTTGCAAAACCAGGTGGTTTTGTGAAAGGCCATTTTGAGGTCGCCTCACTACGTTGTGGGCCCTTGCCTGTCGCGGGTACTTGGGCCTCCCACACAAGTGAGGCACCATTTTTATCGGGAGACCTGGGGGAACGCTGGGTGGTAGGAAATTTGTGTGAGGCCAGTGATGCCACACTTTCCCACACAAAAATGTGTGAAAAAGTGATTTATTCAGCTAAAATTGAGGTTTGCAGAGGATTCTGGGTAAGGAAACGTTGGGGGATCCACGCAAGCCATACCTCCCTGGAAGCCCCGGGTGTCTACTTTTCAGAAATGTGTGGGTTTGGTAGGTTTCCCTAGATGGCCGCCGAGCACGGGGCCAAAAACCCAGGTGACCCCCTTGCAAAACCAGGTGGTTTTGTGAAAGGCCATTTTGAGGTCGCCTCAATACGTTGTGGGCCTTGCCTGTCGCGGGTACTTGGGCCTCCCACACAAGTGAGGCACCATTTTTATCGGGAGACCTCGGGGAACGCTGGGTGGTAGGAAATTTGTGTGAGGCCAGTGATGCCACACTTTCCCACACAAAAATGTGTGAAATAAGTGATTTTTTCAGCTAAAATTGAGGTTTGCAGGGGATTCTGGGTAAGGAAACGTTGGGGGATCCACGCAAGCCATACCTCCCTGGAAGCCCCCGGGTGTCTACTTTTCAGAAATGTGTGGGTTTGGTAGGTTTCCCTATGTGGCCGCCGAGCCCCGGGCCAAAACCCAGGTGACCCCTTGCAAAACCAGGTCATTTTGAGATAATGTGTTGTTTATTTCTGCAGCGTGAAAATTTTGGCACAATATTGCAAGGAAAATGTGACAGACATTTTGAGGTTTGCAGGACATTGTGGGTACCATAACTTGTTGGGATCCACAAGAGAGATATCACCATGTACTCCCATGGGTGTTTCGTTTACGACAATATCTACAGTTGCTAGGTTATTCTTAGACGGAATGTACACCTTGGCAGACAGACTAAAAAGACAAAGATTACTGCACAGCCATCTATTCCTCAAGCACACACACATACTGGTTGGATTTGGCACGAGGGCAAGTGATGGTTCAGTATATACAATTTTATTAACAAGAGATTTCACAAAAATGAAATGCACTGTCAATAATTGAAAGGACAAAAAACGGAACCAGTGACTCGCAGCTCGTGAGCTGTAAAGCCACGTCAAGGCCCCAACCGCTTTACAGGCCATTCACACACCTTTCATACGTGATACACACAAGACCATTCACACCCCCAGGCACGAAACAAACACATTACAACATTCACAAAAAGGGACAAGGTACACCCTGCTTGAGAAAGACAAAAAAAAAATATTACTGCACAGCCATCAAATCCTCAAGCACACACACACATAGTGGTTGGATTTGGCACGAGGGTGAGTGATGGTTCAGTATATACAATTGTATTAACAAGTGATTTCACAAAAATGAAATGCACTGTTAATAATTGAAAGGACGAGAAACTGAACCATTGACTCACAGCTCGTGAGCTGTAAAGCCACGACAAGGCACCAACCTCTTTACAGGCCATTCATACACCTTTCATACGTGTGACAAATACAAAACCATTCACACCACCAGCCGCTGGCCCATCACATTACAACACTCACACCAGCAGACAGCGCCATTCAAGGGCCCATCACTTTCACACGCCCACATTCCTAACACAGCAACCACACAAGCTGATGGATTGCGTGGAGTGTCGCTCGGCTAGCAGTGTGTGTAGTGACCAGCAGCAAGTCACTACTCACACACTGCCAGCCGAGCGCCAGTCCACGCACACCGCCAGCCAAGCGCCACTCCACGCACACCGCCAGCCAAGCGCCACTCCACGCACACCGCCAGTCAAGCGCCACTCCACGCACACCGCCAGCCTAGCGCCACTCCACGCACACCGCCAGCCTAGCGCCACTCCACGCACACCGCCAGCCTAGTGCCACTCCACGCACACCGCCAGCCTAGCGCCACTCCACGCACACCGCCAGCCAAGCACCACTCTACGCACACCGCCAGCCAAGAGCCACTCCCCGCACACCGCTAGCCAAGCGCCACTCCACGCACACCGCCAGCCAAGCACCAGCCTACACACACCACCATCACATTTAGGATTTTTTTATACAAAAAAGAAAACACAAACAAATTGCAAATAGATACAAATCTACTAACACAAAATCAGAAACTAAATACATTGCACTAATGCCAACCTTGAAACAGAACAACAATTCTTAAACATTACAGACCAGGCAGTTCACTTTACCACTCATGGTTGCTCCCAATAATTCTTTTGCTTGTGGTACGCTCTATAACAAGCAGGCACACACAGCCCAGGGTTAGAAGGACACTCAGGGCAGTACATACGAGTCTCCTTCCGCGTACCTCTTCGCCAACAGACTCTACATCTCCTAGTGGGAAAGTCTTTTGAGGGTGTAGGAGGAATGTGATCAGGAAAGTGGCGATCTTTCAATCGAGCCACATCCTCCACCACTCCAGCTCTAGGAACACTTGCCTGTTCCACAACAACAAGGCTGCCTATGACAGACTCCTGAAACTGAACAAAAGTCAACTTTGACGCAGGAGAACACTCCTTGAACACAACAAAAGCATTGAAAGTTGCTAAATTGAAGAGATGGATGGCCAACTTCTTATACCAAATGTAAGACTTACGAATAGCAGTGTAAGGTTCCAACCTCTGATCTACTCTATCAACACCACCCATGTGCTTATTGTAGTCTAAAATGCACACAGGTTTGCGCACTTCAGCAATCTGACCCCAAACAGCCACAGGTGAAGTACTCTCATCATGGATGGTAGTCAGCATGTACACATCCCTCCTGTCCACAAATTTCACAGCTAGCAGGTCCTCACTACGCAAGGCACTGCACTGTCCCCTCTGAAGTTTTTTGCAAACAAGCTCTTTTGGATAACCTTTACGGTTAGAGCGGATTGTGCCACAAGCAAAAGTGTCCACTTTGAACAATTCCTTAAACAATTGCACAGCAGTGTAGAAGTTATCAAGGTTACAAAGTTACAAATGGTGGCCTCTGTTAAACAGTCCTCTAGCAAGATCCCACACAATTTTCTCTGAAACTCCAAAAGTGGACGGACAACCAGGGGGTCAATAGTGGAATCCCTACCAGTGTACACACGCAAATTAAAAACATATCCTGTCCTACTCTCAGACAACATATACAGCTTAATTCCATAGCGTGCCCTCTTGCTAGGAATGTACTGCCTAAAAACCAAACGGCCCTTGAACAGGACCAAAGACTCATCAATAGATATTTCTTTCCCTGGAGTATAGATCTCTGAAAATCGATCTACAAAGTGATCAAGAACAGGCCGAATCTTAAAAAGACGGTCACATTCAGGGTGATCTCGTGGCAACGCCAAACCATTATCAACAAAATGCAGCATCCGAAGCAAAAGTAAATACCGATCACGAGTTATAACTGCAGGAAATATGGCCGTTGCCATCAAGGGACTGGTAGACCAATATGAACCCATGGACGGCTTCCTTATCAAACCCATCAAAAAAGTCAAACCCAAAAACTTCTTCATCTCTTCCAGATTTGTGGGACTCCACCGGGTAGCTCTAGAATGGGGCCTAAGTCTGGCACTGTTGTCCCTCAAAAACTGTTCAGCATACAAATTAGTCTGCTCAACAATCTCACCCAAAAATACATCATCCATAAACAACTGAAAATACTGTATAGGCAAATAATGTTCACAATCCACTCTACACCCTGCATAACCACTAAAGGCAGGCAACACCGGCTGCACCATGTTTGGATCAACCCAGAGTCCAGCACTTCCAGTAGGAAGCCTAGCAGCCCCAGGCTGCAATCCAGATGCCTCTTGCACCATCGGCACAGTAGTATCCTCCTCTAAATCAGGCACTTCATCTGCACTGAGAGTACCTTCATCATCCGATGATTCCATGTGGAGAGAAAACTCACTGCCTGAATCTTCCCCTCCCTCCTCTCCCTCAGACGCACTGTCAGTCTCATAATCCTGCTCAGAGGAAGATTCAAGAAGCAAACCAACCACCTGCTGAGCAGTCATTCTACGGCTAGCCATAATGCTTACTAATAAAGGTTACTTGTCAAACAAGTCAACAACAACAAACCCTTTGTAAAAAAAAGAAATAAACAAAATGTAGCTTTATCACAAAGACCTATATACTCCAACACTATACCACTCACGTGACAGAAGCAGCTAGACTCACCACCACCTACTCTGCACAGACACAGTAAGGATCAACAATATCCCACTAAAAAAGAAGAAGAAAAAAATTACACATAAGACAATGCAAAACATCGCAAAGAATTTCATGCTCTGAACACTAACAAATATGCTGCCATTATGGCACCACTTACAAAAAAATTCATTCATGCATGACAATAATACTCATTTGGAGTACACACAACAAAAATATTTTTCTTACCAAATAAATGCAATTACGCAAAACTGCAGAACCACCACTGCCGAAACCGCAAACAGGAATCAAAAGCTTTACACTAGAATAAAAAGGAGAAAAAAAACATTACAATCACATATGCAAATAATGCACCAGTCCACACACAATCCACCAGCCAAGCTAAGGGGTAGGTGGGCCTAACAGTATAAATAAAATATTCACCCCCGTAAAAGGGGAGCAACCCTTGCCCTTTTGGCCACTCCCCAACACAAAAATTAAAAAAAAACCTGGTGTCTAGTGGCTTCTGCCCTCCTTGGGGGCAGATGGGCCTAAAAACATACTGCTATTCTGCCACCCAAGGGGTCACTCTCCACAAATAAAAGCCTGGTGGACTAGTGGGAAGATACCTTTATCTTCCGCACACGATCTCTCACTACTCAACTCTACTCTCAACTCTATTCACAACTGGATGTTAGCTCACCAACTCATTCTGAATCCCGCCAAAACTGAATTCCTCCTCCTCTCTACCTCTCTCTCACCTCCTCCTGTTCAATCTTGGATGGATCAGCTGAACCTACTCAACAACAAACCCATCATTGTTGACAGCGCTAAATCCCTAGGTGTCATTCTTGACAAAAGACTCAACCTAATCTCCCACATCAACTCTATTGCTAAGAACGCACGTTACCAGTTGCGCCTTCTACGGGGGATCCGTCGGTTCTTCCCGGAGAAAGACTTAAAAACCTTGGTACAATCTCTGGTTCTCTCAAGACTGGATTATTGCAATTCTCTTCTGACGGGCCTACCCAAATCCCACCTCTCCCCTCTCAAATCCATCCTCCATTCAGCAGCTCGCCTCATTTCAGGGTCTAAACGAAGCGACCACGTCACTCCTATCCTCTCTTCGATGGCTTCCGATCGAGGCAAGATCGATTTACAAAACTGCCTGCATCACACACAAAGCCTTACACACCTCCTCCCCTCGTTACCTGGCAAATAAATTGAAATTGTCCGGTGGCTCTCGCCCTTCTCGCAATGCGGAAAAGCTTCTGCTTGAGCCCACCCCCCGTCTTCAAAAAGGGAAAGATCGATGGCGCAATCCTTCTCAGGAAATGCGGTGAGAATCTGGAACTCGCTTCCCCCATTGCTCCATGCCACCTCCTCTACCCGGATCTTCAAAGCTGACCTCAAATCTCTTCTCTTCCAAAGACACTTTCAGAACTAATACCTTCACTCTCAGCCCCCTCTAGGAAGTTCGCTCTTCATTGTAAATTTGTACTTTTTCCTGTACATTCCTCACCCTTGCGTGCTGGAGTTTATGTACCCTTCTACCTATACACACACAGTGTAGATGTAGTTCACAAACGCAGATATATTCTAAATTTACCTAGTCCAGTCCACATAACCTGTGTCTCTATGTAGGCAATACACGTGTCCTGCTGACACTCCTCATGCACTGACCAGCACCTATATAAATCCCCGTGCACACAGTCAACATGCATATGCATTGTACAAAAATCCTGCAGCGCAAAGCTGAACACCAGTGCACATTAATTACCCACCTACACAATACGCTCACCGGTGTGAATTGGGAGCAGTTTGAATTGACTCGTCCTAGCCACATACCAATAATAACTTTGTGGTCTACTGCCCATTTACATTTCATGGAGAAGCAAATTAAAATAAAATAGAAGCTGGGGTGTACACACACACACACACACACACACACACACACACACACACACACACACACACACTCTCTCTCTCTCTCTCTCTCTCTCAGTCTCCCTCCCTCCCTCCCTCCCTCGTGCCTAGTGGGCATTCCTGCTGCACGATCACATGATCGTGCAGCAGGAATGCACAAAAGAGGCATCGGGGGAAAGGAAAACCCTTTCCTTTCCCTCGATGCCTCTTTTGATACAAACCCCCTCCCCGAGCCAAACCTCACCTGATTTCCCGACGCGCTGGAAGCAAATGGCTTCCAGCGCGTCGGGGAAGAAAGGAAACCCTCAATGATGTCAGCGCGCCTCGCGCGCTGATGTCATTGATTGGGCGGGGGAGGCAGGGGAAGCCCTTCCCCTGCCTCCCCCCAAAAAAACTAACGATCGGATTCCCACGGGGGAGCGCCAGCGCTTCCCCGTGGGTGGTCTTATGACGAGCTGGACTCGTCATGAGCACACGAGCACTGTGTGCCATGACGAGTCCAGCTCGTCATAAGCACCGAAAGGGATAAAGGGTCAGAGCAGGATCTCAGCGGCAGACGAGGAGAAGGAACCTCCTGGTCACAGGAACTACACGAGCATTGCGCTCGAGAAATTCAAGGATGCAAAGACCTCCATCAAGGATTACAGCTAACTTTTCAGGGTGTAAATGGAGAGAAGCCACATCTGCTTAACCACGCTCACGAATTCTACACGAGAATTGCGCTCGAGAAAATGAAGGATGCAAAGACCTCCATCAAGGATTACAGCTAACTTTTCACGTTGGAAATGGAGAGAAGGCACATCTGCTTAACCACGCTCACGAATTCTGCACACCTGCCCTGCATATTTATCCAAGAAGATGCCACCGTTTTGTGCAATACCTCTACTCAACTGTAGTACTGTCTACTGGCTAATCAGTAAGTGTTACCTCGTTGGGTAAATGTATAGTGCCTTTCCTACACTACAGCTGCGTAAAGGACCAGAAGAATTGTCTCCAGTGACCTGTGTGTCTGTAATTTTGCCACCGCGCCGAAAGCACCGGGAACCTTTGATTAAGCTGTCCATCATAGTGGGGAAAGGGCGGGCAGACGTTGCATACCGCTAGTGTATGTGTGGCGGGGCCAAACGGGTGGGGCTTCTAGGCCCGTTCACATGCCTCTTGTTTATAAAGGGTCAGAGCACGATCTCAGCGGCAGACGAGGAGAAGGAACCTCCTGGTCACAGGAACTACACGAGCATTGCGCTCGAGAAATTCAAGGATGCAAAGACCTCCATCAAGGATTACAGCTAACTTTTCAGGGTGTAAATGGAGAGAAGACACATCTGCTTAACCACGCTCACGAATTCTACACGAGAATTGCGCTCGAGAAAATGAAGGATGCAAAGACCTCCATCAAGGATTACAGCTAACTTTTCACGTTGGAAATGGAGAGAAGGCACATTCTGCACACCTGCCCTGCATATTTATCCACGAAGATGCCACCGTTTTGTGCAATACCTCTACTCAACTGGAGTACTTTCTACTGGCTAATCAGTAACTGTTACCTCGTTGGGTAAATGTATAGTGCCTTTCCTACACTACAGCTGTGTATAGGAACAGAAGAATTGTCTCCAGTGACCTGTGTGTCTGTAATTTTGCCACCGTGCCGAAAGCGCCGGGATCCTTTGATTAAGCTGTCCATCATTGTGGGGAAAGGGCGGGAAGACGTTGCATACCGCTAGTGTATGTGGGTCGGGGCCAAACGGGCAGGGCTTCTAGGCCCGTTCACATGCCTCTTGCCCTCCCTCCCTCCCTCCCTCGTGCCTAGTGGGCATTCCTGCTGCACGATCACATGATCGTGCAGCAGGAATGCACAAAGAGGCATCGGGGGAAAGGAAAACCCTTTCCTTTCCCTCGATGCCTCTTTTGATACAAACCCCCCCTCCCCGAGCCAAACCTCACCTGATTTCCCCGACGCGCTGGAAGCAAATGGCTTCCAGCGCGTCGGGAAGAAAGGAAACCCTCAATGATGTCAGCGCGCTGGCGTCATTGATGGGGAGGGCGGGGGAGGCAGCGGAAGCCCTTCCCCTGCCTCCCCAAAAAAAAACTAACGATCGGATTCCCACGGGGGAGCGCCAGCGCTTCCCCGTGGGTGGTCTTATGACGAGCTGGACTCGTCATGAGCACACGAGCACTGTGTGCCATGACGAGTCCAGCTCGTCATAAGCACCGTAGGGGTTAACTTTGCCAAATCACACATTGCTGAATTAACAGTTTTGTTTTTGGGCTACGAGCTCAACAATGAAGGTAAGGGCTTAGCCCCCCACTTCTTGGAAAAATGTGCACTTTTGTGCCCTCCTACTACTCTGAAAAAACTTCAGTCTTTGCTGGGTTTCCTGAACTTCGGGCGTACTTATATTCCCGAATACGCCCAGCGTATCAAGCCATTGTATGCCTTGATACAACCAAACTTTTCGAAGTCTTGTTGGCTTCCGGAGCATTCCTCCATTCTGCAGTCTTTGCAGACAGACCTTCTTGAGTCTAGGTACCTGTTGACGCGTGATAACCACACAAACCTGGTGATTAGAATAATTCCGGGGGCAGTGGGTTTCACGTATTTAACCTTTAACGAGGGTGACACAGTACCAATCGCATACAAATCACATCTGTACACGTCCGCAGAACTGCGCTTTTCATCTGTGGAGAAAGTTCTGACTGCAGTGCAAATGGCGATTCTGAAGGAGCGCGCACTGGCACAGGGAAAGCGCATTCTAGTGGTAACACCCTATCCTGCTCTAGAAGCAGTGACAAAGGCAAGTGTACCGAATTCTAAAGCTTTGCATCCCCGTTGGATACAATGGGCTACTTCTTTGACGTCTCCGGATGTCACATTCATTTTCGATGCTTCTCTACAGACTCAGGAGTTTTTACAGTATGAATTCGTTCATCCTCCTCCTCTATCTATACTGCCGCTTGAGGATTACGACTGTGTGATCTACACGATGGTTCGGCACAACCGGCCACGGGGTCCAAGCATGCTTATTCAGCCGCATGTGCTATTGTTGCAGGTACCTTTGTGAACGGAGAGTTCAAGTCCACCGTAGTGCATACTCAAACACTTGGGGACAGTACTCCGCAATTGGCCGAGCTGCGAGCATTGGTGCTTGCGCTTGAATTCGTAAATCCGGATGTGACCACACTTATTGTATGCGATTCTTATTACTGTGTTCAATCATACAATGACAATCTCTTCTTTTGGTCACAAAATGACTATAGAGACGCTAAAGGTAGCACAATTAAGCATAAGATGCTTTGGGTTTGGGTGGCAGAATTGAGACAACGTTTGCCACTCACACAAGTTGTTCACACCCTAGGCCATCAGCGGGTGGGCGCACACGCTGTTGGTAACGGTCTGGCAGACGAAGCAGCCAGATCAGCAGTAGTCACGTGTTCAGTAGCAGCAGTTACCAGATCCATGTCTAAAATTGACACTGATATTTTGGCAGCTATAGCTGCGACAAAGGAAGGTAATAATTACCCTAGGGGTTTTCCTTCCAAATATTCTTATCAGTTAGGTCCCGAACAGGCTCCTTATGTAACAATACCAAACGTTGGTGATCGGCTGATCCCCAACGCGGACCGCAGACTTTCCTTGATAACGGCTGCACACGAAGGCATGGCTTCGGCTCATGCTGGAGTGTCTGCGACCGTTTCTATCTTACAGCAGCGGTACTGGTGGCGTGGTTTATATAAAGACACCCGTGCTTATGTGCTTTCTTGTGACGTGTGTCAACAGATTAAGCCTTCTACGGTTACAAGACCACCACAGACCTCGCTCTACATTTCTAACAGACCCTTTGGGTGTGTTTACTTGGATCACTGCGGTCCAGTTTCCTCAGACACTGCCTATAAATATATCTTAGTGGCAGTGGACTCATGCACAAGTTTCATCTGGGTCTGGCCACAACGGGAGTGCTGATGCCCGAAATGTCATCAGGGATTTGCGTGTCTTTGTGGGAATCTTCGCATGCGGTACCTTCCATTCTGACCAAGGTCCAGCGTTTGCCTCTAAGGCGTACAAGGACGCAATGGGTTCACTAGGGGTACGGGTGAAGTTTTCGTCTCCATACAGACCTGAGGGTAATTCAATTGTGGAGCGAATGAACCGTGATTTAAAGCAATCCTTGACAGCTAGGGTCTTAGGTACTGGCAGGAACTGGCTGGCCCACTTGTATACCGTACAACGTGCACTTAATAATCTCCCTAGAAGATCTCTGGGTGGGCGGACCCCATACGAAATGCTCTTTGGCATGAGAATGTTTGTGCCTGACCTTGATGGTCTAGACATGGCGGTGCAACCCGCCAAGTTTGATGTAGATAACCATTCTACTATGTTACAGGACTTACAAGAAGCCCGAGACAAACTTGCAAACGCACATTTACCTTCAGCCACAGATACTGCCCTGCAGATTCCGGTTGCCGGCTGGCTTCCGAAAATTGGAGACCTGGTTCGAGAGAAGGTGGAGAACAAGAAAGAATTCGGCCCCTCTTATCGTGCACCGGTTCCAGTCCTGGGTTTGAAGGGAACACGTACAGTCATCTTACCACCGCTTCCTGGTCGAAAGGAGAACAGATACATCTCAGTGGAAAATGTCAAGCTACAACAACTGGCCGATCCTAAATAGTGTTACACCAGCGGTCTCTTGTCCTGCAATTTACCGGACTTGTGTTCGAGGCCCTCCTGCCCGAACGGTCACTGATGTTACAATTGAGAAGATTGATTTGCCTGAAAGTATACTCGAACCTCCACTTACCCCCTGCATGGACGAGGACGAGTATACCTATCCCGAAACAGAATCTGTGGCTCACTTACCAACAACGCCACTAAGTCCGACACGTTATTCCTTTGACTCAGATTCCACTAAGTCGATTGTCCCGTCCAAGATCAGTATTTTTGTATCCTGGTTTAGAAATAATTTTTTGATTCCTCCTTGGACATACATTTGGTTAGTGCTTTTCTTGATTTTTTTGTTCATGTCCATTGGCTTTGTCACAGTGTTTTTCTACTGATCAATGGTCACTATTTGCCTGAACGCTCTGCTGTGAACAGTGTTGCTGGAACTTTGGCTCCACATTCCTCATCTCACATCATGAAGCGTGACCACACATTGGTGAACATTTCAGCTTTTCCAGTTGCTGATGGCATCGTATGGGATGCGGTAAATTTTCAAATTCATGGACCAACCGAAGTTATTAATGTACCGAATGTCCTTCGAGTTTCCATGGGTGATGTAGTAAAAAGTAATATTCATTCTGATGATTGGGATGTGCATGCAGTTGAAGCATTGTTTGCTGATTTGAAATATTATGCTTCATTTAATGCTGAGGATTTGTATATGAATTCTGCGAATTATGCCGATTTATACTGTTACCAGCATTGGGGCAACCATTTTGTCCATAAACCGAGTGCACTACGTAGCCCTGTGACCTACACTCAATGGGAACATTGCCCAAACCCTTTATCGGGTAGCTCCCGGACTCTTCGAAATAAATTTACTTATTTCACTGATTTTAATAGATCGAACCCCGGGTCCTATTATTTTAAATTACCTTCCCCTTTCACACAGAAATTCATGTTGACCCACACTAAATTGCTTTATTCGAGTTCCTTTTTAAAGGCCTTGGCTGTGGGTGGTTATGAATACTGGACGGAAACTGTGGATTTGAAGTCAATCTGGGGCTCCAAGCCTTGGCAGGTGCAAGGCACCGAGGCCTTGCACCGTGCCTGCCTAATCCCAGCCCAAATGGTGTTTTTGAATGCTTCGATCTATCAGACTACGTGTTGGGGTCTGGCTACTACAAAACAAATGAATGCACCATCAATTCCATCACTGTCTTCCACTCTAAACCACAGCTCGCACTTCAATAAGTCCCTTTCGACTTTACAGGTTTTGTTTAACCCTGGGCGTAGTTCGCGAAGTAACGCTTCGCGAAGCTACGCAAAGTGCAGTTCGCACTACGCGAGCTACGCGTAGCACTACGCGAACTGCGTAGTGCGTGTTCGCAATGATTGCACAGTGCCGGATGCTTGTCCGAACTGTGCAATCATTGAAAACGGCATCTTGCACAGTGCGAGCTGTCTTTTACTGCCGCTCGAGTAGATTTTTACTCGAGCTGCAGCTTTCTCAACGCGGACTGGTAGTTTCTCATCGCGAGCGGTCGCGAGCATACGCGACCACTCGCAATGAGAAACCTGACCTCCACGCGTTGAGAATCTCGCCGGGAGGTTTATTTTCCACGCTCGCGATCGGCAACTTGATGTTGCTGATCGCGAACGAGGAAAAAGTCTCGCCGGGATGTCATTTTGCTTGCTCGCGGTCGCCAACTTGACGTTGAGGACCGCGAGCAAGCAAAAAATGACCGCTGCACTACGCTACGCTACGCGTGTTCGCACTGTGCTACGTGCAATTTGCGTAGTGCGAAGTAGCGCAAACTTCGCAAACTACGCGAGCGTAGCGTAGTTTTCCGCCCAGGCCTAGTTTTGTTTCAGAACAATTCGTTTAATATTTCCACGCTTGTTCAATCACCTTGGTTGTCTTGGCCCATATCATCGAACGAGTGCCAGCTGCGGTTTCATGACACAGTTTCTGGCTATACTCAGGACAAGCCCGATCCTAGGTTTTCTAACTCCCGTACTGTCACCACCTATTCTGTTGGTAAACTATGTAAACAATGGTTGCAACATTCTTCCTTAAACTCTGTTAAACAACATTTGTCCCTCCTTTCAGGCAATATGGATCTGTCCGACTTTATATTGGGACCTCGTGGTCCACGACCAAAGAGGTTCATTTATGAGGCTTATAATGAACTCTGGAAGCTATCGCAAATGGAGGCTGCTTCCCGTTTACGGGAAATAGACCAAGCAAATTTGGAAAAGGTGCTTGCTGTTGTTGACAATAGTATTAATACCCTGTCTTCCCGCATTTATACGTTGGAGAATATTGTGTCCTCTGTTGTTGATATTGTACAAGATGATGTTTCTGTGTTGTATCATGGTCAAAATCAATTACGTTCAGTTATGCAATTTGCGTGGACTCTGCAAACACTTAAGTTGGGTAAGGTTCCTTGGCACTTTTTGAACACCACTGCCTTATTTCTGCCTTTTAATTTAACTGACAAACAGCAGTTCATGTCCATGAAAGATGCAGTTTACACCACTCTGTTACATATCGAGAAAGTGGAGCCTTTACCATTCTCTGTAGCGGAAATAGATTCTGCTGTGTGGCTAGTTCATGGGGTTATCGCATTGCCTTTTTCCTTGTTTGAATTTAGTTCATGCATGAAACATTATCCTGTGGGCCGCTTCCAGCCTTTGGGTAGTGCCTTCCTGCATGAACTCTGGTCCCTCCCTTTTATGTATAAATGCCTTAGAGATGACAAGGAAGTTTTTCTCACGGGGGAGTCATGCGATTCTACAGTGGGTCATTCCCTTGTTTGTAAACATATTAAATTGCACGGAGCTTGTAACGTTTCCGCTCCGAATCTGGCTTGTGTGTTGAAGGGCATTCCTGCTCCTACTATTTCTCCTACCTTTACTTTGCTTACTAATGGTAGCTATTTGCTTTTAAATAACGACTATTGCTGTGGTATGCAGGCCGGCATCCCTTATATTGTTACTGTATCGCACAGAGTTGTCTGCTGCAAGAATGTGCTTTTTCCTCCCCCTCACGACGTTGTAGATAATTCTATTTGGCCTTCCATTCCTACTATGGAGGCGGATTTCAATAAACTGAGCAGAATAAAGGCGCTATTATTGAACGAGGAGGTTATGCTCACTTCCGCCCGGGAGACATTTGTTCTCCAGGTGGCAAGTACCCACAGTGAAATACAGGCCCTTTTGAACACTAACCTCCCACAACATTTCGGTGAATTAATTCACCGTATTTTTAACGCATCTAACACCGAAGGTCTAGTGCATTTTTTTAAGGTGGTGGGGTCCGGCCTAGTGTCCTCTTTCCAAACTATTTTTGGTGTGATACCAGCGTTTATTCATTCTATTTTTTCCAGTGTCTTTGGTGGCTTTCCATTAATCCTTGCTTTGGCGGCTGGTATACTGCTGTTGATCTGCTTCCTTCGCAATGGCTGCTCCCCAATGGGCCCTTCTCGACCCCGGACGCCTACTGCTACTCCGTGAGCGCATTTTATCTGGTTTCGGAGTTCTGCCGTTGGCGACACTGAGTGTGTCCTATACCCTTTCTTTCCGCTTTGCGTGTTTCACTTGCGTGCAACCTGTGATGTCTTGCATTCGCTGCCCTTTCACCTGGGCCATGGATTATTGCCTCTCCAATACGTCGTTGTCTGTTCCGGATTTCGTTCGGTTGATGGGTCCCTTAGAGGCCCATGAACGGGACTGTTCCGTTGCAGGCTGCATGACGCGTGCGGCTGCACTGGGGATTTTGGCACAATGGGATATCTGGGCGGCTGCTCAGAATCTCCTACAACAAAGCTATATTGAATATCACGCAAGCTGTCCCGCATTGCTTTTGGATGCTCCGTCCTCTGAGGAGCATTCCTGCAGCTTTGACCTGTTGGACTGGATGGCGTCTACGTTTTTTGACGATTCCAATGATGTCCTCTTGGACGGTATAGCATATTTCTGCACTTCCACGTTTTTGGATTGATTTGCCGTTCACTGTCCGTGGACTGCCTCGCTTACTGTCCCTGTGCTACCTTGCCGCGTTCCACTCCTCCCACTGTGGACGCCTCCGTTCTGCTCAGGTGTTTTGAACTCTGTCTTCGTCCTTAGTCTTGGCCGATGGACTGTCCAGGGGAGGGTGTCTTGTGGTTTGTGGCCTCCTGGCCTGCCTGGATACGTTGGCGTATGCCTGGCTGCCATGATGACTTTTGCGCACGTTACTCTTAGCCGTTGTTCTGTCGCCCTCTGCTCCTGCCAAGTTATTTTACAACTGTCTGCATTTTCTGTTTCTCACCTTTTCTCCTGTTCCTTTTGGGCTCAGTCTGAACAACAGTTACAAGGTCGAAAAACACGTCCCTGGTTCTTGCTGATATGGCCAGTCCCTCGCACCTAGACATAACACTATGTACAGCTGCCATGGGGAAATTGGTGGGCTTTTATTATTGCGTTTTCCCTCTTGAGAGGGACTTGAAGAAAACCTTTCCAGGGAGAAGAGCTGTGATTGTCTGCTGATGTAGTGCTTGCATCTAGAGACTGAGGTATGGGGGTTCGCTTGTCAAAGCCCAGAGGTCTTCTATTGTTATAATAAAAAAGCTATTAGCACGGGGAGGGTGGTAAGGTCATTCAGCCCTCTATCCACTGCTTTATGAAATGCTTTCCCCGTTAGTATTCTATGGAGTTGTAACTATGCTGATTATATTATTCTTATGCATTATGCTGATAGTACTGTCACGTGTACTGTATCTTAGAGCACGTATGTTGAAATAAACATTTTAACCTATACTGTGTCTCTTCTTACGCCGGTTGTGGACAGGTATGAGTGAGTGACGAAAGGGTGTTCTTGCTACTTCGAGTCCTGAGAGAGAGAGAGATACCGTGTTCTGGGTTGTCTAATCATTGGTACATTATTGCTAATGGGACGCTAAGGCTAGTTGGGTTGGGGTTTTAGGTGCTATGGTCTATGTTTGGCTCACCACTATATTCCGAGGTCCTATTATCCTGTGCATAGCTCTGTGTGTGCAGAATCCCTACGACAATACCTCCACCAATGCGACCACCAATATCACCATCACCAATATCACCACCAATACCACCACCAATACCACCACCACCAATACCACCACCACCACCAATACCACCACCAACAATACCACCACCAACACCTCCACCACCAACACCACCAATACCAATACCAACACCACCAATACCACCACCATCAATACCACCACATCTACCACCACCAATACCACCACCTATACCACCACCACCAATATCACCACCACCAACACCACCAATACCACCACCAATACCACCACCACTACCACCACCAAAACCACCACCACCAATACCACCACCACCAATACCACCACCACCAATACCACCACCAACACCTCCACCACCAATACCACCATCACCAATACCACCACCACCTATCCAATACCACCACCACCAATAACAATACCACCACCAATAACACCAACACCACCACCACCAACACCAATACCACCACCACCACCACCAATACCACCACCACCAATACCACCACCAACACCTCCACCACCAATAACACCACCACCAACACCAACACCACCACCAACACCAATACCACCACCACCAATACCAATAACACCACCACCAATACCAATAACACCACCACCACTAATACCACCACCACCAATACCACCACCACCAATACCACCACCAATACCACCACTAATACCACCACCACCAATACCACCAATATCACCACCACCAATACCACCACCAACACCACCACCCCTGCCAGCACCAATACCACCACCACCAATACCACCACCAATACCACCACCACCACCAATACCTCCACCACCAATACCACCACCAATACCAACACCACCAATACCACCACCACCAATACCACCACCACCAACAATACCACCACCACCAAGCCCATACCAGCACCGCCAATAACAATACCACCACCAATAACAATACCACCACCAATACCACCATTACCAATACCACCACCACCACCAATACCAATACCAATACCACCACCACCAATACCAATACCAACTTCACCACCACCAATACCACCACTACCACTAATACCACCACCACCAATACCACCACCACCAATACTACCACCACCATTAATACCACCACCAATACCACCATCACCACCAATACCACCACCAACAATAACACCACCAATACCACCACTAATACCACCCCCACCACCAATACCACCACCACCACCAATATCACCACCACGAATACCACCAAAACCACCACCAATAGCACCACCACTACCAGCAGCAATACCACCACCACCAATACCACCACCACCAATACCACCACCACCAAGCCAATACCAGCACCGCCAATAACAATACCACCGCCAATAACAATACCACCACCAATACCACCATCACCAATACCACCACCACCACCAATACCACCACCACCACCACCAATACCACCACCACCAATACCTCCACCACCAATACCACCGCCACCAATACCACCACCAATACCAACACCACCAATACCACCACCAATACCACCACCACCAATACCACCACCACCAAGCCAATACCAGCACCGCCAATAACAATACCACCACCAATAACAATACCACCACCAATACCACCACCACCAATACCTCCACCACCAATACCACCACCACCAATACCACCACCACCAATACCAATACCACCAATACCAATACCACCACCAATACCACCACCACTACCAGCAGCAATACCACCACCACCAATACCACCACCACCAATACCTCCACCACCAATACCACCACCACCAATACCACCACCACCAATACCTCCACCACCAATACCACCACCACCAATACCACCACCAATACCAACACCACCAATACCACCACCACCAATACCACCACCACCAAGCCAATACCAGCACCGCCAATAACAATACCACCAATAATAACAATACCACCACCAATACCACCATCACCAATACCACCACCACCACCAATACCAATACCACCACCACATATACCACCACCACTAATACCACCACCACCAATAACACCACCACCAATACCACCACCACCACCAATGCCACCACCATTAATACCACCACCAATACCACCATCACCAACAATACCACCACAAATACCACCACCACCACCAACACCACCAATACCACCACCACCAATACCACCACCACCACCAATACCAATACCACCACCACCACCATCAATACCATCACCAATACCACTACTAATACCACCACCACCAATACCACCACCACCACCAATATTACCAACACCAATACCACCAACACTACCACCACCAATACCACCACCACCACCAATATCACCACCAATACCACCAATACCACCCCCACCAATATCACCACCATCACCAATACCACCACCACCATCAATACCACCACAACCACCATCAATATCACCACCTTCACCACCACCAATACCACCACCAATACCACCACCACCAATACCACCACCAATACCACCACCAATACCACCACCAATACCACCACCACCACCACCAATACCTCCACCAATATCACCACCACCAATACCACCACCACCACCAATACCACCACCACCAATACCGCTACCAACACCTCCACCAACACCTCCACCACCAATACCACCAATACTAAAACCACCAATACCACCACCACCAATACCACTACCACCAAGACCACCACCACAAATACCACCACCACCAATACCATCACCACCAATATAACCACCAATACCACCACTACCACCACCACCAATACTTCCACCACCAATACAACCACCACCAATACCATCACCAATACCACCACCAATAGCACCACCAATACTACCACCACTAATAACACCACCACCAATCCAATACCACCACCGCCAATAACAATACCACCACCAATAACAATACCACCACCACCAATACCACCACCAATACCAATACCACCACCACCAATACCAATACCACCACCACCAATACCACCACCAACACTAATACCACCACCACCAATACCACCACCACAATACCACCACCACCAATACCAATACCACCACCACCAATACCACCACCACCAATACCACCACCAATACCACCACCAATACCACTACTAATACCACCACCACCAATACCATCACCACCACCAATATTACCAACACCAATACCACCAACACTACCACCACCAATACCACCACCACCAAAACCACCACCAATACCACCACCAATATCACCACCAATTCAACCAATACCACCCCCACCAATATCACCACCATCACCACTACCAATACCACCACCACCAATACCACCACCACCATCAATACCACCACAACCACCATCAATATCACCACCTCCACCACCACCAATACCACCACCAATACCTCCACCACCACCACCAATACCACCACCAATATCACCACCACCAATACCACCACCACCAATACCACCACCACCACCATTACCGCCACCAATACCACCACCACCAATAGCACCACCAATACTACCACCAATACCACCACCACCAATTCCACTACCACCACCAATACCACCACCACCAATACCACCACCAATACCACCACCACCAATACCACCACCAACACCTCCACCACCAATACCACCAATACCAATACCAACACCAGCAATACCACCACCATCAATACCACCACATCCACCACCACCAATACCACCACCTGTACCACCACCACCAATACCACCACCACCACCAATACCACCACCAACACCTCCACCACCAATACCACCATCACCAATACCACCGCCACCTATCCAATACCACCACCGCCAATAACAATACCACCACCACCAACACCAATACCAATACCACCACCACCAATAACACCACCACCACCAATACCACCACCACCAATACCACCACCACCACCAATACCACCACCACCAATACCACCACTAATACCACCACCACCAATACCACCACCACCACCAATATCACCACCACCAATACCACCAACACCAACACCACCAACACCACCACCCCTACCAGCACCAATACCACCACCACCAATACCACCACCAATACCACCACCACCACCAATACCTCCACCACCAATACCACCACCACCAATACCACCACCAATACCAACACCACCAATACCACCACCAATAACAATACCACCACCATTACCAATACCACCACCAATACCAATACCACCAATACCAATACCACCACCAATACCAATACCACCAATACCACCACCACCACTAATACCACCACCACCAATACCACCACCACCAATACCAATACCAATATCACCACCACCAATACCACCAATACTACCACCACCATTAATACCACCACCAATACCACCACCACCAATAACACCACCAATACCACCACTAATACCACCACCACCAATACCACCACCACCACCAATATCACCACCACTACCAGCAGCAATACCACCACCACCAATACCACCACCACCACCAATACCACCACCACCAATACCTCCACCACCAATACCAACAGCACCAATACCACCACCAATACCACCACCAATACCACCACCAATACCACCACCACCAAGCCAATACCAGCACCGCCAATAACAATACCACCACCAATAACAATACCACCACCAATACCACCATCAACAATACCACCACCACCACCAATACCAATACCACCACCACCAATACCAATACCACCACCAATGCTACCACCACCATTAATACCACCACCAATACCACCACCACCACCAATACCACCACCAATAACACCACCAATACCACCACTAATACCTCCACCACCAATACCACCACCAATACCAACACCACCAATACCACTACCACCAATACCACCACCACCAATACCACCACCACCAGTACCAATACCACCACCACCTATCCAATACCACCACCGCCAATAACAATACCACCACCAATACCAATACCACCACCACCAATACCAATAACACCACAACCACTAATACCACCACCACCAATACCACCACCAATACCACCACTAATACCACCACCACCAATACCACCACCACCACCAATATCACCACCACCAATACCACCAACACCACCACCAACATCACCACCCCTACCAGCACCAATACCACCACCAATACCACCACCACCAATACCACCACCAATACCAACACCACCAATACCACCACCAATACCACCACCACCAATACCACCACCACCAATACCACCACCACCACCAATACCACCACCACCAAGCCCATACCAGCACCGCCAATAACTTTACCACCACCAATAACAATACCACCACCAATACCACCATTACCAATACCACCACCACCACCAATACCAATACCACCACCACCAATACCAATACCACCACCACCAATACCAATACCACCACCACCAATACCACCACCACCAATACCACCACCACCAATACCAACACCACCACCACCAATACCACCAATACTACCACCACCATTAATACCACCACCAATATCACCATCACCACCAATACCACCACCACCAATAACACCACCAATAACACCACTAATACCACCACCACCAATACCACCACCACCACCAATATCACCACCACCACCACCAATACCACCACGAATACCACCACCACTACCAGCAGCAATACCACCACCACCAATACCACCACCACCAATACCACCACCACCAATACCACCACCAATACCAACACCACCAATACCACCACCAATACCACCACCACCACCAATACCACCACCACCAAGCCAATACCAGCACCGCCAATAACAATACCACCACCAATAACAATACCACCACCAATACCACCATCAACAATACCACCACCACCACCAATACCACCACCACCAATACCACCACCACCAATACCACCACCACCAATACCACCACCACCAATACCACCAATGCTACCACCACCATTAATACCACCACCAATACCGCCACCAATACCACCACCACCAATAACACCACCAATACCACCACCACCAATACCACCACCAATAACACCACCAATACCACCACTAATACCTCCACCACCAATACCACCACCACCAATACCAACACCACCAAGACCACTACCACCAATACCACCACCAATACCACCACCACCACCACCAATACCAATACCACCACCACCACCAATACCACCACCAATAACACCACCAATACCACCACTAATACCTCCACCACCAATACCACCACCACCAATACCAACACCACCAATACCACTACCACCAATAACACCACCAATATCACCACCACCAATACCACCACCACCAATACCAATACCACCACCACCAATAACAATACCACCACCAATACCATGACCACAACCACCAATACCAATGCCACCACCAATACCAATACCACCAATACCACCACCACCACCAATACACCGCCACCACTAATACCACCACCACCAATACCACCACCGCCAATACCAATACCACCACCACCACCACCACCAATACTACCACCACCACCACCAATACCACCACCACCAATATCACCACCAATACCACTGCCTCCAGTACCAATACCAAAACCACCACCCATACCACCAATACCACCACCACCACCAGTACCCCACCACCAATGCCACCACCACCACCAATTCCACCACCACCAATACCACCACCACCACCAATACCACCACTAATCCCACCATCATTACCACCACCAATACCATTACCACCACCAATACCATTACCACCACCAATACCACCACTACCAATACCAGTACCACCACCACCAATACCAATACCACCACCAATACCACCACCACCAATACCAATACCACCACCACCACCACTACCAATACCACCACCAGTACCACCACCACCACCAATACCAATACCACCACCACCAATACCAATACCACCACCAATACCACCACCACCAATACCACCAATACCACCACCAATAATACCACCACCAATACCACCACCACCACCAATACCACCACCACCAAAAAACCAATACCACCACCTCAGCGCCTCTCGCTCACTAGTAATAGCAGGGGCACTGTACGAGGGGGAGCTGCAGCCGAGACCATTCCTCCCTCCCTCCATGCCTGCCATAAAGCACAGCCCACCCAGCATCAGGAGGTGAAGCCAGGGCCCTACTACAGCTGGAGTGTTTTTATTAGGCCAAAGATAGCAATGACATTACGCAATGCCACACTGCACACTCAAATCACGGAGAGGGCAGGAAATAGCCCCCCTCCCGCTCTTCCTCCTGAGCTGCGACAGTGTAATCACAGAGCAAAAGGTGTTGGAGAGCTTTGTTAGTGTTTAAAGCTCAGATCATATGTAACTCTCACTTCACACTTTGTGTCTGTGTAATTTACAACACTTACACATCTTCTTCACTGCACTATTTATCACTACTTTGAAGACGTCGCAGGCCGGTCTCTTCCTCTGATATTTACAGTCTAACAAGCGGTTGAGAAGGCCCTTTATTGCAATGCAATAGGTCTATCATTTGCGAGAGTTTAAGCTGTTAGTATTGTAAATGACAATGCCTTTTATTTATGTTTTAAAACCCAAAACATAAATAAAAGGCATTGTCATTTACAATGCCAGTAGCTCAAACTCACGTGAATGCGAGACCTATTGCATTCCAAATGCTTGTTCAAGACCTAGCGGCCTCCACCCTGCAGAAAAGAAGAGCATTTCAACCGATCACGTCTCACCTCCGAGCCAATAAAATCCCGTACTCTTGGGGGCACCCCTTTTGCCGCATCTTCCGCCTTAACGGGAAAATCCATCAAATTCGATCGCTGAAGGAGGCTAGCCAACTACTGAACATTGCAGATGATCTCACAGCAAGCCCATCGCGTCCTAACAACTCGGACGAGGGGCGAGACAGGGGCAAATGGAGGACGGTGGGCCCTGCCCGGGCTCCGCTACGCCCAGACCCAGAGACCATAGCCAAGGAACGTCAAGCGGTCCTAGCATCCTTGGGGGAATATTCGACCGGCCCCGCCTGAACTGGCCCTGTACTACTGCCGGACTGCAGAACCTACACTGAAATGGGGCTTCCGCGGTCCCTCACCGGCTGATTTGAAGAGAGCGGGGTCCCGGGAGGGACGGAGGATCGTGATGTTCCGAGTCACTTCCACCCCTCTCTCGTGGGTTTGACCAACCAGGACATTCACTGGACTCTCCCGCAATGTTATTTGTTTGTTGTTTTTGTTTGGAATTGTTGGGTTCTCTTCCCTCTCGTGGTCCTCTGGCCCGGCTTTCAGGTTCACTATGCCGCCATGTCACTGATTTAAGACGCAGACCCCCCTGCCACGAAGCCACATCGACTTCCTCACCTCTCCTGCAGTGCGCTCCCACAGCTACATATCATGACCGTATCAATGTTACAGACTCTTAAAATACTCACTCACTCTAAACGTTAAGGGGCTTAACAACCCAGTCAAACACCATGCTATTATCTCCTATTTAGAACATTCAGGAGTACACATCTGCCTTCTCCAGGAGACTCATCTCCTCCCTGGAGACAAACTCAGGCTCCGCACTAGAGTATTCCCCCAGCAGCTCTTTTCCTCTTTACCCACTAAATCTGTAGGGGTAGCTATTCTCATCTCGCCACGTTCCCTGGGAAGCTGGGTCCAAAACAGGCTGAACTTGAGGGCAGATTTCTGGCGTACTCCTTCCTAGTTGGCTCCCACACACTCACATTTGGCTCCCTCTACGCCCCAAACGAGGGACAAGAGAAATTTATCCACGAGGAAATTAGCGCATCCCCAGACAAGATGCTGTTACTGGGGGGAGACTTAAATCTGACTTTTGACAACGCCCTAGACAGATCGTCCCAGAGGCAGGGGCAATCTGGGTCACTTTCCAGGGAGGGACTCCAGAGACTGAAGAGCGCTGGCCTAACCGACTTCTGGCGAGCCATGCAGCCCATAGCCCGGGAATACACATTCTATTCCCACTCTCGTGAAACATAAGCAAGAATAGATTATCTGTTGGGTACGCAGAATTTAAGGTCACACGTCACACAAGTAGACATACACCTGCGCACACTGTTCGATCACTCGGCGGTGACAGTGGATCTTTCCCTACCGTCCACCTGCCCCCGCCCCGATCCTGGCGTCTACGGGACAGGTTATTACACCGACCTGAGGTGGGAAAGCGGGTCTCCAAAACCCTATAGGACTACCTGACGATAAATTACACTCCCGAGACCCCCATTGCAACCCTCTGGGATGCCCTGAAAGCAGTGGTTCGGGGGGGAATTTATAGCGGTTGCAGCCCTAGAAAATAGAACGCATAAAGAGAAAAGAAATCTCCTGACGTCACAAGTACAAGAACTAGAGCACAAACACCAGCGGACAGGTGCCCCTAGAGTCTGGCGACAACTAGAAGCGGCGTGCACCCAACTAGCCGCCTTAGATATAGACAGAGCAGAATACGCGACACTTAGGCTACGCCACACCTTCTATGCTGGAGGCGACAGATGTGGGAGATTATTGGCTAATAGACTGAGAATGCAGAGACAGACATCCGGGATTACCTCAGTATTTACACCGGCGAGACAGCTGAGAGAGACAGACCAACAGATTGCTGAAACATTTCGCCAATATTATGCAGGGCTTTATGAGGCGCAGGATCTCCCCCTAGATTCCCCGGACCAGTATTTGCAAGATTTGGCCACCTCCAAACTAACGCCAGAACAGGCGGAGACTCTCGAGTCCCCTATTCAGATAGAGGAAGTAATTGCAGCTATTTCCAAACAGATATTACTTAAGTCCCCAGGCCCGGACGGGTTCATGGCCCTGTTCTACAAGACCTTCTGCCACAGTCTCGCTCCGGTCCTCACTAGAGTATACAACGCCATCGGGACCTCATCATCACTCACCCCAACCATGCTTGCAGCTTCAGTGGTTGTAATACCCAAACCCGGTAAAGTCAAGAGACATTGCGCATCTTATAGGCGGATCTCTCTTCTAACATTGACTTAAAACTGTTCACGGGAATCTTGGCGTCGCGGCTGTCTCCCCTTCTCCCTGGCTTGATTGGTCCAGATCAAGCAGGATTTGTCCCTAACCGACAATGTGCGGATAATACAAAGAGACTACTCCATATTATCGATAAGGCACAGAGGTTCGAAACTGAGCGTTGATGCCGAAAAAGCGTTTGACAGGGTACATTGGCCCCATCTAAAAGAGACCCTGAGCCACTTCGGATTCCCCACCAGATTTATAGACTGGGTCTTCAGCGGTTATACTAGACCACTGGCATCAGTCCGGGTAAACGGATATACATCTTCTCCCTTTCCCATCCAAAGAGGGACAAGGCAGGGGTGTCCTCTTTCCTCCCTACTTTTCACTCTATACATGGAGCCAATGGCCCAAAGAATGCTCGACAATTCACATATAACAGGAGTAAGCTTTTGGGGAGACAAACACACACTAAGCCTATACGGATGACATAATAGCATCACTGGAGGAACCCCTGGCCTCCCTTCCAGCCTTCCTGACCGAGCTGGAGCACTTCTCCCGGGCGGCGGGCTTTAAAATTAACATTCAGAAATTCCAGGCCCTCAGCCTTTCTCTTACGGCCTCCACGCTAGCAGAACTGCGAGACGCATACCCTATCCAATGGGCACCTGTTGCAATACCATACCTGGGGATACAACTCACCACATCTCTACAACACACTACATCACTGAACTACACTGTTCTACTCTGCCAAATACAGTCGCATCTTAGCCGGTGGAGACCATACACCCTATCCTGGTTAGGCCGTATAGCGGCAGTGAAAATGACTTTACTACCAAAAATTCTGTTCCTCTTCCAGGCTCTCCCGCTAGAATCTCCCCCAGGCACCATACACTCCCTTCAGCGTGAGGTGGAGCGTTTTGTATGGGCTGATAAGAAACCCCGACTACGCCGGGAGCTAAGCTACAGGTCCCCAAAGAAGGGAGGATTGGGGATCCCAAATATTCAGGACTATTACTGGGCAGCTCAGATTAGAGCATTCGTGGAGTGGTCTCGTCCTGAATCCGAAAAGCACTGGCTTTTCATGGACAGGGCAGTAGCGGGGAGGTCACTGTGGAAGTTCTCTTTCCTCCCAAAGCAAGCACATCCCAGGAGCCTCTACCTCTCGCTAGTTACACGAGCTCCCCTTGTGGTTTGGGACAAGGCAGCTGAAAGAAGGGCCTTAACAACTTTCCCATCACCTCTGACACCCATTGTAGACAACCCTGAATTCTCTACCGGAACGGAAGTGGAGACCTTTCTCCGCTGGACCCAAGAGGGCTGCAGATCTATCGGGCACTTCTTCAATGAGTCTGGCCCCCTGACATTCAAGGACTTTCGTCAACAACAGGGCCTTCCCGGAACCGAGTGGTATCGCTACCAGCAAATCAGACATTGGGTGATGCATCCAGATATCTTCCCACAGGCGCAGCGCCAATTGACAACATTCGAGAAATGGCTGCTATCCAAATCTTCCGATACCCGCCTCATATCGGAACTATATAGCCTATTAAGACCCCCCCTAGCGCCTAATAAGTCCCAAAGTCAAAGACGCTGGGAATCAGAATTAGGCCGCGAGCTAACGCCACGGGAATGGGGAGACATCTACTATAGGGCCAGACACACGGCACGTAATGTTGCAGGAATAGAGACAGCCACCAAAATAGCCACTTACTGGTATCTCACACCCTCTAGACTCCACAAACGGAACCCAGCAAGAGACCCCTTATGTTGGCGGGGTTGTGGATCTCAGGGAACCCTAACACACATACTCTGGGAGTGTCCAAACATAGCCATTTATTGGAAGCAGATTCTCGATGATATAGATACTTGCTTTGACACGCAACTTACTCGCTTTCCGGCTTATATTCTCTTAGGCTTGCCCAGTGCCCTCATGTTCCCTCTCAAATCAAGTAGAGGCCGTCAAATAGGCCTGGCTCTAGGGGCGGCCCTCCAAAACATTTTGGCGCAGTGGGGCTCAGCCCATCTCCCCACCTATTCAGGATGGCTACACTGCATATGGTACGTCCTAGGCATGGAGCGTATCTCTCTTTCCCTCATCAATCAAGGGGCTTTAGTCCCTGACCTCTGGAAACCATTTCTAACAAGGCTCTCATCCGAATTTAAAGAACTCACATGCTCAAAGTACTTACAACTCTTACGACTCACAAAGCCGTCACCGGCGGTATCCCAATAGAAGCATAGGCACACACCGGCTGATCGGGCGGTTGGGGGTGGAGGTACGGGGGGCAGGGGAAGAGAGGGTAGTATAGGTATAGTTTCAGGGGGGAGGGGGGTGTTGGAGGATGTTTGTTTTGATGATCTTACCAGCCTCCCTACGATTGTGGGGCATCAGATTTGTATAAGATTTTCCTGTTCCTTTTATAAATTCAAACTCAATAAAGAAATTATAAACCTAAAGAGTGAGTCTGTATCGGCAACGGCTCTGCCGTAAAGGTGGAGGAGTGTCGCCCCACTGCTTTCTCGGCAGTGAAAAAAGGAAAAATAAAATGATAATAAAACAGGTTATTATCCTTTTATTTTTCCCTGCTAGGCTGATTCAAGGGCGGGGCTGGGCCGGGCCATCCTGGTTGACACTGTGGGAGGAGGAGTGGTGGGCACTGCTACAAGAGCGTGTGTCGGTTTGGCCAAACCGACATGCACACTTTGGTTTCTCCAACCCAGCTGTGCTCCACAGCCAGGTGGAGAAACGGCACAGACTCGCTGTGCCTGAGCAAGCGTCAAACCAGCCCGCTCAGGCCAATCCCAGAGGTGCTCTCATATTTAGAAATGATGAGAGCAGTGTCTGAATTGGATGAGGAGTCCGGGAGCCTGTGTATGGACTTCCGTAGTCGAGAGGAGCAGATGACCATCGAGGCGGCGGCCACAGATAAGAGCTATTTTGTTCATATTATTTTTCACCCCGGGCTGCCCCCTGCACTGCTCCCCCTACTTTTCCTGCCCAGCAGCCGCCACTGGTCTGTATGACTGTATGGAAGATTCTCAAAGTGTAAAAATTTTACTATTGTGGTATAAATACCAAATAATAAGTAATAAGAGGGGCCAGCACTATAACCTTTCACACACAAGTGCCTGGAGGGCAGGAGGTAAGGGGCAGAAAAAGCCTTTCATTTGCGGAAACGATTTCAATCCAGCTTTATTGCCAGGGCTTCTGTTCTCAAAAGAACTGTAACAGAGATCAGCAGACTGATGGCTGCATTTGACACACATATATGGTTGCCGTCAGTAGTTAAAGAGGGAAGAAGCACTACAGACAATTAGAAGCAACACGTTCGGAAGAAGAAATAAAAAAGAAGAAGCAACACAACGCGAAGAAGAAAAAAGAAAAATAGTACCTCAACCACAGTGAGAGCAGCAGAAGGACACTAAGCAAGACGAAGCAATCAGTATTTGGTCCATGATCCACACGAAAGAAGAGGAAATGAAGCTGGCATGCGCTGGCCAATTACGAGGCAGCAAGCAAAAGTGACAATGAAGCCAACGAATGGTAAGCAGTGGGCGAGCTTCAAGCCCCGTGTAGAAAACGATATCTCTCGCAATCGAGAGCGCATGCTCTGTCGCAGGCGAGACCTAAAAAGGAATGCTTGTATTTTTTTTTAAAGGTAATGTTTTTCTTTGTCACCCTTCACTCTTAACACTCAAAACTGTTACTCATTAATTAAAAGAAAACAATATAAGCAGCACGTTATGTTCATATTTTCATGCTGAGTGAGTGCAAAGTTCATTTATTCCTTCAAGTGTGAAAAAGACACTTCATTTTAGAGCTTAACTTGAGCCGGTGGTTGCCAGTAGGGGCACCGGCACTCATTTTTGGGTACTGGCAGTTAATTTTCCTCATCAGACACTTACTGAGAGCAAGAGAGGAAAAATACTCAAAGAGAAAGAAGGAGAAAGAGAGGAAGGAAAACCGCCAGAAAGGGAGAAAGTAGGAACTGCAGGAGCGAGATAAGTATCTGGTAGTGGATTAGAGAGGCATGAGGTGAATTCCAGACGACACAGCCTTGGAATTTAGCACATCAACATGTATTAGCGCCGGGTTCGGGATTCTGGGCAGAGCTTTGGGCACCAGCACTTAGGGCCAGATGTACGACCCTTTTGCGGCCGCAAACGGGAGATCTTCCCGTTTGCGGCCGCAAAAGGGTAATAGCATGTACAAATGCTATTTTGCAAGTCACTGACTCGCAATATAGCATTTGCGAGTCTCGCTATTAGGAAGGGGCGTTTCTTCCTAATAGCGAGTCAACATGCTATGTACCAATGTTTTGCGGCCGCATTTGCGGCCGCAAAACACTCGCAGTTTACCACCTACCACCTAGGTGGTAAACCACTCGCAAAGGGGAAGGGGTCCCCAGGGGACCCCTTCCCCTCTGTGAGTATGTAGGAAAATATTTTTTAAGAGCAGGCAGTGGTCCCAGAGACCACTGCCTGCCCTTTAAAAAATGAAATTGAAAAGTTTCATTTTTCTTTGTTAAATGTATCCCGTTTTCCTTTAAGGAAAACGGCCTGCATTTGAAAAAAAAAAAACTACTTTATTAAAAAAGCAGTCACAGACATGGTGGTCTGCTGACCCCAGCAGTCCACCATCCCTGTGAATGCTAGCCATTCCTAAAGGGGTCGCAAATTGCGCCTGCCTCATTAATATTAATGAGGCATGCAATTTGCGACCCCATTAGGAATCGCAAACAGTGTCTGAGACACTGTTGTGCATTCCAATTAGCGAGTCGCAAATTGCGAGTCGCAAATTGCGAGTTGCAAATGCGACGCAATTTGCGCGTCGCTAATTGGCGGGTCGTACATCTGGCCCTTATTCTTTTACAAATTAGGCACTGCCTGATTTACAATAGGTGACAATGGCAGTGTGTGAGAAATTGGGTTGTTGGTTGATGGGGGTGAAACCCTTTTCAAGCAACAGCCACAACCCTTGTCAGGGTGAACCACAAAAAGTCACTAAATTAACTGTGCGTAACCCTCAGGTAGGTTGGCACTAAAGCAGTCAAGCTTAACTTAGAGGCAACATGCAAAGTATTTATACAGCACACAAACAGTAATAAAGTAAAAACACAACACAAGAAAAATCCCACAACAATTTTGAAAAATAGAGTGCATTTTAATAAACTATTTGACACCAAAACGACAAAAAGTCAGTCAATAGAACCGGAGATATGCAATTTTAAAGGTTTCAGGTAAGTATAGCAGCTAAAAGCACAAAGAGCCACTCGCGGTTATCTGGTCGTGCAAGACCGGGTGAAAGTCACAAGTTCATGCCGACTGCAATAGAGTAAGGGCCAAATACAGGGACCAAGTTAGTCCGGCTGAAAAAGATACCTTCTAAAGTCCAGCGCGAAGAGTTCCAGTCGCTGTGGAGAAGGCCGAGAGGAGCAGGAAGAGCGTTGCAGATTTTCTTAGCTGTAGCCCGAAGAGCAGGCAAGGCTTTGTGGATGGTCGTTGCTGGAGATTCGTGTTGGCGTCCACCACGGCCTGTCGATGCTGTAGAGCAAAGTGCAGATCTCACGTTACCGGTCATTGCTGACGGTCGCTGTAGCGCAAAGAGTCGGTTTCACCGGATCTCCATCTTGGTGGTCGGCGCAGGCAACAAGATCTTGGTGCGAACGGGCCCGTTGGCAGCCCAAAACTTCAGTATCTCTCCTTTTCTTCAAAGAGAAGCTCAGCTGATGCCACACCAAGGGACTAGAACCTGGGAGGTACCTCTTGGGTATCAGGAATTCACTCCAAAATAGGTCAGCAGGGCTCAGGCAGGTCCAGTTGCAGGTGCAGGCATGTCCAGTTGCTGCAGGTCAGCTGGGCAGTTGCAGAGAGGCCTATGGAACCTGTTGTGTCCCTGTAGCTCAGAACAGGTGGTCAGTCAGCTAACCCATGGAGTCACTTCAGCCTGGGATGAAGGAAGCAGGTCTAGTCTTCTTTCTCAGCAAGCTGGGCAGGCCTCAAGCAGCAGCGCAGCAGAGCGTCCTTCTTCTGTAATATCCACAGGTGCAAGAGTATACTGAAGAGTGGATATGAGGGTCCCCATTTTGTACCTGATGCCCACATTGAAGTGGGAGACGCTTCTGGAGTTTCCCACTACAGAGGTGTCTGGAATGTCCTGCCTCCCTGCCTTGGTCCAAGTCTGCCTGGGGGCACAATAGGCTAGTGTGAATTCCTTTGTGTGCTAGCTGAGCCAGTGCCTTTGAAGTGCAAGGTAGTGTGGTAGGTGACAACTCTAGCCCCTATCAAATCAGAGATGGTCCATCCTGCCAACACCCAGACCCTCCTTTGTAAAATTGTCTAGGAAGAGAACACAAAGGCCAACTGCCAACTACCCCAAGTTATGTGACTCTAGAACAGCCTGCAGGCACCAAATGGTTAGGACAAGAAAATGCCAACTTTCTAAAAGTAGTTAATAAGTACAAGGGAACCCAAGAATCGATAGGGACCAAGGGTAGTAAGTATTTTCAGGAACAAAGGTCCCTACAGTCAATGAATAGATAACAAAGCTCTGGAGACAAGAATGATGTCCAGGAGTAATCAAAAATGGATATGTAGTAAACTTTTAATCAAACATATATATGTGTGGAAGCAAGGATGGGTGCACACTCTTTCAGATACCTGGCAGCTAAGCACTGGAATTCATTGCCTGCGAACATAAGAGCTGAACCCTGTGAAACCACCTTCCGCAAAAATCTAAAGACATGGCTTTTCCACACTATCAAACCTGAGGAGTTCCACTAGAACTACTGTCACATGCCTCTAGATCTGAGTAGGTTTTCTATACTGCCTAACTGAGAGTCTGCTTCTAGCGCGGGTACACACCGGTTGTGTAACCATGCGCTTTATAAATGGATAAATAAATAAATAATTTAACCCCATCTGGGGTAATCCTTAAAGGGTGTTTAAGGGACTACGCGGAGGTCCACGGACTTGGGAACAAACACCGCTCCGCTCCGCCACCCGCCTCCATTCCCCCTATTAACAATTAATTAGACATTAATTAAAACTAAAACAAAAAACACTTACCTGTACTGCGGCGACCCCGGGCTGCCTTCCTCCTCGCCGTCTCTGGGTGATCATTGCGAAAACTGCGCATGCGCATTTCTTGCAAGAAATGCGCATGTGCGCGAGCGTGCGCATGATCTGTTTTCGCAATGATCAACCACAGACGACGAGGAAGAGGGCAGCCCGGGGACGCCGCAGAACAGGTAAGTGTTTTTTGTTTTAGTTTTAATTAATGTCTAATTAATTGTTAATAGGGGGGGTGGAGGCGGGGGCTGGCCAACTCCGCTCCGCTGCGGAGTGTGCGGAGATCTGCCTACTCCGCGTTCTCCGCGGAACGTGGAGTAGGCAAATCTCCGCACACTCCGCAGGCGGAGCGGAGATCTCCGCCCGCGCCTAGTTAAAACATGAAAACAAACAGGCATGAGACATTAAACAACCATCAGTTGTATCCACAATGGGGGTCACTTATTTACATCAAGGAGAACACTACTGCACCCAGAAGTCATGTACGCATATTTAAAGTGTCAAAGTGTTTAAGGTCGACGACGTTTCGATCCGTGATTAATGCAGGATCATCATCAGGACTTCAAAATACAAGCCTGATTACCTTTATTGGTGTGCAAAGAATACATGTCATCTTATCTATAATTAACAACACCTGTGGAGGATATTGGGAAGAAGAAAAGGGGAAAAATAGAAAAAGCAGAAATCAGACGTATGTACCACTTTGAGCAAGAGAATGCCAAACCACTCAGAAAATACGGCTAAGGATTTGCCAACACCGCAGCCGCATTAGGTGCAAAGTGACCACCGCACCATTGGTTGAACATTTCAACACAGCGGGACACAGTGAAAATGACATCAGGTGACACGTGATTGAAGTTGTGAAATTTCCTGAACAAGGAGGTGACACCACCACAATTCTGAGCAAAGTGGAACTTAAGTGGATCCTTAAAGCAGACAGCTTCAGTAGTATGATGACACTTCCTGTGATGTCATCTGCAATACTACCTAGGTTTTTTTCTGACTAACCCGGAGACGCTGGGTATTACTGGGAAGGGCAGGTTTTTTTGTTGTGTGCAAACATTTTCAACAGCTGAATACAGAATATTCCAATCTTTATAAAACCATGTTTATAGGGCCTTTTATCGTAAGTGCACATTTACCACACGTGATTTACATGGAACATTTTTGGATGCAGTTATTATATCCCAATCTGAATTGATTGCCATTTCATCGCCCTCAGAATGATATGTCAAATTGACCTTACATGGATTTGAAGCCGCAATCTGACAATTTACAATATTTTGACCCAGAGCAGCTCAACAAGGCTTCCTGCTGCACTGCCGTGTGTAAAAATAAAAGGGCAGGAATGCGAAATATCTACAAGATATGGCACATTCTTGTCCTTCTCCCCTGCGCTGGCACACAAACAGAAGCTGTGCGCCAGAAAAGACACCCTTGCGTCATTTTGCAAGGGTGCCTGCACGGAGGGGATTGTTTTTGTGCACGAAGGGGCACCTTCTTGTACAAAAAAAATCATTAAAGGCATTTTCCTCCAAAGAAAGGGGAAAAACGGGGAGAAATAAAAGTATTTCTCCTCGTTGTGCCTCCTTACGCCTCCCCTGGGCAGGCCCAGGATTCTGATGCATTCCCAGCTTTACAAATTCGATGTAAATCTAGGAATACGTCAGGTTCCATGGATGCTGAGTGGGAACACGCACAGCAACACCTATGGAATGTCCCTTTCACGCAGAGTTATGCGTGAAAGGGAAACATATTCACAAGGCCATGAAAAGTCACACAGGTGACTTTACATGGCCTTGTAAATATGGGGAAGCCCATTGCGCTGCCGGTGCGTCAATAAAAGTTACGCACCGGCGGCGCACTGTGCTTGTAAATGAGCCCTACACATATCTAAGCTGTATTTGCTAAACCGACTGAGCGTTACTAATATATTTACATGGAATTTTAATACTAAGATCTAAAAATAAAAAAATATTTTAAATGAAAGAAAACGTAGATGAGCTGTATACACTCTTCTCTGTATGTAAACAGAATGATTGCTTACTAGTTGAAGACCTAGAATTATATACCGATGGTATAAATGGGCTTTAAATACAAGGGTGGAGGGATGAGTCCCCCCTCCCTTTTGTCTCAACCAGACATGACATGCCTGTGCCCCTCCTGTCCTGCTCTCTCCTGAGAGCGCTCCTCCTTCGTTGTCCACCAGATCATGTTTTGGTGTTTACTTCAGCACTATCATAGACTCGCAGCTTTAAAGCACCAGGAGCGAACAGAAAGGGAGAGCGGATAGGGTCTATGAGGCTGCAGCAAGCAGGGAGGTGCAGGATCCAGTTAGGTCTCATCTGACCGTAAATATATGGTTAGCTCGGACTCTGCATACAGTGTATTCCTCATGCAAGAATAAAGAAAGTGCACAGTTGTCTTGTTCGGAGAGCAGAAACATGGGAAGAATAGATATGTCTATTGTGTGCACCCACACATGCAGTTACACACCCACACACCTATCCCCCCTCAAACTCTATATAGTAAATGGAATTATAGTGTAAAGCAAAGGCAAATATAGAGATGGTGGATAAGTGGAGTCTATGAGGTAATAGAAGGTATAACATAGCAAACTGCCCATCCTCTGTGGACCATGTTTGTGATTCACAGATCATACGATATTTACCTGCACAAATATGACATAATATAGTACAGACACAGCCAGACTGAGAGACCTAGGGTGTATGTGTGCGTGCACGCATAAACATACACACACACACGCACACACAAACACACACACACTCACTCTCTCTCTTAGATGAGACTTTCCGAGGCATTGTTTGTTTCTTTAATAACTGGTGATGAATGACGAATCTGCACAGAACTTTCCAGAACAAAAGTTCATCCACCTTCGCTCCTTCACGGAAAGATTTGTGCTGATCCATCAAGCAAGGACCAAGAGAGAAGGGGGTCCCAAAACTGCAATTTCCCATTGATATTCCCACAGTAAAGTTTGCTCTCCGGCTGGTTCACAGCCAGAGCCCACCACCCTTCGACACTCCCCTTTATCAAAAGCCCTCCTTCCTACACTTTCTCCCACATCTCACAAAAACTTGTTGCAGACAGCCAAGGCCAGGGACAGCCCCTCCCTTGCACATGCTTTACACTTGCTTCATCTGCACATCCACAGAGAATTGGCCAGCACTCTTTTAGGCCCCAGCACTAGCAGCTGCAGCAGCAGCGATGCAAAGCAGCACCGCTCAAGCTGACTGCCAGCCTTGCTGCCTTGTGCAGGTTACAAAGAGCCTATTGACTTCCTTGCTTACCAGTGAACTCTAGACACCCAAAGCAGTGTCAATTTGCCATTAGAGAGTTACACGCCAGGGTCTATTCTGAAACACTTGACCTTTAACACATAATGTAATAATAATAATGGTAAACGAAAAACATAAATTAGGGAGGAAGGACGATTACGCTTTGCTGGACCCTATATTTTTGATGGCTGTAGAACTCGGTGCACTTTACCCCTGCTAACCAGAGATAAAGTGCCTGGGCTTCCCCTTTCAACATGGTGATATTGGCATACCCCTAATTGGCATACTTAATTTACCTAGATGTCCATAGAATATGGTACAAAGTGTACCTAGGGCTTGTAAGGTAAATGTCACTAGTGGACTACAGCAGCGATAGTGCCACCCACTACAGTGACAGTGCAAACATGACTGCAGGCCTACCATTGTAGCCTGGCTGTTTCACTGCTCATCACATCTCTCCTATAGACTTCTCTATTATTTGCTCTTTGATCAATCCCCCACTAAGTATCCTCTCCCACAACCTTCTCTAATCCATCCTAATCCCATTTAATCCCTACTCTGCCTTCCACATCAGCTTGATGAGCCTCCGATCACACTTTGCTCACACTCTGCTGCCATTCCAGCCACTGCAACCATCAGAACACTCACCACTTCACTGGTCAATCTTTACCTAACTTTCCAAGACCAAAGTATGCCAGCCCTCTTTATGTTGCTGCTTCTCTGGTAAGATTCATTGTCAATCTTGTGTATCCATCACCACTCACACTCACTAGTGCCTTAACAGTCAGGGAAACCACCAGAGCAATCGTCACCAGAGCAGTCAACTGATCCCTGGAATCCCATGATCAAGAAACCCCACAATCTTATTATCTGTTATCACTTCTCCTGGCAAATGTCAAGCACAAAGTCACCCAGCACAATCTTCTGCAGCCATACAGGCCAGAGCAGCTGCCAGAGCGGTCATCTGAATCGCTGCCATTCAAGATATCAGGTTCTACCCCATCTCAGTCCTAGCAACTCATACTATGCTAGGGCAAGGGGGGGGGCACCAATTTCAACAGATCCATATGGGAATCCTGACCTTCTGGTTGCCTCCACTGTTGTGTAAATTACAACTCTGGCATAGTTCTACAAGGTTTACCGTCCCACCCACAGGTGACACAGGTGAACTTGGTTCAATGCGCCAGTGCTGAATGTGAAAGGAAGGTTATTGTAGCCCCACAGAACCCAACCCAATACAACATGCACAGTTGCCAGGTGAAGTCCATCTAGAAATGCAGCCTTTTTCACCATTTTGCCTCCTGTGACCGGGAGGAGGAACCTGGTTGCCATCTTAGCTAGGGATCACCCCTATTCCCTACAAAGTTAACTGGCACCTTCTTGGAGTGGTTAATATGCAATAATTGTATGCATGGTTCCCAAACCTCAATCTCTTAGTATTCCACAAAACCCAATATTACCCTCCCATTCCATGATGTACCCCTGATTCACCCAGGCATCTGCAACGCCATGGAGTCCACCGAATGACTTTTGAAGCTTGTTCACAGGTGAGTTCTGACAGGGAGTGGCATAAAAAATTCTACAGCATCAAAATGTCTTAACATTTAAGTGCCAGTCATTACTTAGCCATTTCTCATCACTCACTACTTTCTCCACCTCCTTACTTCTCATTCATCAACTACTACAGCACAGTGCAGCCACCCAAAAGGAACCTTCGCTCCGCCGAACTCGCCCTAGCAGAAACCCTGCGCATCTGCAGAACCAGAGCAGGTGGAAGAGCCTTCTCCTACATCGCAGCCAAAGCCTGGAACGAGCTTCCGGTCAACATCAGACGCTCCCCTACTCTGCACACCTTCAGAAAGAGCCTCAAGACCTGGCTTTTCGGCTGACCCGGAGCTGCACCTCCCCCCCCCCAGCGCCTTGAGACCCTCACAGGTGAGTAGCGTGCTTTAAACCCCCTGATTGATTGACTCTAGATGTTCTCCTGGACAGTTTTGTATATTACAATAGACCATTCAAATCCTTGCTTCTTATGAGACCTAATTACATGAACAAGCCCAAACTGGCCCGATCTCAACCCTCTTCACTATCCTTGAAGCACGTCACTTCTACCAAATAGTCACTCTGCTCAAATAACTCTACCAATCATACTCAAGAAATCAGCATATCTCAGAAATGATCCAGTCACCTAGAGTGATCACCATGTCTTCAATTTAAACCTCAATATCCCCATGGCAACTATCTCACCAGATGCCTGCCCATGGAAGAATTTCAGCCATGACATTATGTAGTGGGAATTCTTTGCTACTTCCCCACTGCACTCATTAATGTCGGCCATCATATTCAATGTTTGGTTCTCTTGGGCTTTCAACAAAGTATTTTCCCTGAAGCCTCATTACACCAAAAACACTTCCAGAGTGCTGGCTGGTTCAACTTGGATGTAAGGTCATAAAATCTGAAACTAGAAGCCTCAAAAGGCATGGTACAAAAACAGAACCAAAACATGAAAAACCAGCTCCAGAGGCACTACTGAATCTATAAAGCAGCCAGCAACATTGCTAATAGACCTCACCACTCACAATGTATCACGTATGCAGCATGTACATGCATAACATTCTTCGCAAGCATCTCTAAATTCCATAAAGCAGATGGTTTCTCAAAAGGCACCAACCACTCTCAGTAACTATACAACTCCAGGGCAAACCACTTCATTAAAAAAGCTATCACTCTAGAGACACATTTTCTATTGAAAGTAGTCAGACAAACTGAAGAGTTATTGGTAACAGAGCTGCCCAAGATCACACATGGAGTCAGAGGAGAAAATAGGGAAGTACTGCACATGGTGATAAAGAAAGTCTAGTTCTGAAAGAACAGGCACCCAAAAGGCAATTCAGCATTCAAAATAAATAACACCCAGCGCATGGGATAACAGTAGAGTAAAGGGAGTGTGGGAAAAAGCCCTTGGAAGCTCTACACAAGAAGACGGAAACGTAGTAAGTTCCTCACCCACAACTGCTGTTACAGATACTGACAGAAAAAATCCACATGTAAGATATACATGCAAAGGCAGGGTCAGTGGAGTTGATACCTATAATGATGGGATGACATGTGACACAAATACAATGCCCACAGTGTACGAGAAACATCATCTAGGTTGTCACCTGTTCCCATGCGATCTGGTGCTCACCAGGAGCATGTAAGGTGGTAACAGCACGGGAGGAGAGCTAAACGCACATCCGCGATAGACTGCGCCTCAACAGGAAACAAGAACAAGCATTGAAAATGCAATAGGTCTCGCCTTTGATTAAGTTAAAGCCATTTGCTTTGCTAATGGTATTGTATAGCAAAGCAAATGGCTTTAACTTAATGAAAGGCGAGACCTATTGCATTTTTAATGCTTGTTGAAGGTCGACGACGGGTGCCTCTGTCCACAGCTCCCTGGGGTATATTGCAGCCGGCAAAAAGAGATAGCACGGAAAAGACACAGGAAGTGAGAAAAAGAGACAGGAACAGAGAGAAAGACAGGAATAGAGGGAGAGAGAAAGACAGGAATAGAGAGAGAAAAATGCAGGAACAGAGAGAGAAAGGCAGGAACAGAGAGAGAAAGACAGGAACAGAGAGAGAAAGACAGGAACAGAGAGAGAAAGACAGGAACAGAGATAGAAAGACAGGAACAGAGAGAGAAAGACAGGAACAGAGATAGAAAGACAGGAACAGAGAGAGAAAGACAGGAACAGAGAGAGAAAGACAGGAACAGAGAGTGAAAGGCAGGAACAGAGAGTGAAAGGCAGGAACAGAGAGTGAAAGGCAGGAACAGAGAGTGAAAGGCAGGAACAGAGAGTGAAAGGCAGGAACAGAGAGTGAAAGGCAGGAACAGAGAGAGAAAGGCAGGAACAGAGAGAGAAAGGCAGGAACAGAGAGAGAAAGGCAGGAACAGAGAGAGAAAGGCAGGAACAGAGAGAGAAAGGCAGGAACAGAGAGAGAAAGGCAGGAACAGAGAGAGAAAGGCAGGAACAGAGAGAGAAAGGCAGGAACAGAGAGAGAAAGGCAGGAACAGAGAGAGAAAGGCAGGAACAGAGAGAGAAAGGCAGGAACAGAGAGAGAAAGGCAGGAACAGAGAGAGAAAGGCAGGAACAGAGAGAGAAAGGCAGGAACAGAGAGAGAAAGGCAGGAACAGAGAGAGAAAGGCAGGAACAGAGAGAGAAAGGCAGGAACAGAGAGAGAAAGGCAGGAACAGAGAGAGAAAGGCAGGAACAGAGAGAGAAAGGCAGGAACAGAGAGAGAAAGGCAGGAACAGAGAGAGAAAGGCAGGAACAGAGAGAGAAAGGCAGGAATAGAGAGAGAAAGGCAGGAATAGAGAGAGAAAGACAGGAATAGAGAGAGAAAGACAGGAACAGAGAGAGAAAAACGCAGAAATAGAGAGAGAAAGACAGGAATAGAGAGAGAAAGACAGGAATAGATAGAGAAAAATGCAGGAACAGAGAAAGGCAGGAACAGAGAGAAAAAGGCAGGAACAGAGAGAAAAAGGCAGGACAGGAACTGAGACGACCGGTGCCTCTGTCCACAGCTCAACGGGGTATATGGCAGCCGGCAAAAAGAGAAAGCGCGCAAAAGACACAGGAAGAGAGAAAAAGAGACAGGAACAGAGAGAAAGACAGGAATAGATAGAAAGACAGTAACAGAGAGAGAGAAAGATAGGAATAGAAAGAGAAAAATGCAGGAACAGAGAGAGAAAGACAGGAACAGAGAGAGAAAGGCAGGAACAGAGAGAGAAAGGCAGGACAGGAACAGAGACGACCGGTGCCTCTGTCCACAGCTCACCGGGTATATGGCAGCCGGCAAAAAGAGAAAGCGCGGAAAAGACACAGGAAGAGAGAAAAAGAGACAGGAATAGAGAGAGAAAGACAGGAATATAGAGAGAGAAAGACAGGAATATAGAGAGAGAAAGACAGGAATATAGAGAGAGAAAGACAGGAATATAGAGAGAGAAAGACAGGAATATAGAGAGAGAAAGACAGGAATATAGAGAGAAAGACAGGAATATAGAGAGAAAGACAGGAACAGAAAGAGAAAGACAGGAACAGAAAGAGAAAGACAGGAACAGAAAGAGAAAGACAGGAACAGAAAGAGAAAGACAGGAACAGAAAGAGAAAGACAGGAACAGAAAGAGAAAGACAGGAACAGAGAGATAAAGACAGGAACAGAGAGAGAAAGGCAGTAACAGAGCGAGAAATACAGGAATAGAGAGAGAAAGACAGGAATAGATAGAGAAAAAAGCAGGAACAGAGAGAAAGACAGGAACAGAGAGAGAAAGGCAGGAACAGAGAGAGAAAAGACAGGAACAGAGAGAGAAAGACAGGAACAGAGAGAGAAAGACAGGACAGGAACAGAGAGAAAGGTAGGACAGGAACAGAGAGAAAGGTAGGACAGGAACAGAGAGAAAGGTAGGACAGGAACAGAGAGAGAAAGACAGGAACAGAGAGAGAAAGACAAATGGAAGTTTGTGCTTGCACTGGGAACATCGCATTCAAAGTCATAGGGAATCCTATCCCAGTCTATGCCTGGCGCCCCCAGCTGAGAGCACTTCACCGTCCAAAGTGAAACATTGCACACTATCCATAATATCACCCTGGTGGTATATGGGAATATTCATACAGTTAAAGATCAAACCTTGTCAGGGCTAAACCAATCTCCCATCCTTCCGAGGTTGGTAAATTGGAGAAAGGTAAAACCTTTATTTACTGGAGCCTAGACACGTGGAAGTGCACTGTGAAATTCTACATAAAAACAAATTGTTATTTCCAATAATACAGAAAAGGCTGTACTGTCACGCTATAATGCTATATTCCATGGAAGAAAGCCTGCCTTTACTTGATCTTGTATATGCCTGGAACGCTGCACCTGGAGAAGCCTAATGGCATGTCACAGCAAAGACGTAAACACTGTGAAATAGGCAGGTTACAAGCAACGTCTTTACAGACTCTGTCCATCTATACCCTTCCTCCCTAAAGCGCACAAAAGCAGCAATGTGTGATGAGGAACACACCGCCTCGATATTGTCGTGAGTGTGCTGAGAATGTTGATTTGCGCATTTTCTCCCAGCCTCTGTAAATGTTCTGTCATCCCAGTACATCCTTACGAAGAGAACACTGAGCTCGCGTTTTCCAGTCTGTCGCAGCCTGGGTGCCCACCTCCCCATGCTAACATGCCCTGCCCCGGAATCTATGGGCAATGGCTCGCCCATGCATGGCACGGAGCACTTCCTGTGGGGGAGGGTTCGCGGTGGTGGGGGTACTCAGTGGCTCACAGGTGGGGGGTACGAAGGGGCTGTTGAGAAATCACAGATGTTCTGAGACTACAAATTGGGATTGGCTGTTGAATGCCGAAGCCACGGTAATTACACAGCTGTTTCAAAATGTGTTTAAGTGGTCATGCAATCGGTCTCGCCTTTGGGACCTTATAAGTATTTCGTCATGCACCAATTATCCTTCCGTCTTCTGCGTTACTTTGGATCATTTAAGCAACAGAAAAGCAGTAAAAGTGTTGCACAAGCTCCAACGGGAAGAAATTGCCTCGCGCAAAACGCGAAGCTGAAACGAGCAAGCAATGGCCGGGTCACGAGCCTGAAAGTGGTGAAGGCGGGTCTTGTGCAGATGAAGGAGCAGGACTGCAACCGGAGAAGAGGCTGCGCCGTGTGTGGTGCAGAGGCGGGGGACAGATTAACAGAGGGCTGCCCCGAAATAAATAACGTAACTGGTGACCTTTGAGTCCGGTTCACGCTATAAAACAGACATTTGAATGCACAAACGGGAAGGGGGGGAGGGGGGGGGGCGGCGGGCGAGCGAGAGGGCATCGGACTGCGGGGGGGGGTTTAGAGGAACGGGAAGAAATTGCCTCGCAAAACGCGAAACTGAAACGAGCAAGCAGCTGTGTCTCTGAGAGAGACAGAGGGAAGGGTCTGCTCGGGGAGACAGAGGGAAGGGGAAACAAATAGTGCTTACCCAGTAATTAAAGGCCACAGTATCATGCCGCCAGTAAAAAATCAATCCCGGTGGGTGGGGCCAAAAGGAGACAAGGCGGCAACAAGGAGGGACTAAGAAGCCTCCTTTACAATCAGAAGCCAGCGTTTTGCATGGAAGATGACGCCAGCGAATGAGGAAGATGGGCGGGGCTTCAACTCCGCCTCCGAGAGCTTCGGGATCTGTATTGATTCCAAGAAGCCCTCGTATGACGAGAGGAGCGCATGCGCTGCTTTCGACAGCCGAGACCTAAAAATCAAAGGTAACACTTGGCAGAAAGAAAGCAAATAAATCACCCTGGGAAACTGGAAACTAGCAGGAATCAGAACGTAGGACTCTGGGAACTGGGACGAAGGAAGAGGGAAAGGAAGGCCAGAGGCTAGGATTGAAAAAAGGATAAATGCTGAAATAATGGAAGTTCGAGACACAAAGATGCCCTGAAATATGCTGGTTTAGGAAACAGGGAAGCCCTTCAGGACAGTGCTAATGTAAGAAACAAGAATATACTACAAACAGTGCAGGTTCAGGAAACAAGACTACATTATAAGCGGTGCAGGTGCAGCAAAGAAGGCTACATTGTTAATAGTGCAGGCTTGGGAAACAAGGACTGCTCGAGCTGAAGAAGCAGGCATCTCTGGAAACCGAGGGTCAGCCAAACAGGAACACGGCTGCAATGCAGTGGCGTAACGCAAAATTATGGCCCTCCTGCAGAATGTGATAAGGGGCCCCTAAGTCTCATATATTTCACAGGAATTCATTGGCCTTAGGCTGAATGGGGGCCCCCTGAGGAGCCTGGGGCCCCCCTTCGCCACAGGGGCCTGCGTTACGCCCCTGCTACGATGATCAACACTGGACTGAAGCCAACACAGCCTTCAAAAGCTCACTAAAGATCACATTCATCTGGTGTGGTCAAGCCAGCACCTGCCAACCACAGGTGTGTGGACTCCTCCATCCATCCTTGGCCTGCAAGGGTGGAGATGAAGCAATGGGCATGGAATTCTAGGAACTGGAGGCTTTGGGCTACCAGAAAACACGCCATGGGTCTTGAATACAAGTCAAGTCCTGAAGGTTTTCCAGGGAGTCGGAAATCATTCTAGGATTAAGCCACAAAGTCAAGGCCCCATAGTGGTGACACGAGAGCGCAGGGAGCAAAGTGTACTGACCAGTTCTAGGAGGAATCTCTTTTAAAACAATAGTAACTCGGACTCTTAGTCAAAGGTGGAACCTCAGACAGAGAATCACTGCACTGTTCATCGTTCCCTTATTCAAAATAGCCTGCAACAGTAGGGGCTCTTTTTCTGTATATAATGCACGCTCTGGTACACACTACCAAAGAAGAGAAGATTATTCTGCAATCATCTAGAATTCAGAAGAGCAGTAAAGACCTAGCTATTCCCTCAAATGAATTCAACTCATCAGGTTACGGGATGTATTGCTTTCTGTACATAAATTGCAATCATCACTTTTTGGCAACTCATCCCACTTACAAATATGTCGCTACATGTCTGCCACAACATGATTGGCACACACTTCTGAACCTCACACTTGTCACCAATACATACTGTTAATAGGTTAAAGTTCAACTAACACTCTTCCAAACATGCATTACAAATGAATTAGCCACTTACTTCTGAAAGTGCTTTAGGGTCTTTTTAGGAGTAAGAATATTATGAGATGGTCTTTGTTTTATGTGAGAAGCCTGCAGAACATAAAATAAGAATTGGCAAAGACAATAGGTCCCAAAGGCAACACCATTGGCGATGTTGGACAGCAATGGTAAAAAGCAAAAGGCTTTTTGCCGATGGTGTGCAGCACTGGCAAAAAACATAAAAGACAAAGAAAAAAGTGTGTCAGAAAAAAAAGCGCGTCATGACAGGACGTGTCATTTCATTAATATCCTTCTTTGATTTTGTAATAAAATCATAAGAGCACATTAAAATACATAATTTCATCAAAAAAAATCAGAACTATAATGACAATATATGGGCATTAACAAGATTAGACCAAATTTCATCTACTCCGTAAATCATTTTCTAACAATCGCTTCCATGAATTTTAACAAGGCAAGTTGAGCATAATTCATTATTCAAAGTGCTTGTGCAAAAACTAACTAGCAGGGATTTAAAAATCTGATTGTATACCTTTCCCTTAACCCCAGGGCCGGAACAATAAAATGTAAAACTGCAATACACTCCCTGGCAAAATAAGTCAAGCCCAATTAATTATTCAAAGTGCTGGTGCAAAGACTGGATAGGACAGGACGTGTCATAGTGCTACTGGTGCACATGTCATTCAGTAGGTGCACGCATGTGTGATGACGTATGAGCCACCACGCAGGCATGCGCTTACCGAATGACATGGGTGGTTCTTTATTTATTTTTTATTTACCAATCCAAGATGTTGGACAACACTTACACAGGTAAATACAAAATACATAGACCATTGCTCTTAAGAGCACTTATGCAAAGCAGAGGACGTGGTAGCAAATGGGAGCTGCCGGGTCCTGCAAGAAATGTAAAGCAATTAAAAAATAAATATTAAAATGGCTGCAAAGCATGAGTGAACAACAGAGGAGCAAATGGGATAAGCAATGGAGAGTGGGCAGAGAGGGGAAATAAAAATAAAGCCGTGTGGGGGGAGAAGGGATAAAGAAGGAGGAGAAGAAAAGCAACACGCGAGGAAGAGAGAACAACACGGTGCACGGGGGGGGAATTTGGCCAGGGGGACAATCATATGAGACAGAGTCTGCACACGAGGGAGAGAGCAACACAGAGCGCAGGGCGGGTATTTGCCAGGAGGAAGAAGCACTTGAGGAAGACAGCTGGAAAACACATGCACTCTCCTGCTTCAGAAGAAGAAAAAAATAGCTCTCTTAAAGTGAGCAGGGGAGGTTCCAGGTCAGCCAATCAAAAGCATGGTAAAGAGGCTATGCTCCAAGGGAGGGACAAACACAAGGAAAGCCATGGAATTAGAAGCAAGGAAATAACAGTGATATTAAAGCCAACCTATGGGAGCAGTGGGTGGGCTCTAAGCTAACTGTACGTTTTTGGGATGGCCCACAAGAGGTCTTCTGCAACCAGACAACTGAAACTGTCTTGTCGGCAAGGCCTAAAAAGAACTCCCCTTGGCTATTTTCTCACTTCTGACCTAACTGTAACACTGCGTATCACACACTGCATATCACACCCTGCACCTCTGAAACAAACACTGTTATGGGGTCAGAAGGTCATGTAACAAAGATGCCTTTGCCTCAGGTTATGTCACGTTACTGCTACTCAAAAGGAAGAATCGGAAACATCCAATCCTAGTTACAGTGCACAGCAAAAGACCCCGAGGGGTTCAAGCGCCAAACATAAACGGGTTTAACAAACATACTATATTAAGGAAAGACTAGACTCTAACGTGGTGTCGAAATATGTTGTATTTAGTACATTAGAAGAACACCTCATTTTTACAAGGCTGAATTTCAACGAAACATAAATAATGGAACCTCAGTGCAAAGTCTATAAGACGAAACCAAAGATTAACTTCATGGGATCATTACTGCATGATCTACAGAACACTTTGTTACAAAATAAGTTCACAAACACCCAATGCATTTCGGGTCGACATGCAACCCTTCTTCAGGGGTAATATGATGTGACATGTATGTGTTATACATAAAATCTATACATGAGATGAAAATGAATCAAGTCAGCCGCCTGAGAATTCATTCCAAAATAGTCCGTGTATCTTTTCTGTTCAGAGCCTGAAACCCCGTTACATCTATATCCCACAGAATGATGAATTCAACTCCACTGCGCCTCCTTGCAAAACCATATATTTTCACGTTACTGCTACTGCCAGCTCCCCAGCAGAGTAAGATTTCCAAAACTGACGGTGTCTTCCGGGTGAATAATACCTCTGTCAGAAGGCACGTTTTGTATCCGGTTACAGGCTGCTAAGCAACCCTCTTCAGCCCAAATGTCAAGTCGACTTTATGTTAACTTCTCAAGCACCTGGCCTAACCTTAATCACTAAATAATGAATGCTTAATAATTAATGCTCACTGCATCGTTGACTGCAGTGCCCGAGGCCACATCTGTCTCTCATGCGAGGCCTTCAGCCTCAGAGGTTTATTGTTTGTGGTGCATGTACAATAGTATCGACATCACACCCACATCCTCTTGCATGCACGTAGAGTGACGTCACGCACAAAGGTAAGCCACGCAGGTTGTCTCCTGCGCAAACCTACATGGGGAGGGGTTACCAGACATATCCTGTCTAGAAGAGTGTGTTGGTAAAATTGAGACACAACAAATGTGCCTTACATATGTCTTCAAAAGACCATAAGACAGTTCTCCCATCCTTTCAGGTAGGGAAGGCGGCTGTGCACATCAATGCCTTGATTAGCTTGTTGGGGGAGGGTGGTGGTCAGTTCTCCCATCTTTCAGGCAGGGAAGGCGGCTGTGCACATCAATGCCTTGATTAGCTTGTTGGGGGAGGGCGGTGGTCAGTTCTCCCATCTTTCAGGCAGGGAAGGCGGCTGTGCACATCAATGCCTTGATTAGCTTGTTGGGGAGGGCGGTGGTCAGTTCTCCCATCTTTCAGGCAGGGAAGGCGGCTGTGCACATTAATGCCTTGATTAGCTTGTTGGGGGAGGGCGGTGGTCAGTTCTCCCATCTTTCAGGCAGGGAAGGCGGCTGTGCACATCAATGCCTTGATTAGCTTGTTTGGGGGAGGGTGGTGGTCAGTTCTCCCATCCTTTCAGGTAGGGAAGGCGGCTGTGCACATCAATGCCTTGATTAGCTTGTTGGGGAGGGCAGTGGTCAGTTCTCCCATCTTTCAGGCAGGGAAGGCGGCAGTGCACATCAATGCCTTGATTAGCTTGTTTGGGGAGGGCGGTGGACAGTTCTCCCATCCTTTCAGGCAGGGAAGGCGGCTGTGCACATCAATGCCTTGATTAGCTTGTTGGGGGAGGGCGGTGGTCAGTTCTCCCATCCTTTCAGGTAGGGAAGGCGGCTGTGCACATCAATGCCTTGATTAGCTTGTTGGGGAGGGCAGTGGTCAGTTCTCCCATCTTTCAGGCAGGGAAGGCGGCTGTGCACATCAATGCCTTGATTAGCTTGTTGGGGGAGGGTGGTGGTCAGTTCTCCCATCTTTCAGGCAGGGAAGGCGGCTGTGCACATCAATGCCTTGATTAGCTTGTTGGGGAGGGCAGTGGTCAGTTCTCCCATCTTTCAGGCAGGGAAGGCGGCTGTGCACATCAATGCCTTGATTAGCTTGTTGGGGGAGGGCGGTGGTCAGTTCTCCCATCCTTTCAGGCAGGGAAGGCGGCAGTGCACATCAATGCCTTGATTAGCTTGTTTGGGGAGGGCGGTGGTCAGTTTTCCCATCCTTTCAGGTAGGGAAGGCGACTGTGCACATCAATGCCTTGATTAGCTTGTTGGGGAGGGCAGTGGTCAGTTCTCCCATCTTTCAGGCAGGGAAGACGGCTGTGCACATTAATGCCTTGATTAGCTTGTTGGGGGAGGGCGGTGGTCAGTTCTCCCATCCTTTCAGGCAGGGAAGGCGGCTGTGCACATCAATGCCTTGATTAGCTTGTTGGGGGAGGGCGGTGGTCAGTTCTCCCATCCTTTCAGGCAGGGAAGGCGGCTGTGCACATCAATGCCTTGATTAGCTTGTTTGGGGGAGGGTGGTGGTCACATGTGACATATTGCAACCGAGACCCTTGATACAAACATTATGGCACAGCTTGGATATGAACACATTTTGAAGTCACTATGGTGCTTGTAATAAGTACAGGCCCTCATAAACAGGAATTGTATGTTTTTTCCTACATTTGCATAAAAACATTCCAGAGTCCCAAGAAGAGATTAAACCTTACCATGGAGTGTGCCAGTGAGGGTTGATACATTGTTGTTGCACTTACTTTGTCGCATAACCAATTACCCCAAGACCACATCCAGAGGTCTGACATATCTCACAAACATTTGACGTTTCTACAAACACCTGCAAATTAGATTTACCTTCAGCTAAAGTATAGCTTAAATTTGATCAGGACCCGGATAAACAAGTTACAAAAAGGTAAGAACACCAAAAAACTCAGTATCAAGATATCACGAAGCAGTCCTACAGGCAGATATTCTACAGGATATCAGACACAGATGGGAGGCTAAGATGGATACGCTTTTAACAATGAGAATGAGACTGACTCTTGGGATCTGTGTATGAAACAACAAGTTCAGCCTCATGAAGGGTAATTCAATGCAAAGTGTTATGAGATTGAGGGCCTCATTGTGAGTTAGGCCTAGTGGTAGTACCATTGACCATTCACTGCATTTGAAAAAACAACTAATGCTGCTGTGAAAATAAAAATGATTGAAAGGCATCATTGCTTTTCATTATTTTTCTGGACTGCCTCCAGGTCTTGGGGTGCTGCAGTACCTGATGCACCCCTAGTTCTAGTGCCCCTATTCCCAGGCAACCTTCACCAATATACTCTGAGCACGAGTAGGCAGCGTGTGCAGTCTGCATGGCGACCCATACAGCCAATACCAGCAAAGCAAATATCTATCCTACAACTGGATTTCTTGATGTGATAGGGTCAGCTGACTGCACTCACGTGACTGGTGGCCTCACATACTCGGGAACAAGTGTGCTGCAACTCTAAAATGCAACTCAGCACTAATGTGCAATTGTTGTGTGACATGGACCTATGTATACTGAACGTCTGTGCTAAGTGTCTTCGGTCAAACCACAATGAGTTGTCAGTCAAACAACCAGGGGCCTAGGCGTAAGGTTTTGATGCAATGGCGTCCTAGAAAGTGTCTCAGTGAAATTTCATAGATTTCACTGCAACACTTTTATGAGCCTTTTCTGCGCCAGAACGCCCACTGTGCATACATTATACCTGTTGCAGGTATAATGTAGCACAGGGGTTTACAAAGTGACGCATCTGCCTAGATGCGTCCGTCACTTTGTAAATATGGTGCAGTGTGGTGCATCTTTTTACGCCACCGCAGCGTTAGAAAAAGTGACGCAATGGCGGCGTAAGGGCCTCATAAATAAGGCCGCAGGTTTTTAGGCCATCTCTGAACTTCTGCAGGGTGGGTGCAGCCCGTAGATGGAGTGGGAGGCCATTCCAGGTCTTGGCGGCCAGGTAGGAGAAGGTGCTGCCGCCGCTTCTGAAAGTACATGTATTTGAACTCAACTTTATTTTGCTATACCCTGGTGCATAATTTTTACCATAGTGATGCCATTCAATTAATTTTGCACAATGCTCTGGAATTTTTATCATGAACTATTCTGGAAACAATCAGTTAACATGGAGTAAGGAAATCCATATTTATGAGACCTGTGCCTAGTTTTTCCGTTCTATGTGACTAATGTAACCCACTTAATACAGCTTCAGTTGTGGTTCAGTCTTTACCCTATCATGTGGAAGCCCCTTACCCGAAGTCCCAGGTTCACCGTGGTAGCAGCCACGGCGAGCAGTCTTTGGGCCCTCGATTGGAAGGCTGTGCTTCTTAGCCAGCCCTGGACCATTAGGGCAGCTCCGCCCACACTGCCGGGCCACAGCTAGCCCATTTGCTGCCCTATTTATAGCGGAGGCTTCTGTGGTCCCTGGCCCACAATGACGTCTGCATTGAGCCTGCCATCTCGTAAGCATTGTGTCCAAATCCTGGACAGTGGCGTAACAAAACATGAGGGGGCCCCCCTGCAAAGTACATGGAGTAGGCTCCCCACACTCCTGACCCAGTCAGGAGCCTGCCGCCGGTGCACAGGGCCGGAGGGGCCCCCCTGGAACTCGCCCCCCGCACTGCGGGGGCTAATGTTAAGCCTCTGATCCTGGATCAGCTCATCATGTTGTGGTAATAGGCGCAGCAAGGTAGATTACTCTGAAGTTTGGTGCTCGCATGTGAGCGCTAGCAAAGGCGACCGTCATCTTGCACTGCAGACCTGGCCCATCTGATTGATATTTCTTGTTTATTTGGATTCAACTACATTTTATCATCTGTTTCTGCTTATTTTTCCTTCTCGGTATTTTGACCTCCGTATAGTTGCTGACAGTGCTTAATTTGTTTGTGGAGGGCGGTGGTCAGTTCTCCCATCTTTCAGGCAGGGAAGGCGGCTGTGCACATCAATGCCTTGTCTAGCTTGTTTGGGGAGGGCGGTGGACAGTTCTCCCATCTTTCAGGCAGGGAAGGCGGCTGTGCACATCAATGCCTTGATTAGCTTGTTGGGGAGGGCAGTGGTCAGTTCTCCCATCTTTCAGGCAGGGAAGGCGGCTGTGCACATCAATGCCTTGATTAGCTTGTTGGGGGATGGCGGTGGTCAGTTCTCCCATCCTTTCAGGCAGGGAAGGCGGCAGTGCACATCAATGCCTTGATTAGCTTGTTTGGGGAGGGCGGTGGTCAGTTCTCCCATCCTTTCAGGTAGGGAAGGCGGCTGTGCACATCAATGCCTTGATTAGCTTGTTGGGGAGGGCAGTGGTCAGTTCTCCCATCTTTCAGGCAGGGAAGACGGCTGTGCACATCAATGCCTTGATTAGCTTGTTGGGGGAGGGCGGTGGTCAGTTCTCCCATCCTTTCAGGCAGGGAAGGCGGCTGTGCACATCAATGCCTTGATTAGCTTGTTGGGGGAGGGCGGTGGTCAGTTCTCCCATCCTTTCAGGCAGGGAAGGCGGCTGTGCACATCAATGCCTTGATTAGCTTGTTTGGGGGAGGGTGGTGGTCACATGTGACATATTGCAACCGAGACCCTTGATACAAACATTATGGCACAGCTTGGATATGAACACATTTTGAAGTCACTATGGTGCTTGTAATAAGTACAGGCCCTCATAAACAGGAATTGTATGTTTTTTCCTACATTTGCATAAAAACATTCCAGAGTCCCAAGAAGAGATTAAACCTTACCATGGAGTGTGCCAGTGAGGGTTGATACATTGTTGTTGCACTTACTTTGTCGCATAACCAATTACCCCAAGACCACATCCAGAGGTCTGACATATCTCACAAACATTTGACGTTTCTACAAACACCTGCAAATTAGATTTACCTTCAGCTAAAGTATAGCTTAAATTTGATCAGGACCTGGATAAACAAGTTACAAAAAGGTAAGAACACCAAAAAACTCAGTATCAAGATATCACGAAGCAGTCCTACAGGCAGATATTCTACAGGATATCAGACACAGATGGGAGGCTAAGATGGATACGCTTTTAACAATGAGAATGAGACTGACTCTTGGGATCTGTGTATGAAACAACAAGTTCAGCCTCATGAAGGGTAATTCAATGCAAAGTGTTATGAGATTGAGGGCCTCATTGTGAGTTAGGCCTAGTGGTAGTACCATTGACCATTCACTGCATTTGAAAAAACAACTAATGCTGCTGTGAAAATAAAAATGATTGAAAGGCATCATTGCTTTTCATTATTTTCTGGACTGCCTCCAGGTCTTGGGGTGCTGCAGTACCTGATGCACCCCTAGTTCTAGTGCCCCTATTCCCAGGCAACCTTCACCAATATACTCTGAGCACGAGTAGGCAGCGTGTGCAGTCTGCATGGCGACCCATACAGCCAATACCAGCAAAGCAAATATCTATCCTACAACTGGATTTCTTGATGTGATAGGGTCAGCTGACTGCACTCACGTGACTGGTGGCCTCACATACTCGGGAACAAGTGTGCTGCAACTCTAAAATGCAACTCAGCACTAATGTGCAATTGTTGTGTGACATGGACCTATGTATACTGAACGTCTGTGCTAAGTGTCTTCGGTCAAACCACAATGAGTTGTCAGTCAAACAACCAGGGGCCTAGGCGTAAGGTTTTGATGCAATGGCGTCCTAGAAAGTGTCTCAGTGAAATTTCATAGATTTCACTGCAACACTTTATGAGCCTTTTCTGCGCCAGAATGCCCACTGTGCATACATTATACCTGTTGCAGGTATAATGTAGCACAGGGGTTTACAAAGTGACGCATCTGCCTAGATGCGTCCGTCACTTTGTAAATATGGTGCAGTGTGGTGCATCTTTTTACGCCACCACAGCGTTACAAAAAGTGACGCAATGGCTGCGTAAGGGCCTCATAAATAAGGCCGCAGGTTTTTAGGCCATCTCTGAACTTCTGCAGGGTGGGTGCAGCCCGTAGATGGAGTGGGAGGCCATTCCAGGTCTTGGCGGCCAGGTAGGAGAAGGTGCTGCCGCCGCTTCTGAAAGTACATGTATTTGAACTCAACTTTATTTTGCTATACCCTGGTGCATAATTTTTACCATAGTGATGCCATTCAATTAATTTTGCACAATGCTCTGGAATTTTTATCATGAACTATTCTGGAAACAATCAGTTAACATGGAGTAAGGAAATCCATATTTATGAGACCTGTGCCTAGTTTTTCCGTTCTATGTGACTAATGTAACCCACTTAATACAGCTTCAGTTGTGGTTCAGTCTTTACCCTATCATATGGAAGCCCCTTACCCGAAGTCCCAGGTTCACCGTGGTAGCAGCCACGGCGAGCAGTCTTTGGGCCCTCGATTGGAAGGCTGTGCTTCTTAGCCAGCCCTGGACCATTAGGGCAGCTCCGCCCACACTGCCGGGCCACAGCTAGCCCATTTGCTGCCCTATTTATAGCGGAGGCTTCTGTGGTCCCTGGCCCACAATGACTTCTGCATTGAGCCTGCCATCTCGTAAGCGTTGTGTCCAAATCCTGGACAGTGGCGTAACAAAACATGAGGGGGCCCCCCTGCAAAGTACATGGAGTAGGCTCCCCACACTCCTGACCCAGTCAGGAGCCTGCCGCCGGTGCACAGGGCCGGAGGGGCCCCCCTGGAACTCGCCCCCCGCACTGCGGGGGCTAATGTTAAGCCTCTGATCCTGGATCAGCTCATCATGTTGTGGTAATAGGCGCAGCAAGGTAGATTACTCTGAAGTTTGGTGCTCGCATGTGAGCGCTAGCAAAGCGACCGTCATCTTGCACTGCAGACCTGGCCCATCTGATTGATATTTCTTGTTTATTTGGATTCAACTACATTTTATCATCTGTTTCTGCTTATTTTTCCTTCTCGGTATTTTGACCTCCGTATAGTTGCTGACAGTGCTTAATTTGTTTGTGGAGGGCGGTGGTCAGTTCTCCCATCTTTCAGGCAGGGAAGGCGGCTGTGCACATCAATGCCTTGTCTAGCTTGTTTGGGGAGGGCGGTGGACAGTTCTCCCATCTTTCAGGCAGGGAAGGCGGCTGTGCACATCAATGCCTTGATTAGCTTGTTTGGGGAGGGCAGTGGTCAGTTCTCCCATCTTTCAGGCAGGGAAGGCGGCTGTGCACATCAATGCCTTGATTAGCTTGTTGGGGGAGGGTTGTGGTCAGTTCTCCCATCTTTCAGGCAGGGAAGGCGGCTGTGCACATCAATGCCTTGATTAGCTTGTTGGGGGAGGGCGGTGGTCAGTTCTCCCATCCTTTCAGGCAGGGAAGGCGGCTGTGCACATCAATGCCTTGATTAGCTTGTTTGGGGAGGGCGGTGGTCAGTTCTCCCATCTTTCAGGCAGGGAAGGCGGCTGTGCACATCAATGCCTTGATTAGCTTGTTGGGGGAGGGCGGTGGTCAGTTCTCCCATCCTTTCAGGCAGGGAAGGCGGTTGTGCACATCAATGCCTTGATTAGCTTGTTGGGGGAGGGTGGTGGTCAGTTCTCCCATCTTTCAGGCAGGGAAGGCGGCTGTGCACATCAATGCCTTGTTTAGCTTGTTTGGGGAGGGCGGTGGACAGTTCTCCCATCTTTTAGGCAGGGAAGGCGGCTGTGCACATCAATGCCTTGTTTAGCTTGTTTGGGGAGGGTGGTGGACAGTTCTCCCATCTTTCAGGCAGGGAAGGCGGCTGTGCACATCAATGCCTTGATTAGCTTGTTTGGGGGAGGGCGGTGGACAGTTCTCCCATCCTTTCAGGCAGGGAAGGCGGCTGTGCACATCAATGCCTTGATTAGCTTGTTGGGGGAGGGCGGTGGTCAGTTCTCCCATCTTTCAGGCAGGGAAGGCGGCTGTGCACATCAATGCCTTGATTAGCTTGTTGGGGGAGGGCGGTGGTCAGTTCTCCCATCCTTTCAGGCAGGGAAGGCGGCTGTGCACATCAATGCCTTGATTAGCTTGTTTGGGGAGGGCGGTGGACAGTTCTCCCATCCTTTCAGGCAGGGAAGGCGGCTGTGCACATCAATGCCTTGATTAGCTTGTTGGGGAGGGCGGTGGTCAGTTCTCCCATCTTTCAGGCAGGGAAGGCGGCTGTGCACATCAATGCCTTGATTAGCTTGTTGGGGGAGGGCGGTGGTCAGTTCTCCCATCCTTTCAGGCAGGGAAGGCGGCAGTGCACATCAATGCCTTGATTAGCTTGTTTGGGGAGGGCAGTGGTCAGTTCTCCCATCTTTCAGGCAGGGAAGGCGGCTGTGCACATCAATGCCTTGATTAGCTTGTTGGGGGAGGGTGGTGGTCAGTTCTCCCATCTTTCAGGGAGGGAAGGCGGCTGTGCACATCAATGCCTTGATTAGCTTGTTGGGGAGGGCAGTGGTCAGTTCTCCCATCCTTTCAGGCAGGGAAGGCGGCTGTGCACATCAATGCCTTGTTTAGCTTGTTTGGGGAGGGTGGTGGTCAGTTCTCCCATCCTTTCAGGCAGGGAAGGCGGCTGTGCACATCAATGCCTTGATTAGCTTGTTTGGGGGAGGGTTGTGGTCAGTTCTCCCATCTTTCAGGCAGGGAAGGCGGCTGTGCACATCAATGCCTTGATTAGCTTGTTGGGGGAAGGCGGTGGTCAGTTCTCCCATCCTTTCAGGCAGGGAAGGCGGCTGTGCACATCAATGCCTTGATTAGCTTGTTGGGGGGGGTTTGTGGTCAGTTCTCCCATCTTTCAGGCAGGGAAGGCGGCTGTGCACATCAATGCCTTGATTAGCTTGTTGGAGGAGGGCGGTGGTCAGTTCTCCCATCCTTTCAGGCAGGGAAGGCGGCTGTGCACATCAATGCCTTGATTAGCTTGTTGGGGAGGGTTGTGGTCAGTTCTCCCATCTTTCAGGCAGGGAAGGCGCTGTGCACATCAATGCCTTGATTAGCTTGTTGGGGGAGGGCGGTGGTCAGTTCTCCCATCCTTTCAGGCAGGGAAGGCGGCTGTGCACATCAATGCCTTGATTAGCTTGTTGGGGGGGGTTTGTGGTCAGTTCTCCCATCTTTCAGGCAGGGAAGGCGGCTGTGCACATCAATGCCTTGATTAGCTTGTTGGGGGAGGGCGGTGGTCAGTTCTCCCATCTTTCAGGCAGGGAAGGCGGCTGTGCACATCAATGCCTTGATTAGCTTGTTGGGGGAGGGTTGTGGTCAGTTCTCCCATCTTTCAGGCAGGGAAGGCGGCTGTGCACATCAATGCGTTGATTAGCTTGTTTGGGGAGGGCGGTGGTCAGTTCTCCCATCCTTTCAGGCAGGGAAGGCGGCTGTGCACATCAATGCCTTGATTAGCTTGTTTGGGGGAGAGTGGTGGTCACATGTGACATATTGCAACCGAGACCCTTGATACAAACATTATGGCACAGCTTGGATATGAACACATTTTGAAGTCACTATGGTGCTTGTAATAAGTACAGGCCCTCATAAACAGGAATTGTATGTTTTTTTCCTACATTTGCATAAAAACATTCCAGAGTCCCAAGAAGAGATTAAACCTTACCATGGAGTGTGCCAGTGAGGGTTGATACATTGTTGTTGCACTTACTTTGTCGCATAACCAATTACCCCAAGACCACATCCAGAGGTCTGACATATCTCACAAACATTTGACGTTTCTACAAACACCTGCAAATTAGATTTACCTTCAGCTAAAGTATAGCTTAAATTTGATCAGGACCCGGATAAACAAGTTACAAAAAGGTAAGAACACCAAAAAACTCAGTATCAAGATATCACGAAGCAGTCCTACAGGCAGATATTCTACAGGATATCAGACACAGATGGGAGGCTAAGATGGATACGCTTTTAACAATGAGAATGGGACTGACTCTTGGGATCTGTGTATGAAACAACAAGTTCAGCCTCATGAATGGTAATTCAATACAAAGTGTTATGAGATTGAGGGCCTCATTGTGAGTTAGGCCTAGTGGTAGTACCATTGACCATTCACTGCATTTGAAAAAACAACTAATGCTGCTGTGAAAATAAAAATGATTGAAAGGCATCATTGCTTTTCATTATTTTTCTGGACTGCCTCCAGGTCTTGGGGTGCTGCAGTACCTGATGCACCCCTAGTTCTAGTGCCCCTATTCCCAGGCAACCTTCACGAATATACTCTGAGCACGAGTAGGCAGCGTGTGCAGTCTGCATGGCGACCCATACAGCCAATACCAGCAAAGCAAATATCTATCCTACAACTGGATTTCTTGATGTGATAGGGTCAGCTGACTGCACTCACGTGACTGGTGGCCTCACATACTCGGGAACAAGTGTGCTGCAACTCTAAAATGCAACTCAGCACTAATGTGCAATTGTTGTGTGACATGGACCTATGTATACTGAACGTCTGTGCTAAGTGTCTTCGGTCAAACCACAATGAGTTGTCAGTCAAACAACCAGGGGCCTAGGCGTAAGGTTTTGATGCAATGGCGTCCTAGAAAGTGTCTCAGTGAAATTTCATAGATTTCACTGCAACACTTTTATGAGCCTTTTCTGCGCCAGAACGCCCACTGTGCATACATTATACCTGTTGCAGGTATAATGTAGCACAGGGGTTTACAAAGTGACGCATCTGCCTAAATGCGTCCGTCACTTTGTAAATATGGTGCAGTGTGGTGCATTTTTTACGCCACCGCAGCGTTACAAAAAGTGACGCAATGGCGGCGTAAGGGCCTCATAAATAAGGCCGCAGGTTTTTAGGCCATCTCTGAACTTCTGCAGGGTGGGTGCAGCCCATAGATGGAGTGGGAGGCCATTCCAGGTCTTGGCGGCCAGGTAGGAGAAGGTGCTGCCGCCGCTTCTGAAAGTACATGTATTTGAACTCAACTTTATTTTGCTATACCCTGGTGCATAATTTTTACCATAGTGATGCCATTCAATTAATTTTGCACAATGCTCTGGAATTTTTATCATGAACTATTCTGGAAACAATCAGTTAACATGGAGTAAGGAAATCCATATTTATGAGACCTGTGCCTAGTTTTTCCGTTCTATGTGACTAATGTAACCCACTTAATACAGCTTCAGTTGTGGTTCGGTCTTTACCCTATCATGTGGAAGCCCCTTACCCGAAGTCCCAGGTTCACCGTGGTAGCAGCCACGGCGAGCAGTCTTTGGGCCCTCGATTGGAAGGCTGTGCTTCTTAGCCAGCCCTGGACCATTAGGGCAGCTCCGCCCACACTGCCGGGCCACAGCTAGCCCATTTGCTGCCCTATTTATAGCGGAGGCTTCTGTGGTCCCTGGCCCACAATGACGTCTGCATTGAGCCTGCCATCTCGTAAGCGTTGTGTCCAAATCCTGGACAGTGGCGTAACAAAACATGAGGGGGCCCCCCTGCAAAGTACATGGAGTAGGCTCCCCACACTCCTGACCCAGCCAGGAGCCTGCCGCCGGCGCACTGGGCCGGAGGGGCCCCCCTGGAACTCGCCCCCCGCACTGCGGGGGCTAATGTTAAGCCTCTGATCCTGGATCAGCTCTTCATGTTGTGGTAATAGGCGCAGCAAGGTAGATTACTCTGAAGTTTGGTGCTCACATGGGAGCGCTAGCAAAGGCGACCGTCATCTTGCACTGCAGACCTGGCCCATCTGATTGATATTTCTTGTTTATTTGGATTCAACTACATTTTATCATCTGTTTCTGCTTATTTTTCCTTCTCGGTATTTTGACCTCCGTATAGTTGCTGACAGTGCTTAATTTGTAAATAAAATGCGTGCCGATGTCCAAAGCTCTGCTCATAAACCCGCGTCCAGTGCAATTAAATGTTGGCTTGCCAAATACCACATAGTCTTAAATCCACCTCATGCCTCTTTAATCCATCACCAGACACTCTCTGCCCCTTTCTCTCACTTTTGCAGACTCCTGCTTTCTCCTTTTATTACGGTTTTACCATCTTTCTCTTCCTCCGTCTTAATGCTTTGTTTGTTTATCCCTCTCTGGCTCTAGGTAAATGTCTGATGCAGAAAACTAAGTGCCGGTCGCCAAACATGAGTGCTGGTGGTCCCCCCCTCCCCACCCCGCAACCACCAGCTCACATTAAGCACTGGTCACTGAAGGTCTTTTGCCCTTTGCATGTCTAGTGACCTCTCCAAACCGCTCTGATGCTCTTTTGGCTTCAACAAACTTTACGGAAACAATTAATAAATAAATAAATGACATCAAATAAATATGAAACTTTGCTTTGTGGCTACAACTTTTTGTAACATAGGTTACCCACTCAAGCAGCAAGGGAAAGAGGTATATTCAATTTATAACACACACATCTATATAATGAAATAGGATTCACAACCTATTTTAATGGACTCATTTGGAAACATCCATTCTGATGGCTACACAGGGAGAAGCACCCCCCAATGTTAAAAATGAAATCATCAAAGCGAACCTGGCCTTAAAAAGTGAAATGCTGGCTAGCCTGTTATTGGAATAAGTGTCTGCTGGAGAAAGCTTGAAGGCCCCCACTGTTCACAGACTCCTGTCAGGCCTGAGAGATCATGTTGATTACAGGCTGTACATAGAAGCACAGATCCCTCCTGTTTTGTATGATGTCATTCCTGGTTCTAGCCTTCCTGCTATTGAAACAGTGTATTCGCCTGTACATTACAGGTCATATGGCTGTGTGTAAAAACCTAAAGTCTGAAGTTAGGTGTGACAAGAAGCTGTTTCACCTGTGCAGCCGGGCACTTCTTCAGCACTGGCGCAAGCCCTGAAGCTTGTGTACCAAAGACAGGGCCACTGGAATTGTGCAATTTTGCAGCTGCGGCAATTTTCGCATTATAATGTTTTTGCCGTGTTTGCCACATAATCCATAACCTGCTGTATAATCTGCAGATTTTAACAAAAAATAATTTTGTTGCTAGCTCGAATTGATCAAAAGTTACAAAAAATATGGCGACTCTGGTTCCTGCGCACCGGAATGCTTTTCATAAAGTTTGACTGGTCATCTTTAAGTCGCTTATTGCTGTATTTGGGTGTTAAATATTTACTAATAAGGTCAACTGTTTTCACAGAAACTATTACCAGGTGTATAAATGTCAAAATAGTGAAGTAATACTATCACAAAATGTGCCACATTATGCCACATAATTTGCCTTTTCTTGTCGCATAATTTGTCCAACCCTGCCACATAATTTGGTCCTCTTTTGCCACATAATTTCAATGACCCTGACCATGGTTTGTTTCTGGTCTGCCAGCCTTTTGACTGCTGCTGTTCAACATCAGATGGCCTTACAGAGAGTGGTACTTTCAATCAAGAGCGGGTACTATTTGTATATTTACTCAACAAGCAAGGGAGGGAAGAAAACTGCTATAGTGTGTCAGGTTATATCCTCCCTTAATACTATAGATCAGCGCTCCCCAAACTTTTTAAAACCAAGACCCACTTTTTAGAACAACAAAGTTTCCCAACCCACCTAGTTTTAATGGACACGAGGGGGGTGATTCTTTAAAGTAACGAAATCATTGTGTGGCAGCGAATTGTCATTTACAGACATCACATTTTCCATTGGAATGGCTACTAAATTTGCACAGGCGCACAGTTTTATAGATACAGCTATATTGCACACAAATGATAATGTGTGGAAATCGGCTTGCAGTGAATGTTTGTTATTTGTGCATCACCAATTAAAGTGTTTTAATTTGCTCTGATCATATTATAAACTTTGTTTCCATCAGACTTCAAAATTACAACTGCTAAATGTGTCCAGTCGATTCATAGGTATTTACATTTTGTTGTGTGTTAGGAAAAAATGGCATCCTGCAGCCTTTCATTCCCTTCCACACTCCATGCACCCCGACGGAATGTCACATAATTCACTTTTCTTTCTCTGACTGCAAAGTGAGAGGAGTGCATAAACAGCAGTCTGCGTGTTAAAAAATAAGCAGCAGAAGACACAGCCTGACATTTGACCTCCGTCTTTGATGCGCAGCAAATGTGACATGGTAAATACAGAATGTAAAGGCATCTTTATTTAGTGCTTGGACTTTGGTGACCCACCAAAAATCGGCTCGCAACCCACTGTTTGGGAAACACTGCTCTAGATCGCTGCAATACCTGCAACAGAATGACGAATGCACGGATCCCTTCTATTTAGGGTTCAGAAATCAAAAAAGCAAGACCCAATATTTAAGGGTCATCCCTAAAAAGGACGAAGGGACCCATTTGCCGAGGTGACATGCTTCATCATCGGGCCCATCCTCACCGTGGTGACAAGTTACACCTTGTGACCTGACCTTGGGGCTTTTGTAGAAGAACAGAAGGTGCCACTGAAGTCAACAGGGGGCCAATTTAAATATTTAGGGGAGTGAAAATACAGTAACTTACAGGACTTTATTGATCTCTGCCTAAGACAAATGCACTCAAGGGACTGTAGTACGGCATCCCAGTTTGTGTCGACATGTTTCTGCCTACTGTGGACGACCCTGTCAGGGCCTGGGCAATCATCAGGAGGGAAGAACATTCCCCAGAAGATCCATAACACTATCACGGTTTTGTGGTGAGTGTGATTTTGGTCAGTCAGTTGTGTAAGGGAAATAAAGGGATACATCTTAACTGCTGGTGTAGTTATTATTTTAGCATTTTTTACTTCTTCGTTAAACCAAGGGATGGTTTTGCGAACTGTTGAAGCTTTCTTGTATTTCACAGAAAGTATCCGTCCATGTGGGAGCAGCTGATGAAAATGATACGATCAAATTTGGGGGCATAATTTGTGTATTTACTTAAAAATAAAAATCTGCTATTTTTTGTTGGATGCCTCTTTGTTTCCAGAAAATGATACACTGATGTTTATTGGACAAAAACTGAAAACTATTTTCAGAAACTGTCAGTCTTTGTTGAAGGGTGGGGGAAATAGTATTACCAAAGATTAGTGCATGATACTTGAGGGCAAATACAATGTATTTCTTGAACAGGCAAGCCAGTGGTATTTTTTTATTCAACAGTTTTATATAGCGCTCTTCCAGCAGATTGGCATTAGAGCTCATTATGGAGAACAATGAGACACTTCTATAGGTATAATAGTGCCACAGGTCATATGTTGCTTTACCAGATGCTATGAAGAGGAGAAAACGCAGAACAGCATAGTGACGCAATTGGGGATGTGGGGAGGGAAGAGAAGACATCACACGGGAGAGGGCAGGAGGAAGAGGGTAAAGGAAAAGGTGAAACCTACCAAGTACCATAAACTTAAAAGGGGCTTGATCTATGAAGCAATCACCTTTAGAATACTTCCTTGGTCACATTAAGGGTTACGAACAGTTCCTATAATAAGGGGGAGGGGGGGAGGCTGCCAGAGGTATTTAAGGGGATGGTGGGGTTTGGACCCTGGTGAGTCTTTAGTCCTTTGATGAAAGTCAAGATGTTTATGGACAAAATAAGTTTAGTTCAAGTATATTTAAAGCAGACATTTCATGGATAATTCTTGCAGTATGGGGCGATGTTTGCTCATGTTAGAGCACCAGTTCCTTGGTGCCAGAGAACACTTGCTGCTAATTGTAGGACTTGTGGAAGTCATTGGGTCAAAAAAAAAAAAAAAAAGGTTTAAAATAAAAAAATGACACTTTTAGTACTGCACACAGCTACTGAAAATTCAGTCTAACCTAAAGGACATGTCTGTTTCCTGCAGCAGGGAGGGATGGCCGCCTTAACCTCAGGGGCATCATTGAGGCCACTGTAACTCAAGCAGAGGGCTGTTTCCTGGAGCTGTGAGGACTCTGTAACCCTTGGGACAGAACTGCTGTCTGAGCTTGTAAAGTCTGTCTGAGTTAAAGGGCCCTCTAAGGCAGTGCTTCTCAACCTTTTGACTTGTGGGGACCCCCAATTAATCATTGCTGGAATCCAAGGACCCCCCCCCCCCTCTGCCCCTTCGAATCATTATTAGAATCCGGGGTCATGAATGCTAGGCAAGGCCCACAGCCTAAGCTTTGTGGATGACTTAAATCAGCCAAACAATACACAAAAAATACAGAAAGAAGCATTCACGCAAATACACAAATGATAACATGTTATTTAATCGCAAACACATCACATCAACTGAGGATGCTAATTTAATTTTTAGCCTCCAATTTCAAATTCCTTTCATTTACAGTACATTTTAATATGTTCAATTGTACATTTAGCTTCTTTAATTATATACACTTTTTTAATCTGTTAATATTATTTAATTTTCGAGGCAGTCGTGGACCCCCAGGGGTCCCCGGACCACAGGTTGGGGGCCACTGCTCTAAAGTACAAGGCGGAAGACTGAAAGTTATGTATAACTTTTCTTTTTCCTCTCCTGCCCCTTGCGCGAGGATTTGAAACCACTTCTTTGTGCTGCTAAATCTTCCAACGCAGAACAGAGCGGAGACTTAGGTTTTGATCCGGGTCCAAATATTATGGGGCATATTAGCAATGCCTGGCGATAATTATCGCAAGGCGCAATTAGCGCTTGGATAATTATCGCCAGGCATCGCCGGTTTCTATCGCGGAGTTAGCGTGCAATCAGCAATGCTAATCTCCAAAGCGATAGAAACCTTGGAGAACAATGTGAATATCGCCTGAAAACAGGCGATATTCACACTGTTCCCCAGTTCTGCTTGCTGATAGTGCGAGGGGACTTAGCCATGTAATCCACCTCTCATTGGATTACATGGCTAAGTCAGGGTAGGACCAGGTGTTAGCAAACCAGCGCTAAACGTGTTTAGCGCTGGTTCGCTAATCACCGCCCCTGCCTCGCTGATAGGCGTTAGCGACCTCAGCGACTGTTTCCAGTCGCTGTTAGGTGGGAACGCCTACTTTGCATGCCATTAGCGATAAATATCGCTGGCATGCAAAGCGGCACCCAACCCGGTCGCTATCGCCTACAAGCTGTCGCTAACAGCAGTTAGCGACAGCTTGTTGATAAGGCGATAATATTATCGCCGCTTTAGCGGGAAAAAGTCCCGCTAAAGTGGCGATAATCGCCTTGCTAATATGCCCCTATGTTTTCAAATTGGCGCGGTCTGGCACAGAAGAACAATGAAAACTAATAAACTTTTTAATCCGTGCCAACTCAGCACGCTAATGGTTGTAGCCCGACGTCTTACTCCCTGTTTCAGTGACGAAGGGGCTGATGTCAGACATGTTGGACCATGCGCTGGGGACAGATTAAAAGCTCACTGTTTTGGGTGTTCTGTGGAGTGCTAAAGTGCGTTTTTAGCAGTGAGTTTGGAAGAGCGTCAGTGAGCTTTAAACGCTGCTTAAGACGAACAAAAAAGCCTTCATGTGAACAATGCTTTAGGTAAAACGTCTCTGGACTTTTTCTTTTGTATTCATATGAATAATTATTTTATTGAAAACGATTCTGGGTTTGTTTCTTTTACATTCATATCAATAATTATTTAGGGACTTGCTTTCTTTTTTTAAATGTACAGTGCCTTAGACATTACAACTGGAACTGCAATTAAAAGATTCAAAACACCGACAGCCAATGTGAGAGAACCTTCCATGCCCCTCCCCCACCCCCCTAGTATAAACCTGTCAGTTGCCACCCCCAAACTGGAGGATAACATTGAAGCACTGGCCCTGTAGCTCTAGGGTCAAACAACTTGTGTGAGGAGTGTGCTGCAGTAGTATTGTCTTCATTTCCCATTTTTTCAGATGTTTTTGGTTGTTTGAAAACCTATTTCCATGATGAACTCTAACTAACTCCAGGGGCGTGGCTTCCATTGGTGCAGCAGGTGCAGTAGCACCGGGGCCAAGGGTCCCAAGGATTCCACTAAACTGTGATTATTGATGTGTTTTATAATTCAGCCAGCAGCCCAGGGGGCATTTTCTTCCTTGCACTGTAGTCCATGACACCCTGGCTAAGCTACTGAGTAACTCATGACTCCATTAAATGGCCAAAAAAACAGGCAAGAGATTTGAAGCCGTAAGTTTATTCCTCTTGATTCAAATCAACGATACAAAAGTCTGTGTCTGTTTACACAGCGGAAACCAGCCATTAATACTGCACTTTCTCAAATTGATTTTCTAAGATTTTTATCAGAGACTGTTCTTATAGCACCTAGAGTTAGCAACATGGTTCTTATAGGATTTGAGCAACGCATGGGTATGCCCAGACGTGGGTCTCGTACTCGCCATGCCACTGGATTCCAGCTAGCCTGGCTGATGAGGGGTGATGCCCCGAAACTGGTCCCAGGATGCTTGTTTCTGGTCCAGGGAGGACCTGGCCTGGCAGCTCGGGCTGGACTGTTCCCATGGGAGCAGGGTCAAGATTGATTTGCGTATGGCTGGGTCCAAGCTGGAATGGCGTGGAAAACGATGGATTAAACCCAGATCTCTGTTTGACAATGTTCAGCATTCCGTCCATCATCTTTTTCTTTTTGTGTTCATATATGATTTGCCCACACTCCAAACTGTAATGAATACATGCTCGTGTTCTATTTAGAGACATATTCTCTGGCCCCAGTGCTTAATTTGTCAAAGAATGAGAGCCGGGGCCCGTCATCGTTCTCAGAAGCTGCAGGCAGGCTCTATTGAATATCGACGTGCGGAATACCAAAGCTGCTTAGTCTCGATTCCACCTCTGGCTTACTTAATTCAACAGCAGACACTTCCACCCCCTGTATCTCACTCTTGCAGGTTCCTACTTTCTCCCATTGCCACAGGTTTTCCACCTTTCTCTTACTCCTGTTTGTGTGTTTTTACCTCTCTTGCTCAAGGAAAAAGAAGTCCCGGTCCCCAAAATATGAGTGCCGGTGGGCTCCACCTGCAACCACTGGCTCAAATTAAGCACTGTTGGCCCCCATATGCCGGTTATACAAATGCCATCTGCCAGACGTGCAATGAAGGCCATCAGAGGTCGAGGAGCCATGTGTGCCTGTGTGTGGCTGGACAGGATGTGTTAGCTAAAGCTAACCCTCTAGGATGGCTACATAGAGAATCTTTGAAGGAGGTGTGAATCAGACTGCATTGTGCAGCAAGATCTTGACCAACGAGGACCATGTGTAGGTGCACCAAGCATCTTACCAATGGGGAACATCTGTTTTTTAATCACTAAAGTGAAACTGCTGCTCACATCTGCACTCAGCAAACATGGCCGAAGTTGTGGTTCATCATTCAAGAGAGGAAGAGCAGAGGGGCGGGCCTTCTCCTTGCACGTCATCATATTATGGAACGCTCGGCCTATCACCCCGAGGGCTACTGAACATCATCTGTCCTTCAGGTGAGGTCCCAGACACTACCTGTACTACTGGCCTAGAGTTATCTGTTGTGGGGTTGACCTTACAGTCTACAGCACTATGAACCACTCTCCAGGAATGCGCAGGATGAGATCCACTAATCAATTCCTAGATATCAGGTTCCCCAAGCTGCGTATGTAAATGGTATGTATGTAAGTGGCATTTTTTATAGTGCAGGCCTAGCCGAAAGGCAACAGACTGCTGTTCAGGACCCAAAACAACTGAGAGTCCACTTGTGACTGGACGGGAAGTTGGTTTCTAGGTGAGACCACAAAGACAGTGGTGTTTGGGAGAAGTCTGGGTGTTGTGTGTTTTGAAAATACGATGGGCCCAATTCACAAAGGTAAACTGAGACGAAAGTCTAACATTGCGACTTTCGGTATTCACAAAGGGCATTTACGAGTAGTAAAGTTAGACTTTTGTCTCAGTTTTGGTCTCAATTAAGCTTAAGACCAAAACTTAGTTTAACTGAGACAAAAGTCTAACTTTACTACTCGTTAATACCCTTTGTGAATTCTGAAAGTTGGGAAGTTAGACTTTGGTCTCAGTTTACCTTTGTGAATCGGGCCCAGAGTGTGGCTCACTAATGCTTTGGCCTCCCAAGCAGTGCAGATGTGTAGGGCCTGCTTTGGACATCCTTGAGAACCAGGCGAACTTTAGGATCCCCTCCTTTCCCTGCTGACCCTTCTGGTCTGTTCCACTGGTGAGGGCCGGTCGCACTGCACGAAGAGTGACCCGCCCTAACTGCTGGGAGCACCATTATACATAACATGGTCATAACAAGGTAGAGGCCATAGATTACATACTCCTAAACTAGGATGTCCCCTGTGCTCAGTGGGTGGGCACAAGATTCAGGTCCATGAACTATGTGACACCCCTGGGTGCTAGCCGGGAGGTCCCAGGCCATATCACAGGACAACACTGTCATCTTTAACTTACACATCTACACTCACAGGAGCCATAACTAGTATTCAGAACAGTTCCACGTAACATCCAACTACAGCTCGGGGGACCAGAAGCCCCAGAGGACCAGACTCGGCAGTCACTAGACCGACTGTGCAGGTTCTCTTGGGTCGCTTCCAAAAACTAGCCAAACTCTTTCCTAGTTTGTATTGGGCGTCCTGTTCATTCTTGGGTGATGGTTTTAGTATGATCGACGAAGCACTGGTTTCAACACACTCATATTTTAAGAACAAATTCTAGTTTGGCTTAGTTTCCTTTATATCACAGCCATGGATAGCACCTTGCAGTCTGTCTAACCTGGTACCTGTTACAAAGCCCTCCATGTCACTCAGCTCTGGCTCCCCTTCTGAACAGAAGGACATTCCTTTGCTGCTCTCCACTCTTCCATGTATGCTGCATTGTCACACTTGAGCTCTGGAGCGAGCTTACTATCCCTTGTGTTGAAGGGGACCTTTTATCTATTACAATTTTCTGACAACCTCTTCCGGGTTCAGCTCTCTCCAGGATCTTGCTGCACACCCCAGATTGGAGTGCATGTGACACACATGAGTGAGGTCAGATGCCAGAGGTGGACCCTTTGCTGTAACGCTAACCCTGGCCTGGTCTCGCGTAAATCTCTCCACCAGAGCACTAACAAACATTAAACAGTGGGTTTTGATGCACAAATGGTGGTGCAAATGGTGGTGCAAATCCCTGGTTAGGTGATCATGGTGTAGATGTAGGATTTCTCAGATTGTTGCATGTGCTCCTTTTCTATCCCTCATTCATGTTTTAGATTTTACGTCTAATAGAGGGAGAGTCGAGACAGACGTTTAGTTCAACTTGTCTTAACTAGAAGAAGGTGAAAAAATCACTGATCTTAAAGTTTCCAAAACTTTTGTCAAGACTTTCAAAATGTTCAGAAATATAATCAAGACTTTTGTGTTACTTTCTCTCCAAGAAAAATGGGGTAGATTCTCATTCGGGTGAAGACGGTGACACTGCAAAGGCATCAATTTACTATTGAACAAGAACATAAAGTGCCACTTGGATGTATCATGCCTAAAGACAATCACATACAGAGCACAGGGAACGAATAGTGCAATATAAAAATGTAGTAAATGCACTGATAAAGTGAATGGACTTCTCCTCAGATGTGACCGTAAACATGAACATTTGTTCTGAATTTTTCCCTGAATTTTGACCCTGTGTCCTGTCTTTACAGTCCTGCCCAGAATTTGCCCCCATGCCAGGAGGTCACCCTAATGAAACGCTACATGGTGAAAACTTAGTTAAACTTGAACACAGCCTTGTTGTAGGAGCCGAGGGAGGAACCTCGAAGCGCATGTCCAATCTCCCTACGAGCACCCCCCAGTGTTCTTCCCCGTTCCTTCCTGTTCATGCATCTGTGTACGCGCATGCCAGCAAAGCATTCTTGTATGTGTCAGGGCAATGCAAATGGCAAATTAATAGTACTGCTGCCACAGGGGTCTCCAACGAGTAGCTGGTGAGCTACTGGTAGCTCACCAGTACCCTCAAAGTAGCTCTCGGAGGTGAAGCTGAGCTTAGTATCTCATTTAGAGCTTCTGTGTATGTTAAAAAAGGAAGCACAGCTCAGCCCAAGAGCTGAGGAGAGCAGGGTATGGAACCAGAGCTGAGACAATTAAGGACGTCATGTGCATTCATCTGTGTGCGTCTGCATTTTTGCACATTTATGTGTGTGCCTCGGCGTGTGTGACGTATCCCTCCTTATTAAACAATGCTGCAACCTTAAAGCCATGCCTGGTGTCGAAGATCACCAAAAGTATCGACTACTTCCAATCATAAGGGGTTCACCTCTATCACAATTGTGCCTTTTTATGGCATAGCATTGATAATGGCATAATTATGGTCATCCCTGCCATATTTTGCGCTTTCTTTGTATAGGTGTGGCATACTGGCAGCCATTGTTAACATATTAAGAGCACAAGTGGCCTACTTTTAGCCATCCCCAACATTAAGGTGGCCGCCCTCACGTAATAATAATGGCCATGGCTGATATATGTTGAGCTTCCTGGCCCTGATGGGCCCAGCTTTGGCACAATGGTCATCCTGGTTTAATGGTAGCCATCATTGGCACAGTACATGCATCCTCGGTCTTATGTAAGTAAGGAACAATTTATTGTGCAGTTAATTAAAACCCTCACAAGCATGCATCTCATGGCATATGTTCAGGACAACAGTTTAAAACAGAATGTGAACCACTGTTAACAACGCATTAAAATAAACCCCCGGGCTCCAGAGGGAGTTAGTGAAGACCTTAAAAGAGGCAAAAGTGCAAGACAGATGATTTTTTATAGACAGAAACTTAGCATCAGAACAGGAGAAGCGATCATTATTAATCGGATACTTGGCAGCAGAGTAGATGAAGGAGCAAAAAGCAAATTGCCAAAGAATGCAAGAGAAAGTGCCAAGTGCAGAAACACAATTTTAGCCTGTGCAAAGGTTGTTATAATTGGCCTAAGCGTTCCCCATGGCATTCATTTTTAGACAGCAGAGCAGATAAAAAAAGTGCTGAGTGCGAGGCACCAAACAGTTAACTCAAGGTTGCTTCAGATGTTGGCTCTGAGCGTTCCTCGAACGATCATTGTGATGGCCAGAGCAGATATGGAAAGTGCAGATGCAAAGGCAGCACAAGTTGTCCCAAGGCTGCTGCGGATGTTTGATGTTTAGTACCGGCTGTGCAATGATGCTTTGCATAGCATTCCTCTTGGGGGTTCGAGCAAGTAGAAAGTGCAAAGTACATTGGAACAATGGATTATCCCTGCGATGCTTCAACTGTTCAATAGCAGCTGTGTAGTGAGGAGAACAGGTTTAAGGACCGAGCTCTGCAACAACGGTGGTGTTTGTGGAGCCCAGTTTGGCCTCCATCCCCAGTGTGATTTCACTCCCATGAGACAGTGAGTGAATGACCTTTGCTGAAGTATGGGGTCTAGGCTCAGTCTCTGGAGTTTCTGGGCAAAAGTCGTGAGGGTGAGCATGAGGCCGGTGACTTTGTTTTGCAGGGAGATCAAATGAGATTTAAATGTGCCTTGACTGTCCAGATAGATGCCCAGTTATTTATACTCAGCGCCGTGCTGAAGCCATTCCCCGTTGAGATGCCCCCTACCACAACCTGCTATTTTCTTTCCAAAGGTGACCGTCATGGTTTTCGTACGGTTTATTTAAAGGCTGTCCCTGACAGTGTAAGAGTGTTGGGTGGTGAGTTGACGCTGAAGGCCAATTTTGCTTTGGCTTAGCAGCTTAAGGTCGTCCGCATAGAGCAGGTGTGAGATACATTGACTTCCCAGTTTTGGGAGGGTGGCAGTTGACTTTGTCTAGGGCCTCGACAGGTCAGCGATCTACAGATTAAAAAGCAAGGGGGCGAGTACGCAACCTTGTTTCAGCCCTGAGATTGTGGTGATCTTTCTTGAAATGTACGCGCAGTCCCCTAGTTTCACTCCCACCCAGGTGCTTGAGTACAGCTGCTCAGTTGTTCTCAGTGAATTAGCTGGGAGACCCCACTTCCGCAACAGCGCCACAGGGAAGCTCTGGGGATGCTGTCAAAGGCGGCTTTGAAGTCTATGAAACAGAACTAGAGAAGAGTTCCACTCCTCGGTCTTATGGTGAGCATCCATTGCCTATGATTGTAATGCCAGGGCATTTGAAGCAGAATTTGTACATGTGAGAACTCGATTGTATTTTGTAAAAATGAAAACTGATATTATATTTTAAAGGCAAAAATTTGTTTTTTTCCGAAAAGGTTTTGCTAATGGAAAATTGATTTTGTTTGCCCAGAATAGTAATTGGTATTTGATGGAAAATATGTTTTACTTCAGAAGATTATATGCGGATAGAGACAAAATGACCAGTTACTTACCGGTAATATTCATTACTCCGAGTCATACACCTCCCCGTCACAGTCATTAACGCATGAGCGATAGCTCCTCCCCACAGAAATTCCAAGCAAAAACTCCCTTGGTCCCATCCCTACCCTCCAGGCCCCACCCACATCCTGTGGCTCATAACCCTTGACCCACTGCAGCACATCCTGTACCACCAAGCACAAGAAGTCGAACAGGGAGGGAGGGATGGGACCCAGGACTGTGACGGGGAGGTCTATGACTCAGAGTAATGAATATTACAGGTAAGTAACCGGTCATTACCTCCTCGTCAGACCTCCCTGTCACAGTCATTAATGCATGAGCAGACACCAAAGCAAGAATCGGCTTCACCATAGAGCAGAAAACAGACTTTATTAGCACAAAGTCACTCCACCTGCACAGAACGCAACACAGCGTCCCCAAAGCCAGCAGATCCAGTCCCATCCACCACCAAACGATAATGGGACATAAAGGTGTGTGGAGTACTCCAAGTAGCGGCCGGCAGATCTCCGTTATAGACGCCCCCTGAAAACAAGCCCAGGAAGCAGCCACCCCACGAGTCGATCTCCCCTGAACCGACCCAGGCCCCAGCACTCCACTCGCCTCATAAGCTTCCCCCAAAGCCCACCTGAGCCACCAACTGAGAGTCGCACCAGAAGGCTTCAGACCCTGGCCCGCCAAAGCCAAAGGTCACAAAAAGAGAATCCACGTTAGGGAAAGGTCGAGTACGAACCAAGTACACCCCCAAGAGCCAGTTTAACATCCAAAGAGTGCAGCTGCACCTCATCCTCCGACAGAGGATCAGGACACAACACGGGCAGAACCAGAACCTCCGAGCAGTGAAACGAGGAAGGAACCTTGGGAACAAAGGAAAAATCAGGCCGGAGAACGACTCGATCAGGAAAAAAACTCAAAAAGGCTCAGAACAAAGCAAGGAGCCCAACTCCCCAACCCTCCGGGCCGAGGTAATAGCGACACGGAAAACCCCCTTGATCGTCAGAAAATGGAGAGACACCTACCCCAGAGTCTCAAAGAGAGCAAACTGTAAAGCCCTCAGCACCAACGGAAGATCCCAACTCGGTGTAGAGTTTAGTTTAGTTTAGTTTGTAGGCTTATATAGCGCTTGAATCACCCCCTAAGGGGTATCTCAGTGCTCGAGGACATGCAGAGAAAGTTGTAGCAATGGGCTGGTCTAGAAAAGGGCAGTTTTCAAAGCCTTCCTGAATTTCAGGTGGTCTGGGCATTGCCTTAAAGCTACAGGGAGTTGGTTCCATAAGAAGGGCGCCTGATATGAAAAGGCCTTTCCTCCTGTCCGTGCTTTCTTAAACCTGGGAATCTTGAGCAGAGATTTCGAGCCAGACCGAAGGTCCCTTTGGGGGATGTATTGATGGAGCTTCTCTGCTAGGTAGGTAGGTCCATTGCCCCATATTGCCTTGTGTGTCAGACAACAGATCTTGAACTTCACTCGTTTACTCTCTGGTAACCAGTGGAGTTGGTGTAGAAGAGGGAGAGAAGCGGATCTGTAAGGGGCGTTTAAGACTAAGCGTGCTGCAGTGTTTTGTACCACCTGAAGGCGGTTCAGAGAGGATTCGCTAGCCGCGATCAATAAGGCGTTACAATAATCTAATTTACTCAACACCAGTGTTTGAATGAGGGTCTTTCGCAAGGAATCGGGGAGATATGGGAAAACTCTTCTTAGCAGGACTTAACCACTGGCCTTTTTGAGGAAACAGCTCAACCGGCACACCAAAGGAACAACCGGCTCACAGGCCGGACCCTGAAAGGCCCTAACCGCTGCCCACTGAGCCCGCAACGAGGACACAGCCAGACCAAAGTCGAAGCCATCCTTCAGGAAATCTAAGACACGCACAGGGTCCACCTCCATAGCAGACCGGGAGGGAAACAACCTGCTCAAGCGATCCGCCTCTGAGGTCAAGACTCCCGGCAGATGCAACGCCATCAGAGACAACAAGTTCAACTCTGCCCACCAACAAATCTGCTGCGCCAACAAGTTGAGGGAAGCCACCGTCGCACTCCCCTGGCGGTTGACATAACAAACCACCACCGTATTGTCCATCCTCACCATGACATCTCGCTGCAGGATCCAAGGAAGAAAATGCATCAAGGACAACTGAACAGCCTTCAATTCCCTCCAATTGGAAGACATCCCAGCCTCCTGGACCGACCAAATCCCCTGAACAGACTCCTGGGCCAACACAGCCCCCCAACCCAGCTCTCTGGCATCCGTAGTCAGCAGCAACTGCCCCTGGGACACAAAGGGAGAGCCCTGCAAGAGATTCCGATCATCCAGCCACCAGGACAATTCCCGGGAAATCTACACAACCCCCGGAATAAACTGTTCGTAATCCAGAGACCCCGGACACCAATGCCCCAGAGCATGATTCATCAGAGGGTACCGGTGCAACCGGGCCCAAGGAGCATCATCACTGTTGCAGACATTAACCCTGAACCCTCAACCACTGTCGAGCCGTGGAAGAAGGGGAGACCAACACCTTTCTCAGTTCTCGCACCAGGGTCAGTCTGCGAGGCTCCGACAGGAAAACTTTCCCCAGTCTTGTGTTGAAGTCCCCCCCAATGAACAGCAGTTCCTGAGTGGGGCACAGATGGGATTTTTCCAAGTTCAGAAGCCACCCGAACTTCTGCAGGAGACGGCAGACATCCTGGGTATGTGACTGAGCCTTAAGGAAAGAAGAGCAAGATATCAACCAGTCATCCAAGTAAGGAAACACCTGGATCCCCTGAGCATGCAACAACCCAACCAAGGGCGTCAAGACCTTAGTAAACACCCTAGGAGAGGCAGAGAGACCAAAGGGCAATACCTGGAACTTGTAATGATCGAGCCCCACACAAAACCGCAGAAACCTCTGGGAAGCATCGTGCACTGGCCCATGAAAATAGGCGTCCTGGAGATCCAGAGAAGCGATGTAATCCCCCACAGATAGGAAGGGCAGAATCATCTGTAGGGACACCTTTTTGAAGGACCGATGAGGGATGCACAAATTCACAGCCTTCAGATCCAGAACAGGACAGAAGTCCCCATTGGGTTTCTGGATCAGAAACAGGATCGAGTAAACTCCCCGTACCTCCTGAGCCACAGGCACCCTCACCACGGCCCCTTTGGAAACCAGGTCCCGCATCCCTTCCAAAAGAGCCCAACATTTGACTGGAGACCTGGGAACAGGGGTAGCCCAGATACCTCCCCCGGAGGCTCCCCAAATTCGATCTGATACCCCAGTCTAACAATCCTCAGGACCCACTGATCCCTGATGAACACTTCCCAGACCGGAAAAAAGACCTGAGGCGACCCCCAACCAGAGCCCCCTGCGAACCCCTACACAGTCATGATTTGGAAGGACCAGAAGCACCTGAGAGACCATGCTGACCCCAGGACTTATGGAAGGAAGGGACACCACGGCCACATCACCTACCACGAAAGGGCTGTGCGGCCCTTTTAGACTGAAAGACCGGCCCAAAAGCCCGCTTATAACCAGCAAACATTGCCTTCTGTGACGAGCGGATCGGAGCCAACAACTTTTTGCCCTCCGCCATCTTCTTTATCAAAGCCTCCAACGGTTCCCCAAACAGCTTGGAGCCTGTGAAAGGAATCCTCATGAGTGCAGCCTTCTTTGCCGCCTACGCTTTCCAAGGCTTAAGCCACAACTGTCGCCTAGCCGCCACCGAGGCACCAGCCGCCGCTGCCGCAGCACTAAGGGAATCAAAGGACAAGTCAGCCAAGAAACGCACCTGCTTCTCCAACATTGGCAAAGACTCAGAGGGATCCTCCTCCTGCAACAGCTGTTCCAAAATACACTGACAGTCCTTCAGAAGAGACTGAACCAGATAACTAGTGTAAGTGGCAGAACGAACCGCGAGGTTGGAAGCCGCAAAGGACCTTTTCAAAGCCCCTTCCACCCTCTTCTCCCCGGGATCAGCAGGAACCGCATCCTCGGAAACCACCAGGCTCTGAGACGCCTGTCCCGCCAGCAGGGAATCCACCTTCACCACAGAAGGTAATTCCTCTGAGAACCCCTGTAAAGGATATCTCTTAGCCAGAAACCGGGGAAAGGTATGTTTGTCAATATCCTTCCATTCCACTTCCATCACATTCCGCACCGATTTATGAACAGAAAGGCACTCAGGCTCCCTTCTCTGATAATTGGCGAAGAAGTCCTCCGACTTTACATCCTCCAAGGGATCAGGGAACCCCAAATTGTCCCGCACATGTTGCAGAATTTGTGATGGTCAGCCCCTTGGACAAAACGACCCTTCACCTCCTCATCCGACTCTTCATCAGGATCAGGGACCACCAGGGTATCCAACTTTTGCCTTTTAGGCCCTTTGGATTCCCTAGCCAGAAAGGCCGCAGCCACCGCAGCTTCAATCATCTTCTGTACCTCAGCCAAGGAAGGAGCAGAGGAAGGCCCGGCAACCAGCTTCTCCTCATCCAGGTGCTTACTCTTCTCTGACCATTTAACCCCCTCCATGATGAGCAATGGTCAGAGGAGCACCTATAGCATATATAGGCAGGCCATACACCACCAGACCCCCCATGGCAAACAGAGGAAGCCACATAGAGAATCTAGCCAATCCCAACAGGGCAGGAGCCGATCCCTGACGTCAGCCAATCAGAGAGCTCCAAAACTTACCTAAAAACCCCTGACACAACCTGGCCCAGTCCTTATGCGCCCACGGCAGAGCACCAGATGAACCACAAATCTCAGCCCATCCACAACAACCGGGAGCCACAGGTAAGCAGAATGCACCAACATTAACCATAGCCATGAGACCCAGCCATGCGCCCGGGCACCACCAAACTCCAACCTATTTAAAAAACACTGTTCCTATTTTACGTCCATAAGATATATCGATATCATTGGTGAGTTCCGAACCCTTCACCAGTCAAAGCCTATGCCACCAAAGTAGACCAACCATTGAGCTACAGCTCTTCAATCAATCAATCAATCAGAACATTTGTAAAGCGCACTACTCACCCGTGAGGGTCTCAAGGCGCTGGGGGCGGGGGGGGAGGTGCTGCTACTGCTCGAAAAGCCAGGTCTTGAGTAGCCTCCTGAAGGTTAGTAGGTCCTGGGTCTGCCGTAGGAGGATGGGGAGGGTGTTCCAGGTCTTGGCGGCGAGGTAGGAGAACGATCTTCCGCCGGTGGTCGCTCTTCGGATGCGGGGGGCGAGGGCGAGGTCGGCGGAGCGGAGCTGGCGGTTCGGGGTGTAAAAGGTGAGTCGTCTGTTGAGGTATGCCGGTCCGGTGTTGTGGAGTGCTTTGTGTGCGTGGGTGAGGAGCTTGAAGGTGATCCTCTTGTTGACGGGGAGCCAGTGCAGGTCTCTCAGGTGGGGTGAGATGTGGCTGTGGCGAGGGATGTCGAGGATGAGGCGTGCAGAGGCGTTCTGTATGCGTTGCAGTCGTTTCAGGAGTTTGGCCGAGGCTCCCGCGTAGAGGGCGTTTCCGTAGTCCAGCCTGCTGCTGACGAGGGCCTGGGTAACCGTTCTTCTTGTTTCGGTGGGGATCCACCTGTAGATCTTGCGGAGCATGCGTAGGCTGTTGAAGCAGGAGGACGAGTCGGCGTTGACCTGCTTGGTCATGGAGAGTGTCGAGTCGAGGATGACCCCCAGGTTGCGTGCGTGGTCGGTGGGTGTCGGTGCTGCTCCCAGTGTGGTTGGCCACCAGGAGTCGTCCCAGGCTGACGGGGTCGAGCCGAGGATGAGGACCTCCGTCTTGTCCGAGTTCAGCTTCAGTCGGCTCTTCTTCATCCACTCGGCGACGGCCTTCATTCCTTCGTGGAGGTTGGCTTTGGCGGTGAGGGGGTCCTTGGTGAGGGAGAGAATCAGCTGGGTGTCGTCGGCGTAGGAGATGATGTTGAGGTCGTGCAGTTGGGCGACGTGGGCGAGCGGTGCCATGTAGATGTTGAACAGTGTCGGGCTGAGGGATGATCCTTGGGGTACGCGGCAGATGATCTCGGAGGCTTCGGAACGGAATGGGGGGAGGCGGACGCTCTGGGTTCTGCCGGAGAGGAAGGAGGTAGTCCATTCCAGAGCCTTGTCTCGGATCCCTGCGTTGTGGAGGCGTGTGCGTAGGGTGCGGTGGCAGACCGTGTCGAAGGCGGCTGAGAGGTCCAGGAGGATGAGGGCCGCGCTTTCACCATTGTCCAGCAGGGTCCTGATGTCTTCGGTGGCGGCAATGAGGGCAGTTTCGGTACTGTGGTTGCTGCGGAACCCGGACTGGGATGGGTCCAGTATGTTGTTCTCCTCGAGGTAGCGAGTCAGTTGTCTGTTGACGATCTTCTCGATGACCTTCGCCGGGAACGGGAGCAGGGAGATGGCCGGAAGTTCTTGAGGTCTCTTGGATCCGCCTTGGGTTTCTTGAGTAAGGCGTTGATCTCTGCGTGCTTCCAGCTCTCCGGGAAGGTCGCGGTCTCGAAGGAGATGTTGATGACTTTGCGGAGATGGGGTGCGATGGTGGCGCTAGCTTTGTTGAAGATGTGGTGCGGGCACGGGTCTGACGGAGAGCCGGAGTGGATGGTGTTCATGATTTTGATGGTGTTGTCGTCGTTCACGTTGGTCCAGGTGAGCATGGGGACGATGCGGAAGGTGGCCGGGGGGTCCGAGGTGTCGTTGGCTGTCAAGGCGGTCAGGTTGTTGAAGCTGTTGTGGATGTCTGCGATCTTGCGGTGGAAGAAGGTGGCAAGGGAGTCGCACAGGTCTTGCGATGGTGGGATGTCGTTGGCGTTGGAGCTGGGGTTGGAGAGTTCCTTCACGATGTTGAAGAGCTCTTTGCTGTTGTGTGCGTTGTTGTCGAGGCGGTCCTTGAAGGAGGCCCTTTTGGCGGTTCTGATGAGGTGATGGTGTCTGCGGATGGCGTTCTTGTGGGCCTTATGGCTGTCCGGTGTCTGTTCGCGGTGCCATTTCTTCTCTAGTTTCCGGCAGGTTTGCTTGGAGGCCTGGAGGTCCGCGGTGAACCAGCTGGCTTTCTTGTCGGTGTGTCTGTTGGAGGGTTTCTTGATCGGGGCGAGAGTGTTGGTGCAGTCGTGGATCCATCGCCTGAGGTCGCGGGCGGCGGTGTCGGTGTCGGTAGGGTCGGCGGGTGGGCTCTGGGCGAGGGTGGTGTTAAGCTGGACATCGGTGACTTTGCTTCAGCTGCGGCGGGGGATCTGTTGAGTGCGGTGGTGCGTGGTGGGTTTCCGGAAGGTGAAGTGGATGCAGCGATGGTCGGTCCAGTGGAGTTCGGTGGTGTGACTGAAAGAGACGTGGGAGCTTGCGGAGAAGATGGGGTCGAGCCTGTGGCCGGCGGAGTGGGTGGGCGTTGTGACGAGCTGTTCCATCCTGCGAACACAGCAGCCCCCGCATGCCAGAGAGAGTACAACCTGCACCGCGCTGCCGGGCCCCGAGAGCCCTGCCACGTCACCGCAGTAAAGTCTTACCATACCGGAGCTCGCTTCGCAGCCGAGACTCCAGCCCAAACCAAGGAAACCGTGATCCTGCACCGACGGGACCTGCGCCACCCCAAGACATCAAGGCCAGCAAACGCCAAGCCCCCCCCCCAGAGGAGGAGCCTCCCCGCCACGCCCCAGGTGTGCCGGCCATGCGCTGCCAAAATAAAACTAAAAAACCCTCCAGGAGGTCCGGCTGAAGCAGGGACTGTACCCGCAAGGTTGAAAACACACATTACATTGGGAAAAAAACCCTGGGAAGCCAAACACCTCCCCCTCCCCCCATCAGGCGTACCCCAGGCGACCCGAATGAAGAACAGGCTGACCAACGAGGATTGCACAGTCCCGCCATAGCAGGGACTCCAAGCAAACCTCAACACAACGGTTGCTACAGCAGACCGCCCCACACCTACCTGAAAACATGAACTGGAGGCTTTTTAGCAGTCACCTCCAGCAGAGAGCTTCGCTCAACCACCTGCAGAAAAAAAACAACAGGATATGCTGCAGTGGGTCAAGGGTTATGAGCCACAGGATGTGGGTGTGGCCTGGAGGGTAGGGATGAGACCAAGGGAGTTTTTGCTTGGAATTTCTGTGGGGAGGAGCTATCGCTCATGCGTTAATGACTGTGACGGGGAGGTCTGACGAGGAGGTAATGTTACAATACCAAAACCCATTTAAAGTTGATAGTTGAATGATAATTTAAGCAGAGTCGCGGAGATTTATTGTTGCGGTTACGTCTTTTGTGCCAGAGGGCATGCAATGTTTTGGCTGTCATTGCTTTAATCCTGGCATTTCTGCTGGTAACCTCACCTGAAATGCTTGGGTGGTCACTACTGATAATCCTGCCCAGGGTGGTACTAGAGTAATGTTAACATAACAAAGTGGTCACTATTTTACAGTGATAACGTTTTCTAGTAGCTCAGGAGGACTTTTCTTGAGCCCAAGTAGCTCTCACTACAGAAAATGTTCGAAACCTATGTCTCCGCTGCCTTTTTGCTTGATTCACGCTATAAAAATATCATATACATTCAAATGCATTTAGATTACAAAGAAAATACAGGGTATTAAACTACAATTTACTTTTCATTGCCCGATAGGTGAGAGACAGGGGAAACCCTTTAAATGTGTGTTTTTTTTACTGTTAAGGTTCATTTTTTGAATTCACGATTTCTTTTACAGTGCTATTACATATATACAGTGCTATTCCATATAAAACGCAGAGGGCTTTTTTTATTAGGTCGAGCTTTAGCGGCAAGGCACATGCGCTGCTCGCTCTGCGAGGCATGCAGTAGTCTAGTGTGGGGAGACAAGCTGCCTTCACTCTCCGCCCATATTTTTCATTGGCTTCTGTGTTTGTCCTTCGTAAATTCTGTCTTCTGATTGATAATGAGGCTTGTTAGTCCCGCCTTATTATGCCATGTCGTCATTTGTATCCTTCCGTGGCTACCGGCCCCTTTACTTCGAGTGTTACACTGTACGGAAGTGTTATTTAGAGCAAATGCGAGTCCTATTGCATTGCAAAAGCTCTTTTTTTTCGTAGGAACCATGGCAGTTAGTCATGTTACACGCGTGGATCAGCGTTACTGCGTGAACATAAATGAAGTGCTCGAGCTCTCACTGAGCCTGCGCAGGTAGGCAGTGTCTCGATAAAATCTCGTCAAGTGACGCTAATATCTGGGCGCTGTGGACCATGCCAGCGGCGCAGCGAGAGGCCCGGGGGCCCAGGGGCTCTGCGTGGCCGCCAGCAGGTCACTCAGGAGAGTCTGAAGAGAGTGAACGCGGAGAAAGGGCCTGTGCGTGCCATCTGCCAAGTACGCCAATCAAAGACTGGTGTGCGCATCTCCGAGAAGAGGTTGTGCTTCACGTGTAATGTTATATTAAATATTTCTCACGTGTCACGTGCAACCTGCCGTCGGTATGACACGGCATTACTTTCAGTAGCAGCAGATGACTTTCCAGATTGTACTGAGGAGCCCAGCCAAGCTGGAGCCCAGTTCTGCCTTGAAGATGTCAGGGTCGGACAGGTGCAGAAAATAGATTCTGATTAGTAAATCAGAAAGCTAACAAAGTGGCTGAATTTGCAAATAGGGCGATTTTCAACGTGTACAGCAGGCCCGGCTCTAGGATTCTTGATCAGGGAGGGCCATGAACAAGAATGGGTGGGCCACAAAGATGAGAATGGGCAGTCGTAAAAAGTATTGCAGAGATCTGATATTTTAGGTACAGACATTGTCGACCTTTGATGCCTTAACACCATAACAACCAACGAGGTACGTACTTCGCTTTCCCTGCTGCGTTTCCGCCTTTGTTGAAAGGGAGAGATGCAACATGCAGATGGGCTGCAGCCTGCTCCTGTGCAGAAACATTCCTGCTACCACATATCTCTTTGCAGATATATACATATATATTTTTTTTAATTGTCAATTTTGCAGTTTGCAAAGCATTGAAGTTTAATAATGTGGTGCAGTAAGCCCTCTGACAACACTGCACACCCCTACCTGATACAATAATGCAGACTTCACCATTATTTATCCACCCTTTCTATGCACATGCTCATTAAACAAAAACACAGTTAAAACTGAGTAAGGGTTTTGACAAATGTGCAAAACCAACTCAACTGGGCCTGGGTCCTTCTCCCATCTGTTTTGAGACCATCCAAGTTTTTTCTGAGATATTGCTTATTTGCTCATTGTGGCCTCTAGACGTCTTCCCTGCAGTGGTAATACTTCCAGCATTCATATCTCCCCCTTAATGGAAGAAGTAACAACATGCTTGAACTGCTAGTATTGAGTTGTCTGGTTGTTTTGTAGCGTATATTTGGTTTGCAAAGTGTAAATGGTAATTAACGTGTACCAAGAAATAAAATAAGCTTTTCTCAGGATAACAATACTGCAGTGCCCTTTACTAAACAAACATGCTCGGAATAGACAACACTACACTATGCACTACAGAGCTCTGCTTAGCCATTCATGTAATAAAAAAGACTTCCACAGGAGTTAAGGGTACAAAGGGTGTGCACTAGGAACCTTAAAACACCTATCTTTAAGGCACTGAAATACATCAGGTGAGGTGCCTTTCAAATAAATCATAGTGCTATGATGCAAAATAGATGAGTTTGGAGCATTTGCCTCATCTGTGAGACAAAGTGAGAGTGTTCAGTACATCTGTGCTGTTCATCTGTGCATGCAGCAGCTACCATTGAGGCTGACATCACACTTGTCCCCGGGCCTGAAAGTAGCCTATGTCCAGGGGTGAATCAGGGCCCAAAATAGGCCCGGGCACACAAAAACAAGTGGCCCACCTTTGCAGATCATAACCTTTCATGAAACATTGCTTGGTGAGTATCAGGGAACTAATCTGGAGAGACATTTGTGGTAAATTAAACTTTTCAAATGTTCTAGGACCATTAACATTACTCAATGCTGGAAACACTATTATTTCTCTGCAGCACACTCACAAGTCTTTCAACGAATATGTTCCCGAATCAGTTGCTCACTCTTTGATCCTCTAAACCCTTACTCACCCTCCGATCAATGAATTCTCTCTCAGCAATCAGGTACTAAAACTCCTGGCAATTCTTATGGATCCTTGCTTGGCCCTTACCAACATGACCCCAGAAGCTCATGTGGATCCTCTTGACTGTAGGATTCTGTTCACACTTAAGAATCCATGGGTGCTGCTTGTCCTAAGGCCTCCAGACTCTTGCTTACCATCGGTTGGTTTCTTAACTATCCACTTATGTTATTAGAAGAACCCCAAAGCTAATTTCCACTCTCCGGTCCTCTGAGACTCCGCTCAGATACCTAAGGTTCCAGCTCACGCTCAGGTGCCTTTGCATTCCAGCTCATCATCTGGCCACCTGATTTCCCTGTTCACTGTCAGACCCTGTAGCTCTTATTCACTCATACCTGAAATCACTGGGACATCCTAATTTCCCTGAAGTTTACCATGAGATTCCGCAAACCTTATATAGCAGTATAGCTTCCTTGATGTTTTGCTCACCCTAAGGACATGAGGTGTACTGTCACCGCCAGACGGCTGAAGCTCCTGCTCACCCTCAATACTCGTAGTGGGCATTGGGAGTGAACATATACCTCAGGGGCATTGCTCAGGTCAGGTCCCTGAGCCTCAAGCTCACCCTCAGGGTCCTCAGGTTTATGCTCACCCTAAGTTGCCCAAAATCCTGCTCACTCCAAGCTCTTCAAGCTCCTGCTTGTCCCTATCTCTCCTTCTCACCAGGGGGTGCTAAGGCTCCTGCTCAGTGTAATTTACTTGTGGCTCCTGGCCATGCTGAAGTGCCCAGAGGTTCCTTCTCTGGGACATTAATAATTGGAGCTTTGGTTCACCTTAGGCCCCTGGGGCACATGGCATCCTCAAGTTGCTGAATCTTCGTCTCCATTTCACATAGCAGAAGATCTTGTTTCCCTTCAGATCACTGACTTTCCTGGTCACCCTGAGGTCTCCTGATATCTTTGCCCACCCTTAATAAGTCAGAAAACTCACTGCTAAACTTCAGGCTTCAGTGGCTGTACACATCCAAGTCTTTCATGGACCCTTTTGATTGGTACACAGAAGTCTCTCTGAGTGTGATGTCTTAGGCAGTGTAACTCAGCCTGGTACTTGGTGACATTTCTACTGTGGGAAGAGACATGATCTGACTCTGCTTGACGTGCTGGAGGAAATCACTTCAACTACAGCCGTTGTTTTCATTTTCTATATTACCTGTGCCCTTGCTCTCTCTTTCTCTCCCCACATGTATGAACAGCCCTTCACTCCTCCTTCTAGTGTTTATCTTTCTCTTCCCTTTCTTTACTCTCTCATTTCACCACCACTCTCATATTCTCACCCACCATATCTATTAGATTTTCTATGTTTCTGTATGTCTGTCCATATATCATACCAACTTTTCATTCTGTCTCCCTCCCTCTTTCTCTCATTCTAGAAAAACCACTCTATCTATTTTAATCCCCTCCTATATCATTCTCCCTCCCATTATTTTGCCTCTCTTGTTTTTTATCTCTTTTTTCCTATCTCTCGCTCTCTCTTCGTAGTTGCCCTGATTTTCCCCATTTCCATCGCCCCTGCACTATTTCCCTCCCTCTCTCTTAGTCTATAAACTCGCCCTCTTTCTCACTCCTCTGTCTCCCACATACACTCTATCCGTCGCTCTTTTTCTACCTCCCATGTCCTTATTCCTCACTCTCTCAATTTCTATTGCCTCTTTGAGTTTTACTTTAGTCCTTTTTCCTGCCTTAAAGATTTTCCCTTTCTTCAATTGTGTTTTCTCATACAAGTTACCCTCATTTCCCTCTAGCCCTTGAACTTGATTGTGTCCTACACCTAATGTTATATTTCATTGTGTGCCATTTACTGACTTGCTGCTGTCAGTAACTACCTGCTTTATCAAACCTTGAAATTTGCAGACATTACATCTTATCCTTGTGAGTGCTTTCAGGTCTGCGGCTCCCAAAGGTTATTCAGTAAAGTGGAGGGCCATGTTCTACCTTTAATAGAGATCAGACCACAAGTATGTTTTATTGTTGATCAATATGGGAAAATCCACCTATTTCCGGAGGAATTGTTAGAAACAGGTGACATTTCTTTGACCATATTATCCCTTTCTTGGGGTTTACTCCATATTTGGCACTTCCTCTAGGTATCACCAACCTCTAAATCAAGCCGTGGACTGCTGGAACGTCAGAACTTAGAAGTGAGCGTGAGGCCGTGTCCATCTTTTCCTTATTACTACTGACCAGGATACATGTAACATCCTCTTCAGCATCCAGCCTTCACTCTGTCATTCACTGTTCTTTTTATCCCTTTGCATCACCCTCAGTGCTTAATTTGTAAAACTTTAAGTGCCAGGGTCCTTCTCGGAAGGCCACTGCAGCCTGCACCACCCATATCCTGCTAACGCTGTCAGTGGCAGTACTAGCAAAACACCTAACCATCGTACTCCTACAAGTGTGACAATTCAGCCTATTTCAGGCCACACAAAGCTATGATAATGCCACGAGAGGCTGGTATTATTCATTTACATGGTATATTGACTTAATAAACATGGGTGTTGTGCTCATCATAAAATTAAAAAGGCGGCGCCACCATGTGGTGGATTGTCACTAGATCCGGTGCTGACAATTAAGTGCCTGTGCCGAGCACCGGAAACCGCTGACACAAATTAAGCACTGATCACCCTTCTCTCCACTTTTGCTTCTACCCTTCTCTCTTTCTACCAATCTCTTGTTCTACCCTTCTCTCCACTTAGTCTGTCCTCACTTCATCTTTTCCTTGGCTGTTTCCCTCTCTCCTTTCTCTCTCCTCTTCTTTCTCTCTCACTCCCTCAATGTGCTTATCTCTAATTAGTTCCCTCTCCTCTAGCCTCTTTTCCTCTCTTCTCTCCTCAATCATTCTCCCTCTTTCCTCTCCCCCTCTCTGTTTGTCTCTACTCCCCACTCTGTCTCGTATTTCCTTTTGTCTCTCTCTCTCTTTATCTCTCCACTGCTCTCACCTCTACTTTTGCCCCAATATAGAGGGTGCAATAATTTTTTCACTGCATCTTTGTCACTTTTGCAACTTTGTCAAAATCGAATTTTCCTTTTACCCATTTCTAGTCATATATAACGTTATTTCAGTCCTTATTGTTTTATTTCTGAAGTTCCATCGCTCTTCGCTGTGCACCAAATGAAACTTCTAATCTACATCTGGTATGTCACTACACAGTTTTTAAACCAAGAAAGCTGACCTCCCAATCTCCCCCCCCCCCCGCCGTAGCATTACTATCCGATCGTTGTGACCTGCTGCGAGCCAACGTCCCCCGCCTAAGACTTGTTAATTGTGCTGCTTGAAAGCATCAGCAGCTCTCCAAGGACTCAAAGTCATCTCCTGAGGCCTGGGATGGGAGGAGATGCACCATGCTGTGCCTCCTCCGCCCTGCCTTTTATCATTCTGCCCATGACAATGGACCATCCTGACTCTCTCTGTGGCTTGCTGAGAGTCACAGCCAAGCTGTAGCAGCCTTTCGGGTTGTGCGCCAGGAGGGAATGTTGGCCCAGGTATGTGGACCTTCTTTTCCCCTCATGGATTGCCTTGAGTGGGCCAGGATCTTCCTTGGGTGGGCCTGGCCTACCTGGCCCACCCTCTAGAACCGGGCCTGGTGTACAGTGTTTTGAAAAGTATGGGAGACTGCGGCGTGCATTTATGCTTGTTTTATATAGGTGAGCTGTGTGTGAGTGATCATAGCTGCACTCTTTTATTATGCCTTTTACGAGTATTTGCACTGAAGGCTCACATTTGGTTAATCAGGTCATTAGGCTGACAAGGTTTAACACACCATGGGGCCCGATTACATGCATTGCACTGGTAGCTACGCTATTTCCTGCCCCCATTTTCACTGACCAGTCACTAAAGAATGTAATTTGCAGACGTGCAAACGTCCTTGCCTTGGTATGCAAGTGTAAATGTCATTTGAAATGGCCAGTCAGTGCAAATTACCGTGCAAAATTGCCCATTCATCAGTTCAAATAATGCAAACCAAGCCCAAACCTGTTGGCACTTTTAGTGGGCGTGCGATTCGCTGTACTTTATACTAGAAATACACTATGCTACAATGCACCACTCTAGGATAATGCCTATGCTACTCACTGTCCTATACTCAGGGCCACTGAAATTATGCCTCAACGAAGGAACAAATTATGCAGCGGGGTTGATAAAAATTATGCGTTAAAGAAAAGCAAATTATGCTGCACAGTTCCGCTCATTTTGTGACAGGTTTCACCTCTCCGATTTTAACACTTGTATACAGCAATCAGCAACTGTAAAGTCATCAGTTAACTTAAGTAATGCGTCTGCTATTGAACCGCACTATGTGTGGCATTTTTTTGGTAATTAATATTTCAGCTAGGAACACATTTTGAGTGAAATTTTCAAATTATGCAGCATATGGTGGATTATGTGGCAAGTGCAGAAAATCCATAATTATGCACTAGACGCTGAAGCCACAGAATCGCATACTTGTAGTGACCTTGACTATACTTGCGTAGAAGACATATACTAATTGCATATTATAATGTCTACTCTAGCTCCATTCATCCAGCTTTAATGCTTTTAACAGGACAGCACTTCGATGAATTTCATCCTGATGCGACTTCCATTAAAGCAATAATATGCGTGTTTACTGCAAAGGGGGAATCAACTGATCCTTTTCCATGTCCCATTGTGATAAAGAAGCACAGAAGGAAGGCAGAGTAGAAGGGCCTCTTCGCATCCCCATGGAGACCGCCATCATCCTGATCTTTGTGCTCGCAGGTGCCTCTCAGGTAAGATGTACCACGATTAAGGTTTTAGGCTGGAGTGGAAACATGAGCACAAAAATACATTCTTCAAACACGCTTGGAAATTCGTACAGAAAAAAAATGGACAAATGAAGCCCCATACTTAGAAATTAGTTCAGACGTTAGGCTCTTTGTCCATTTATGTACCATTCATCATCTGCAATTAAGAACTACCACTATTCAGAAGAAGGAGGTTTTTTTGTGCCCTTTATGGCTTTTTCTCCTAATTGGGATTCTCTTAAGGAAACACTTGGCAACTTTCTCCTATGTATTTAGTGCAATGTGGCACCGTGGCTACTGGGAGGGCACAGGCTTTCTCAAGCAATCAGGCAGTAGAGCTTTGGACTATACCATTTCCCGCTGAAAGGCAATATTTCTCTCCATGTGTTCCCATACCTGGCGCTTCACGCAGTTTGGTGCTTACTTAAAGAACAGTACATGTTTCAGCACCCAGGCTAATGTGCTTCATAGCTAAATACATATAAAGTCCCAAAGGCGAGACCGATTGCATTGCAAATGTTTGTTCTTTGAGTGGTTTCAGTTTTCGCTCTTTTACCCTTTCCTACCCTCTCTCGCGACCGTTCTAACCTGCGCGTGCTACAGAGGAAGCTAGGCAGCATCTAAATTGTGCATTTTTAAATAGGATAAATCCCTTGGTGCCGTTTTGTACAATTCAGTATACAATAACCATCATTTTACACAGGCTCTCATAAGTTGTATACATTCTAAGTACCATCAAACCAGACAAACAGGTTTAAATCTGCACAGTACACGGTTTGAGACGAGGATTTGGGATTCAGCACCTTCAAACAGAATTTCGCTTTTTGGTGTGACTGCACAGTGACAATGCTGACCTCTAGTGGTAGAAAGTAGGTACTGCTTTACCAAAGAGCTTTGACTTAACATATGGTGTTGTTTAATGCAGTGCTTCCCACACTTTTTAGAACCACCACAACGCACTTTGATTTTAGAACGATAAACTTTCACAACCCACTTAGCTTTAGTGGCCATGAGGCAGGCGATTCTTTAATGTAACTATAGCATTGTGTGGCAGTGCCTTATCATTTACAGACAGCACATTTTCTCAGTGCTTAATTTGTAAAAGAAAAGGTGCTGGTGCCCAAAGCTCAGCTCAGAAGCCCGAGGCTAGTGTAAATAAACGTCAGTGCGCTAAAAATCAAAGCCTGGTAGTCTAAATCCACCTCATGTCTTTTTTAATCCACTATCAGACACTCCCTGCCCCTTCATCTCATTCTTGCCTCTGCTCTCTCCCTTTGTGAAGGTTTTGCTGCCTTCCTCTGTCGTCTTTCTCTTTTTTCATCTTTCCAATCTCTGGGGCAGATTTACAAGCCCCTTGCGCCACTTTTGCGTCACTTTTCCCATGTTAAAAGTGACGCAAAAGTGGCGCAAGGGGCTTGTAAATAAGCCCCTCTGTGTTTTTTCCCAGTCTGGTGGTCGGTACATATCAGATGGGGAAAAAATAATCTCAGGTCCCCACAAATAAGTGCTGGTTAACCACTGGCTCAAATAAAATACTGCCCTTACACCCCTGGCTGTGGTGCCACAGTACCTATTGCACCAATGAAACAACACACATGATTCACAGTTGTTATTCCTCATTGAAGTAGAAGTTACAATACCTATCGTTGTCCCATACATTGAGCCATGGAAAGGCCACCAGTGGACAGAGCATTGGAAAAGTGTCCAGGAAGTCGCAGCTACAAGCGACTGCTAAGTGCTGCATCTGCCTTTGAGTACTCTACGCAGTGGCCTAGCAGGAATGGTGATTGCACGCTCACCCGTGGCTGTCGATGAGACGCACTAGCCCAGGGCTGCAGAGATTACAACATGTCCAAAACCTGGAAAAACAATTGGGAAACAAGCCCACAGTGATCCCTAAACCTTCTGGTCAGCACCTGTCAAACAGTTTAAGATATAAAACTTTATTTTCAGCTCAGGCTTCCAAAATGCTTCCACACTGCACCTGGCAGACCGAACGGGTTCAGTCAGTGGAAACAAAAAGACCTCTACTTCCAGATCAGGTGTGGCGAGCGAAACATGGAAAGTTCAAAAGGTTAGCAATGGGAGAGGTGAGCAGGAAGTGGGTGCCAGCATCATTCTCGAGCAACATCTGAAAGGACTTTGCCCCGAGCACGTCAAATGCAGAACTACAGACATCTCCAACTGATCTCACTTCTGTGCGAGCTGATTAAAAAAAGTATGCTACGCACCTTTAATCTGAGCCTCCACGACGTCTCGAAAAGCCTATCCCGAACTCTCCCAGTCTGTCTCATCCAGCTCAGCAACGAGCCCGCCCTCAGCCACGACCATCCACTGAAAACCATATGTTTCTTCGTGACAGGCATGCGTGCTCCGCTGACATCACCAACATGATGATGATGATGCACATTCAACATGCCTGGACCAGGGCGGGTCAGCCGCGAAGGCCCACCAGGCAGACACCAAAGGTCAGGCAGATTTATCCTTAATAATTACCGGGCCTACCGCCAAGGGGAGAAAAATCACATGAACCTGGCCCTGTGAGATAAGTGCCAGTGCCCACACCGGAAACCACCGGCACAAATTAAGCACTGACAAGACCACACAAAGCCACCCTGCATGGCTTTTCATGGGCTTGTAAATATGGCCCCTTTCACTCATTACTCTGCGTGAAAGGGGCTTTCCATGGGTGTTGCTGTGGGTGTTCCCACACAACATCATGGAACCTGAAAATTCCCAAATTTACAAAGTGTCGTAAACCTAGAAATGTGTCAGATTCTAACGCCTCTCTAGGGGAGGTGTTAAAGTGGCGCAACAAGGAGAAATACCTTATTTTTTGTTGTCAGATTTTGACTTAAAACAAGAGAGACAAAGGTATAGAAAGAGGGGAAAATAGGGTTTAGTGAAAGATGGTAAAACAGCAACAAAGGTGAAAGAAAGTATAAAAAAAAAAAAAAAGAACCTGCAAGAGGCAGGGGAAGGGTGCAGAGTGTATGGTGGTGAATGAAAAAGGTATGTGGTGGAATCAAAACTACGCAGCCTTAGTATTCGGCAACCTCAACATTCAGCAGCAGGCTTTTGGGAAAAAACATTGGGCCCACATTTTTTCTTTTACAAATTAAGCTCAGTGGATATTTTGTGCTGGTGTTTTCTGGTGCTTGGCACAACACTTATTTTCAAACACCAGCACTTATTTATTAGAGTACACCACATTTGGGTGCTCTGAGCCTATTTTTACCACAGTATGAGTGTTTAGCAATTCAATGTATTACAAAATTAGAAAACTTGCTCCTCCAGGCAATCCCTACAGCTAGAGATGACCTGCAGTAGTCAAAATGTCACATTTGTTTAAGTGTGATAGTTAGTAGGTAATGCTGGCACTGCCATTTGGCAGCAGTTGTGGGAGGTGCTGGCTGCAGTGAAATACATTGGGCCTTGACACTTATAGTTTTACATATAACGCTCTGGTGGGCTCTCTGGCTGCCATGTGTGCCTTTCCGCACAAGCCAGATGGATTAAATGTTTGGTCTTACATTCTGTTAGTTGTTTATAGGCATACAATACACTTTAGTGGTCTGAAGGCGATTGTGCCACTCCTTGTTTCAGAGGAGTCTCCATCAGATGGCCATCTTGCTGGGTGTTGAGTTGGCCATGATCGCACTTCCCTCCTCCCCCCAATTGATTTATTTATTCCCTAACAACCTGATTACCATTACCTGCATACTACTACTTCGAACATCAAAATAGGAACATGTAGCGTTCATTTACCTTTATACAGTTAGTAGCGGTGCCGCAAGCATCTGCAAGAACATTAAAGAGAGAAGTATCAGAACTTCGGAAAGGAAATGGAAAAAAGACTTCCACTCAAAATCTGAACCTGTTCTTTAATTACAATGGTGCCGGAGTTCTATTGTAGCACTCACTGAATTTGAAACCTATTGCCCCTGGGACATCCTACGAATGCACGGTCAGAGACCTCATCACCTGTTTAGCTTCTCATGCAGGCAGTGAACTGGAAGCTCCTTCTTTAGATAACCACATACATCACAGCACACATACTTGTCTATCTTTCCAATGTGTATCTCCTAACAAATGTAATTTCTTATGTGCTAGAAGTAGGCGTGGTGTGACATTTATGGGATTGTAGAAAAAATCCTGAAAAGTTTAGTGGTTGGGAAGCTACATGTCCCCACAATTCCTTAAAACGGTCTTAAAATTTGCAAATTAATGGATACGTGCGCTGGGCCAAAGCTCTTATTAAGAGCCGAATGCCAGGGCTGCTGAATAGCAGGCTTGCCTATGCTTGATTCCACCTCCGGCCATTTTCTTTTACCACCATACACTTCCTGTCTCTTTATCTCACCCCTGCAGGGTATTTTATCCAATTTTCTCCTTTTTTTTTTGTAAACAGATTTTTATTGCTTTTAGAAAACGACGTACAGTACAATACGAAGCAAGGCCGAAGTGCAATCAAGAGGTAAACAGTTACATTGCACATATATCAAGTCATACACAATCAGTTGTGTCCAATCACATTAGGTCGTACAATATATTGATCGGTGGTCAACCTGATATGTGCATATTGAACAGGCCTACCGATCCCCAACCCTATTCCCTCCCTCCCCTATCCCCTGCCTCAAAACAATTACAGGAACAAGGTGTGATATGTCCCACCTGACGGTGAGCCGCCTCCAACACTTACGCTATGAAGACTAACGTCTAGAGCCTCACTCCCAGCAACGTTCATGTTACATCTGGGCCTTGATCAGGAAGTTGGGCACTGTCAGGGGAATCTGTATGGGGCTCTTTTGAGCCCTCCACTGAGGTGTCCAAGGCCCTCACCTCGTCTATGGGGCTGCGGCCCCTCCTCGCCTCTTGGAACAGTGCTGCTCCTTTGTATCCTGCCCATAGAATGAGGGTCTCCTTCCCTTTGTGTACCTGGGGGCTTACGGTGGCCTTCCACTTCGTTGTGATCTCTCGTTTTGCTAGTACTAGTGCTAACTTCACAAATGTACTTGTCACCTTTTGCTTGGCAGGTCAAGGGACCCCCCCCCCAAAGCAGGCAAACCAGTGAAGGGCAAGGAAGTGTTCTGTCCGTGACCTCGTTATTGCAGGCTACTACTCCCGCCCAATAATCTTGTACACCAGGCAGTTTCACACCCTATGGAGCATCTCGGCCCCTCGTTCCCCACATCTGGAGCCTTCCACTGCCTGTGCGCCATATGGTCTCATGATTTTCCCTGGTGTAAGGTACGCCCTGTACAAGAAGTAATAATTAATTAATTAAAATCTAGCATTAAATCTATCACCACTGCACGATGTAGTAAAAATTATCTCTGGGGTAACTCATATTCCTCCGATAGTTCCTCAAATGACGACAACTATCCGTCCCTATAAAGACCCAATCGAGTCATGCCAAAAGTTGCCCATTCTAGATCTCCCCATAGTGCTCCAGTTCTGTTTATAAATTTTAGGGCCGTCAAGGGCAAGCTTGGAGAGTATGGTAGGAGGGTGCGGGTGCGCTGCAGGCAGCGCTGCCAGCAATGTCGAGTTGTCTGTTTTTCTCTAGAGCCTCCTATAACAGGCCGGTTGGGCGTCAATAGGATCTGGAGCAGTGCCCTGAGGCCCGGGGTAACTCCAGGGACCTCCCCCTCAGGGCTCAACTGTGAGTGTAGCCATTGGTTAAACCATTGAATGTGGGCCGCCAAGTAATACAGCTTGAGTTCAGGCGCTACCACCCTCCGTCTTCCCGCACTCCAGGTAAGTTCCACCAGTAGTGAGTTTAATTCTGTAAACAGTTTGCGGGGGATTACAATTGGCAGTGTGGTAAAGAAGTAAAGTAGGTAGGGAAGCACTGCCATCTTTGCATGTACAATTCTTCCTGTCACAGACAAGGGGAGAGGTTTCCAGAACCCCACATTAGAGTGAAAAGCCCTAATAGCTGCTCCGATGTTACCTTCCAGGACGTCTCTGGGATCGTGATAAACTCTGACTTCCACATATTTTGTGCAGGATCCCTCCCACATGAGCCCACACAAGTCCAGGGGTTCGGCATATGTCGACACAGAAGGAAAAGAAGCAACTTCTGCCAATTTATGCGAAGGCCGGAAATGCTGCCGAACTGGTCCAACAGTGAAACTGCCCCTTCACACCTGTGCAGTGGGTACCGTGTAGAGGAGCCTAGTCCATTGGACAAACACTGCCCCAATCCCAGTCCCTCCATCACCAGGTACAGGTAGTCCCATCGCAGACTATCAAATGCCTTTTCTATATTGATCGAGACTGTCACTGCCTCATTCTTCTCTGGGCGCATCGTATCCAAGATGGAGAACAATCTACGGATGTTCAATGCTGTGCTCCACCCTGGAATGAAACCATTCTGGTCGGGGTTTATATGTGTGGACATGTAAGGCAGTGGCGTAGCTAGGCTTCATGCCACACGTGGCTGCCCCTGCGTTTGCTGCCCATGGCGGCCGAATGTAAGAGCGGGGAGTGCTGGTGATTCTTGCCTTTGCCGGCCCATGACGTCCACAGGTAAGAGCGGGGGGGGGGTTGGGTGAGGCCACCGCCCCCAAAACCCGGACCACCCCTGCCCTCCCTTGCTACGCCACTGATGTGAGGGAAGAGGCGGGAAGCCAATATGTGACTCAGTATTTTATAGTACATATTGAGCATTGACAGCGGACGATATGCTTGATCATCGTGGGGGGGTCGACTTGGTTTCAGCAAGGGAATTACTAATGCCTCACCTGTGGCAGTTGGCAGTCGACCAGCAGCTCGAGCTATGGCAAAGACTTCTACCAATTTGGGAGCTAGTTCCTCCACGTACGTGGCATAAACTCCACTGGGTAGCCATAGATCGCTGGTACTTTTCCTCAGGCCATGGACTTGATGGCAGATCACATCTCTTGTAAGGTTATGGGACCACTCAGATCCACTGAGTCTTCCGCACTAAGGCGCAGTATCTCATCCCACTTTCTCCTTTTGTCACTGTTTTCTCTCTTACTCTTCCTTCTGCTTTCTCCTTTTTTAGGTCGAGCCTAGGCAGCGCATGCGCTGTCTGGAAGATATGCTATATTCAATACAGGACTTTGCTCCTGCCTGCTGGCTTCCCATTGGTTGAAAGCAGTGTCACTCTTCTTTGCTGACTCCTAAGTGGTTAACGCGGCGATACCTCACTTCTGTTTTTTTGCAGAGCAGCACTGCCTAACTACAGTGTCTTTCCACTTCCATTCTTGATCAGTTGTTGGTAAGAACTCTTTTTTTTCTAACTGTTGCACTGGGCACCCTGCGCTGTATTCTTTAAATATGGCGGCTGCACTTTCCTTTGTTCTGCGCGGCACACCACACAGTCCATAAAGCAGGGCGTGCGCTTTGTTCACGCTGCCATTGATAGCGAGCAGAGTGCCCTTAAATGGGAGGCCGGCAGCGTCCTGCCCATCTCTGCTGCCAGGCCTGGGTCATTATGAGAAGGGTAACACGCTTGCGTTCAAAGCACCATTTTGCAATTTTTCATCAAACACAACTTTGTTTTGCAAATGGCGCAGTCCGCCGTTGCTGCTAATCCTATTGTGCATCTCCCTGGGGGGTGCCCTCTCTACCCCCAACACCTCCCACCCATTGTTACTGCAGGAAGTACCCCACCTGGTTTGTCATCACACTGCAGCAATCCAGGTGCTGTGTTGTGGATGCGGTGAGTATGACTCACTTTTTAAATGTATATATACTTGTTAATAAATGATTACAGCATGGCACACGCTTTATCTTTACCTTTATATATGGAGCGGCGGCCACACCTGCCCCTCCCCCTCTCTAATTCTACCTCTTATTCCCTCTCTTTATGTCTCCTCCTCACTTACTGAAAACAAACACTTTGGCTTCTCCTGCTCTGTAGCTTTCAGCTGCCCCTCCCCCCTCTCTCTTTGATCCTGATATTCCCTATCCTGTCTCTGTCTCGGTCCTCCTCAGTGGTCACAAAGTGCCCAGATTGGTTCGAGATCGGGTAACAAAATGCCCCATTCCTGAAGGTACCATAGTACGTGGTGCAGCATCGGGACGGACACAAAAAAAGGGTCAAAATACCAAAAGCTGCCAGATTAATTGTATTCACAACCACATTCATTAGTGTCACTTGACAGAGTTTTCCTGTGAAGTGCTTCTTTTGTTTTATCGTGTTTGTTTAAACAACAGTTGTTACAAATGGGATCTCTAGTTGGCAAGGGCTTGCACCTTTGTCCAAGTAGGGACCCTTCTTCCTAGTCAGGGTAAGGGTGTTACACTCGTGAAGTAACCCCTGCTCACCCTCGTGGTAGCTTGGCACGAGCAGTCAGGCTTAATTCAGAGGCAGTGTGTAAAGCATTTGCACATAACCAACAGTAATACAGTGTAAGCACTACAAACGGACACCACACCAGTTTAAAAAAATAACCAATATTTTATATACTCAAGACAAGACCAATTACGACAAAAATCCACAATACTATACTTTACGAATGAATACTTGATACGGTAACTTCTTCTTTGCAGGAATAGCACAAAAGCAAAGTTTGTACGAGTCGGTAGCTCCGTCCGAGCCCACCGTGATGCTGAAAACCACAGAGTCTAACAGTTCCAGCCGACCGCGTCGATACGGGCCAGCAGAGTCGTGAACAGACTCGGTTACAGTACCTTTCTCGTTGTGGCTGGTACGGAGTGTACGAGCCGGTCGGCGTTCGTCGCGGTTGCGGTGCAAGACGGAGCGATGCAAGGTGCGGTGTCCCTCGATGCGGTGCAGGCAGCGGCTCGATGAGCGTCATGCAGACGGAGTCGGTGAGTCCAAGGCGTGCGATGCAGGGTGAGACGATGCTCGATGCGGTGCTGACAGGTTGCGATGCAGGCGACCTAGCCGGAGTGCGGGAGCTGGCGTCGGACAGCGGTGCGAGTCGGAGCGGTGCGTCGCAGACGTGCGAGCGGTGCCCCAAATGCGGTGCGGTCACGACTCTTGAGCCAGTTGCAGCGACCGCGTCGGTCGGGTCCGGTTGGTTCAGTGAAGCGATGCGATGCGAACTGCGGTGCCCACAGGTCACGGTGCAAGCAGCGGCTCGATGTTGGCGGCGTCGGACGTCGCCCACGGTGAGACCAGGGTTGCGATGAGAAGCGGGGCGATGCGGTCTGCGGTGCAAACAGGTCACCGGCCAGGGATGGATTCGGTTGACGGAGTCGGTTGCGGTTCCCTTCCTCTGTGGCAACTGAAACAGCGTTCCAGAAGCGGTACCCAGAGGCTTGTGAAGTCTTTGTAGTCCCTGAGACTTCTTAACAGGAGGCCAGCTCGGTTCCAGGCCCTTGGAGATACTCAGCACAAGTTTGTAGAAAGTTCAGTCCAGTCCTTTCACTGCCCAAGACAGAAGCAGCAACTGCAGGCCAACCCAACAAAGCAACAACACAGCAAAGGGGCAGTACTCCTCCTGGCAGCTCTTCCAGCTCTTCGTCTTGGCAGGTTCCTTGATTCCAGCGAGATCTAAATTCATGGGGTCAGGGCCCCAATATTTATATCCCAAATTCCTTTGTTCTCTGAAGGCAGAGAGGCCTTTGCCTAGTCCAAACCAGTTCTGGAGCACTTTGTTGACAAGTCTCCGTCCCTTCTTTCAGTGAGTAGGCCAGGGACATCAGACGCACCACAGGAGGTGGAGCCAGCATTGTGGAGGGAAGGCACTGTCCTATTCAGGGCCCAGGTGCGACCCCTCCCACCCATCTACATGTAGATCTTGCTATTCAGCCCTGTGCTGACTCACCCTGTCTCCTGGCATCCCCCAGCCCCTGTCACTCACATTCCAGACAAGGAATACACAACCTCGCAGAGGCAGGCTTGGATGGTTAGACAAGAAAATACCCACTTTCTAAAAGTGGTATTTTCAAACACAGAATGTTAAAACCAACTTCACTAAAAGATGCATTTTATCATTCTGAGTCCAGGCATACTAAACTCGAATTTCTACCATGTTCCCGGGGTCAGTTAGGATTATAAGCTGTAATAATCAAAACTGCCCGTTCTGGCCTAGGGGAACAGGTAGCCTTGCAATAGTGAAAAACGAACTAGGCTGTAATTCACTATCAGGACATGCCGCACACACACGGGCATGTCCTACCTTTCGCATACACCGCACCCTGCCCACAGGGGTACCTTGGGCCTACCTTAGGGGTGACTAACATGTAGCAAAGGGAAGGTTTAGGGACTTGCAAGTGTGTGCACTTGCCAAGTCGACATGGCAGCCCCAGGCTGCGCACAGGCTCTGCGTTGGCAGGCCCGAGTTACACTTTACGGGCTGTTTGCGTGGGTGGCACAATCCAGTGCTGCAGCCCACCAACCGCATTTGGTCTAGAGGCCCTGGCACTCGCAGTGCACTTTACAAGGGACTGACACCTAAACCAAATAGGCCAATCATGGAAACACCAATCCATAACACATTTTATACAGGAGCACTTGCACTTTCCCACTGGACCGCAGTGAGGAAAGTGCGCAGAATCATTACACCAGCAAAAACAGAGTCAAAACCGGGAGGTCAGAAAGCAAAAAGTCAGGGGAAACACGCCAAAAGATGCCAAGTCTAACACATGTCCCCTCCAGCTGAAAGTAGGGAGAACTACCCAACCCCATTGGAGTTCTCCTCACTAAGGCGGAAGAACCTGGACAGACCATCTGCGTTGGCGTGTTCTGTACCAGGACGGTGCTCCACCGTAAAGTCCATTCCCTGTAGGGAGATGGACCACCTCAGCAGTTTTGGATTCTCACCCCTCATTTGCATCAACCATCTGAGGGGCCGGTGGTCTGTCTGAACCCGGAAGTGAGTCCCAAACAGGTATGGTCTCAACTTCTTCAGTGCCCAGACCACAGCAAAAGCTTCCCTTTCTATGGCACTCCACCTCTGTTCCCTGGGAAGTAGTCTCCGGCTAAGGAAGACTACAGGCTGATCCAGGCCCTCTTCGTTCAGTTGTGAGAGCACCGCTCCCACACCATGCTCTGAAGCGTCAGTCTGCACGACAAATTCTTTGGAGAAGTCAGGTGCCTTGAGCACGGGCGCCGTGCACATGGCTGCCTTCAGGGCATCAAAAGCTTTCTGGCAGGACTCAGTCCAGATCACTTTCCTGGGCTGCCTCTTAGAGGTCAGCTCTGTTAAGGGGGCAACGATGGTGCCATAGCCCTTAACAAATCTCCTATAGTAGCCGGTGAGACCTAAGAAGGCTCTCACCTCTGTCTGGGTCTTGGGGGCTCCCAAGCCAGTATGGTGTCAATCTTGGGTTGTAGGGGCACCACCTGGCCGCTTCCTACCTGGTGTCCCAAGTACACCACAGAACCCTGCCCGATCTGGCACTTACTGGCCTTGATCGTGAGGCCTGCACCTTGCAGAGCCCTCAACACTTTCTCAAGGTGCTGTAAATGTTCTTCCCAGCTGGAACTGAACACAGCAATGTCATCCAGGTAGGCGGCACTGAAATCCTCCAGCCCAGCCAACACCTGATTGACCAACCTCTGAAAGGTGGCAGGGGCATTCTTCAACCCAAAGGGCATCACCCGGAATTGGTAATGACCTTCTGGGGTTGAGAATGCTGATCTCTCCTTGGCCCCATCGGTTAAGGCAATCTGCCAGTACCCAGACGTCAAATCAAACGTGCTGAGGAACCGGGCAGCTCCCAACCGATCAATGAGCTCATCAGCTCTGGGGATGGGGTGTGCGTCAGTCCTGGTGACGGCATTGAGCCCACGGTAGTCCACACAAAACCGGAGTTCTGGAGTGGCACCGGGCGCCGCAGCCTTTGGGACCAAGACCACTGGGCTGGCCCAAGGACTGTGGGAGGGCTCAATCACCCCTAACGCCAACATCTTAGAGACCTCCTCCTTGATGCTGGTTCTGACCCGGTCAGTCAACCTGTAAATCTTGTGCTTCACAGGAGGGCTGTCACCAGTGTCCACGTCATGGGTACACCAGTGAGTAACACCGGGGGTCAGAGAGAACAGTGGGGCGAACTGTCCCAACAACTGGCGACAGTCTCCCTGCTGCTCCTGAGTCAGAGGAGGGGAGAGGATCACACCCTCTACTGACCCATCATGCTCCTTGGTAGACAGGAGGTCAGGGAGAGGCTCGCTCTCCTCTTCCACCCCATCATCTGTCGCCAAGAGCATACTCACTTCGGACCTCTCGAAGTGGGGCTTGAGGCGGTTCACGTGAAGGACCCTCAAAGGGTTCCTTGGAGCCTGCAAATCCACCAGGTAGGTGACGTCACTTTTGCGCTCCTTTACCTCATATGGCCCAGTCCACTTGTCCTGCAAGGCACAAGGTGCCACTGGGGCCATGACCCACACTTTTTGCCCAGGTTGAAATTCGACCAGAGTGGCGTTCTGGTCATACCATCTCTTCATTTCTTCCTGGCTTGCTTCTAGGTTCGCCTGAGCGAGTTTCCTGAAGCGGGCAGTTTGGTTTCTAAAGGCCAGCATGTAGCTAAAATACATCCTGGGGAGTTTTCCTGGGAGCTGCCTCCCAGCCTTCCTTTACCAAACTCAGAGGTCCTCTGACAGGGTGGCCATACAGGAGCTCAAAGGGGCTGTACCCAAGAGACTTCTGAGGCACCTCCCTGTACGCAAAGAGTAGGCATGGCAAGAGGACGTCCCACTTACGCCTCATGGGTTCTGTTAGGCCCTTGATCATGCCTTTCAAGGTCTGGTTGAATCTCTCCACCAGACCGTTTCCTTGTGGGTGGTAAGGAGTGGTGAACTTGTAGGTTACACCACACTCCTTCCACAGGGATGTCATATACTTCGATATGAAATTGGTCCCCCTATCAGAAACCACCTCTCTGGGGAATCCCACACGGGAAAAGATCCCCATTAACGCCCGGCCCACCACTGGCGCCGTCGTTGTCCTGAGAGGGATTGCCTCCGGGTACCGGGTGGCATGGTCCACCAAGACCAGGATGTACCTGTTGCCCATGGCTGTCTTGGGATCCAGTGGCCCCACAATATCCATCCCTACCCTTTCAAAGGGTGTTCCAACAACAGGAAAAGGTTGGAGAGGAGCTTTGACCTTCCTCCCACTCTTACCACTTGCCTGGCAAGTTTGGCAAGACCTACAGTGTGCATCTGACTGCCTTCGCATTTGGGGCCAAAAGAAGTGGGTGACAAGCCTGTCAAAGGTCTTGTCCTGCCCCAAATGTCCTGCCAAAGGCACGTCATGAGCCAGACCCAGTAGGAAGGTCCTGAAGCGCTGGGGTACCACCAGCACACGGGCTGACCCAGGCTCAGCAACCTTAGGCTCACTGTATAGGAGACCACACTCCCAGTAGATCAGATGTGACCCGGACTGATTACCAGCTGCCTGGTCTGCAGCCTGCCGCCGCAGACCCTCCAGAGTAGGGCACTCGTTCTGCTCCCTGCAGAACTCCTCCCTGATGGGACCCCCTTCTTGCTGCCAATGGGTCAGCTCAGAGATGTCTCCCAGTTCGGCTACCTGTTCCCCTGTAGGCACCGGGGCGTCCCCCTCGAGGTCCGCCTCCTCCCGGTCCGTGGGAACTTTGGGGGCCGGTTTCCCGCGCCCCTGCCCTTTCTCTTGGCAGGGACTTGGGCCACTGTTTCAGGCTCCAAGTCCTCTTGATCACCCTTTCTGGCTGCCATTGACCGAGTGGACACGCATGCCCACTCTGGCAACCCAAGCATCTCCAAGTGAGACCTGAGCTCAACCTCCTTCCATGAGGACTGCTCCAGGTCGTTTCCTAGCAGACAATCTACAGGCATGGTAGGGCTCACAACCACCCTCAAGGGACCTGCGACCCCCCCCATTCAAAGGGAACCTGCGCCACCATACATTGGCGCTCTGAGTTGTCTACAGCAACTACTTGGTGGAATGCCCCGGGGACTACTTGCTTCTCAGACACCAGGTGACACCGGACTGAGGTCACACTGGCTCCAGTATCTCTGAGAGCCTCTACCCTGTTCCCATTGATGGTCACCCAGGTGCTATATTTCTTTGTGTTAGGGGGCACCTGGTTTCCTGGGACCATCTCACTGTCCCCTAGTGAGACAAGGGTCATTTCTGCGGGATCCCCACCCTCCTGTGGGCACCCCTCCTCCCCCAGCGCTACACTAGCCAACACTTTGGACTGTCCACCGGTGGGTGGCTGTGTCCCCTTCGGGCACTTGGGGTCCCCCTTAAAGTGACCTACCTGGTCACATGCATAACACTTGCGGGGGCCGGTCTCAACAGGCTTCCCTGTAGAGACCCCTTTCTTCTTATCACCGGGGGGCTGGGAACCTTTACCCTGGGTACTAGTTTGGGGCCCTTTAGAGAACTCCTGTGCTTTACCCTTGTCCCCCCACTTTTCTGCTGGGGACCCTGCCCACCTTTGGCTGAGTCTCCCCCAAACGCTTTCTTGTGGACCCTGGTACTCACCCAGCGGTCCGCTTCCATAGCAAGCTTCCTGGGGTCAGTTAGCTTACTATCAACTAGGTGCTGGCGCAGATCTGCAAAACATAGACTAGACAAGTGCTCCCATGCAATCAAGTTGTAGAGCCCCTGAAAATCTGTTACACTACTGCCCTTCACCCAACCATCCAGCGACCTGCAGAACACATCCACACATTCCAACCAAGTGTTGGCATCAGACTTCTTACTGGACCTGAACTGATCCCTGTACTTTTCAGGAGTAAGACCATACTTCGTGAGAAGGGCATCCTTCATGTCAGCATAGGTGAGGTGATACCCCTTACCCAAAGCTATCAGAGCATCCCTTGCTTCTTCCGGGAAAAGTGGCCACAATCCTGCTCCCCAATTCTCCTCAGGGACCCCATTCATGTGTATGGCTGCCTCATAACCCTGAAACCACCTTTGTATGTCATCCCCCTTCTTGAACTCCTTGCCTACGTTCTTGGGAATGTGCACAATCCTGTCTGCCTTTCTGGACGAATTGCTGCCACCATCTGAGCCTGACTTACTCCTAAGTTCTAGCTCCTTCAGTTCTCTCTCATGCTCTAAGAGCATCTTCCTCTCCTCTATGGCCAATCTCTTCTCCTCCCGCTCACTCTCCAGCCTGAGCTTCTGCAGCTTAAACTGCCTTGTCTCCCGCCTGTCCTCCAGCTCCTCTGGGGACAGACCGCTGCTGCCTGACCTGGCGGGTTCCCCCCTACCCAAAAGCACATCCACCCTGGAAATAGGCTCCTCCACCTCCTCACTGAGATTACCAGGCTGCCCATTGGCATGTCTGGCTGCTACCCAGGCCCTCAGCGCCTTCTGTAGCTCCTCCTTCCTTGTGAGGCCTTTAATTTGGACTTTCAGGTTTTTACAAATCGCTCGTAGCTCCTTTACGGCGTAGGATTCCAACCTATCCTCCTCAAAGATAACTTCCAGAGATGCAACGGATGATGCAATTGATTCAGGCATGACAAAAGTAGTGAGTTGAAAACTGGCAAGATCAAAAATAGGCCAAAAGAAAAAGAACCAGTATGTGGTACGTAATGGTCTGCGATATGGTAGTAGTGCACACCAATCACTGTAAGTCAAGTGCAAACACAAGTCCTATCCTCACCGCTGACAACCAATGTTAGAAATGGGATCTCTAGTTGGCAAGGGCTTGCACCTTTGTCCAAGTAGGGACCCTTCTTCCTAGTCAGGGTAAGGGTGTTACACTCGTGAAGTAACCCCTGCTCACCCTCGTGGTAGCTTGGCATGAGCAGTCAGGCTTAATTCAGAGGCAGTGTGTAAAGCATTTGCACATAACCAACAGTAATACAGTGTAAGCACTACAAACGGACACCACACCAGTTTAGAAAAATAACCAATATTTTATATACTCAAGACAAGACCAATTACGACAAAAATCCACAATACTATACTTTACGAATGAATACTTGATACGGTAACTTCTTCTTTGCAGGAATAGCACAAAAGCAAAGTTCGTACGAGTCGGTAGCTCCGTCCGAGCCCACCGTGATGCTGAAAACCACAGAGTCTAACAGTTCCAGCCGACCGCGTCGATACGGGCCAGCAGAGTCGTGAACAGACTCGGTTACAGTACCTTTCTCGTTGTGGCTGGTACGGAGTGTACGAGCCGGTCGGCGTTCGTCGCGGTTGCGGTGCAAGACGGAGCGATGCAAGGTGCGGTGTCCCTCGATGCGGTGCAGGCAGCGGCTCGATGAGCGTCGTGCAGACGGAGTCGGTGAGTCCAAGGCGTGCGATGCAGGGTGAGACGATGCTCGATGCGGTGCTGACAGGTTGCGATGCAGGCGACCTAGCCGGAGTGCGGGAGCTGGCGTCGGACAGCGGTGCAAGTCGGAGCGGTGCGTCGCAGACGTGCGAGCGGTGCCCCAAATGCGGTGCGGTCACGACTCTTGAGCCAGTTGCAGCGACCGCGTCGGTCGGGTCCGGTTGGTTCAGTGAAGCGATGCGATGCGAACTGCGGTGCCCACAGGTCACGGTGCAAGCAGCGGCTCGATGTTGGCGGCGTCGGACGTCGCCCACGGTGAGACCAGGGTTGCGATGAGAAGCGGGGCGATGCGGTCTGCGGTGCAAACAGGTCACCGGCCAGGGATGGATTCGGTTGACGGAGTCGGTTGCGGTTCCCTTCCTCTGTGGCAACTGAAACAGCGTTCCAGAAGCGGTACCCAGAGGCTTGTGAAGTCTTTGTAGTCCCTGAGACTTCTTAACAGGAGGCCAGCTCGGTTCCAGGCCCTTGGAGATACTCAGCACAAGTTTGTAGAAAGTTCAGTCCAGTCCTTTCACTGCCCAAGACAGAAGCAGCAACTGCAGGCCAACCCAACAAAGCAACAACACAGCAAAGGGGCAGTACTCCTCCTGGCAGCTCTTCCAGCTCTTCGTCTTGGCAGGTTCCTTGATTCCAGCGAGATCTAAATTCATGGGGTCAGGGCCCCAATATTTATATCCCAAATTCCTTTGTTCTCTGAAGGCAGAGAGGCCTTTGCCTAGTCCAAACCAGTTCTGGAGCACTTTGTTGACAAGTCTCCGTCCCTTCTTTCAGTGAGTAGGCCAGGGACATCAGACGCACCACAGGAGGTGGAGCCAGCATTGTGGAGGGAAGGCACTGTCCTATTCAGGGCCCAGGTGCGACCCCTCCCACCCATCTACATGTAGATCTTGCTATTCAGCCCTGTGCTGACTCACCCTGTCTCCTGGCATCCCCCAGCCCCTGTCACTCACATTCCAGACAAGGAATACACAACCTCGCAGAGGCAGGCTTGGATGGTTAGACAAGAAAATACCCACTTTCTAAAAGTGGTATTTTCAAACACAGAATGTTAAAACCAACTTCACTAAAAGATGCATTTTATCATTCTGAGTCCAGGCATACTAAACTCGAATTTCTACCATGTTCCCGGGGTCAGTTAGGATTATAAGCTGTAATAATCAAAACTGCCCGTTCTGGCCTAGGGGAACAGGTAGCCTTGCAATAGTGAAAAACGAACTAGGCTGTAATTCACTATCAGGACATGCCGCACACACACGGGCATGTCCTACCTTTCGCATACACCGCACCCTGCCCACAGGGGTACCTTGGGCCTACCTTAGGGGTGACTAACATGTAGCAAAGGGAAGGTTTAGGGACTTGCAAGTGTGTGCACTTGCCAAGTCGACATGGCAGCCCCAGGCTGCGCACAGGCTCTGCGTTGGCAGGCCCGAGTTACACTTTACGGGCTGTTTGCGTGGGTGGCACAATCCAGTGCTGCAGCCCACCAACAGCATTTGGTCTAGAGGCCCTGGCACTCGCAGTGCACTTTACAAGGGACTGACACCTAAACCAAATAGGCCAATCATGGAAACACCAATCCATAACACATTTTATACAGGAGCACTTGCACTTTCCCACTGGACCGCAGTGAGGAAAGTGCGCAGAATCATCACACCAGCAAAAACAGAGTCAAAACCGGGAGGTCAGAAAGCAAAAAGTCAGGGGAAACACGCCAAAAGATGCCAAGTCTAACACATGTCCCCTCCAGCTGAAAGTAGGGAGAACTACCCAACCCCATTGGAGTTCTCCTCACTAAGGCGGAAGAACCTGGACAGACCATCTGCGTTGGCGTGTTCTGTACCAGGACGGTGCTCCACCGTAAAGTCCATTCCCTGTAGGGAGATGGACCACCTCAGCAGTTTTGGATTCTCACCCCTCATTTGCATCAACCATCTGAGGGGCCGGTGGTCTGTCTGAACCCGGAAGTGAGTCCCAAACAGGTATGGTCTCAACTTCTTCAGTGCCCAGACCACAGCAAAAGCTTCCCTTTCTATGGCACTCCACCTCTGTTCCCTGGGAAGTAGTCTCCGGCTAAGGAAGACTACAGGCTGATCCAGGCCCTCTTCGTTCAGTTGTGAGAGCACCGCTCCCACACCATGCTCTGAAGCGTCAGTCTGCACGACAAATTCTTTGGAGAAGTCAGGTGCCTTGAGCACGGGCGCCGTGCACATGGCTGCCTTCAGGGCATCAAAAGCTTTCTGGCAGGACTCAGTCCAGATCACTTTCCTGGGCTGCCTCTTAGAGGTCAGCTCTGTTAAGGGGGCAACGATGGTGCCATAGCCCTTAACAAATCTCCTATAGTAGCCGGTGAGACCTAAGAAGGCTCTCACCTCTGTCTGGGTCTTGGGGGCTCCCAAGCCAGTATGGTGTCAATCTTGGGTTGTAGGGGCACCACCTGGCCGCTTCCTACCTGGTGTCCCAAGTACACCACAGAACCCTGCCCGATCTGGCACTTACTGGCCTTGATCGTGAGGCCTGCACCTTGCAGAGCCCTCAACACTTTCTCAAGGTGCTGTAAATGTTCTTCCCAGCTGGAACTGAACACAGCAATGTCATCCAGGTAGGCGGCACTGAAATCCTCCAGCCCAGCCAACACCTGATTGACCAACCTCTGAAAGGTGGCAGGGGCATTCTTCAACCCAAAGGGCATCACCCGGAATTGGTAATGACCTTCTGGGGTTGAGAATGCTGATCTCTCCTTGGCCCCATCGGTTAAGGCAATCTGCCAGTACCCAGACGTCAAATCAAACGTGCTGAGGAACCGGGCAGCTCCCAACCGATCAATGAGCTCATCAGCTCTGGGGATGGGGTGTGCGTCAGTCCTGGTGACGGCATTGAGCCCACGGTAGTCCACACAAAACCGGAGTTCTGGAGTGGCACCGGGCGCCGCAGCCTTTGGGACCAAGACCACTGGGCTGGCCCAAGGACTGTGGGAGGGCTCAATCACCCCTAACGCCAACATCTTAGAGACCTCCTCCTTGATGCTGGTTCTGACCCGGTCAGTCAACCTGTAAATCTTGTGCTTCACAGGAGGGCTGTCACCAGTGTCCACGTCATGGGTACACCAGTGAGTAACACCGGGGGTCAGAGAGAACAGTGGGGCGAACTGTCCCAACAACTGGCGACAGTCCCCCTGCTGCTCCTGAGTCAGAGGAGGGGAGAGGATCACACCCTCTACTGACCCATCATGCTCCTTGGTAGACAGGAGGTCAGGGAGAGGCTCGCTCTCCTCTTCCACCCCATCATCTGTCGCCAAGAGCATACTCACTTCGGACCTCTCGAAGTGGGGCTTGAGGCGGTTCACGTGAAGGACCCTCAAAGGGTTCCTTGGAGCCTGCAAATCCACCAGGTAGGTGACGTCACTTTTGCGCTCCTTTACCTCATATGGCCCAGTCCACTTGTCCTGCAAGGCACAAGGTGCCACTGGGGCCATGACCCACACTTTTTGCCCAGGTTGAAATTCGACCAGAGTGGCGTTCTGGTCATACCATCTCTTCATTTCTTCCTGGCTTGCTTCTAGGTTCGCCTGAGCGAGTTTCCTGAAGCGGGCAGTTTGGTTTCTAAAGGCCAGCATGTAGCTAAAATACATCCTGGGGAGTTTTCCTGGGAGCTGCCTCCCAGCCTTCCTTTACCAAACTCAGAGGTCCTCTGACAGGGTGGCCATACAGGAGCTCAAAGGGGCTGTACCCAAGAGACTTCTGAGGCACCTCCCTGTACGCAAAGAGTAGGCATGGCAAGAGGACGTCCCACTTACGCCTCATGGGTTCTGTTAGGCCCTTGATCATGCCTTTCAAGGTCTGGTTGAATCTCTCCACCAGACCGTTTCCTTGTGGGTGGTAAGGAGTGGTGAACTTGTAGGTTACACCACACTCCTTCCACAGGGATGTCATATACTTCGATATGAAATTGGTCCCCCTATCAGAAACCACCTCTCTGGGGAATCCCACACGGGAAAAGATCCCCATTAACGCCCGGCCCACCACTGGCGCCGTCGTTGTCCTGAGAGGGATTGCCTCCGGGTACCGGGTGGCATGGTCCACCAAGACCAGGATGTACCTGTTGCCCATGGCTGTCTTGGGATCCAGTGGCCCCACAATATCCATCCCTACCCTTTCAAAGGGTGTTCCAACAACAGGAAAAGGTTGGAGAGGAGCTTTGACCTTCCTCCCACTCTTACCACTTGCCTGGCAAGTTTGGCAAGACCTACAGTGTGCATCTGACTGCCTTCGCATTTGGGGCCAAAAGAAGTGGGTGACAAGCCTGTCAAAGGTCTTGTCCTTCCCCAAATGTCCTGCCAAAGGCACGTCATGAGCCAGACCCAGTAGGAAGGTCCTGAAGCGCTGGGGTACCACCAGCACACGGGCTGACCCAGGCTCAGCAACCTTAGGCTCACTGTATAGGAGACCACACTCCCAGTAGATCAGATGTGACCCGGACTGATTACCAGCTGCCTGGTCTGCAGCCTGCCGCCGCAGACCCTCCAGAGTAGGGCACTCGTTCTGCTCCCTGCAGAACTCCTCCCTGATGGGACCCCCTTCTTGCTGCCAATGGGTCAGCTCAGAGATGTCTCCCAGTTCGGCTACCTGTTCCCCTGTAGGCACCGGGCGTCCCCCTCGAGGTCCGCCTCCTCCCGGTCCGTGGGAACTTCGGGGGCCGGTTTCCCGCGCCCCTGCCCTTTCTCTTGGCAGGGACTTGGGCCACTGTTTCAGGCTCCAAGTCCTCTTGATCACCCTTTCTGGCTGCCATTGACCGAGTGGACACGCATGCCCACTCTGGCAACCCAAGCATCTCCAAGTGAGACCTGAGCTCAACCTCCTTCCATGAGGACTGCTCCAGGTCGTTTCCTAGCAGACAATCTACAGGCATGGTAGGGCTCACAACCACCCTCAAGGGACCTGCGACCCCCCATTCAAAGGGAACCTGCGCCACCATACATTGGCGCTCTGAGTTGTCTACAGCAACTACTTGGTGGAATGCCCGGGGACTACTTGCTTCTCAGACACCAGGTGACACCGGACTGAGGTCACACTGGCTCCAGTATCTCTGAGAGCCTCTACCCTGTTCCCATTGATGGTCACCCAGGTGCTATATTTCTTTGTGTTAGGGGGCACCTGGTTTCCTGGGACCATCTCACTGTCCCCTAGTGAGACAAGGGTCGTTTCTGCGGGATCCCCACCCTCCTGTGGGCACCCCTCCCCCCCCAGCGCTACACTAGCCAACACTTTGGACTGTCCACCGGTGGGTGGCTGTGTCCCCTTCGGGCACTTGGGGTCCCCCTTAAAGTGACCTACCTGGTCACATGCATAACACTTGCGGGGGCCGGTCTCAACAGGCTTCCCTGTAGAGACCCCTTTCTTCTTATCACCGGGGGCTGGGAACCTTTACCCTGGGTACTAGTTTGGGGCCCTTTAGAGAACTCCTGTGCTTTACCCTTGTCCCCCCACTTTTCTGCTGGGGACCCTGCCCACCTTTGGCTGAGTCTCCCCCAAACGCTTTCTTGTGGACCCTGGTACTCACCCAGCGGTCCGCTTCCATAGCAAGCTTCCTGGGGTCAGTTAGCTTACTATCAACTAGGTGCTGGCGCAGATCTGCAAAACATAGACTAGACAAGTGCTCCCATGCAATCAAGTTGTAGAGCCCCTGAAAATCTGTTACACTACTGCCCTTCACCCAACCATCCAGCGACCTGCAGAACACATCCACACATTCCAACCAAGTGTTGGCATCAGACTTCTTACTGGACCTGAACTGATCCCTGTACTTTTCAGGAGTAAGACCATACTTCGTGAGAAGGGCATCCTTCATGTCAGCATAGGTGAGGTGATACCCCTTACCCAAAGCTATCAGAGCATCCCTTGCTTCTTCCGGGAAAAGTGGCCACAATCCTGCTCCCCAATTCTCCTCAGGGACCCCATTCATGTGTATGGCTGCCTCATAACCCTGAAACCACCTTTGTATGTCATCCCCCTTCTTGAACTCCTTGCCTACGTTCTTGGGAATGTGCACAATCCTGTCTGCCTTTCTGGACGAATTGCTGCCACCATCTGAGCCTGACTTACTCCTAAGTTCTAGCTCCTTCAGTTCTCTCTCATGCTCTAAGAGCATCTTCCTCTCCTCTATGGCCAATCTCTTCTCCTCCCGCTCACTCTCCAGCCTGAGCTTCTGCAGCTCAAACTGCCTTGCCTCCCGCCTGTCCTCCAGCTCCTCTGGGGACAGACTGCTGCTGCCTGACCTGGCGGGTTCCCCCTACCCAAAAGCACATCCACCCTGGAAATAGGCTCCTCCACCTCCTCACTGAGATTACCAGGCTGCCCATTGGCATGTCTGGCTGCTACCCAGGCCCTCAGCGCCTTCTGTAGCTCCTCCTTCCTTGTGAGGCCTTTAATTTGGACTTTCAGGTTTTTACAAATCGCTCGTAGCTCCTTTACGGCGTAGGATTCCAACCTATCCTCCTCAAAGATAACTTCCAGAGATGCAACGGATGATGCAATTGATTCAGGCATGACAAAAGTAGTGAGTTGAAAACTGGCAAGATCAAAAATAGGCCAAAAGAAAAAGAACCAGTATGTGGTACGTAATGGTCTGCGATATGGTAGTAGTGCACACCAATCACTGTAAGTCAAGTGCAAACACAAGTCCTATCCTCACCGCTGACAACCAATGTTAGAAATGGGATCTCTAGTTGGCAAGGGCTTGCACCTTTGTCCAAGTAGGGACCCTTCTTCCTAGTCAGGGTAAGGGTGTTACACTCGTGAAGTAACCCCTGCTCACCCTCGTGGTAGCTTGGCATGAGCAGTCAGGCTTAATTCAGAGGCAGTGTGTAAAGCATTTGCACATAACCAACAGTAATACAGTGTAAGCACTACAAACGGACACCACACCAGTTTAGAAAAATAACCAATATTTTATATACTCAAGACAAGACCAATTACGACAAAAATCCACAATACTATACTTTACGAATGAATACTTGATACGGTAACTTCTTCTTTGCAGGAATAGCACAAAAGCAAAGTTCGTACGAGTCGGTAGCTCCGTCCGAGCCCACCGTGATGCTGAAAACCACAGAGTCTAACAGTTCCAGCCGACCGCGTCGATACGGGCCAGCAGAGTCGTGAACAGACTCGGTTACAGTACCTTTCTCGTTGTGGCTGGTACGGAGTGTACGAGCCGGTCGGCGTTCGTCGCGGTTGCGGTGCAAGACGGAGCGATGCAAGGTGCGGTGTCCCTCGATGCGGTGCAGGCAGCGGCTCGATGAGCGTCGTGCAGACGTAGTCGGTGAGTCCAAGGCGTGCGATGCAGGGTGAGACGATGCTCGATGCGGTGCTGACAGGTTGCGATGCAGGCGACCTAGCCGGAGTGCGGGAGCTGGCGTCGGACAGCGGTGCGAGTCGGAGCGGTGCGTCGCAGACGTGCGAGCGGTGCCCCAAATACGGTGCGGTCACGACTCTTGAGCCAGTTGCAGCGACCGCGTCGGTCGGGTCCGGTTGGTTCAGTGAAGCGATGCGATGCGAACTGCGGTGCCCACAGGTCACGGTGCAAGCAGCGGCTCGATGTTGGCGGCGTCGGACGTCGCCCACGGTGAGACCTGGGTTGCGATGAGAAGCGGGGCGATGCGGTCTGCGGTGCAAACAGGTCACCGGCCAGGGATGGATTCGGTTGATGGAGTCGGTTGCGGTTCCCTTCCTCTGTGGCAACTGAAACAGCGTTCCAGAAGCGGTACCCAGAGGCTTGTGAAGTCTTTGTAGTCCCTGAGACTTCTTAACAGGAGGCCAGCTCGGTTCCAGGCCCTTGGAGATACTCAGCACAAGTTTGTAGAAAGTTCAGTCCAGTCCTTTCACTGCCCAAGACAGAAGCAGCAACTGCAGGCCAACCCAACAAAGCAACAACACAGCAAAGGGGCTGTACTCCTCCTGGCAGCTCTTCCAGCTCTTCGTCTTGGCAGGTTCCTTGATTCCAGCGAGATCTAAATTCATGGGGTCAGGGCCCCAATATTTATATCCCAAATTCCTTTGTTCTCTGAAGGCAGAGAGGCCTTTGCCTAGTCCAAACCAGTTCTGGAGCACTTTGTTGACAAGCCTCCGTCCCTTTTTTCAGTGAGTAGGCCAGGGACATCAGACGCACCACAGGAGGTGGAGCCAGCATTGTGGAGGGAAGGCACTGTCCTATTCAGGGCCCAGGTGCGACCCCTCCCACCCATCTACATGTAGATCTTGCTATTCAGCCCTGTGCTGACTCACCCTGTCTCCTGGCATCCCCCAGCCCCTGTCACTCACATTCCAGACAAGGAATACACAACCTCGCAGAGGCAGGCTTGGATGGTTAGACAAGAAAATACCCACTTTCTAAAAGTGGTATTTTCAAACACAGAATGTTAAAACCAACTTCACTAAAAGATGCATTTTATCATTCTGAGTCCAGGCATACTAAACTCGAATTTCTACCATGTTCCCGGGGTCAGTTAGGATTATAAGCTGTAATAATCAAAACTGCCCGTTCTGGCCTAGGGGAACAGGTAGCCTTGCAATAGTGAAAAACGAACTAGGCTGTAATTCACTATCAGGACATGCCGCACACACCCGGGCATGTCCTACCTTTCGCATACACCGCACCCTGCCCACAGGGGTACCTTGGGCCTACCTTAGGGGTGACTAACATGTAGCAAAGGGAAGGTTTAGGGACTTGCAAGTGTGTGCACTTGCCAAGTCGACATGGCAGCCCCAGGCTGCGCACAGGCTCTGCGTTGGCAGGCCCGAGTTACACTTTACGGGCTGTTTGCGTGGGTGGCACAATCCAGTGCTGCAGCCCACCAACAGCATTTGGTCTAGAGGCCCTGGCACTCGCAGTGCACTTTACAAGGGACTGACACCTAAACTAAATAGGCCAATCATGGAAACACCAATCCATAACACATTTTATACAGGAGCACTTGCACTTTCCCACTGGACCGCAGTGAGGAAAGTGCGCAGAATCATTACACCAGCAAAAACAGAGTCAAAACCGGGAGGTCAGAAAGCAAAAAGTCAGGGGAAACACGCCAAAAGATGCCAAGTCTAACAACAGTGTTCACTTCTGCTTTGCCACTAGCAGCTGCCTATCCCCCCTCTCTCTTTTTCTTCCAGGTATTGCTTCTCTTTCTGTTTCTGTCTCGTTTCTCCTCCTCAGAGGTCGCAAACAGGCCAGATAGGTGTTACTCACAACCACACACATTAGCGCCACTTTGCAGAGTTTGCCAGTAAAGCGCTACTTTAATTTTCTCCTTTTTCTTAAAACAACATTGTTTTCCCTGGATGAGGAAGTGCCCCATTTCTAGAGGTCCTCCAATACCTGGTGCAGCCTAGGCAGAGAGAAGAAAACAAGGTTCTAAAAAAAATGGCCGGGGTCCTGCTAAGCTTTATTCGGCATACATGTTGACACTAATAGCGGATTTGTTAAATACTCCTAATTCAGCAAGGCTAATAGGATTCTCTCCAGGCCCCCAATCTCTTCGGTCTATCTCTCGCACAACCAGACACAATCCTTGTCTTATAGCTTTATCTCTCCTCAAATACTACCTAATATTCATTTACAATGCCAATAGCTCTAACTTTCACAAATGCAAGACCTATTGCACTGCAAATGCTTGTTTCTCTCTCTCGGTGGGTCGAAGTCAATCACTGGCAACTAGCAGTACAAGTTAAACACGCTTTAACTCTTGCTACTCCACCCTTCCCGCTGAAGATACAGTTCACTACCCACAGCTACACAATGGTGGTAGACATGACCTTCACCCGGGTCGCACTTTCAACAGCAAACAAGCATTTCAATGCAATAGTTCTCGCCCTTGGGACCTTATGAGCATTTAGACGTATGTTTTTTGAGTCTTAATTATTTGAGGCAGCCCTTTAATGAGCGAATGTGTAGCTTGAGATGACTTGCAGTTAACACAAAAGACAAAGGGACAGTAAGTGACAGAGGAATAGGAGTTTAATAGTGAGGAAGAGAAAATCAAGAAATAAGTGATAAGAGGAAAGAAAGAAGGGGCGAGTGCATTAGACAGGAAAAATCCAAGGAAGAAAGATAGATGGTGAAAACCATGGAGTATTAAAACTGGAAAGAGAGAGGAAAATGGATGGAGGCTAAAAAGTCAAGAACTTGGGACAAGCGAAGAAGAGGGCCAAAGGAGAGTGGAAATGGCTAAAAGGATGGAAGAAGTGACAAAAGTGCAAGAGAAACATGAATGAGTAATGAGGGGGAAGAACAAACTGATTGAGAGGGTTAAAGTGAAAACTATGAGTCAAAAGCAAAATGTGTGTGTGGGAGTTGAGTCTGCTTTGCAGAGACGAACATAAGGAAAGGGTGGAAGTGAAATGGCAAGAAGGAGTAAGGGATTTAACAAGAGGGGTGGGTGTGCTTGAGGGTGCTGTTGTGATGGGCAGACCATGGTAAGGGCAGAGGTGCGAGTCTTTATTTGAAAAAGCTGATATACTTATTAAACGCAGACTGTAGGATGTTCAGACGTATCCTTGCAAAACGCATGATGAGCGTTATTCCCTCAGTAGTGTATGTAGACCAGCAAGGCTTTACTGTGGGCAGGCAGTTTAGTGAGCTAACACATCTCTTAATAGGCTGCATCGATATTGCTGAAACATAGTCAACAACTATAACACACTTGGTATCGTGCTGTGTATTATTTTTGCATGCAAGGTTTTGTTTGCCTCCTGCATTTTTAAAGTTTAATATTTGTGGTTGTTTGGTTGCAAGTTGTTTACTAGGGAAAACGAATACTTCGAGGTTTCTGTTGCTTCAACTTGTTATGGTTATTTAAATGCGAAGCAATGATCCTGTGTCAAATAAGCACTTTGCATATTTTTTGTCTTGAAGTCTGCACATTGAAAAGAAGCGTACCCTTTTGATTAATGTTTTTTTAGCATTTCACAAAGAATGTAGCTGAATGCAAGTTAACGTGTAAACCAATTGGCGACAACTTTCTTTTAAGTTCCCTCTCGCTTACTCCCAAACTTTGACACAAACATATGCCCGAGCTCAAACGACCACTGGTTGCGGTGGGAACCCAGCCCCGCAATTGAGGAATAGGTAAACCGAAGACCAGCCTGCTGAGCAGTGACATCAAAGGGTGTATGTAGCCTACCCCCGCAGACCACCTTCTGATATTACTTTTGGTGCACAGGTGACAGTATAGTACATGGCGGCACAACAAGACTGCGTGGACTTGCTTGAAGCACAGAGTTATGTAGCAGAGTAGTTTCTGCGTTTCCCTCAAGACAATAGGATCGAAAGTTAACCAAATGCGTTTTTTAAAATAAGTGTGACACAACTATTAAAAATTCAGGAACACACCATCAAAGAGCCCCTTCAACTGTTTTAACTACTGCTCGTTCAGAGACTGTGCTTAAAAAAATAACAAGGTACATGAAGGGCATGAATGGGAGGGGGAGGGGGAACAATGGCGGAAGCGTCCGCAGATTTCCTTAATTAACAGAGCGCAACGGCGGAGGGGGAGTCGGGAGTGTCAGAGCATATTTACCATATGAAATGGCCTCAAATCATCAAATATTTTTGATCCAAAATGTTGGTTTATTAAATATAAATAAAAAAATACCTGATATGCACGTAAGGCTTCCATGTGTGTAATTTTTAGTTTAACCTGGTTCTGACTCGCGCCTTGGGGAGGTTCACGGATCCTTGCTCTTCCTCCTCCCCCTCGTTCATGGCCGGGCTGCGAGCCTGAAAGTGGTTAAGGCTGGTGTTGGGCAGCTGCAGGAGCTCTAACTACAACCGGGAGAGAGGCAGCACCGTGTGTGCCGCAGAGGCACAGCGGACGGAGTAAGGGAGGGTGAGGGTTGGCCCAATATGGAAAGGGAAAAATCAAATCACACCATGAAGCTGACAGCGCGTCTGCTAAAAAAACATGCATTGTTAGCACCGTGCTGGCCAAAACATGAAGCGCAGTTTTGGAGTTTACCGTGCTTCATGTTTTAGACAGCACAGTGCTATCAATGCTTGTTTATTTTAGTGTGGTTTTGCTAAAATAAACAAGCATTGCTAGCACCCTGCTGTCCAAAACATGAAGCGGGGTGTCGGAGAACAAAACATGAAGCGCAGTTTTGGAGTTTACCGCGCTTCATGTTTTAGACAGCACAGTGCTATCAATGCTTGCTTATTTTAGTGTGGTTTTGCTAAAATAAACAAGCATTGCTAGCACCCTGCTGTCCAAAACATGAAGCGGGGTGTCGGAGAACAAAACATGAAGCGCAGTTTTGGAGTTTACTGCGCTTCATGTTTTAGACAGCACAGTGCCATCAATGCTTGTTTATTTTAGTGTGGTTTTGCTAAAATAAACAAGCATTGCTAGCACCCTGCTGTCCAAAACATGAAGCGGGGTGTCGGAGAACAAAACATGAAGCGCGGTGTTGGAGTTTACAGCGCTTTATGTTTTAGACAGTACAGCGATAACAATGCTTGCTTATTTTAGTGCGGTTTAGCTAAAATAAACAAGCATTGTTAGCACCCTGCTGTCCAAAACATGAAGCGCGGTGTCGGAGAAGCGGGTGCCAAAGGAATGAGACGGGCTACTGCTGCAGGGGCGGTGTGCACTCTGAGGGAGGTGCGGCGCTTCAGCAAACTGCAACAAAATAAGGAAGCATTGTTAGGACCGTGCTCTGCAAAACATGAAGCGAGGTGTCAGAGAAGCGGGTGCATGCTGATATGTGAAGTGAGGGAAAGAAAACAAAGAGTGCGCAGTAAGGAACATATACTAAACAAGTGTATGTACACTGTACTTTACCGGTGCGTTGCAGCCTTTAAAGGAAGTGAGGTATCAGCTGTGGGAACAAGACAGAAGGCAGCAAAGAAGAGCGACGCTGGAGTGCACCAATGGTAAGTAGGAGGCGGGAATACAGTGGTTTCATTGATTACAGCAGGTCTTGCAGACAGCGCATGTGCGCTGTAGCTCGACCTAAAAATAAGCATAATTTATTAGGCTACTGAGAGAAACTCCCCTTGCGTCAGTCCCTCAGAAAACCACGTGGAAATAACATGCCACTGTTTGTAACTGATATATTGTGTTAGTCCACTAGATGGCGGTATATGATAATATTATCTCATCGCCACCTTTTCTTCTTTGAAACATATTGTCAGAGAATCCTGGGCCAGCAATACTAAGGAATTTTGCAGTCCCAAACACTGTAAATAGCAAAACGATAGATTTGCCCAGGATCAGACAGTTTCTTTGAGGGGGCTTGCGCCGGTATTATGTTCGTTGACCTGTGGCAGCAATACTAAGGAATTTTGCAGTCCCAAACTCTGCAAATAGCAAAACGACAGATTTGCCCAGGATCACACAGTTTGTTCGAGGGGGCTTGCGCCGGTATTATGTTTGTAGAGCTGTGGCAGGTGTACCGTTGTCAAAGGGTTCCAGCAGCAGGGCCAGCTGAGTCTCTGCTGCTGGAAACCAAGGGTTGCAATTTCTAGAGCAACATAGGACAGCAACAAAAGGTACTGTGCTGCGCTGTGCTGGGGCAGACAGCTCACTAGCGTAGGTTTTGTGCTCGAAGGGCAGCCTTCCACTGCAAAATACTATGCCTAGATAACATTGACACCTTTTCACACCTTGGTTGTGTGCTGTACAGCACCCATGTAATGTTTGAAAAGTTAGATTTCTGCAACTCAACGCCTGCCTCAGGGAGGCATTTTTTTTATGCAACGCCCTGCCTACTATTGACAGCAAATGGGGCTTTGGATAAAAGAAACTCATGGGTGTTCGGGTGGGAGCACCCATGGACCACAATGGGGTGCCCTCTCAAAGCAATGTAGGGCAGAGCTATTTGTGCTACTTGGGCGACACTCCAGGGCAAATACAGTTTTGTGCTGGAAAATAAATACTGTGAGCAGGTTTGCATAACTTTTTGTGACTTTTCACCGGCGTTAAGTGTTGATAAACCTACACCCAAGTGGCTACCATGACTCCAAAAGAGACGGGAGAACTACAGGCTGGGTGGCCAGGACATCGACGAGTTTTGGCAGATACTCCTCCAAGGGCCACCTTTAGATGACCACCTTTTGTGATGTTTATGAGAATCAGGGGGTCATATTTAAAACAGATGTCAGTGCAGTTCATGTATGACCAACCGTACTCGCACTTTATACAGAACTTAGCTGGTTCGTTGACTTCGGCTGCCCATCATCACAGCTGCCAAAAATATCGAAATGATTTTGTTATAGTATCAAGCTGTCCGGCAGGAGATAGAAATCATCGACCCGCTTCAAAACGAAGTAACCTCTGTGGATTCCCACCTTAAGTTACTTACGAAAAATATAATCTAAATGTTATGTAAAATCAATTTGTATGGCGTATCTTATCACCTGTGAGGGTATCCAGGCGCTGGAGCGGGAATGCAGGCTGGACTTCGGCTCTTAGGAAGAATAATCCTTAGATAGAGAGTTGTAAAGCCACCTCCACCCCCGCCCGCGATCGCACACACACACATGCGCGCGCGCGCACACACACACCACACACACAAACATCCATTGTTAGTTATCTCAGTTCGCCATATGGGAGCTTGTGAAGGGGTATCCTATCACAAAAGTATGGAGGATCGAGCCAGTGGTTAGTCGCTGGCTTTACTTGATGGAGAGGATGCTGTCACTGGGACTAGACCAAGGAATAGGAAGGAAAATAATGGTGAGGGAAGTCTGTTGACGCATTTTGGTGACAGGAAGACAGCAATTCTGAGGAACAGTGGTGTAAATACAGTGGCGGTTCTTCCAATAGGGCAACGGAGAGCCACCCCCCTGCTGCCAGCGCAGCACACATGAATAATAAAATGGTAATAACATTATTTTATTACCATTTTATTTTTCAGTGCTGCTAGCCCAAGCCAAGTATGAGGGTGGGGGGGAGCCAGTGCTCCTGCCTGGCAGCAGGGAAGGAGGAGTTGTGCACACTCCAGTTTAAAGTGTGCATGTCGTCACTTTGGTCAGCTGGCTTGCGACGGCTGGCCTGGCATGCGCACTTTAAACCTCTCTAACCTGAGCTGTCTTAGACAGCTGGATGGAGAGCAGGCACAGGTCTCCAGTGCTCGTAAGACCGCTGAGCCAGCCTGCTCCACCCAATCCTGACGCTTATTTCATGCTGGTTAACAGCATGAGAAGAGCATCTGGATTGGTTAGGAGAGGTGGCTCTTAAACCCCTCGCTGCCTTGGAGCAATGTGTAATGGTCTCATGCTGGGCCCTAGGCCCACATGCAGATTAGAATGACGGACACAGACACCAATGGTTACTGGGTAGCAATGGCCACGAGCACGTGCGCTCAGCCCCTTTTATTGTCAGGGTCACCTGACTGGTGACGCCTGTGAGGGGTGGGTGTATTGTGTGGTTGAGGCACAATGCCAAACACTAGACCGGTGATCCGGCGATCACTACATCCCTCCTAAACTTTCTTTAAAGTCAAAACAGAGTCCAAACCTGTGGGAAGGAAATAGGATTGAAACCCAATACAATACAATAACAAAACTTCCACGAAGCCCCTTTAACTGCTTGCCATCCGCCGACAATGGAATCTTTGCAGGCGGGATCACTAGTTCTCTTTTGGCACGATGTCAGGGTGCCCTGTGGACCTAGTCTTTCTTGGACTCAATAATGTGGACGGGTAATCCTCAGTCTCTCTCTTTCTGTTCCACGTGCAGCGAAGGTACATGTGGAGTGATGGTGGACGAGGTATGTTCTGTGTTCCACCACACAGTCCTGGTTCAGGTATTCGCTCCATATGAGTAGTCGTGATTCTCTCTGCAGATAGGTATGCAGTTGCAGGACGTCCCTCTCACGGATGCCCCTCTCTCGTGGGTCTCCCCTCTCACAGGATGACCCTGAGGCCCTCTTCTGCCAGGCTTCCACTGGACGGGGTGGACTTCCGCCGTGTCACTCCAACCACGTTGGAGGAATCGCTACGGGCCACCTCTCGTGTCCCACGCTCCGCCTGAAAGGGTTGTTGTTGGCTCCTGCCCTCTCTCACGAGACCTTCGTCCCCCTGGAACTTGCAAGCGAGCAGTTGTAGATCCATCTCTCTTGTCGGGACCCGCTGCCACCGGTGTCCCTGAGGCCCTGCCCCTTGGATATCCACGGTCTCCCGTTCTATCCCAAAGGTAGGTGTTACCAATGGACCCTCCTGCTCGCCTCTGCCGTTACCAGGAGATCTGGGGACTCGTAGGTAGATGTCGTAGATAGGCGTTGACTCTCAGTATCCCTGATATTCTCCAGGCCCGGTGTTCCGATGGTCATGCACTTTTCACTTTCCCTTCAGGTGTTTTCCTTCTGGTGTGTGATTTGACCTGTCACACCTCTTTCCTCTTCTCCTCTTATTTTCTTCTCCTTCATGGCGTCTTGCCACTTAACTTCTGTCTTCTCTTTCCTTCCTTCGCGACGCAGTCTGGTCCCCTCTTATACTTGTCTGCCCTAACCAGGCTTCTCCGTGTAGCGTGCACTCCACACGTATCTTCCCGGTCTTGTCCTAACACTCTAGGACACTGTCTTTACTTCGCTCTGTGACTGGACCTGTCGTCGCGACCTTCTTCCATTCCGTTACTTCCGATCAATATTGTCTGACCTCTTCTTGGTCCTCGTCCCGGACCTCTCCTTGGTCCTCTTCATGGACATTTCCTCGGTTGTCCTCTTCATGGACCACTCCGTCATTCTCCTTGCCGGACTTCTTGGCAGATCTCTTCTCTCTGACTTCTTTCTCGGTCACGGCTCTTCGACCTCTTCTGCGGTCACTGCTCTCTGACCTCTTCTGCGGTCACTGCTCTCGGACCTCTCCTGCGGTCACTGCTCTCGGACCTCTCCTGCGGTCACTGCTCTCGGACCTCTCCTGCGGTCACTGCTCTCGGACCTCCTCTGCGGTCCCTGCTCCTCGCGCCGGCCTCCGCCCCGGTCGCTTCTCGAGCTTCTTCCGGTACCGCCCGCGTCCGGGGTACCTCTTCTGCGCAAGGTCGCTTCTTGCGCTCTTCTTCTGTTCGCGGTGGCGTCCTTTCGCCACTTGACGTGCACACTGCGCACTTACTCCAGTCACTCAGAAACTGGCTGCCTGGATCTGCTTCTTCAAACTTTGCCATCCAAGTGCGTTGCTCACTGCTGTCATCACTCCTGCGGCGACTACCCCTGGCCAGTAGGCGCCACCGCACTTCACGCAACCTTGGCAGCAGGTCCTTTTTGCGAATGTCCTTACAGGCGCACTTGTGGGGTCTGCCACCTCAGCATAGGCAGTTGCACATTTTGTCCCCTCTGGTTCACTGTGTAGCAGCTTTCCCAGAGCCGCTGTGCATTCCTCACTTGGCACCTTTACCTTCTTCCTTCCCAGCACGTCTGGGCTGCAGCAGCTACCCCTGTGCTGCATCACTTTCTTCCTGACGCACCGTTGCCTCCCAGCTCACTAGCTCATGTCATTTAGTGCATGTACCCTGTCTGTCACAGTCTTTTATTTAACGGGCGTAATACTGCACTTTTGCCACTAGATGGCAGCGTGTCCTTCTTTCAAAACGCGATTCAGGCTGGTTTTTCAGACTCCGAGGCCTCGCGCTGCCTTCGCACAGTGTGAAGACTTCACCCAGCTGGCGCACCTTCTTGGGACTCTCCCCACATTATAGGCACTCGCAGCAAGGTAGGTGCCTTCCTCATTTATTTTCTTTCTGTCCGATCTCGACGGACTGCCTTAATCCCTTGCCGGTACCTTCACCTGACCGGGGCACTTCTCTACTGCAAACACGCTGCAGGCCTCACTTTCTTGCTTCTTCACCTACACGGCCGCTCCTGCAGGTGTCCCGCAGTCTTGTGTCATCAGACTGCACTGGGACTTCTCAGCACTCCGGCACGGCCATGTCTCTGTGGGCCTGCCTACCAGGCGCGCATTTTCCGGCGGGCGGGGCACCTCCCCCGAGGCTGTTCCTCTGCATACACGGCGCAGGAGGGTCTCTCAATGGTCATCCGTACCTACACATACTCCTGCTTCCCATAGCACCCACTGTCGGTCGTACGCCACAGGAGGACTACATATACAACACAGTGAGTCACTTTCTTTTCCTGTATTGCAACCATGGCCGCCACTGCCTCGCTGCCCAGCGGCCCTCTTGCTCACATCGTTACCACTGCACACGCGGTACTCCACCACATGTCTGCTCGCTCCGATGGGGTCATTCTGCTTCTTGCTGCCACGCGTGCTTTAGGCGGTTGCCTCTTCCTCGACGGCTGCATGCCGGTGTTGCTCTGCCGCCACCTTCCTCATGCGGTGATGGGCCTCTCCCCCGCCAGCCGTCCGGATCTCGCAGCGCGTCCTGCCGCTCTTCTATATACGGCCCCACACCCGAGGCAGTTGCCGCAGCCTCTTTCGCTTCTCTTTCCTCGCTGGGGCTTGAACTAGCGCCCGTTATTGCTGGCTCTCCCTCGGGCACAGTTTCTCTTCCTCGCGGGGGCAGGAGAGTGGGTAGCTACTCCGCTCTCCGCCCTCCCGCTTTCAGCTCGCTTCCTTGCCCCCGATGTCCCGCAGCCAGGGCTCACCTTCTGCCCGATGTCGACTCAGGCCTCAGTCACCTCCAGGCACTCCGCAGCGGCGGCCGGCATCTTGGCAGCCCGGCCCTGCCTGCCTTTTCTTCTGCCCTCCTAGGGCCTTACATCACAGGACCCAGGGGCAGCTGGCTCTTCCCTATGCGGGGTGGGCTCCCGCTCGGCGTCTTGCACCCCCGGGGCTCTTCTCACGCCCTTGGACTGTCAGGCGCGTTCGGCGCAGGGGGCACAGTCAATGCAGGCACTGCAGGATCGGGGTGGGCTCCCGACCTCCTCACCTTCACCCCGGGGCACTTCACACTCCCCCGCGGGTCTTCACTTCGGTGCGGGGTGGGCTCCCGAACACCGTCTTCGCGCCTGGGACTCTTCACATGCCCCGCAGGCGATTAGGCGCTTCTCTCGCCTGCTCCAGGGGGTGCCCTCGACACGGGCAACACTCTCCCCCTCACCACCTTCAAAAAGGCGGCTGCACACGCAGGATTAGCCCGCTCGTCGCCAATGTAATGGTCTCATGCTGGGCCCTAGGCCCACATGCAGATTAGAATGACGGACACAGACACCAATGGTTACTGGGTAGCAATGGCCACGAGCACATGCGCTCGGCCCCTTTTATTGTCAGGGTCACCTGACTGGTGACGCCTGTGAGGGGTGGGTGTATCGTGTGGTTGAGGCACAATGCCAAACACTAGACCGGTGATCCGGCGATCACTACACAATGGACTGCAGGACCAGAGAGAAGTAGGTAAGTACTTTTGTTTTTTTATTTAATATTATTTTATTTTGCCCACTGTCAGGCAGTGTGAGAAACTCGCACTGCCTTCAGCCTAAACTCCAGAGCTCTTCATCGTGGCCCGTTATAAACACTGTCTATAAGTATAACAGACCACTATTTAGAGCTTTGGGGTTGCACTTAAGTGCATTCCTGGTTTCTAATGCAATTTTTGTACAATTCTGAATATATTGTCACATAATTTGCGACCACTTCACGGGTCGCTTCCAATGCACTCACTAATTAGCCTCAAAACATGAGCTAACCCCGGGACGCGTTACTTATACACCCGAGGATACTACAGTTCCCGTCATTTTGTCCGCAACGTGTAGTCACACGCGGCCGCCAAGACGTACTTGTGTTCTGCAACCTCTCGGGACTTCATTTCCCGACATACCCACTAGCGTGGTTGTGTAATTGTATGCGACGACCTACTCGCTCTTCCTGGCCCGATTCCGCTGACTTTAAAATAGCCAGTTACAAAGATGGGGCACCAGTAGGAGGAAGGGGAAGCACGAATAGGTGCTTGCAATGGGGCGAGATCGTTGACGAAGTAAGAAAATGAATGCATAACATTATGTAAGCGCAGCACTTTCATGATAACATGGGCATATATTAATTGAGCATGTGTGGTGCTGCAATATTTGTTTTTGTCTTGGTCTTGTCCTTAAGTGTTTGACTACAAGACTCCCCTTGTCCCATTCATCCATGAAGAAAACTTGTCCTAAAATTTGGGTAAGATTTGGATATGGGTGAATATGTGTGCGTGAATTAAGCCTGGGCGTAGCAGGCAGAGTTGCTCTACGTGGAGCACCACGGAGTTGGCCAAAAACTCCGCTCCGCTCCGTGCCTCCCACCCCCGCAATAAATATTTTCGAAATGCAATCTACAATTAATGTAAAATAAAACCGCACTTACCTTATCGCGGCGTCCCGGGCTGCCCTCCTCGCCGTAATCCATGGTAGGACTGCGCATGACGTATGTCTAACGTAGGAGATTACGGCGAGGAGGAGGAGGGCAGCCCGGGACGCCGCGATAAGGTAAGTGCGGTTTTATTTTACATTAATTGTAGATTGCAATTAGAAAATATTTATTGTGGGGGGTGGGAGGCGGGAGGGTCCGGGGCTGAACTCCGCTCCGCAGTTAGAAGTTTTGCAGGAACTTCACGTTCTCCGCGAAACGCGGAGTATGCAAAATTCCGCAAACTCTGCCAGCAGAGCGGAGTTCAATGCCCAGGGTTAGCGTGAATACGGGCACTTTTTCTTTTTTACCTGATACTACGTGCATGTTGTGAGAGTGTGACCACATACCACAAACAAAATCTCTAAACGACGGTTATGCTGCCTCACGTGTGACATGTCTGTATTCAGCGAGATGGGAAATCACCGGTTCACGTCGCAGGATGTTTTTTAAAACCAGAATATGTCCCAATTGTTGATGACTGAACAGCATTACATAAACAAATGTTTATTTTTGTTTTATGTCTTTCTAGGACCGTATCATAGGCTTTGACCAGCGTTTAGGAACTGGTACAGTATGATTTTCTGCACACTGAGTCAGCTTTGACATACAGTATCCTAGTCCTGAAGAAAGCCCAAGACCCTTGTGTGGGAAACATGTCGACCTGAATAGTACACAGGCAACCTAAGGGTGCCTCAAATGTCCCATGTTTGCTTTTAATCACCCCTACACCAACCATTAATAAACAACCAAATCCAAACGGGCAGGTGCACAAAGTTTTTAATCTTTAGGATCCCTCAGAAACATCCTTGAATAGTCCCTCTGATCACAACGAGGGCCGCCCACCACTAGAGTATTCTCTGGTGAGCACGGAGTGGCCAATGATGAAGCATGACAGCCCGGGGGTGTGTGTGGCCATCCCGTCCTCTTTTGGAAAATCCTTCCCCAGGGTCCTTCCTTTAACTATTGGGGCACAAGTCATCCTGATAATGAATGAAATGATGGATGTCTGGTTTTCATAGTTTGAGAGCCTGAGTTGGGGTGCGTTTGCTTTTATATGATTTTGTGCATAAAAGGGAGAGTGCAAACAGTTACCCACATACGTTCTCTCTCATTCCCTCAGCCCTCAAATTTAAAAGGGTGTTGTGTGTGAAGTGAAGGTTCCACAATGCTGCCATTTTCAAGCAACAATACATTTAGTCTGTCTAGTCGTGAATGGAATTTTAGGACTAGATCTCAAACACACACATTTTCAAGTTTCAATAAATGTTGCAATTCCTTGCATACTACTGTCAACCTTTTTTCTAATGTGCAATTTTAGGTGACAAATTATTTGTGTGAATTTCTAATTTTAATGATGCATATGACTGTAACTGAAGAACTACTGCTTTTGCCCTTAAAACAATATAATTAGCTCATGTAGAAGTAGGATAAGCAATGTAGTGTGGGTATGCCACATTTTCTTGCTAAACACCATTTAATTAAGATGGATGCAGTTTCTAGTGTTCTGCTCATCTTACTCTTTTCTCTTCCCAATCAGTTACCCGCTGCGAGTCTTCTCTCCCCACGGTTTCCCCAGAACACTATGACGCAAATAAACTGTTGTATTAGAAAGCATGTATTGTGAATGAAACTTTCTATCGTGTACCTGATATATCATTTTGAAGGATTTCCTCTGAAAGTTCCGGTGCAGGGGCCTGATTCACAGAACTAACTTACGTCAAAAACGTAAAGTTAGTACTTTTTGGTATTCACAGAATACACTTACTCATTTTGGTATTCACAGAAGTTAGTAGTCCTAACTTTAGGACTCCTAAATGCCTTCTGTGAATACCGAAAGTCTTAAAGTTAGGATTTTCTCAGTTTAGGAGTAGTAAAGTTAGGACTCCTAACTTTAGGACTCCGGAATGCCTTCTGTGAATTCCGAAAGTCTTAAAGTTAGGATTTTCTCAGTTTAGGAGTAGTAAAGTTAGGACTCCTAACTTTACTACTCCTAAACTGAGAAAAATCCTAACTTTAAGACTTTCGGTATTCACAGAAGGCATTTAGGAGTCCTAAAGTTAGGACTACTAACTTCTGTGAATACCGAAATGAGTAAATTCATTCTGTGAATACCAAATTGAGTAAGTGTATTCTGTGAATACCAAAAAGTACTAACTTTACGTTTTTGACGTAAGTTAGTTCTGTGAATCAGGCCCCAGGTGTGCAGAAGAACAGAACTCTATTAGCTATTGTTAAGAAATGCTTCATATTATATTGTGCATCTCCAAAGTGCAGTTGCTGAGGAAGCAAGCTGTAGATTTTCTTACATTAAGAAATGGGTTAGTGCTAAGAATCCTTTAGCGTTAACAAAATTGTTATTGACTTGCTAATGAGACCTAACCATGATCATACCATGCTGAATTTGCACTTTTTTGTTAATTAGTATGCATAAATTGTGTATAAAACCCATGGTTTTGAAGAATCGGGACGACTTCCATTTTCCTACCAAGACTCTGTCCGATTATTTTAAGACTTTCTTTCCTTACTTAGAATGCTGTCAGTACCCTTTATGAGTTTGACACTTAGAAATTAGATAGATGTTATTGCTTAACTAGAGCTTTCGTCACGATTATGACTCTGTATTATGTATCTAAACCTTCATGGCAAATTATGTATATTGCTTAGTAATGTTCTATTAACGATTATGTATTAAATCTTTTCAAACTTAATTTTCAGTTTTTGAGTGGTCCCAGTCACAAATTATGATTTTACTCTGCTAGATGTATGCTATTGATGGGGAGGGTAGTCTCTTACTGCTAGATCAATGAGAAGATTCATGAAGCTGAACAGTCTAAGCTAAAATTTATACAATATTGGGGTTCAGGAGATTTTTGGGGTTCTGCTCACACACTACGACCGAGCAAAGACAGGCGCATGAGAGTAATGAGAATATGTACAGAGAGTGCTACAGTACTTTCTCTGGAACACATCTGAGATCCTCCTGGAGTTTTGTATTGTTCTGATAAGAGAGAAAAATCTGATTTCTTCTTACATTCTGTGGTATGAAAATAAACTTGCCCCAACTATTGTCACTTTTCCCTCAATTCCGCATTTTTATCTCGTCATAGCCTAAACAGAGCGGACAGTAATTTTACCACTGGGACGAAAGTGAGAATAGGGACTATACTAATCATCGATGAAACTGTGGTGAAGTCAGCTAACCCGAACTTAAGCTGCATACTTCCAAAATGAACAGGGGAAATAATGTTTGTAGAGGTTAAAATTAATGTGATACTGTTGCAAAGTCATCCTGTGCCCTGGGCACCCCCCAACTTTTTGCTGACTGATACTGGTGGTAACTGACTCTGACTGACCCTGGGCTCTGCCTAACCAGGGCCAGGGCCAGTGCAACGCTGAAAGAGACACATTAGAATAGAGTTGAAACACCTACATACACTAGGGTACACAATGGTATGGTGGGGAACCCCTGTGATTGGCATGACCTACCCCATAAGCCCCTAGTATATAATAGGGCAGGGGGATTGAAACTACCTAGAAGTCCCTAGTACCCTAGGGCATGGCAGTTTAAGAGGCCAGCAGCCTTTCTGCACTTGCATGTGTGCACTGCTGAGGCCTGAGGTCAGTTTTAAAAGCAGCCCTGGGTGCCATGACTGCTTTTAAAAAGTAAATTGTGCCCAAACTCGACTTTTGGGTTTGGTGCACTTAAAATGGATAACCTACAATGTTTTGGCATATTAGGGACCCCCAGGATCTCCCCTAGGTATCCCAGGGGTGGGGGATCAGATATTTATAAGGTACACCCTTATAAAATGAGTTTTTATATGCCTGGGTTAAGTGAAATTTCACATTTCACTCCCACATTGTGGTAAAGTGCTGCCCAAATTCGTCTTTGATGCTAGGAGCACTGTGAAGTGAGGATCCCCAATATATTCTTGCAGATTCAGAACCCCTAAAGTCTCCCCTAGTTGTCCTATGGGGTGGGGGTCCTGTAGATATAAGCAAAGTACTTATAAAATATGTTTTTGTAAGTCCTGGTGCTGGAAAAATGGACCAAGTCATTTTTCCCCATTGCAAATACCCTGTTACATAGGTTAACATGGTAGGAAGTTATTAATTAATAACTCTTGATAGGAAAGGGCTAGAAATGCCATTCAAAGATTTCCCCGAATGGTATTAATAAATCCAACAATATGATATTGTTGAATTTCTCCTAAAGTGTACCTACAAGAAGTTATAAGACTTTCTTGTTTGTAAGTCCAGATTCAGCCTTCCAGTGGTCTGCCCTGATTGGTCAGAGTTAAGTGGATTAGCCAGCCTGCCTGGAGAAGTGATAAAGAGCCCCTGGGGTTATGCAGCTGGGCTGGGAGGGCAGTGTGCTGGTCCACAGGAATGCCAGGCCAGGGGGAGGGGTCGTAAACCATGGGCTTCAAAGAGAAAAGCAGAACCCAGGGACATTTACAACTCTGAACTTTCAACCTCAGGCAGATGGGGGATTAAGGAAGGTATGAGCAGATGCAGGGGGAGAGTCTAAGTAAATTAGCCATCCTAGGGGTGTGTTTAGCCAGCTCTTGCCTCCTTGCTGGAAATTCTGCCATTATGGATTTGGAAGATTTGATGCACTCTGGGACAAAATAATGCCACACTCTACAGGAAGTGGTCATATGTTTGAGGAGTTACCCTGCTCCCATTGGTCAGGAGTGACCTCCTGTCTGACCCAGAGAACATTGAATAAGTATCTGAGAGGGGCAGAGCCCTCCAGATCTGCTGCTTGAAACTTACTGAAGCAAGACATTGCCAAGCTGAGAAGATTTTGCTGTGCAAAGATTTCTAAGGCCTGACCTCTGAAAACTGCACCATCTGAAACTACAGCCCTGCGGATTATTTTGCTGAAAAAGAACTAAAGAGTGGACTCCCTGAAAGCTACAGGTTAAAAGAGCTCATCTGGAACATCACCAACTAAATCTGCACCTTGGAGAACTACCAGTGGATTTGTAAGGGTGACGTCCCAGTGGATTGTGGGAACTGAAGTCCTCAACTTTCAAGGACCATCTTGGAGCTTCCAGACCCTTGGAGTGAGTTTGAGACACGTTGGGACCCTTTGAGGAACTTCAGGAAGAAGTTCAAGAAGTTTGGAGAACTTTGGATGAACTTTTGAAAAAAGCTCCATAGAGGGACCGACTCAACCTGGTCAGCCAAGCCGCCTGCCTTCAACCGCGAGTCGGCCAAGCCATCCAGGTTCGTCCCGCTAAAAGCTCCGTCGGTCCGACTTCCAGAGTTTGATCGGGAGTAGAAGAAATCTGAAGCCTGCGAACCCTCACCGGATCCGGCTACATGAAGAGCATCGAGAGACCCCGCGAGAAAAAGCTCCAGAAAAGCTTCTAAGTCCGCTCGTAGAAAAGGTGACCGGGAGCAACCGCGAGAGCCAAGCCGCCTGTCTTCCATCGCGTGTCGGCCTGGGCTCCTGGGTTGCCCCGCGTAAGCGCTAAAGAAAAAGTTTCTAAGTCTGCTCCAGGGAAGTTGACCGGGAATTCGTCGAGAGGCAAGCCGGCGAACCCTCACCGGATCCGGACTGGCTGGGAGCTTTGAGGGACCTCGCGTGAAAAAGCTCCAGAAAAGTTTCTAAGTGTGAAGGTAGAAACTGAGACCGGGACCTGCCGCAAGCTGTAGCCGCCCAGGGCTCCATCGCGGTCGGCCTGAAACTTTGACTTTGCCCTGGTCTATCGCGAGCAGATTTCCCAATATGGTGCTATAAACTTCTAAGTGCTATATTTTATTAAATCTTTGAAAATTCATATCTCCGGTTCCCTACATTGGATTTTTGACGTTTTGGTGTCATTTTAACCCCTTCCGTGCTCATGACGAGCTCAGCTCGTCATGCTGCACGGTAGCGCTGTGCGCATGACGAGCTGAGCTCGTCACGACCCCACCCGCGATCGGAATGTCCAGCACACGAGCGGAATTCCGATCGCGGTCAAGGGGTTAAAGATAAAAATATTTCCTATTTTCATAAATTGGTGTTGGATTTTTATTATGTGTTGTGTCTTAATTATTTACTGAATTGGTGTTTTTAAATGCGTTACATACCTGTCTTTGAAGTTAAGCCTGTCTGCTCGCAGCCACGTTACCAAGGGTTGAGCATAGGAATAGATTTCTAAGACCTATGCTGAGTCCTATCATGTGTTAGTGGCCTTATTGCCAGTGGCAGACCTACATTTGCCCCTACCAATAATCCACTTTCCAACATTTGGTGGCAGCGGTGGGATGAGGACTTGTGTTTAAAAAGTACACCTTTCAGTGAATGAATTAAGATTATTAAAATCCTCTAAATTGCCTTAGAACAAAACTTTTGAGTTTGATTTTTGGAATTTGGACTAAACTGTTTTTAATCCATTGTTGTGATTTTTCCAAATTGTTCTAAGCCTGTTGTGCGTAGATTTTGTGACCCAAAACTAGGGAACCATGGAGCTGGACCTGGCTAAACTGTCCCAGTTTAAGATGGCTGATATTAGGGAACAGTGTAGGCTTAGGGGGCTGCCTGCTTGCAGGAAGCTTAGGAAGGTAGGGTTGCTTGAGTCCCTAAAAGCCTGACCTAGGGCAGCTGAGGAGAGTCAAGCGGGGATAGAGGGTTTCCCCCCAACCTCCTCCAAGAGGAGGTTGAGGATGATGCCTCTTCCATTTTAACTAGTGTTAGCCAATTGAATCCAGATGGTGGGAGTGGGGAAGGGTCCCTTACTCAGGGACCACCACCGTCCCTTGCAGAGACACAGCTTAAGGCTCAATTAGCTTTGATAGCTTTGAAGCAGAGGAAACTGGACTTGGCTGAGAAGAGATGGGAGAGGGATGAGGCGTTGAAAAGAAATGGTGGCAGTGAAAATGATGAAGATTTTGAAATGTCCAGGGGTGGTGCATTTGATCACAAACTTCCCAAGGGTATAGTACCCAAGTATACTGAGGGGGATGACATTGACAAGTGGCTAGCAGCTTTTGAGAGGGCCCTTAGAATGAGTAGGGTCCACTCTAAGTATTGGGGTGCACTCCTGTGGGAGTTGATTCCAGTAGCTGGGAGGGATAGGCTCCTGACCCTGAAGGGAGAGGATGCAGAATCATACCAGCAGATGAAGGCATGCTTAGTCAAGAGGTTTGGTCTGACTCCAGAGCAGTACAGGGTGAAGTTTAGAGGCACCCAGAAATTGAGTTCAAAGTCTTGGGTAGACTTTGTGGACGTTTCAGTGAAGGCACTGGAAGGCTGGATTGTTGGTAACAAAGTTGACACATATGAGGGATTGTATAATTTGTTTTTGAAAGAACATATTTTGACTCATTGTACAGAAGAGAAGTTACGCCAGTATCTAGTGGACTCTAAGCTGACAGACCCCAGAGAGCTGGGTGAAGCAGCTGATGAATGGGTGAGAACCCGGGTTTACATACAGCACCAGGGGGGTGACCAGAAGAAAGGAGGACAGGTCCCTCCCCAGGGGAAAGCCCAAGGGAAAGAAGGTCAAAACCAGAAGGAGTCCTGCAAAGACCCACAAAAACCTGCACAAGGAGGGGGGCCCCGAGCCAACCCAAATCCAAAGGGATGTGGAATCAGGGAAAGAATGGTAGGTTCTTTGATCCCTCAAACGTGGGTAAGTGATTTGACTGTAACCAGCCAGGGCACAAGCAGGGAGATGCTGTCTGCGCCAAGAAGCTCCCCCCCAAGGGGCCATCCACAGGGATTGCTAGTGTCAGTGTAGGGGTGGAGAGTGGTGCTCCCGTGAGGAGTAGTCAGGTGGTGGAAGCAACCTTAGTGTCCCTGAGTGGGGTGAATATTGCAACCCATGCTGCCTTACCTCCAAACATGGACAAGTACAGGCAGAGGCCTAAAGTGAATGGGACTGAGGTTGAGGCTATCAGATACACTGGGGCTAGTGTAACTATGGTCCTGGATGAGCTGGTGCCTCCAGAGAGGTTGTTACCTGGTGAGTTTCACCAGGTGACTTATGCAGACAGCACTACCAAACTCCATCCTATGGCTGTGGTGGATTTGGAATGGGAAGGTGTGACAGGCCCTATGAAGGTAGCTGTGTCAAAGGTGCTCCCAGTCCAGTGTTTACTGGGCAATGATCTTGAAGCCTCTGTGTGGTCAGAGGTGGAGAGAGGACTCCATATGAAAATATTGGAGCTCCCTGAGTGGGTATGTGCTGTGACTAGGTCACAGATTAGCCAGAAGGGAGGGCCTGGACTCTTGGACCCTGGAACAAAGGGCCAAGCATCCAAGGACAAGGGCACTGGGCCTGGTGAGCCAGCCCAGGGAACTCCAGAGGTGCAGGAAGAATCTAACCCTGATGGGGAGGATCTGACCTCTGAGGGAGGGACTCCATCCCTGCCAGAGCTGTCAGATTTGGCAGAACTGACAGGAGCAGGTGGACCCTCCAGAGAGGAGTTCAGTAAGGGACAGCGTGACTGTCCCACCCTTGAGAGCTTGAGGCGGATTGCTTCCAAGCAAGAGGAAGGGGATGACAGTGGGTTTCATAGAATCTACTGGGAAGATGGACTGCTTTATACTGAGGCCAGAAACCTCAAGGAGGGGGCCACCAGGAGGTTGGTGGTGCACCAGAGGTACAGAGAGTTCATCCTGACTTTGGACCATGATATCCCCTTGGCAGGACATTTGGGACAGACAAAGACATGGAACCGGTTGGTGAACCATTTCTACTGGCCCCATATGTCTGAGAAGGTAAAGGCGTTTTGCAGCTCCTGTGTCACCTGTCAGGCCAGTGGCAAGGCAGGGGGCAAGACAAAGGCTCCCCTAATACCACTGCCAGTGGCGGGGGTTCCTTTTGAAAGGGTGGGGATGGACATTGTTGGTCCCCTGGACCCACCCACTGCATCAGCGAATAGATATATCTTAGTGGTAGTTGACTATGCCACTAGGTACCCTGAAGCCATACCTCTTAGAACCATTGGTGCTCCTGCAGTGGCTAGAGCACTGCTTGGTGTGTTCACCAGAGTGGGTTTTCCAAAAGAGGTGGTGTCAGAGAGGGGCACAAATTTCCTGTCCAGCTATCTGACTGCTATGTGGGATGAGTGTGGTGTCAACTACAAGTTCACCACCCCCATTCACCCACAAGCAAATGGTCTTGTAGAGAGATTCAACAAAACCCTGAAGGGCATGATAAATGGGTTGTCAGAGAAACTCAGGAGGAGATGGGATGTTCTCCTCCCATGCTTACTGTTTGCCTACAGGGAGGTGCCACAGAAAGGGGTTGGTTTCAGTCCCTTTGAGTTGTTGTTTGGACACCCTGTGAGGGGGCCATTGAGCCTGCTGAGAGAGTCTTTAGAGAAGCCTCTTAAAGAAGCAGAGGACAATGTGCTTAACTATGTGCTAGGCCTGAGATCTAGAATGGCAGAGTACATGTACAAGGCAAACAGGAAACTGGAGGCCAGCCAGGAGCTCATGAAGCACTGGTTTGATCAAAAGGCTACTATGCCTGAGTATACTCCAGGACAATTAGTGTGGGTGTTGCAGCCTGTGGCTCCCAGGGCCCTCCATGACAAGTGGAGTGGGCCCTATCCAATCATAGAAAAGAAGGGTGAGGTTACCTATTTGGTTGACCTTGGCACCCCCAGGAACCCTCATAGGGTCCTGCATGTGAATAGATTGAAACCCCACCATGACAGGGCAGACTTGACCATGTTACTGGTCACTGATGAGGGTGATGAGGAGGAAACTGAGCCTGTGCCCGACCTCCTCTCCACTAATGTGCAAGATGGGTCAGTGGAGGGGGTGATACTCTCTCCCAAGTTGACAGACCAGCAGCACAGAGACTGTAAGCAAGTGCTGGAGCAGTTTGTTGGCCTGTTCTCTTTGACCCCAGGCATCACGGAGTGGTGTGTGCACCACATTGACACTGGTGACAGCCTACCTGTCAAAAATGAACTGTACAGGTTGTCTGACCATGTCAGAGCCAGCATTAAAGCTGAGGTTGCTAAGTAGCTGGAACTGGGGGTAATTGAACCATCTGAGACTCCATGGGCCAGTCCAGTGGTGCTGGTACCTAAACCTAATCCTCAGGGGGGACCCAAGGAGTTAAGGTTCTGTGTGGACTACAGAGGATTGAATGCAGTCACAAAGACTGACGCTCACCCTATACCTAGAGCTGATGAGCTCGTTGATAGGCTAGGGGCTGCTAAGTACCTGAGTACTTTTGATTTGACTTCAGGTTACTGGCAGATTGCCCTCACTGATGGAGCAAAGGAGAGGTCAGCATTCTCCACACCAGAGGGACATTATCAATTCAAGGTAATGCCCTTTGGATTTAAGAATGCACCTGCCACCTTCCAAAGGTTGGTGAATAGGGTCTTGTCTGGGTTGGAACAGTTCAGTGCAGCTTACCTGGATGATATAGCTGTATACAATTCTACCTGGGGGATCCCTTAAGCCACCTAAGGGAAGTGCCTCAGGCCATGCAGCAGGCAGGCCTGACTATTAAGGCAAGCAAGTGCCAAATAGGGCAGAGTTCTGTGGTGTACCTGGGCCACCTGGTAGGTGGGGGCCATGTACAGCCTCTCCAAGCTAAAATCCAAACTATTTTGGATTGGGCAGCTCCTGTTACCCAGACTCAGGTCAGGGCATTCCTTGGACTGACAGGGTACTATAGAAGGTTTGTTCAAAATTATGGGACCATTGTGGGGCCCCTAACAGAACTCACTTCTAAAAAGAGGCCCAAGAAGGTGATTTGGACCCCAGAGTGTCAGAAGGCTTATGACACTCTGAAAGCTGCTATGTGTTCAGCACCAGTGCTACTGGCCCCTGACTACACAAAATAATTTGTGGTTCAGACAGATGCTTCAGAGCAAGGGATTGGGGCAGTGTTGTCACAGCTAAATGAAGAGGGCCTTGATCAGCCAGTTGCCTTTATTAGCAGGAGGCTTCTTCCCAGAGAGCAGAGGTGGAGTGCCATTGAGAGAGAGGCTTTTGCTGTGGTTTGGTCCCTGAAAAAGTTGAGACCATATTTGTTTGGGACTCACTTTCGTGTTCAAACTGACCACAGGCCTCTCAGATGGCTCATGCAGATGAGAGGGAGAATCCCAAGCTGTTAAGGTGGTCCATTTCCCTACAGGGAATGGACTTTACAGTGGAACACAGACCTGGGGTTGCCCATGCAAATGCAGATGGACTTTCCAGGTTTTTCCACTTAGCTGATGAGGACTACCAGGGTGTAGGTTAGTAACCCATCACCTTTCGTTTGGGGGAGCTATGTTGCAAAGTCATCCTGTGCCCTGGGCACCCCCCAACTTTTTGCTGACTGATACTGGTGGTAATTGACTCTGACTGACCCTGGGCTCTGCCTAACCAGGCCCAGGGCCAGTGCAACGCTGAAAGAGACACATTAGAATACAGTTAAAAAACCTACATACACTAGGGTACACAATGGTATGGTGGGGTACCCCTGTGATTGGCATGACCTACCCCATAAGCCCCTAGTATATAATAGGGAAGGGGGATTGAAACTACCTAGAAGTCCCTAGTACCCTAAGGCATGGCAGTTTAAGAGGCCAGCAGCCTTTCTGCACTTGCATGTGTGCACTGCTGAGGCCTGAGGTCAGTTTTAAAAGCAGCCCTGGGTGCCATGACTGCTTTTAAAAAGTAAATTGTGCCCAAACTCGACTTTTTGGCTTGGGGCACTTAAAAATGGATAACCTATAATGTGTTGGCATATTAGGGACCCCCAGGGTCTCCCCTAGGTATCCCAGGGGTGGGAGGTCAGATATTTATAAGGTACACCCTTATAAAATGAGTTTTTATATACCTGGGTTAAGTGAAATTTCACATTTCACTCCCACATTGTGGTAAAGTGCTGCCCAAATTCGACTTTGATGCTAGGAGCACTGTGAAGTGAGGATCCCCAATATATTCTTGCAGATTCAGAACCCCTAAAGTCTCCCCTAGTTGTCCTATGGGGTGGGGGTCCTGTAGATATAAGCAAAGTACTTATAAAATATGTTTTTGTAAGTCCTGGTGCTGGAAAAATGGCCCAAGTCATTTTTCCCATTGCAAATACCCTGTTACATAGGTTAACATGGTAGGAAGTTATTAATTAATAACTCTTGATAGGAGAGGGCTAGAGATGCCATTCAAAGATTTCCCCGAATGGTATTAATAAATCCAACAATATGATATTGTTGAATTTCTCCTAAAGTGTACCTACAAGAAGTTATAAGACCTTCTTGTTTGTAAGTCCAGATTCAACCTTCCAGTGGTCTGCCCTGATTGGTCAGAGTTAAGTGGATTAGCCAGCCTGCCTGGAGAAGTGATAAAGAGCCCCTGGGGTTATGCAGCTGGGCTGGGAGGGCAGTGTGCTGGTCCACAGGAATGCCAGGCCAGGGGGAGGGGTCGTAAACCATGGGCTTCAAAGAGAAAAGCAGAACCCAGGGACATTTACAACTCTGAACTTTCTACCTCAGGCAGATGGGGGGATTAAGGAAGGTATGAGCAGATGCAGGGGGGAGAGTCTAAGTAAATTAGCCATCCTAGGGGTGTGTTTAGCCAGCTCTTGCCTCCTTGCTGAAAATTCTGCCATTATGGATTTGGTAGATTTGATGCACTCTGGGACAAAATAATGCCACACTCTACAGGAAGTGGTCATATGTTTGAGGAGTTACCCTGCTCCCATTGGTCAGGAGTGACCTCCTGTCTGACCCAGAGAACATGGAATAAGTATCTGAGAGGGGCAGAGCCCTCCAGATCTGCTGCTTGAAACTTACTGAAGCAAGACATTGCCAAGCTGAGAAAATTTTGCTGTGCAAAGATTTCTAAGGCCTGACCTCTGAAAACTGCACCATCTGAAACTACAGCCCTGCGGATTATTTTGCTGAAAAAGAACTAAAGAGTGGACTCCCTTAAAGCTACAGGTTAAAAGAGCTCATCTGGAACATCACCAACTAAATCTGCACCTTGGAGAACTACCAGTGGATTTGTAAGGGTGACGTCCCAGTGGATTGTGGGAACTGAAGTCCTCAACTTTTCAAGGACCATCTTGGAGCTTCCAGACCCTTGGAGTGAGTTTGAGACACTTTGGGACCCTTTGAGGAACTTCAGCAAGAAGTTCAAGAAGTTTGGAGAACTTTGGAGGAACTTTGAAAAAAAGATCCATAGAGGGACCGACTCAACCTGGTCAGCCAAGCCGCCTGCCTTCAACCGCGAGTCGGCCAAGCCATCCAGGTTCGTCCCGCTAAAAGCTCCGTCGGTCCGACTTCCAGAGTTTGACCGGGAGTAGAAGAAATCTGAAGCCGGCGAACCCTTACCGGATCCGGCTACATGAAGAGCATCGAGAGACCCCGCGAGAAAAAGCTCCAGAAAAACTTCTAAATCCGCTCGTAGAAAAGGTGACCGGGAGCAACCGCGAGAGCCAAGCCGCCTGTCTTCCATTGCGTGTCGGCCTGGGCTCCTGGGTTGCCCCGCTGAAGCGCTAAAGAAAAAGTTTCTAAGTCCACTCCAGGGAAGTTGACCGGGAGTTCGTCGAGAGGCAAGCCGTCAAACCCTCACCGGATCCGGACTGGCTGGGAGCTTCGAGGGACCTCGCGAGAAAAAGCTCCAGAAAAGTTTCTAAGTTTGAAGGTAGAAACTGAGACCGGGACCTGCCGCAAGCTGTAGCCGCCCAGGGCTCCATCGCGGTTGGCCTGAAACTTTGACTTTGCCCTGGTCTATCGCGAGCAGGTATCCCAATATGGTGCTATAAACTTCTAAGTGCGGGGGGGGGCGTGGCTTGCCGAGCTGCGGAATGGCTGCTCTTTGAGTGAGCTCCGCCGGCCGAGATCCGCATGTTCATTTATCCGCACATTTTATAGAGGCAAATCCTGTCTTCCTGACCCAGCGGAAGGCACACGACATGTGGTGACTGGCGGAGGAAATTTGAGCCGTGGCGAATCCTTAACCGCTATCCTGCGAGCTCCGGAGTGCAGCGCGGCAGATGAAGGCGATGGCTGCTGGAAGCGCGACCCGGCCTCCCTGGCTACTTTAGGCCGTGGTCTCGCTGTGGCCCTATACGAGGCTGCTGTGACCGAGCGGAGCTGGCAACCCTACATCTTCGGGTAAGCTGCGCTGGGACCCGACGCTGCGGTCATCGCCCTGAGATCACCCCGGAGGCAGAGCTGAACTGCTGGGAGGTATTCCCCGGAGGACATGAACGGGCGTGCAGGGTGAGGCGGGACCCGTGCGGTGCTACAGCGTGCGCTCCACGGCGGGCCAATGCAACAGCGAGGGTCTTACCGGAGGAATCGATCGACCCTGAAGCGTGGCGCTGTGTGGATGTGGGAAAGTGCGAGTGGACCTGCGCCCACGGCCGAGATTTGGTGCAACAGTGTGGGGGCCCTGCGGAATGACATCGAGGGGTAGCACCTGAGGTGCCATTTTGGGTCGACTGGGGCGCTGCTGTCCACATCGCGGGAGCACCGGCGATCACATAATAACAGGTGGGATAGCCCCGAGTTGCTGAGCCGCTGTTGTGTGCCATCGGATGGCCTGAAACTGAGACAGAGCGGCTGCCCCTGTTGAGCTTGGGGACTTCTGCGCGGATGTGATGCCAAAGACTCAGCCCTCCGCCATTTTTTGCACCGAGCTATACTGACTGGCGTGCGAATACTCACGGATGCACATGGAAGACCCAAGGCGAATGGCAATAGACCAGTACAGCCACATATCTGAGATCCAGAGGCGTAAAACCCCTTGGCAGTGACGTGATCATCAGGCCCTGAGGAGTTCTGGACTGCTGTTGCTGGTACCTGGAGGTTGGGCCACAGACGTGCCCTGACACAGGTGGGTGTAATTGCTCCGGGGGCGCTAATGGGTGAATCCCACAACATACTGGTCACCCTGGGGGACTGCAGACCCACGGACTGTGCGGGTAGTATACGACGCCGGCGAAGAGGAGTTTCCTGGGGGGTGCGTGCGGTGAGGGGTCAGATCATAAGTACCACTCCAACATGGGCAAACAGGACGCCAAACAGCCCAAAATAAGTTTTGAACAGCGCCGCTCCACCAGACAAGAGTCAGATTCGGAGGCCGCTATGGGGGGGTCCACTGATGGGCAGCGCGAGGAGCAGGGAGAAGATCTGCGCACACTTATGTTGGAGATGCGCTCTAGCCTACGGACAATAGACGCCAAATTAAATACCCTCACAACACAAATGGAGTCAGTGAAAACACAAGTCGGAGAACATGAACACCGGCTAGATGTCCTAGAAAATAAACATACCGACTTGCATGAGTTTCAGGTGGAGACCAAGGACCAAATATCTCAGATGGATAGACTCCTACACGTGATCCGTGCCAAGAATGAAAATTTAGAGGCCAGATCGCGACGAAACAACCTACGCATCACGGGAGTACCGGAGACGACGGCAATCACGAAGATGGAAGTCTATGTGGCAGATTTGCTTCACGACCTGTTTGCGGCCCATCTATCTCCAGTGTTTGCGGTGGAGAGGGCACACCGCACTCTGGGAGCGAGACCTCCGGTGGGGGCTCCTCCGCGGCCCATAATGGCGAGACTCTTGAACTATCAGGACCGAGATATGGTGCTGCGGCAGGCCCGCACAATGGGCACAATAACCCACCAGGGAAAACAACTCGCCTTTTACCCGGACTTCACTCCAGCGGTGCAGGCCGCCAGAAGAGAATTCCTGCCTGCAAAGAAGATCCTACTGCAGGCGCAAATTCCTTACTCCTTGCTCTACCCCGCTAAACTCAAAGTTTCCTATGATGGTTCCGCTCACTTTTTTACTGACTCCAAATCCGCCTTGAAATTCGCTAAACACGTGGGCGGTAAGCAGAACAAGAAAACCCGGGACCAGAGGACGCAGTGGGAAGGCAGCTAAGTGACAATGACTGAATAATGGACAATTACAGCCTGTGAGCTACGGTGCTCTCTCTAACACCACTGCTCGCAATTTAGGTAGATGCCATGTACTGTATTCAGTTTCCGTAATCTCAAGTCAATCCTTCCTTGTAACACATGTGTGCATCGTATTTACGTATACTTATACTATCATGTCACGGTACACAGCCTTATATGTGATAGGCCTCAACTGCACTCACACTCGCTTGTTTATCTAGCCACATTGGCTGCGGCAGTTAAGGAAGGTGAATGATTGTAACCACAGGTTTAGAGATGGTAATCATATATACTACCTTACAATCACCTGTTATGTATGATTAGTTATATTACAGGTTTAGTCTCTTGCAGTTTCTCGGCCACCCTGCTACGGTAGGGTAAGAGGCCGGTACTCTTGCGCCCCTATGGGAGATTTCCCTGCTATTGTCTGTTTTGAGTTTTATCGGGGGGGTTATTGCTTCAACCTGATTGGGGGTTGTTGTGGGAGGGGGATCAGGGTTGGGTTCGTTTTAGGTTTGTTTGTGGCAGTGTGGCCGCTGAATGATAACACTAATACTATGCACATTGGCAGAAATGTATGTCAGCTTGGGCACAAAGATGACGCACTTGCAACTTCAAAGATGACCACGAGGTTAAGGTGAATTGTTTAACATGGAACATACGAGGCCTTAATGACAGAAGGAAGGCGAGATTAGTTCAAGCATACCTCACACGACACAATATTGACATATGTCTGCTGCAGGAGACCCACCTCCGCTCTCAGGAATCGACGAAACTCAGACATAGACGCTGGGGCTCGACCTACACGTCAGGGTACTCGAATTTCTCAAGAGGAGTGGCGGTGTTGATGAAACGAGGCATAGATTGGAGAGAGAGGGAAACATACACTGACCCTGATGGCCGGTACGTCATACTCCTAGGGTATTTAGGTGGCACTTTACTGATGTTTGTAGCATTATATGGTCCCAACACAGACTCCCCTAGCTTCTTTCAGGACGTCTGGGCTAAAGTTAGAGCCACGGGCTGCACCACGACACTTTGGGGCGGGGATTTCAACGCTATCCTTCATGATGAATTAGACAGACAGGGCACAGCTAGGACACATCACCCTGCAGCAAACAGAGTATTAAACACCATATTAGAAGAGGGCGAAATGATAGACATATGGCGACTTCGAAATCCACTGACTAAAGAGGGCACCTGTTTCTCCGAACACCATCGCGCCTGGTCCAGAATAGACTATTGGTTACTGACGAAAGATGTGGCCAGCTGGGTGGTGGATGTCAAGCACCTATCGAGAACCCTATCAGATCACTCGCCGTGCTTGCTCACTCTATCCTTACCAAACACTACACGAAAGGCCTTCTGTTGGAGACTGCCCCCACGGGCGCTCCTGGACGAGGCATTTAAAGAAGAAATATGTACTGATATAAATGATTACTTCATACTTAACACGGGTTCAGTTGACACTGAGGCCTCTCTATGGGAAGCGTTCAAGGTGGTCATCAGGGGTCAATGTATCTCACGCCAGGCAGGTGTTCTTAAGGCAATTCAAATGACTTTGTGTAATATTGAGTCACAAATTAAGGATCTGGAGACCTGTATACAAGCAGGAGGGGAAGATGCCCTTTTGGCCGAATTGAAAGTTAAGTTGTTAGAATATGAGGAAGAAGCGCAGCGTGAGGTGAGGTTCCTGGGGAAATATGCGGTAGCCAGAGGATATGGAGAGGGAGACAGACCGGGGAGAACGCTGGCTGGTATGCTTCGAGGCCCTCGCTCTCAGGCATTTATCCCCGAAATCAGGAACCAAGATGGCGATACCGTCAGGGGCTCCCAAACATCTTAAATGAGTTCTCATCGTATTATACCAATCTATACACGGCTACACAAACTGTATGCCCAGACGGCATGCAGGAGTTCCTGGATTCCGTGGCGTTGGTGTGGTTCAATGACAGACACCGGGAATACATGCACCTACCGTTCTCAGTGACCAATGTCAAAGAGGTTATTAACAGCCTGCCTCTGGATAAAGCTCCCGGGTCGGATGGCCTGACGACCGCGTTTTACAAAACATATGCTGAGGAACTGGCACCCAAACTCCTCGCGGTTTATGAAGAGGCTTGTGGCACGGGGATTCTTCCTCAGTCAATGAGGGAAGCCATCATCATTACTCTTTTAAAGCCTGGTAAACCTGACACTGAGCTAGACTCATACAGACCACTGTCACTTATTAACGTAGACGTTAAAATTTTGGCAAAATTAATAGCAAACAGGCTGCAACCTTTACTTCCCACGATAGCGCTTCCTGATCAATCGGGTTTTATACCTGGAAGGTCCACCTCCCATAACCTTAGAACGGTTTTCTCAGTTTTACATTATCTACACCCTGATCTTCAGGCAGCGGCGGTCTTCTTGGATGCCACTAAGGCATTCGACTCTCTTGAGTGGCCTTACCTCTTCAACATTCTGACACGTATGGGAATTGGCCCCCTTTTCCTCCGATGGATACGACTATTGTACACTGAACCACTGGCTAGGGTGCGGGTGAACGATATGATCTCCACACCGTTCCCAATTACGAGAGGAACCAGGCAGGGATGTCCACTATCTCCCCTATTGTTTGCCATTGCCATGGAGCCGCTAGCTGCTCGTATCAGGCAACACCACACTGACATAGGCATAGGATTTGGAACTAGAAGTCTCACGATTTCGCTCTATGCTGATGACATAACACTGTATATTTTAAACCCAGACTGTAATCTGGATAAAATGTTAAGGGAACTCATTAAATTTGGAGGCCTCTCAGGGGTAACCATCAATTGGTCTAAATCTGTAGTATTTCCTCTCACTGACAATACAAGGGCAGTTATTTCGGAGTTCCCATTGCGTTGGGAAAATGGTGCTGTGAAATACTTAGGCATCTGGATAAGCAGGGACCTGCAGGAGCTCTGGAGTCTGAATTTTGGGAAAGCCATTTGTTTGGTTAGAGGACAAGGTATCCCTGTGGGCTAAACTTCCACTCTCAGTAGCAGGGAAAATCGCATTGGCTAAAATGGTTGTATTGCCTAAATTTTTGTATCTATTCGTGAATCTCCCGCTTATACTTACTCAATCCTTTTTCAGGACACTGCGATCTCTGCTGACGACTCTGGTATGGGCCGGAGGGCAGGTCAGGGTCTCTTGGGAGCTATTATCTTTACCGACCAGGCAGGGAGGGCTGGGGGCCCCAGGCATTAAACTGTACGCTTTGTGCGCACAGGCGCAGTTCTTGCAATATTGGGTACACCAGATGCCATTTCAGCCTCATGTAGCTGTTGAGAAGGATGCGGTTGCGCCAGTTCCACTCCGGGTTGCAGTGTACCAGAAATTTAAACGCCCCGTAGATTGCATAGATACGCCCGAGACTCTACGATGGGCGTGGGATGGGTTGCGTAGAAGAGCAGGCGCGCGAATCCTGTACGCACCCTCAATCCCTCTGGCGCATAACCCATTGCTTCCAAATGTTATGGATGAAATTTCTAAAAAGACAGAGCAGTCCATGTCACTTCGCACCTTCGCCGATCTCTACCCAGGCGGAGTATTCAGGGACCCTCCTAGAGCGGAGGAAGGCCAACAGTTATCCTTTGGATTAACTTTTTTATATCATAAACTCCGTGCAGCATGTAGGGAGTTACACGCGGACTTCCCGTCCCAGCCCACCCACTGCTCTGGAAAATCTGCTGGTCACACCATCACCGAGAAAACTGGTTACCAGACTGTATACTCATATGCAAAATGATGCACCTGGGGCTGTCTCTGCCGCTCGCCTTAAATGGAATAGTGAAATGGATCCCCCTCTGTCCGATGACCAATGGACATATTGTTGTGCCCAGATGACTGACTTATTGCCTAACTATAAACTCAGACTAATACATTTTAAATTCATCCACCGTTACTATAGAACGCCAATTAGTTTATTTAAAATGGGAGTCAGAGAAGACGACTGCTGTTGGAGGTGCGGAGCATTTGAAGCTTCCTTCCTTCATATGGCATGGACATGTCCGATACTCATGGAATACTGGGCTCAAATTTTTGAATCCATAAATCAGATCCTGAGCTTAGCATTGGCTCCATCTCCACTGCTTGGATTGCTAGGATATGTCAGAGACACACATGTTAAAAAACGCAAATTACATGCTTTGCTACTCTTATTTGCCAAACGGCAGATAGCTTTATGTTGGGGGAAGAAGAGAAGACCCACGGTCCGGGACTGGATAAGGGAGGTTACATATGGACGAACTCAGCTGGCTATATTCTGGGAACTAATGCCACCTAACTCCAGACCCAAAGATATATGGGAACCCTTTATTGACTGGGTCAGTGCCAGATCTGAAAGATCTGACGTCAATGTGGTCGCCGGAGTGGTCGTTGAGCCTGAGTGATGTTTCCAAATAGACCTGAGTGTCTGCCTCTGTTGGGGGATGGTGGAACCTGTCTTGTATGCATAGATCGTGGTGGGTATAGGGAGGGGAAACTGCAATACTACTGTCAAATTGAGTGCTGTCTTGCATGATTCTTCATTAAATGAAAACTGCTGAAGTTGGGAAATGTGATGTGCACCGATATGCCCACAGCTTTGAAATTATTTTAAGAAATAGCTCTATCTCATGATTAGAATGTAATTGATATTACCACACGCCACTGTTTGTGTTGTTTAGAAAGATGTCTGCATTTTGTTTGTACGTCATTGAAAATCAATAAACAAATAAAAATAAAAAAAATTTAAAAAAACTTCTAAGTGCTATATTTTATTAAATCTTTGAAAATTCATATCTCCGGTTCCCTACATTGGATTTTTGTCGTTTTGGTGTCATTTTAAAGATAAAAATATTTCCTATTTTTATAAATTGGTGTTGGATTTTTATTATGTGTTGTGTCTTAATTATTTACTGAATTGGTGATTTTAAATGTGTTACATACCTTTCTTTGAAGTTAAGCCTGTCTGCTCGCAGCCACGTTACCAAGGGTTGAGCATAGGAATAATTTTCTAAGACCTATGCTGAGTCCTATCATGTGTTAGTGGCCTTATTGCCAGTGGCAGACCTACATTTGCCCCTACCAATAATCCACTTTCCAACTTTTGGTGGCAGCGGTGGGATGAGGACTTGTGTTTACAAAGTACACCTTTCAGTGAATGAATTAAGATTATAAAAATCCTCTAAATTGCCTTAGAGCAAAACGTTTGAGTTTGATTTTGGAATTTGGACTAAACTGTTTTTAATCCATTGTTGTGATTTTTCCAAATTGTTCTAAGCCTGTTGTGCCTTGTTTTTGTGACCCAAAACTAGGGAACCATGGAGCTGGACCTGGCTAAACTGTCCCAGTTTAAGATGGCTGATCTTAGGGAACAGTGTAGGCTTAGGGGGCTGCCTGCTTGCAGGAAGCTTAGGATGGTAGGGTTGCTTGAGTCCCTAAAAGCCTGAGCTAGGGCAGCTGAGGAGAGTCAATGGGGGATAGAGTGTGTCCCCCCAACCTCCTCCAAGAGGAGGTTGAGGATGATGCCTCTTCCATTTTAACTAGTGTTAGCCAATTGAATCCAGATGGTGGGAGTGGGGAAGGGTCCCTTACTCAGGGACCACCACCGTCCCTTGCAGAGACACAGCTTAAGGCTCAATTAGCTTTGATAGCTTTGAAGCAGAGGAAACTGGACTTGGCTGAGAAGAGATGGGAGAGGGAGGAGGCATTGAAAAGAAATGGTGGCAGTGAAAATGATGAAGATTTTGAAATGTCCAGGGGTGGTGCATTTGATCACAAACTTCCCAAGGGTATAGTACCCAAGTATACTGAGGGGGATGACATTGACAAGTGGCTAGCAGCTTTTGAGAGGGCCCTTAGAATGAGTAGGGTCCACTCTAAGTATTGGGGTGCACTCCTGTGGGAGTTGATTCCAGTAGCTGGGAGGGATAGGCTCCTGACCCTGAAGGGAGAGGATGCAGAATCATACCAGCAGATGAAGGCATGCTTAGTCAAGAGGTTTGGTCTGACTCCAGAGCAGTACAGGGTGAAGTTTAGAGGCACCCAGAAATTGAGTTCAAAGTCTTGGGTAGACTTTGTGGACGTTTCAGTGAAGGCACTGGAAGGCTGGATTGTTGGTAACAAAGTTGACACATATGAGGGATTGTATAATTTGTTTTTGAAAGAACATATTTTGACTCATTGTGCAGAAGAGAAGTTACGCCAGTATCTAGTGGACTCTAAGCTGACAGACTCCAGAGAGCTGGGTGAAGCAGCTGATGAATGGGTGAGAACCCGGGTTTACATACAGCACCAGGGGGGTGACCAGAAGAAAGGAGGACAGGTCCCTCCCCAGGGGAAAGCCCAAGGGAAAGAAGGTCAAAACCAGAAGGAGTCCTCCAAAGACCCACAAAAACTTGCACAAGGAGGGGGGCCCGAGCCAACCCAAATCCAAAGGGAGGTGGAATCAGGGAAAGAATGGTAGGTTCTTTGATCCCTCAAAAGTGGGTAAGTGCTTTGACTGTAACCAGCCAGGGCACAAGCAGGGAGATGCTGTCTGCGCCAAGAAGCTCCCCCCTAAGGGGCCATCCACAGGGATTGCTAGTGTCAGTGTAGGGGTGGAGAGTGGTGCCCCCGTGAGGAGTAGTCAGGTGGTGGAAGCAACCTTAGTGTCCCTGGGTGGGGTGAATATTGCAACCCTTGCTGCCTTACCTCCAAACATGGACAAGTACAGGCAGAGGCCTAAAGTGAATGGGACTGAGGTTGAGGCTATCAGAGACACTGGGGCTAGTGTAACTATGGTCCTGGATGAGCTGGTGCCTCCAGAGAGGCTATTACCTGGTGAGTTTCACCAGGTGACTTATGCAGACAGCACTACCAAACTCCATCCTATGGCTGTGGTGGATTTGGAATGGGGAGGTGTGACAGGCGCTATGAAGGTAGCTGTGTCAAAGGTGCTCCCAGTCCAGTGTTTACTGGGCAATGATCTTGAAGCCTCTGTGTGGTCAGAGGTGGAGAGAGGACTCCATATGAAAATATTGGAGCTCCCTGAGTGGGTATGTGCTGTGACTAGGTCACAGACTAGCCAGAAGGGAGGGCTGGACACTTGGACCCTGGAACAAAGGGCCAAGCATCCAAGGACAAGGGCACTGGGCCTGGTGAGCCAGCCCAGGGAACTCCAGAGGTGCAGGAAGAATCTAACCCTGATGGGGAGGATCTGGCCTCTGAGGGAGGGACTCCATCCCTGCCAGAGCTGTCAGATTTGGCAGAACTGACAGGAGCAGGTGGACCCTCCAGAGAGGAGTTCAGTAAGGGACAGCGTGACTGTCCCACCCTTGAGAGCTTGAGGCGGATTGCTTCCAAGCAAGAGGAAGGGGATGACAGTGGGTTTCATAGAATCTACTGGGAAGATGGACTGCTTTATACTGAGGCCAGAATCCTCAAGGAGGGGGCCACCAGGAGGTTGGTGGTGCCCCAGAGGTACAGAGAGTTCATCCTGACTTTGGCCATGATATCCCCTTGGCAGGACATTTGGGACAGACAAAGACATGGAACCGGTTGGTGAACCATTTCTACTGGCCCCATATGTCTGAGAAGGTAAAGGAGTTTTGCAGCTCCTGTGTCACCTGTCAGGCCAGTGGCAAGGCAGGGGGCAAGACAAAGGCTCCCCTAATACCACTGCCAGGGTGGGGGTTCCTTTTGAAAGGGTGGGGATGGACATTGTTGGTCCCCTGGACCCACCCACTGCATCCGCGAATAGATATATCTTAGTGGTAGTTGACTATGCCACTAGGTACATTGAAGCCATACCTCTTAGAACCATTGATGCTCCTGCAGTGGCTAGAGCACTGCTTGGTGTGTTCACCAGAGTGGGTTTTCCAAAAGAGGTGGTGTTAGATAGGGGCACGAATTTCCTGTCCAGCTATCTGACTGCTATGTGGGATGAGTGTGGTGTCAACTACAAGTTCACCACCCCCTATCACCCACAAGCAAATGGTCTTGTTGAGAGATTCAACAAAACCCTGAAGGGCATGATAAATGGGTTGTCAGAGAAACTCAGGAGGAGATGGGATGTTCTCCTCCCATGCTTACTGTTTGCCTACAGGGAGGTGCCACAGAAAGGGGTTGGTTTCAGTCCCTTTGAGTTGTTGTTTGGACACCCTGTGAGGGGGCCATTGAGCCTGCTGAGAGAGTCTTTAGAGACGCCTCTTAAAGAAGCAAAGGACAATGTGCTTGACTATGTGCTAGGCCTGAGATCTAGAATGGCAGAGTACATGTACAAGGCAAACAGGAAACTGGAGGCCAGCCAGGAGCTCATGAAGCACTGGTATGATCAAAAAGCTACTATGCCTGAGTATACTCCAGGACAATTAGTGTGGGTGTTGGAGCCTGTGGCTCCCAGGGCCCTCCATGACAAGTGGAGTGGGCCCTATCCAATCTTAGAAAAGAAGGGTGAGGTTACCTATTTGGTTGACCTTGGCACCCCCAGGAACCATCATAGGGTCCTGCATGTGAATAGATTGAAACCCCACCATGACAGGGCAGACATGACTATGTTACTGGTCACTGATGAGGGTGTGGAGGAGGAAACTGAGCCTGTGCCCGACCTCCTCTCCACTAATGTGCAAGATGGGTCAGTGGAGGGGGTGATACTCTCTCCAAAGTTGACAGACCAGCAGCACAGAGACTGTAAGCAAGTGCTGGAGCAGTTTGCTGGCCTGTTCTCTTTGACCCCAGGCATCACGGAGTGGTGTGTGCACCACATTGACACTGGTGACAGCCTACCTGTCAAAAATAAACTGTACAGGTTGTCTGACCATGTCAGAGCCAGCATTAAAGCTGAGGTTGCAAAGTAGCTGGAACTGGGGGTAATTGAACCGTCTGAGAGTCCATGGGCCAGTCCAGTGGTGCTGGTACCTAAACCTAATCCTCAGGGGGGACCCAAGGAGTTAAGGTTCTGTGTGGACTACAGAGGATTGAATGCAGTCACAAAGACTGACGCTCACCCTATACCTAGAGCTGATGAGCTCATCGATAGGTTAGGGGCTGCTAAGTACCGGAGTACTTTTGATTTGACTTCAGGTTACTGGCAGATTGCCCTCACTGATGGAGCCCAGGAGAGGTCAGCATTCTCCACACCAGAGGGACATTATCAGTTCAAGGTAATGCCCTTTGGATTAAAGAATGCACCTGCCACCTTCCAAAGGTTGGTGAATAGGGTCTTGTCTGGGTTGGAACAGTTCAGTGCAGCTTACCTGGATGATATAGCTGTATACAGTTCTACCTGGGGGGATCACTTAAGCCACCTAAGGGAAGTGCTTCAGGCCATGCAGCAGGCAGGCCTGACTATTAAGGCAAGCAAGTACCAAATAAGGCAGAGTTCTGTGGTGTACCTGGGCCACCTGGTAGGTGGGGGCCATGTACAGCCTCTCCAAGCTAAAATCCAAACTATTTTGGATTGGGCAGCTCCTGTTACCCAGACTCAGGTCAGGGCATTCCATGGACTGACAGGGTACTATAGAAGGTTTGTTCAAAATTATGGGACCATTGTGGGGCCCCTAACAGAACTCACTTCTAAAAAGAGGCCCAAGAAGGTGATTTGGACCCCAGAGTGTCAGAAGGCTTTTGACACTCTGAAAGCTGCTATGTGTTCAGCACCAGTGCTACTGGCCCCTGACTACACAAAAGAATTTGTGGTTCAGACAGATGCTTCAGAGCAAGGGATTGGGGCAGTGTTGTCACAGCTAAATGAAGAGGGCCTTGATCAGCCAGTTGCCTTTATTAGCAGGAGGCTTCTTCCCAGAGAGCAGAGGTGGAGTGCCATTGAGAGATAGGCTTTTGCTGTGGTTTGGTCCCTGAAAAAGTTGAGACCATATTTGTTTGGGACTCACTTTCGTGTTCAAACTGACCACAGGCCTCTCACATGGCTCATGCAGATGAGAGGGGAGAATCCCAAGCTGTTAAGGTGGTCCATTTCCCTACAGGGAATGGACTTTACAGTGGAACACAGACCTGCGGTTGCCCATGCAAATGCGGATCGACTTTCCAGGTTTTTCCACTTAGCTGATGAGGACTACCAGGGTGTAGGTTAGTAACCCATCACCTTTCGTTTGGGGGGGCTATGTTGCAAAGTCATCCTGTGCCCTGGGCACCCCCAACTTTTGCTGACTGATACTGGTGGTAACTGACTCTGACTGACCCTGGGCTCTGCCTAACCAGGCCCAGGGCCAGTGCAACGCTGAAAGAGACACATTAGAATACAGTTAAAACACCTACATACACTAGGGTACACAATGGTATGGTGGGGTACCCCTGTTATTGGCATGACCTACACCATAAGCCCCTAGTATATAATAGGGCAGGGGGATTGAAACTACCTAGAAGTCCCTAGTACCCTAGGGCATGGCAGTTTAAGAGGCCAGCAGCCTTTCTGCACTTGCATGTGTGCACTGCTGAGGCCTGAGGTCAGTTTTAAAAGCAGCCCTGGGTGCCATGACTGCTTTTAAAAAGTAAATTGTGCCCAAACTCGACTTTTGAGTTTGGGTCACTTAAAAATGGATAACCTACAATGTTTTGGCATATTAGGGACCCCCAGGGTCTCCCCTAGGTATCCCAGGGGTGGGAGGTCAGATATTTATAAGGTACACCCTTATAAAATGAGTTTTTATATGCCTGGGTTAAGTGAAATTTCACATTTCACTCCCACATTGTGGTAAAGTGCTGCCCAAATTCGACTTTGATGCTAGGAGCACTGTGAAGTGAGGATCCCCAATATATTCTTGCAGATTCAGAACCCCTAAAGTCTCCCCTAGTTGTCCTATGGGGTGGGGGTCCTGTAGATATAAGCAAAGTACTTATAAAATATGTTTTTGTAAGTCCTGGTGCTGGAAAAATGGCCCAAGTCATTTTTCCCATTGCAAATACCCCTGTTACATAGGTTAACATGGTAGGAAGTTATTAATTAATAACTCTTGATAGGAGAGGGCTAGAGATGCCATTCAAAGATTTCCCCGAATGGTATTAATAAATCCAACAATATGATCTTGTTTAATTTCTCCTAAAGTGTACCTACAAGAAGTTATACAACTTTCTTGTTTGTAAGTCCAGATTCAGCCTTCCAGTGGTCTGCCCTGATTGGTCAGAGTTAAGTGGATTAGCCAGCCTGCCTGGAGAGGTGATAAAGAGCCCCTGGGGTTATGCAGCTGGTTATGCAGTGTGCTGGTCCACAGGAATGCCAGGCCAGGGGGAGGGGTAGTAAACCATGGGCTTCAAAGAGAAAAGCAGAACCCAGGGACATTTACAACTCTGAACTTTCTACCTCAGGCAGATGGGGGGATTAAGGAAGGTATGAGCAGATGCAGAGGGGAGACGTAAGTAAATTAGCCATCCTAGGGGTGTGTTTAGCCAGCTCTTGCCTCCGTGCTGGAAATTCTGCCATTATGGATTTGGAAGATTTGATGCACTCTGGGACAAAATAATGCCACACTCTACAGGAAGTGGTCATATGTTTGAGGAGTTACCCTGCTCCAATTGGTCAGGAGTGACCTCCTGTCTGACCCAGAGAACATGGAATAAGTATCTGAGAGGGGCAGAGCCCTCCAGATCTGCTGCTTGAAACTTACTGAAGCAAGACATTGCCAAGCTGAGAAGATTTTGCTGTGCAAAGATTTCTAAGGCCTGACCTCTGAAAACTGCACCATCTGAAACTACAGCCCTGCGGATTATTTTGCTGAAAAAGAACTAAAGAGTGGACTCCCTGAAAGCTACAGGTTAGAAGAGCACATCTGGAACATCACCAACTAAATCTGCACCTTGGAGAACTACCAGTGGATTTGTAAGGGTGACGTCCCAGTGGATTGTGGGAACTGAAGTCCTCAACTTTCAAGGACCATCTTGGAGCTTCCAGACCCTTGGAGTGAGTTTAAGACATTTTGGGACCCTTTGAGGAACTTCAGGAAGAAGTTCAAGAAGTTTGGAGAACTTTGGAGGAACTTTGAAAAAAAGCTCCATAGAGGGACCGACTCAACCTGGTCAGCCAAGCCGCTTGCCTTCAACCGTGAGTCGGCCAAGCCATCCAGGTTCGTCCCGCTAAAAGCTCCGTCGGTCCGACTTCCAGAGTTTGACCGGGAGTAGAAGAAATCTGAAGCCGGCGAACCCTCACCGGATCCGGCTACATGAAGAGCATCGAGAGACCCAGCGAGAAAAAGCTCCAGAAAAGCTTCTAAGTCCGCTCGTAGAAAAGGTGACCGGGAGCAACCGCAAGAGCCAATCCGCCTGTCTTCCATCGCGTGTCGGCCTGGGCTCCTGGGTTGCCCCGCTGAAGCGCTAAAGAAAAAGCTTCTAAGTCCGCTCGTAGAAAAGGTGACCAGGAGCAACCGCGAGAGCCAAGCCGCCTGTCTTCCATCGCGTGTCGGCCTGGGCTCCTGGGTTGCCCCGCTGAAGCGCTAAAGAAAAAGTTTCTAAGTCCGCTCCAGGGAAGTTGACCGGGAGTTCGTCGAGAGGCAAGCCGGCGAACCCTCACCGGATCCGGACTGGCTGGGAGCTTCGAGGGACCTCGCGAGAAAAAGCTCCAGAAAAGTTTCTAAGTGTGAAGGTAGAAACTGAGACCGGGACCTGCCACAAGCTGTAACCGCCCAGGGCTCCATCGCGGTGGGCCTGAAACTTTGACTTTGCCCCGGTCTATCGCGAGCAGGTATCCCAATATGGTGCTATAAACTTCTAAGTGCTATATTTTATTAAATCTTTGAAAATTCATATCTCCGGTTCCCTACATTGGATTTTGGTCGTTTTGGTGTCATTTTAAAGATAAAAATATTTCCTATTTTTATAAATTGGTGTTGGATTTTTATTATGTGTTGTGTCTTATTTATTTACTGAATTGGTGTTTTTAAATGCTTTACATACCTGTCTTTGAAGTTAAGCCTGTCTGCTCGCAGCCACGTTACCAAGGGTTGAGCATAGGAATAATTTTCTAAGACCTATGCTGAGTCCTATCATGTGTTAGTGGCCTTATTGCCAGTGGCAGACCTAAATTTGCCCCTACCAATAATCCACTTTCCAACAGATACTGACACACATTTTGAAGATATGGTTGTTAGTTAATTGGTTAGAGATAAATAAAATCTGTCATGAATTGCAACTTTTGGAAAGTAATTGTAAGAGACGGTATGTCCTCTACAGAAGGACACGGCTGCATGGGCAAGTCAGCAATCTAGCTGGTCCAAACAGGAATTTCCCAACAGGAACTTCCCGACAGCAACGTCTGGGATAATCTTTGAGGCAACAAGAAAAGAGGGGCTTTTGAAAAGGGCCCCTTATAAAATAGAGAGGCATCTAAGTCCATGAATAAAAAAGTTAATGGCAGCCTTGATCCGCCGCTGTCTCCTCTGTGAGGGGTGCATTGAAGTCCCGGGCTGCCTTGAATTGAGGCAACACAACACTGATGACAAAGGTTGAATCAGTTTGTATGGCTCCTTCAGTCATGTTTAATGACAGTGATGGTGGTATCGAGGGGCTCATTACGAAGTTCAGTTATTCTTCTGCAGGAGAAGACTTGCTTCTCTTCCTCTGGAGTGGGTGGTGAGACATGTAGCCTGCGAGGTTGTTGTCTTTCCCGGGTTTGTGACGGATAAAGTATGAGCATATGTGTAGCTGGATTCCCCACAGCGGTGTTCTCAGAGGCAATTTTGCTCGGGGGTGTCCAAAAATTGTCACAAGCACTGGCGTCACTAGGGGGGTGCGGACCGCACCGGGTGACACCATCACATGGGGTGACACCTTTCCCAAATGAGACTATTTATTAAATAGTCTCATTTGGGAAAGGTGTCCGCACTGGGTGACACCAACCCTAGTGACGCCGCTGGTCACAAGTGCTTGGTGATCTGCTATTATGTTGAAATGCTTTCCAAAAACAAAAATGTAATAGTGCTTGCACACCCAGAGTACAGCCAGGCATTTCTTTTCTTCTTGGGAGTATGACAGTTCGACGTCCGACACACTGTGACTGGCACATGAAACAAAGCTTCTCTCCTCATCGTGCCGATGTTGTGTTAGAATGGCTCTTAGACCCACTGAGCTTGCATCCACGGCGACTTCTGTCTGCCATGTTGGGTCGAAGTATGCCATGTTGGTGGCACTGCTGACTCTCTTTTTAATTTCTTGGAAAACTCGTTCACATTCTGAAGTCCAGTTCAACTTGTGACCTTTCTTTGTCAACTCCATCAAAGTAGTGCTGGCTGTCGCATAGTCCTTAATGTATTGAGCAGTGTAGCTCGCCATCCCTAGAAATGACCTGACATTACCTACGTCCTTGGGAGCTGGTGTCTCATTTAGGGCCTTGATTTTTTCTAGATCAGGTTTTATGTCATGGCTCGAAAATATATATGTCCAAAGAGTTTTAGCTGGGTCTTCTAGAACTCACATTTGGTTGGATTTAACATCAAGTTGGCTTTTTGGGGTGCTCTGCATACTTGTTCCTATGCTCAATTGTTTTCTTCTGTTGTGTTTCCATATATCAGGATGTCGTCGGTGTAACTGAGTGCATTCATGACTGGTCTCGAGGCTCACCTAATGGTTTCTTGAAATATCTTGTTGGCCGATTACACTCTAAGCAGAGTTGTTAGTATAGGAGCAAACCTAGTTGTGTGGTGAATGTTGTGATATATCTTGAGCCTTCATGTAATTATAACTGATGGTATCCTTTGTTGAGGTTCAATTTCGAAAATACTCGAGCTCCATTAAGGAGATCCAGATGTGGACTGGGGTGTCGCTCTCGGTGAATAGCGATGTTAAGGGTTCTCAAATCCACACACAGTCGTACCTGTCCTTCTGTGTTGCATTTAGGTACTATTACCAGTAGAGACACCCATGGCATTGGTCCTTGTGTCCTCTCCATGACGTCTGCCTTTAGGAGCTCCTGGAGTTGCTCCTCGACTGCTTTTTGTAGGTGAAATGGTTTTCTTCTATTGTGTTGAACTACTGGCTTGGCCTGTTCATTTATGTGCAGGTGCACTGTAAAGTCTTTCCTTTTTCAAAGCCATGTGAATAGTTTTGGATGTCCACTCACTGCTGGTGGTACATCTTCTACCATGTACAGAACTGCAATTAGTTTAAGTCGTTCGGCAGTGGGTAGGCTGAGCAGACATTCTGCTGGTCGGACCCATCCATGACATGCATGTCTGCTTCTGTGGTTCGATGTCAGTGTTATTGTGAATTTTCCTATCCACAGCACTGGTTTCTTCACCATTCACATCTATACATGCACTTTGGCTGGATGCAGAGTTGGATGCAGTTTTGGAAGATGCTGCTGAACAGATGTAGTTTAGTGATGCTTCACCAGTGGAGAACGCAGAAAATACAAATACCCCCTACTTGGACCCACATTCATTGGTGCTCAATTTGGGGAACACTTCATTCCACTAGTTACATACCCTTTCAAGGCTTTGTCAAATTAGCCTTTCTGCACTACTTTACAGACATGGATGACATATCCTTCCACTGGCGAAGGTGGATGTTGACAGCCCTTATGGTTGTCACAATTTGCATACTACGGCGCTGGCACTCACCCCATGTGCCCACACATAAGGAGTGGCTCATTGAGATATACCGATTGGCCACCTATGAACGGCACATTTACAAGATCAGTTACACCTCTTTGATGATACTTGAGGACCCTTTTTACGTCTTCAAGGGCCCCTACCTCCCCTACTCCTCGGCCTGCAATTGGGGATGTTCCAGTTACTGTTAGGATGTTGATACGGGGGGACAGTACAGGAGGGGCAATGACTGAGTTGGAGAAGGGGAATACACTTTTACACTACATTCACAGTGACCGCAGCAATGGCCTTCGTCTGGCCCTGGGGTGTGGGTTCAGGGAACGATATGAGGATGCTGTGTCCAGAGAGGAAGCGGTACTGCAACTGTGATGTCAATAATTGGCATTATTGGTAAGTTTGTAATCTGCACTTCTACTGTTTTGAATTAGCACAATATAACGACAGGTGCCAGGCCTAGTTTGTATGTGCTGGCTCCTTTTATCTTATATGTTCTGTTTATTTTTTTATGCTCCCTTGTTACTTTGATTTCCCTTTTTCTTTTTTGTACGTATTCGTACGTGTGTACCACTTTCAGGGGTACTGCCTGTACTCGATAAGAAATTCTCAGTAAAGGAAAATGCAAAACAAATACTGAAGTAAAGCACATAAGAACTGTTGGGCAAAATTCCAAACTAACCAGTGGAACAAGCCATAAGCAATGGAGGATGCTGAAAATCCTTCACACTTTCATATGTTTATCAAGCAAGAGGGTGGTTTTAGACAATCGAGAAGCTATGCTATGCTATGTAGATTTTTATAGCGCGCTAATCACCCGTGAGGGTATACAGGCGCTTGCAGGTGGTTAGGCGGGCCTTGCCTGGAGTTAATCGAAGACTCAGGTCTTCTATTTAAACAAACTCCTGAAACTGTCCTGAGAGCATAAAAGTAATCAAACTCTCATCCCCAACTGCAGAAAGTGTCAGCAATCAAGGATCTCACAAGAGGCTGACAAATGTATAAGGATCCAATGGCTACTGCTGGGTCTCTAGGGAGCCAAGCAATTGGAGCGCTAAAATGATATATATCTACTAGGGTGTAAATGGCAGAAGGGATGAAAAGAGACTGAATAAAAGTTTATATTCTTAAATGTAAGTTTTGTTTTGTTAAGATAGAAAACTGAATCCGTAAATTAATGTTTAGCCAGTTCAGCGGATCCTGATGGTGGAGGGATGGAGGCGGGAGGGGCAATTGATGGAACTTGCCTCCAGGCCCACGGGCATGTGCTCGATCGTAAATCCAGGAATTGACCCTCCTCTCTCTTGGGCCACATGTTTATGGAAATGGAGGTGGCCTAGACCTGAAGGGCTGTGTGCCACCCAGAGCAGAACTGAAAAGGTGGGCCTGGACTTCTATTTCCACCGGGCAGTGTGGAGAGTGTGCCCTGGAGGGACTGGCAGCCGCTACTGCAATGTGAGGACCTCCGGAGGCTTTTGAGGGGAAGGCAGGCAATTACCTCTGCACTGGAGTGAGTTGTTCAAACCAGAGGAAACCTCTGCTTCACTCAATTATAGGTACATTTATCTTTGGAGGAAATGTCCTTGAATTAACTAAAACTGAAGCCACAAAGAGAGATGAAAGATTTCTTCGAGCAGAAAAGATCTGGAGACTGAACTGGAAGTATACCATGCTACTAACTCAGGATTAACCCACAGAGAGTTGGCAATGATGTTGATGCTCAAAGACCTACAGCAATGCAACCAATGGACTGAAAATAAGATTTTGCCATTTGAGGATTTACTGGAGGCAAAGTATAAGGGAGCAGATTGTAATGAGGAAGCCAAGGGAATTTAGGTCAACAGGTTTTGGCTCTGGAGGCTGGATGTGAAAAGCCATAAAAAGAAGGGGGAACAGAGAAGCAATTTGAGCAATGTGTTCTCATTTGCCTGTCTAATCTAGATCCAAAACTGCATACCTGGTAAATGAAGCGAAAGGCCTTCACCTTAGGATTGTAGGTCTGTGGCCCACTGGCTAGTAAGAGGACTTAAGGCCAATGATATAGAGCTGGTTGTAGAATGAGGAAGTGTGTGCAAATGCTCACTCTAAGATAGATCTTAAAAGGATAATTAGGATCTCAACAAAGGACCAGCGAGAGGCAGAACAGAGCTCTGCCACTGTTCTGGTGGTCTTAGGGAATCCCAGCCAAAGAACAATAAGACTGAAAGGAGTGGCAAAAAGATGAGACAGTCATTTGAATTGAGAGCAAATACACATCTTCATAAGCTGAGTTAGATCACATTCCTGAGAAGGCTAGAGCTGCGGAAAATCAAGACGGACTTACATTTGATTGGCCTTGAAGCTTCACTATTGTATAGGGTGAACCTGAGAGTGAAATAGGAAGGGAAGACCTTTTTTTCATACATAGAAGCAGCGCAGGAGGTTGAATGGTTATGGAGCCTAAATTGGTATGTGCTGATTTGTTATTGAGATCAATAGGAATCTGATGTCAAATTATTTAACTTAAGTACCAGTGGTGGTTTAATTCTTGTGCATCAGTTTGGGTGGTGGGTTTTACTGCTGTACCTACCTTTTCCTGTCCCTAGTAACTTGGCCAAGGACTAGTCTCATGACCACAGTGTGAAAATACAAAATTTTATACAAGATGCATTGTAATATTATTGGGAAGCTGTGACCTAGAGTGACTGTGCCCAGGCTATGACTAGGGGAAATACTTAATTTCTACTATATTCAAAATGTAGTGCTTGTTTTATATGACTAATCTGATGTACTCAATAAAGAAACATAAATAAATACAAAATAAAAAATTGTCAGAAGCTACATCGGTAAATCAGAACATCTGAATACCATCCACAACCTGGTGACTTGGTAGAAAGTTATAATGCTACCCTTAAACCGATTTTTTTTTTTAAACCGATGGAAGAAAGTGGAAAGAAATGTTATTGTTGGCATTGTTCATCATGAGAATGAGGAACAGGCCGCAACAAGTTACTCTCTCTTTGAATTTCTTTTTGGCAGGAAACCCCACACTCTCCTGTTATGTGCCCGGGTTAGGCCCATGTAGCGAAGCCGCTCGTTTCTTACATTGTCCTATTTTTCACAATAACATTTCTGCCGTGACCTTTTGCACATATTTGCGTGCATGACAATGTTGGATTAGTTTCTCAGAAACTACTTTGTTTACACATCTACCTTCGCACAACATTATCACGATGCCTCAAACATCATGTACAAGGCCCTTCTACGTGGTATGTACAAATGTCGTTTCTATCTTCATCCATGGGGCGACAGGGCTATCTACATATCCATAACATCTCTGTGGGAGGGCAGGCCGGATAAACAGACGCGGAGGCTGTATATACATCTTAATGATTGTGGATTTTAGTGTATGTCGGGTAAACACAAAGGGCCTCCTCGGGCTTTCACAGTATTATTCTTTCTTCTTTTCTTTCCTTTTCCTCCTTCTGGCCGTCTTCTCGTCTATGGCACCTCCAGGAGGCTGGGAAAAGGAGACAAGAATGGAGCGGTAAGTATTGTGGTTTCCCTACTCACAGGGATGACGTCTACCCTTCACCCATTTTGTGTGTCGGTGTAGTAAATACACATGGAGGAAGGCAAAGATGTACAAAAATAAAACCTCGATCCGACCTTCCCTTGCGGCGGAGGGTCCCGTAGGTTTCCTCACCACACGGAGACCACAACAAAATAAATAGCCTGTACGTTATGCAGGTGTTTCCCAAACACCGGTTCTGCATAACAAAAGTGCTGTTTTTAGTGACAAGGTGATCTTTGGACTTGGCTGGGTGAGGGACAGGAAATCATATGGACGAACTCTGAATACGGGCTCCCCTCCACCAACGTGCTTTTACTCCCCTTTCTCCCCTATATTCTACCCACCCGTCCCGTCTTGACTTAACTGCTCCGCCGCAACTCTCCAGAGTTGCGGCCGCACTTCAGCATCCTCTGGAGGGCTCCATCACTCCACTTCTCCGACTCGTCTTCCGCTTCGCCTTCCTCTCGAAATTCCTATCCGGGGTTAGGGTTGATTCCTCCTGCTTGCGGGTATGCTCCTCCGTCCTCCAACGACTCCGGATCTCCTCTATGACCCCCTCTCTCTTTGCTTTTGTCCTTCTTTTCTCTCTCTTCTGGATTCCTTCTGGGGTCAGCCCCTCCTTCCTGATTTCGGTTCACCCAGTCCCTACCCTCCTGTAGTAACACATGACAAGGGGGCGTTACGCACAGAGGAGTAATGCGTGATTTGTTTTCTTTCCAGGATGTGTCCGGGTTCCGGTCCTTGGAATGCGGACTCGATTCCTGGATTGCAGGTACATATCGGGGACCGGGGTGTGTAAGAGAGTAGGATCTGCCTCTTATGGTTACCCCCACTTTTTGCTGATGTCTCACTGTTTTTCGACTTTAGTCTGGCTGGGCCCTGCTATCCAGGACCCCAGCCTAGCTGCTTCCTCTCTAAATTGATTCCATGTACCTTTAGTACACTTCAGATTGGATTCTGGGGTGCCCTTATAAGTCCCTAGTATATGGTATACTATGTACCAAGGGCATAGGTACCCCAGAGGCCTACCAGGGGCTGAAGCATGTATTGTGCCACCCCTAGAAGGCCATCCAAAATGACACCACAGGACTGCTACTGCAGCCTGAGTGAGGTGGTGCATGCACCCCTTGCAGAGATATAGGTTCACTATATCTCACCTATCACTGCACATAGAAACCTATCAGTTACCCCTATGGCAGGCCTTATCAATCCTGAAGGCAGGGTGCTTGGTTATATGTGAGAGGGTGCCCCTGCATGAGCAGAGCCCCTCTGCAGCCCTCAGAATCTCCTCTCCGGGGTTGTCTGTGGTGCAGCCTGACCATATACTCTTAAGTGCATTATATCCTCGCGGTAAATGCTAACTTTGGGATGGCTGCACGGAAACATGTCGTGTTTGGTGTCAAACACCTTGGAATCATACCCCCACACCAGTAACTGGTGTGGGAGTATGATCCCACCCTTCTAGAGGGAGAGACACGACAGCACCGGTATACCCGGTACCAACTAAACAGAGCGCTTTGAAGTCCTGCACTGGGGGCACATTTGGTGTCCTCGTGCATACCCCAGTTCAAACCGGTTGCAGGGGCTGCCAGCCCCTGCTCTGGTGCGAAACTGGACAAAGGAAATGGGTGTAGCCACCCCTCTTTCCAAACCCTCCCATAGGTGGGTCCACAGAGTTAGTCCAACCCCTTTCTTAGGTATAAGTAAGGAACCCCTGGCAACAGGACTTTAGATATCCCTGGACGAAACTCTGCAACTGAATCCTGGAACTTCGACGCTCTACTAAAGACTAGAGGACTGAAGAAATCTCCCTTGGGGTCAAGGAGTGACTCCCCTGCTTGGCAGGCACCAACAAAGCATTTGCCGGTCTGCATCTCCGAAGCTCCCGCCGGACTCCAAAGTACTTGCAGCCCAGCAAGAGGATTTCCAGATTTTTCAGAGACTGACCCAAATCCCCAGCAAAGCTGAGACCCGCAGCCCTCACGAGTGACGTGGAACCAGAACCCCTGGACACCGTGCCCATTTGCTAGTGCATCAACTTCTCGACGTCTCTTGAAGTCCTGCTTTGGGTAACTTGTAGCCCAGACCCCGAGCACCATTTGCACCAAAGATTGTGAGCCTACACTCCACGAGTGTTCCGTGGGCCCGCTTCTTGCATTTCCGCTTGAGGCTCCTTCGCGATCCCTGGTCCGTCGACTGGTGGGTCCCTGTGAAGGCAACTCTGATTTTCTTTGGGCTTCCCTGGTTGCTCCAGACGTGCCCTGACTCTCCACTGAGTGGTGAGTCCCTCAGACCTTGCTGGTCTGCACAGAAGCATCTTTCTCCTTTCTGCGTGGGTTGCTGTAGCCAAGGCTTAGTGTGTTCAATCCGGACACCAATGCTGCAGCACTCGACATCCTTTGTGGGACAGCTCGAATCCAGCTCCTGGTTGTCGTCGACGCCTCCTGGTCCTCGTGGCTGAAGAGTGAAGCTTCATGTCTTTCACCTGAAGCACCCGACATCGGTGGGCATTCGACTATCGTGCCCCTGGTCACTGGCAAGTGACCCAGACTCTGTCCACTCTGCTTTCAGGTTCTTCTTATCTCCGATCCAGGCTTGGGTCTCTTCGGACACTTCGCATCTTCCCGGCAGCAGCACTTCATTGCAGGCTGCCATTGAAATCGACGCCGCGACCCGACACCATTCGACACCTATGCACCCGGCTTCCCTGGGTGAGGTAACTCGAGTACTCCGGTGCTCCCGTGGGTGTTAACCCTAGAACTGTCTAAGTCCAAGAGGGTTTGGTCCTAGTCCATTTCTAAGTGTCCTTAAACTCTAAAACTCTTGCCGCGACTTCCCCATAGACTTTAACGGAGCTCGCTGCTGTGTTCACACACTGCACACAGCCCCCGTGGGTCCCCTGTGTCACTACCTTAGGTGGTTCCTTGGGGTCCCAGCGATTCTACAGGTTCTAGGCCTTGTGTCTACTTAAGTCGTGGTTCTTATACCACTTTCTTAATATATGGTTTGGTACGCCCCTAGGGCTAATCGTATATTGTGCTAATTTACTGTGCTATTTGACTTGTAACTTGTGTACTTTGACCTCTAGCCTCATAAAGAGACTATTGGGTAGTGTTTAGTAATAAATACATATATTTTATATATATACCTGGTGTGGTTCTCCTTTCATTTGGTCATTCACGAGATTATAACTGGTAAAACAACAGCTTAACACTCCTTCAAGACTTAGCCTGAAGGCTGCTCTCCATAGCTACCACTAGGATAGCTTTCAATAAAGGTTCTCTTTAAACCTATCATCAATAAAGGTTGTTTGGACTGGTGCAAGGTGCCCACTATAACTAGTGGACAGCATATGCCAGGCCAACTTCTCACAGGGTGGACCTCCTTACATCCCTCTTCCCTAGCCATTTTACTAGTAAGATCGATTTCCTGGGGATATCTGGACAAGAAGTGTACATTAACTTGTTCCGTCCCTCTCTGATGTTGGGTGTGAAAACGATATGGCTAGAAACCATCTCAGTACTCTTTCGTTATTTCCTTTATTGCGGGCTAGCCACTCAAGGGGGGCGTGATCCGTGAATAACACGAATTCTCGTCCTTCTAAATAATATCTCAGGGTCTCGATGGCCCACTTGATGGCGAGGGCTTCCTTTTCTATGACAGCATAGTTCTTTTCTCTGGGAAGGAGTTTGCGACTTATGTATAGGATTGGTTTTTCTTCTCCTTGTGGAGTTGTTTGGGATAAGACAGCCCCAAGTCCCCTCTCCGAGGCATCAGTCTGTAACACGAATAGTCGAGAATAGTCAGGGCTGGTTAGTACAGGTTCGGAAGTCAGGGACTTTTTCAAAGTGTCAAAAGCCTGCAGTATCTCAGGAGAGGGCTGTCGTTATATGGCTTCTGTTTTTATGGACTTTTGTAGTAGATCAGTCAAAGGAGCTGCGGTCTGGGAGAAATTGGGTATGAATCTACGATAATAACCCAGTATGCCCAAAAAGGCTCGGATGTCTCGTTTAGTTTTGGGAAAGGGAACATGAGAAATGGCAGCCACTTTGTCGCTTTGGGGTTTAATGACACCGTCCCCTAACAGAAATCCTAGGTATCGAACAGTCTGGACAGCCAAATGACTTTTAGTGGGGATGATTTTGAGACCATGGATATCCAAGGCTTGTATAACCGCATGTAGATGGTCCAAGTGTTGGTTCCATGAGTCACTTTAAATAATGATGTCATCAATATAGGCTGCAGAGTATTTTTCATGGGGTCGGAGTATCAAGTTCATAATCCGTTGAAAGGTAGCCGGGGCTCCATGTAGGTCAAATGGCAATACAGTGAATTGGTATAACCCGTCAGGGGTGGAGAAGGCTGTTTTCTCCTTATCCTGTCTCCTAAGGGGAATTTGCCAATAATCCTTTGCAAAGGTCTAGGGTGCTAATGTATTTGGCCTTTCTCATTCTTTCAATCATTTCGTCTACCCTAGGTAATGGATAGGAGTCGAATTCTGATATCTTATTGACCTCCCTGAAGTCTATGCAGAACCTAACCGATCCGTCGGGTTTTGGTACTAAAACAATGGGTGAACTCCATTCACTTATTGAGGGTTCGATGATGCCCATTTGGAGCATCTGTTGAACCTCTTCCTTGATGGTGGTTTTTCGAGCTTCAGGAATACGATAGGGCCTTAAGCGCACCTTTTCTTCAGGAAGAGTTTTTATGGCATGTTCCATCAAGGTCGTTCTTCCTGGAGAAAGAGAAAATACCTCTTTCAATGGTTGGAGTCTTTCTGTCAGCTCCTGTTTTAAGGGTTTTGGGAGATCAGTATCTATACTCTGGTTGAAAAGTGGAATGGTTTCTCGGGGTACTCCGACCAGTACTGGAACAGCACCCTCCCACTTCTTCAGTGAATTTATATGATAAACCTGTGAGGTACCACGGTTTGGATCAAGCTCAACATGATATGTGACAGGAGTTACTTTGTCAATTATCAAATAAGGGCCCTACCACTGACCCAACAGCTTGTGATCGGATGAAGCCATCATCAGTAGGACCAGATCTCCTATATTGAAGGATCGATCCTTTGTCTTTTTTATCGTATTATTTTTTTTCTGCGGCTTGTGTCTCTTCCATATTGGCTTGGACAATAGATCGTATATGACCTAAATGTGTTTTAAGGTTGGGCACATACTCTACCAAGGGTTTTGCTCCGTCCTTCTCGCTCTGCCATGCTTCTTGGGCCATATCTAGTAGAGAACGGGGCTGTCTGCCATACAATAATTCAAAGGGGGAGTATCCGGTGCTCTTTTGCACTTTGCACCTAATGGCAAATAAAGCCAGGGGTAACATCTCCTCCCATTTTCTGGTTTCTAATTCTAGGAGTTTTTTGAGGGTGCTCTTTAGGGTGGCGTAGTACCGTTCCACAAGTCCATCTGTTTGTGGATGGTAAGCTGCCGTACAAATTTGTCTAATTTCTAGCTGCAAGCATACTTGTCTCATTAGTTTGGATACAAATGGCATACCTTTGTCGGTTAATATCTCTTTTGGGAATCCTACCCGGGAAAAGATGCTCACCATGGCCTTCGCAATGTAGGAGGCGTTTGGATGTCGAAGGGCCACCGCCTAGGGGAAACGGGTGGTGTAATCGACCATAACGACACCCGCTTCGAGAGGGTAATAGGTGACCTATGATGTCCATGCCAACTTGACAGAAAGGCTCGTCTATGATAGGGAGGGGTTTTAAGGGTACTCGGGCAGGCTTACTACGACTGTTCTTTTGACAGATGGGACATTCACTGCAGTATTTTTTTACCTGTTGGTATATACCCGGCCAGTAGAATCTTTCTAAGATGGCCTTCTCTGTCTTGTCATTGCTAAAATGCCCACCGAAAAAGTGACTGTGTGCAAGGTATAGAACTTTGTCTCGAAAAGGACCTGGTACCAATAACTGAGGGTTTTGTGATGCCCCCTCCACCCTTTCTATATAGCAGACCGTTTTAAAGAAAAAACTGGGGACCTACTTGAAGGGGGTCTTCTTGCTCTGTCGCTCTACTCCAGGCCTCCTGAAGAACAAGGTCTTCTCTTTGTGCGGCGTGGAAGTTCCTGTCTGTTTCCCAGGGGGACTCTTCTCTTATGACCGGGAAAGCACAAACAGGATTCTTTTCCTCTCATCTCTGTTTTCGACTCTTTCTAGCCTTTGAAGGAGGCCACTCATCTTTCTCATCATGGGCGAAGGGAGGCTATCCCACCATCTCTCTCCCTCGTCTTGGGTTTCTTGGATTAAACTGGATAAGCCTGGATAATCATTTCCTATGATTAACTTCTCAGGCAATTGAGTTATCAACCCGACTCGTAGGGTCGATGCAGGTTCTGATCGACGTTGGACAGAGAGATCCATGGTAGGGTATCGTTTTCTATCCCCGTGTACACATTGGATGGTTACATTCCCATTGGTATGGGTTATCCCTCTTGTTAGGCTTTGAGGTCGTAGGACACTTTGCATACAGCCTGTATCCACCAAGGCTGTAACAGGTTGTCCATTCACAGAGAGTTGGCAGTGGTAAGAAGGAGGTTTTTGATCATGGGTGGAACAGTAGTAGGACCTAACCACTCCGATTTTCATCGGGTCTTCTTTCTGTGGGCAGAACCTCGCTATGTGTCCTAGGCCCCCACAATGGAAGCACTGAGGACCCACTGAGGGTGGTCTGGGAGCAGGAGGTCCGGGTACAGTGGTGACGGTTTCTGGTTTACACAAGGGAGTGGGTCATGGTGGACGAGGACCCCCGCTTCCTCCCTGTCTCCAGGACGTCTCCTCTTGACCTTTCTGAATTTCCTGAGCCCTGCTATAAGCGCTGGCTATCTCCACAGCTGATTCTAACATAAGACGGGCGTGCTGGCGAACCCATCTCTGCACTGAGGGATGCAGGGATGACAGATATTGTTCCAGATAGATTTTAGCCATTATTTCCTCCTTAATTGTGGTAAGTGGTTTTAGCCACCTGTCCGCCAGGTCTTTCACTCAAAAATATAATGCCCGTGGAGTCTCTTGGGCACCCTCTTTGATCTATCGTAGTCTGACCCGGTACGTTTCTTCGTTGATGCCCAATCGTTCCAGAATGCTTTGCTTAATGTCTGCATATGGGGTAACTCCCTGTAGGTTAGCTGCCTAATAGGCGGCTTGCAGATCTCACAACAACAGTGGTCCCAGGTATTGCCCCCATTTTTCTGCAGGCCAGGCGGCCGCTGACGCCATCCGCTCATAGTTGTTAAAGAAGTAGTCAGGGTCTTCACCACTCACATATTTCTGCATGACTACCGATGGAAGAGAGGTGTGGCCTCTCTGCTGTCCTGTAGCGTCTGTCAATTTCCCCATGGCGGCTTCCTGTGTCTGGCTTTGACCTGTCAGGTCCTGCTGTAGTTTTCCCCGGTCTTCTTCCGCCACTGACAGAAACCTTTCCATCACCCTTTGCAGTTTCTCCTGGCTTTCAGCCATCTTGGTGATCATGGCCTCCTTGTCTCCAGGTCCCACTTCTGACACCATCTGTGGGAGGGCAGGCCGGATAAACAGACACGCAGGATGTATATACTTCTTAATGATTGTGGATTTTATTGTATGTCGGGTAAACAAAAAGGGCCTCCTCGGGCTTTCACGGTATTCTTCTTTTCTTTCCTTTTCCTCCTTCTGGCCGTCTTCTCGTCTATGGCACCTCCCGGAGGCTCGGAAAAGGAGACAAGAATGGAGCGGTAAGTATTGTGGTTTCCCTACTCACAGGGATGACGTCTACCCTTCACCACACCCGTTTTGTGTGTCAGTGTAGTAAATACACATGGAGGAAGGCAAAGGTGTACAAAAATAAAACCTCGATCCAACCTTCCCTTGCGGCGGAGGGTCCCTTAGGTTTCCTCACCACACGGAGACCACAACAAAATAAATAGCCTGTACATTATTCAGGTGTTTCCCAAACACTGGTTCTGCATAACAAAAGTGCTGTTTTTAGTGACAAGGTGATCTTTGGACATGGTTGGGTGAGGGAAAGGGAATCATATGGATGGAATCTGCATACGCGCTTCCCTCCACCAACGTGCTTTTACTCCCCTTTCTCCCCTATATTCTACCCACCCGTACCGTCTCGACTTACTCGCTCCGCCGCAACTCTCCAGAGTTGTGGCCGCACTTCCGCATCTTCCGGAGGGCTCCACCACTCCTCACTCCACTTCTCCAATTCTCCGACTCGTCTTCCGCTTTGCCGTCCTCTAGAAATTCCTCTCCGGGGTTAGGGTTGATTCTTCTGCTCGCGGGTATGCTCCTTCATCCTCCAACGACTCCGGAACTCCTCTATGACCCCCCTCTCTCTTTGCTTTTGTCCTTCTCTTCTCTCTCTTCTGGATTCCTTCCGGTGTCAGCCCCTCCTTCCTGATTTCGGTTCATCCAGTCCCTATCCTCCTGTAGTAACACATGACAAGGGGGCGTTATGTACAGAGGAGTAATCCGTGATTTGTTTTCTTTCCAGGATGTGTCCGGGTTCCGGTCCTTGGAAGACGAACTCGATTCCTGGATTGCAGGTACATATCGGGGACCGGGGTGGACGTCCTTACAATCACTAATCTACATGTACATCGCAAGGCTGCTTTCTATTATAAATAAAGAGCATCCCAAAAGATTTGTAGAGAAGGCACTTCAGCTGGCACCGAGGGTCCCTGCATGCTGATACTACACCACGCAGCGGTCTGACATCTCTGTAAGGGGGTGTCCAGTTCATGACCAAGACGGACTCCTACATTCTCTCCCGTCAGGTTAGATCGTCGCTTGGGGGGGATTCTTGGCTTTAAACCCCCACACACTCTAGGTACACTTAGAGTAGGGTTTTGCATAGTAGGAGTACGCCAGATTACTGCCTTGTTTATATGCTTGCATATATACACTGTTTTAGCACCATGGTAGAACTGTATCTACTGTTTACACTTTTGGTGCTGGTAATCACTTTCATCTGCTTCTGTCTACTGATCATCGCAGCACATGTATTCTATACCAGAATAACGTTGGTTCAATAAATATATTGAAAATGTCCCATGGTGTATTCTGTATATGTCTCTGAGCACGAGTGACTGGGCGAAAGGTTCTGATCTGTTTCCACGATCCCTGAGGGGTCAGGGTTGTCATGTCAGTGGTTGCCAGAAACTATTCGCTCCCTGGTAAGGTTAGGGGGGCTTATGGTGGCACTGTGCGCTAGATGGTCTCTAGGTCAACATATCCTGTGGGGGTGCCGTGAATCAGTCTAGGCACCTCACCCAAAGTTTATGTTGTCCTACAAACGCGCAGATCCTACGGATTAGTGGGAGCTACACGACACTCCTAGATATGGTGTTATGGCGTGCCCCATTTGTGCCATGCTTATACTTTGCCAGACCCTTCAGAGCCAGTGTAGGAAAGTGCCAATTTTGACATGGCACCTCCACTTTTTGCTTGGTATATGATGTGATTTCGACTGGAAGTGCACAGGGTTCCTGCTAACGAAGTCCCCAATGCCAGAGCTCTTTCACACAAAACTGTGCAATTTTTTTCCCCAATTGGCAATACCTGTAGTACATTCTGTAAGTCCCTAGTAAATGGTGCCCCTGGTACCTAGGTCCTGAGGCACTAAAGAGGGTCCCTAAGGTATGCAGCACAAATTGTGCCACCTTAATTGACCACTCACCAAGCTTATGCAAAATGCCCCTGCATTAATGGGGCTGGTAGGTTTTCAGAGGGCACCTCTGAGGTGCCCCCTGTGTGCATGTATTACTAAATCCAACACTGGCATCAGCGTGGGTTTATTAGTATGAGATGTTTAATACCAAACATTCCTCTTTTCAGCGAAGCCATCATGTAGCTGGGAAACTTGTTTTCACCAGTGTCCAGTGCATGTTTTTAAAATGGCTTCCCTGTTCCCTTGTACTGGCATCAATGGAACTGACCAGCATAGAGGCATATCTGCTCATGCAGATATGTCGTCACATGTAATATAAGGCACACTGCCTTAGGGATGTAAGGCCTGCTGTAGGGGCGACTTGCAAATATTACATGCAGTGTTAGGGGGCATGGCACAGAGGAATGTGTGTCAAGTCGTGAATATATATATATATATATATATATATATATATTCACTGAAAAAACCATAGGTTTCAGACACGTTATAGTTAGAAATTAGCATTTAAAAAACCTTAGAAATTCACTGAAAAAAACATAGGTTTCAGGCACGTTATAGTTAGAAATGAGCATTTAAAAAACCTTAGAAAGTCACTGAAAAAACCTACTAAATAATCCATTCAGACACTTATACACCCACTCATTCTTCAATACGCCTTTCCCTATATATATTAAATATATTTAAACTTTACAGAAACACACAGTCACTGGATGATGTCATCAGTGATGTCATTTGAGATGTCATCAGTGATGTCATCAGTGATGTCACTGACCATGTCATGAGTGATGTAATATGTGACGTCATCAGCAGTGCATTGCGGAGGCGCGAGTTATAGTTAGCTGAACTAACTATAACGGGGGAATTTCACAGGTTTTGTGTTGAGTGAAATGTCCAACTAACTATAACTGTCCCTAAAACCTATGGTTTTTTCAGTGAATTTCTAAGGTTTTTTAAATGCTAATTTCTAACTATAACGTGCCTGAAACCTATGGCTGCGTTGCAGAGAGGTGGCCCAGGCCACGCCCCTTTTTACACCACTCTGCAACGCAGCTCTGTGGCGCTTACTTGAGGTACGTGGTGGGCTAGTTGGACCCCAGGGACCCTCAGGATTGAAGAGGAATTTATCCCCCAACTTAAAATGCGCCACAGGGCGTGTTTGCACACATGTCACCTCAGGCCTCGCCCCCTCCCTTCACCACTATCAAACGCGCCCCATGGTGCATTTTAAGTAGGGGGATTAAGTCCCCTTGAATCCTGAGGGTCCCTGGGGTCCAACTAGCCCACCAGGTACCTCCAGTAAGTGCCACAGAGCTGCGTTGCAGAGAGGTGTAAAAAGGGGCATGGCCTGGAGCACCTCTCTGCAACGCAGCGCAGTGGCGCTTACTGGAAGCACCTGGTGGGCTAGTTGGCCCCCAGAGACCCCCAGTATTCAAGGGGAATTAGTTCCCCAACTTTAAACGCGCCAGGGGGCGCGTTTGCTGAGTGTTGCAGGGAGGGGGCGGGGCCTAGCCGCGATGTCGGACTTTTTTTCTTTTTTTTTTAAGAAGGGGGGCTGTGTGGCCCCCCTTCTCTTGCCTTTTTTTGTGCCCTGGGGACCCCATCCCCCAGGGCCTGCTCCTCTTTTAAAAAAACAAAAAATGTTAATGGGAGGGGGGCCGCGTGGGCCCCCCTCCTGTGGCCAATTCCGGCCCCGGGGACCCCATCCCCCGGGGCATGGCCACACATATTATTTTTTATAGGAAGGGGGGCTGCATGGCCCCCCCTCCTAAGGCCTCTATTGGCCCCGGGGACCCCATCCCCCGGGGCCCACCTTTATTTAATATTTTTTGGGGGGGGAGGGGGGCCGCGTGGCCCCCCTCCCGGGCCACTTCTGGCCCCAGGGACCCCATCCCCCGGCCATCCTTTTTTTTTTTTGTGAGGGGGGCCGCGTGTCCCCCCTCCTCAGGCCAAATACGGCCCGAGGACCCCATCCCCCGGGGCCTGGCCTCTCCATTTTTTTTTTTTTTAAAACAGGGGAGGGAGGCCGCGTGGCCCCCTCCCGGGCCACTTCTGGCCCCGGGGACCCCATCCCCCGGGGCCTGGCCTCTCTGTTGGGGACCGTGGGGGGGTCCCCAATACCCCCACGGTCCCGCCGGCTCCCTGCGTCCTGCGGGAGCCGGCATTGCTTTTCCACATGGGGAGCTGCTAACATGCAGCTCCCTGTGTGGAAAAGCAATCTGCTTTGCTTCATTGAAGCGAGAGCAGGTTTCCCTGCTCTCGCTTCAATGAAGCAAAGCAGTTTGCAATGACAGGGCGGGTGCTGCGAGGCTCCCGCCCTGTTATTGCAAACAGCAGTGTCCCGGGGGTGGGCACCCCGGGACACTGCAGGAGCCGGCCCTGGGGGGTGGCGGTCCCCAGGGCCATCACGGGCTCCAGGAGGGGGGCCGCGTGGCCCCCCTCCCACCATTTGCAAAGCCCCGGGGAGGTGGTGGTCCCCGGGGCTTGGGGGGGGCTCAAGCCCCCCCACACAGGTATTTCTTAAAAAAAAAAGAAGCCCCGGGGGGTGGCGGTCCCCGGGGCTGCGGGGGGGCAGTGTGCCCCCGCTATTATAAATAATGAAAGCCCCAGGGGGTGGCGGTCCCCGGGGCTTGGGGGGGCCTTAGAGGCCCCCCAAACTTTAAAAAAACAAGCCCCGGGGGTTGGTGGCCCCCGGGGGGGCTGCGTGCCCCCGCAACTCATTATTCAAGCCCCGGGGAGGTGGCGGTCCCCGGGGCAGTGTGGGGGGATTGGGGCCCCCCACCCTTTTTTTTCCACTGCCCCCGGGACTTGGCCCACCCGGGGGCTAATTAGTAACGAAGCGCGGGAGCCCGCGCTTCGTTTTTTTTTGTTTTGCGGCCGGATCCGCGGATCCGGCGCACATTTTGCCGTTTAAATTTAAAAAAAAAAGCTTTTTTGGGCCCTGGGGGTCCTTGTGGGACCCCCTGAGCAGGCCTAGGGGGTCAGGGTGTTTCTACCCTGCCCCCTTTTCTTGTTTTGCGTGTTTCTTTTTCTCTTTTCTTGTGACTCGTTTCTACCGAGGCACAAGATGGCTGCCAACACTTCCTGGTTTGGAGTGTTGACAGCCAATTAGCATGAAGCTCGTGGTCGGGAGGGTCCGCGGATCCTCCGTGCCTCTAAATATCGAAACTTTTATTTTTGATTTTCTCAGCAACTACTGAACGGATTTACACCATTTTTAAAAAGGGTGCTTTCAGAACCAAGCACTACCTTTTTGCCAAATTTGGTGTAATTCCGTTCAGCAGTTTTGGCTGTAGCCTTGCATAAAGTTTCCTATGGGAAATTTATTTTTTGACTCTTATTTCTTGAATTTCTCCGCAACTACTGAACGGATTTACACCATTTAAAAAAAAGGGCGCTTTCTGAACCAAGCACTACCTATTTGCCAAATTTGGTGTAATTCCGTTCAGCAGTTCAGGCTGTAGCCGTGTCTAAAGTTTCCTATGGGAATTAACATGGAGAAAACATGTTTTGGGACCCCCTTTTTTCTCGGCCCCCGCTTGATGAATCACCCCGAAACTTTCAAGATAGGAGCAGAACGGAGCGGGCCATAAGTTTTGAAACTTTCGCGAAGATTCGTCAACCGGCGCCAAAGTTATTGGGAAAAGAATGTTACGAATTTCCTATGGATAATAGGTCCTAACTATAACTATCTACTGGCGACCGCCAGTAGATTATATATATATATATATATATATATATATATATATATATATATATATATATATATATATATATATATATATATATAACCTATGGCGGTCGCCAGTAGGTAGTTATAGTTAGGACCACGTTTCCATAGGAAAAGCGTTTTTGATTTGCTTATAACTTTGGCGTCGTTTGACGAATGTTTACGAAATTTTCCAAAAAACTTCTCTTTTTAGATCAGCTCCTATCTTGAAAGTTTGGGGGTGATTCGTCAAGGGGGGGGCTGAGAAAAAAGGGTGGTCCCAAAACGTGTTTTCTCCATGCAATTTCCATAGGAAACTTTAGACAAGGCTACAGGTCAAACTGCTGAACGGAATTACGCCAAATTTGGCAGGGAGAAAGGTCTTGGTCCAGAAAGCACGTTTTTGTTTAAATGGGGTAAATCCGTTCAGTAGTTTTTGAGAAATATCAAATTTTACAGATATCGATATTTGAGAATTCTGACATCTGATTGGCTGAGGCGTTACGAGCACGAGCTTGCGGCTCATTGGCTGTGAACGGTTGAAACTAGGAAGTGTTGGCAGCCATTTTGTGACTCAGTTGAAAGGAGTAGGGGGAAAAAAAGAGAAAAATTGTATAAGAGGGTATAGTAGGAACACTGTGGACTTATTTTAAGCAGTCTGTACGGTGCACAGACAGGTAGTGTGAATGTTGCGTAGGCCGTGGAAATTATGTCCGCAAAACAACGATGCGCGGTATTGCGGCATTGTTCAGTAGGCTGTGGAAATCATATCGGGAAAACAACAATGCGCCGTATTGCGGCCTTCCTTTAATATAATGCGCAGTAATGTTTACTTATAATGCGGTGTTCACTTTTATCACGGATAGTGTCACTTTGTTAGAGAAAATTTTATATTATGTGGGAGGGCGTGTTCTCTCCCTGTGCGCGGAACAAAATTAACGTTTAATTGGCTGAGGTGTTCCAACAACGAGCTTAATGTTCATTGGCTGCGAACCATTGAAAGTAGAAGTGTTGCCAGCCATTCTCTCCCCGTCCGCGGGGTAGCAAGGACATCTGATTGGCTCACATGTTCCAAGCAGGACCTTCCCAAGATTAATGTTCATTGGCTGTGAAGCATTAAAAGTAGAAGTGTTTGCAGCCATTCCCTCCCCCTCTGCGGAACACTATGGACATTTTATTGACTAAAGTGTTCCGAGTACAAGTTTGCTCCTTATTGGGTGGGAGCGGTTCACTGTTGTCAGCCATTTTGTGACGCACTTCAAAGGAGTACAGGAAAAAAAAAGTAGTAGAGGGGAGGGTAGGAACACTATTAACTCTGTACAGTGGTCACAAGGTGGTGGACAGGGACTGTGAAGGTAAAAATTGTTTTTTATATACTTTAAGGGCCATTTATATAATTTGCGTGGGGCCTACAAATCACGGTGGGAAAATAACAGAGTGTGTTGCGGTCTTCTTTTTATTAAGTCAGCGGGTGGGATACTTCCCAGGAGCAGTATTTACTTATAATGTGGTATTTACTTTTCTGATGGGGAGTGCTACATCTTTGGAGGAAAAATTATAATATGGAGGAGGGGGTTGCAAAAAGAAAGCGCGCTGTTGTGGTCTTCATTTAAATAAGGTTCTGAGTAGGCTACTTCTCGGGAGCAATGTTTACTTATAATGTATAGTTATAGTGCGGTGCTTATTTCTGTCGCGGGGAGTGCTACTTCCTTGCAGCAAAATAGTAGGTGTGGTTGCGCTGCAAAATTTTCAGTCTAGGTTTAAAACAGTTTTTATTAAGCAATCACAAATATACTTTCTTAGGAAAGTGTAGCTGTATATATCAGAGGGGTGACAAATAAAAACGCAATTCATAAAATATCCCTTAAGCATGCCACACCCTCCCTTTTTTTGTCGTCTATAGTTTGTAAAAGTGTTGCCCCATATTTTTGTTAATATAAGAGGGCATCAGTTACTTTTAGATAAAGTGAAAAGAAGTGCTACAAGAAACACTCCCCCACTACATCATCTCAGGTCACAACAACAATAACAAGTAAAAAACAGTTAAACAAAACTTTGGCAGCTCTCTGGCACTTACTGGAGGTACCTGGTGGCCTAGTTGGCCCCCCGGGACCCTCAGGATTCAAGGGGACTTAATAGGGACGTTATAGTTAGAAATTAGCATTTAAAAAAAGTTAGAAATTCACTGAAAAAACCATAGGTTTTAGGGACGTTATAGTTAGAAATTAGCATTTAAAAAACCTTTGAAATTCACTGAAAAAACCATAGGTTTCAGGGACGTTATAGTTAGAAATTAGCATTTAAAAAACCTTAGAAATTCACTGAAAAAACCACAGGTTTCAGGGACGTTATAGTTAGTTGGACATTTCACTCGTACAAAACCAGAGAAATTCCACCGTTATAGTTAGTTCAGCTAACTATAACTCGCGCCCCCGCAATGCACTGCTGATGACGTCACATATTACATCATTCATGACATGGTCAGTGACATCACTGATGACATCTCAAATGACATCAGTGATGACATCACTGACGACATCATCCACATGAAAATCTGATGCACCTCCTCACACTCTAATATTACCTTTGATACACCCACTGTAAAATACAGACTACCATTTTCTAGATCATTGACACACCAATACCAGTTACTACATACGCACTCACTGATTGCTAGGTCTACACACACATCCACTCATTCATCCATACAATAACTCATACATGCAGTCACTCATCAATACAACACTATCATATGCACTCATACACCTATACAGACAATCACACACCGCCACTCATTTATGCAGTTACTCACACACCTACTCAGTCATGCTAAGAATCTATCACACTCCCATTTACTCACTTATACAATTATACACACACCACCTCACTTATTCATACAGATACTAACGCATACTTACTGTGTTATATAATCAGTGATATAAGTACACACTGATCTATACAGCCAGTCTCACAATCACTGACTATCATGTAGAGTCTTTTATATACTTCAACTCTCACATACACTGCCTTTTACATATGTAGTTACTTGGACATGTACCACTGAGACATTCATTCACTCACCAAGACACTGATACACACACTCACGCACCCATACAGCTGTTTCCACATGCACTCTTGAACCCAGTGAATCAACCACTCACACATCTATGCACAGAGTCACACACCTCCCACCCAACCACACACACACTCAATCTCCCCCAAAAAATACTCAGACAACCAATCAATAACCTATATAGACACTCATGTAGCTACTGACCAACCCATGCAGCAGCTTGCACAACAACAGACAGACTGATAGACATTCACACAGTTTAGTCACTAACCCATGCATTCAGTAAGACACATTTAATCACTCACTTATACAGTCAGTCACTCACCTACTAAATCCTCCATCCAGACACTTATACACCCACTCATTCTTCCATACACCTTGGAATATATATAAAACATATTAAAAAAATTACAGAAACACAGTCACTGGATGATATCGTCAGTGATGTCATTTGAGATGTCATCAGTGATGTCACTGACCATGTCATGAATGATGTAATATGTGACGTCATCAGCAGTGCATTGCGGGGGCGCGAGTTATAGTTATCTGAACTAACTATAACGGTGGAATTTCTCTGGTTTTGTACGAGTGAAATGTCCAACTAACTATAACGTCCCTGAAACCTGTGGTTTTTTCAGTGAATTTCTAAGGTTTTTTAAATGCTAATTTCTAATTATAACGTCCCTGAAACCTATGGTTTTTTCAGGGAATATATATATATATTACTACCAGTCCCAAATCCTTGTTGGATCGGAAATCCATGCCGGCAAAGACACCACACCACTCCTTGGGGTATTTGCACTTAGATTTTAATCACTGCTGTTACGCGTTTCGGCACTATATATATATATATATATATATATATAGTGATATGTTGACTAAAGTTCTGTGTAAATTACTTAAGGGTGAAATGTAATGTAATTGTGTAATTCCCACTTGATGTACATGATCATGACCATCTACCAACATGATGTACAGTGTTCCATTGTTCTCTACCTAGGTTTACGTTATATAAATATTCTATATAAGTACCAATGTATACACAAAAACACACACTTGTTGGCAATTCTCAGGATATATTTTCTTCATCCTTGAACCAGGGTGTGTGGAGATGGTGCTTAACTTCTGAGGCTACCAGTATTTGTGAAGAAAGTTTCCCACTTGTCTCAAACAGAGCCGTGGACTTGTGGGTGGTGCTTCTTTTCCAGCACATCCTCTTCGGATTCTTCTCTGGTCCAAGTGTTGCGCTTCCGGCTCCTTGGGCTCTGCCCCTGATTCCTCCCCCTGCTTTGGCGTCCTTATATGCGGTTGATCCTGTTGCCTTCCATTCTGACTTGGTCTGTTGGTGTAGAAATGAAGTGAAGTTTGAAATGAAAAGAAATTAAGTTGTCTCAATTTCCATGAAATATTAGTTAGATCCCATTTTGTTTTTCTTGTGCAAAGGCTATTCAGTGTTGGAGGTAAATACAGATAAAACAGCCCATCATGTACAGTATCAGAAAATAAATTTGGGTGCAGCAGATGGGGCCATGTAGGGCACATGGAGGCACACCTGGAGGCAGCACTGCTAAGATTACAGGCTGGGGGAGGAGTGCTGGAGGACACCATAGGAAACATGGGGCCCCCAGGAGCAGAAGGCTGACAAACATTGACAGAAGGAGAGTGCTGGGAGGACTAGGAGACAGCATGAACCAAATAATTTGTATCAGTGGTATTCAAATTCCAGCTAAAGTGAGGCTCCAATGATGTTCAACAGTCTCCAGAGTAGCCTAGCAGATGGCACAAGGATGACGGCTGCGTTGGATTTTGAAAGCAGGAGAGTCAGGTTGGGCAAGGACCCGGGCACAACAATGCAGTACTCCTAAAACTTGGAGAGAGAAGGATAATGGTCTTCTTGAGAGATGGGCTGTAATGGACCATTTGCAAAAAAGCATCAGACATCCCACTTGCCAACTTACACATTTCCCCAAGTCATTAACAGTGTGTGGGAAAGCAGCATGCACAACATCGGGGGCACTGCCCAGATGGTCCTGGTGCAAATGGAATGGTGTAGGAGAGGCTGCCCAATTAAGGGTGGGCGATGTCATTTGCAGCAGCATGTCTGGGACAGTAATTCCATTGCTGCACAGAAAAAAACATTCAATATCCCCCACACATTGGGAGATAATTCCCAGTATAGTGGAGGCATTAGCTATGCAAGACGTAGCAACTGACTCTCACTTTGAGGGTCTAGCTCCAGAAATTGCATAGGTGACTGAACATCTGCAGTGCCGCCAATGAATTACAACATTATAGTTGAATCTTTTTCTCAAGCTGCAGCTGCCACAATGTATAGAGGGGAAAACATCTACCTTACCTACAGGGACCAGACTGTTACAGATTGACAGGTGTACAGGAGAGGGCCCACCAGTGTTGCGCCACAACATAAGGTGCGGCCACCATGGTGGTTCACTATCCCGCTCCACTTCAAGAGACACCTGTCAAACTCCATGGTAGACAGCAGCTGCTGTTTCCGTGGCATCGCTCATGAGTTGTCTCTTGTCAGGTAGGTCGCATTTCAGCTTGTTGTTTTGTTCAACTGTGATAGGAGCAGCAGCTCCAGCTCCTTCTGGCAAAAGGCAGCAGGAAGTCACATGAATCTAGTTCAAGAGGGCATTTTCTGAAGCTCTATGATGTCAAGTCCTGTTCCAAGCAAACACATGGAGATGATGGACGGAGCGGATTAAACTTTTCAGACACTCACCCCTAGTCACAGATCTGGGTTGAATTCATCATCGTTCTTTAGCTCACTTCGCCACCCCAGTTCAGACCCAGCCATATACAAATCAGTCTTGACTCTGTTCCTCATGGGAACAGTCCAGCCCGAACTGCAAAGCCAGGTCTTTCCTGGACCGGAAACAAGCATCTTGGGACCCGTTTCGGGGTTTCACCCCTCATCAGCCAGGCTAGCTTGAATCCAGTGGCAAAGTGAGCAAGGGACCCACATCTGGGCATACCCTGCAAACTTAAGGCGAACAAAGTAAACACAAGGAGATGATGGACAGAGCGCTGACACTTTTCAGACACTCACCCCTAGTCACAGATCTGGGTTGAATCCATCATTGTTGTTTAGCTCACTTCGCCACCCCAGTTCAGACCCAGCCATATGCAAATCAGTCTTGACACTCAGCCCGAACTGCCAAGCCAGGTCTTCCATGGACCAGAAACAAGCATCCTGGGACCGGTTTCGGGGTAACACCCCTCATCAGCCAGGGTAGCTTGAATCCAGTGGCAAAGTGAGCGAGGGACCCACGTTTTGGCATACCCTACCAACTTAGGGCGAACAAAGCAAACACAAGGAGATGATGGACGGAGCGCTGAAACTTTTCAGACACTCACCCCCAGTCACAGATCTGGGTTGAATCCATCATCGTTCTTTAGCTCACTTCGCTACCTCAGTTCAGACCCAGTCATATGCAAATCAGTCTTGACCCTGTTCCTCATGGGAACAGTCCAGCCCGAACTGCCAAGCCAGGTCTTCCCTAGCCCGGAAACAAGCATCCTGGGACCGGTTTTGGGGTAACACCCCTCATCAGCCAGCCAGCTTGAATCCAGTGGCAAAGTGAGCAAGGGATCCACGTCTGGGCATACACTACCAACTTAGGACGAAAAAAGCAAACACAAGGAGAGGATGGACGGAGCGCTGAGACTTTTAAGACACTCACCCCCAGTCACTATTAGATCAGGGTTGAATCCATCATCGTTCTTTAGATCACTTCACCACCCCAGTTCAGACCCAGCCATATACAAATCAGTCTTGACCCTGTTTCTCATGGGAACAGTCCAGCCTGAACTGCTAAGCCAGGTCTTCCCTCAATCAGGAATTCGTGAAGCGCACTACTCACCCGTGAGGGTCTCAAGGCGCTTGGGGTGGATATTGGGCAGCTCCACGTCATCTGAAAAGCCAGGTCCTGAGGCTCTTCATTAATGCTTTCAGTGTGGGGATTCGTCTGATGTTGAGGGGGAGTTCGTTCCAGGTCTTGGCCGCGATGTAGGAGAAGGCTCTTCCTCCTGTTCTGGCTCTCCGGATGCGTGGGATTTCGGCCAGGGCAAGGTCGGCGGAGCGGAGGTTTCTCTTGGGGTTGTGGAAGGAGATTCTTTCGTTGAGGTAATGGGGTCCGGTGTTGTGGAAGGATTTGTAGGCGTGAGTGAGCAGCTTGAAGGCCACTCTCTTTTCGACGGGGCGCCAGTGGAGGTCTCGTAGGTGCTGGGTGATGTGGTCCTGTAGTGGGTTGCTGAGGACGAGTCTGACTGCGGCGTTCTGGACGGTCTGAAGCTTGTGGAGTAGAGATTTGTTAATTCTGACGTAGAGGGCGTTCCCATAGTCTAGACTTCTGGTTATGAGTGCGTGGGTGACAGTCTTCCTGGATTTGGGGGGGGATCCACTTGAAGGTCTTGCGGAGTATGCAGAGGGTGTTGAAGCACGTGGCAGAGACGGCGTTGATGTGTCGGTTCATGGTAAGGGAGTAGTTGAGTATGATGCCGAGGTTGCGGGCATGGTCCGTGGGTGTAGGAGGGTTGCCGAGGGCGCGTGGCCACCAGGTGTCATCCCACGCAGAGGTGGTGGATCAGAGGACAAGGACTTCTGTCTTCTCCGAGTTGAGCTTCAGGCAGCTGCTGCTCATCCAGGATGAAACGTCCTCCATTCCTGCCTGGAAACTATGTCTGGTGATGTTGGGTTCCTTGGTGAGGGAGAGGATGAGCTGGGTGTCGTCGGCGTAAGATACTGAGTCCGTGTGTCGGGTGCCGTGGCTGACGCCGCCCCCGATGGCGCCCGCGCTGAGAGCAGAGCCGAGAGCCCCGCCCACCGTTCCCTGACAGCAGCTGGGGGTGGCGTTTGCAGCAATAAAGGACGGGATCCACGCTGGTAACGCGCTTCGCGTTCAAGTTCGGATCCCGCCAGGCCTCCCACCGCTGTTCAAGTGTTCCCTGCTTACCTGCAACTTGGCTTGTCCTTCGGTTCTTGTCGTCAGGGATTCTTCTTGCTTCTTCGTTTTGCTGGCTCCTGTGGTGTTCCTTTGCTTCCGGGTCCTTGACTGTTCTTCCGGGGCTTTGCTGTCTGCTCCCTGTTGCTAGGATACTCTTCAGCTTCAGTGTTCTTGTTGGGCTTAATCCCTTATTGTCCTGATTCTGCAATACAGAGAAATAGGCAAGGGGTTTTAAAGCATCACGGTTTCTTTGTTTCTTGGGCAAGTGCATATTATGTTTAAAGTGGTATAGCACTTATCTGATGGTTCCTTGTTCTCGTGCCCACATCCTGAGGTTATTCTGTTCTCCAATCTCTGTAAAAGCGAGAAAGTATAATTAGAACTGCGAAGTAACGTTGCTCTTCTCTAGTACGAATTATACAGTTTTGCCCCCTGTCTTTTTTGCCTTTTTTTTGTCTTTTGTCCCGTGTCCCCTCCTGATAAGGGAATTGAGTTTTTTGGTTTTTCCCTGCCTACAGGAGTACGGGAATCAGTGTTTGTTTCATTTTGGGGCTTACTATTTCTACAGTGATTTTCACTAAGGTCTGTACCTTATTTCTTTTCTTGGTTTTCTTGCTTACTGCCGCAGTCCTATTGCCTATTGACCCGTGTCCCTCCTTCTAGACAGTAAAGGTGTTCTATCGTCCCTGGGAAGTGGTTTCCTCTCACGTAATGGTACCTCCTATTTAAGGTAACCCGTAGGAACTAGGAAGGACCATATATACATCCGGTCTTACCCATACTTAGCACTCACGTTATGTTTTCCTATTTAGGATTGTAGCAGAACCTCTTAGAAGACCCAGTGGACGTCTACCCCTTCTTTCTTCCCTTGTTTTGTTTCCCTCCTTCCCCACCTTCCCTCTTTGGCTTTGACATAGTTGGGCTAAGGAGGTGGGTGAGGGAAGTTGGGGACTAGCATCGTGTTCATCCATACCGTCCCTGCAGTAAACACAGGTGAGCCCTTACAGAACGCGAAGCCCACATTTATTTTGCTGCCCGGACGTCATGGAGGAACATCCGATAACTTTAGCAGATCCGGCCAGTATGATAGGGAATCTACAGAAGGAAACCCAGGCCCTGTCTCAGAGTTGATTCCCTACAACAGGCCTCTCGGGTTGTGCCCCCTTCTGATCAGCCCTCAGGCTCTCATGCTACCTCTTTCGCCTCATCTCCTCTCCCTCCGAGCACTACTCCTCCAGTATATAACATCACTACACCTTCTTCTATCCCTTTAGCCCCTCCAGAACATTTTATGGGTGATCCAGCCAAGTTTGCCACATTCATCAACTAGTGTCAGTTGCATTTTATGTGCAAGGCCTCCTGTTTCCCCACCGAACAATCCAAGGTGGCTTTTGTTTTATCGTACCTGGGTGGAACAGCCGCCACATGGTCAATTCCCTTAGTGGATAGAAACGACCCTCTATTATATGATTACCGAGCCTTCAAGGAGGAGTTAAGACGTTTATTTGACAGACATTCCTTTATGCAGTCTGTAGACACTGAGTTGTTGAACCTTAAACAAGGGTCTAAGGATTTAATGTCTTACGTCTCCTGTTTCAACAGATTGGTGGCCGAAGCTGGTTGGCCTGAAGCCAAACGTAGGGCTCTTTTCTATAAAGGCTTAAGAGATGAGTTAAAGGATATGCTGGCACAAGTGGTCGACCCTCCTCAAACCTGTGATGCTTTAATTGATTTGGTCGTAAAATTGGATCACCGCTTACATGAGAGAAAGAGGGAGAAAGGACGCCTGGAGTCCAAGTATCTTGGTGTTAGAGAAAGGAAACCAGATATGGAGAAGCCAATTGAGGATCCAGAACCCATGCAAATAGGCAGTATTAAGGGGCCCCTGAGTCAGGAAGAGAGGCAGAGACGACGGACCAACAATCTGTGTCTTTACTGTGGAAAATCAGGGCACTTTCTGAGGGATTGCAGAGTTAAACCCCACAAACGTATGGAGTCGGGAAACTGATTTGCCTGAGCATGGTGGAGACGGATCGCTCAGGTGGGACAGATTTACCGGTCTCCCACTTGGTAGGGTTAGGGCCTACTTCTTATTCTCTACAACACTTTTTTCTCTCTGCTCAGCTCAGCTGGGGTGACCAAAGGATTGCCGTGCAAGTCATGCTTGACTCTGGTGCCACTGGAAATTTTATTGATTCAGCCTGGGTCGAGAACATGCGTATCCCTACAAAACCGAAGAGCACCGTAGACATCGTCAAGACCATTGACGGAAGTCATATGAAGTCTGGACCTATTACACATGCCACCATAGAGTTAGACGTCCTCTCTTAGAGCAACACCATGAAACTATTCTTTTTTATATTATTTCCTCACCACAGTTCCAGGCTATCCTCGGTCTTCCGTGGTTGATGAAACACAACCCTGACATCAACTGGGAAAACCATACTATTGATTTCGCTTCCGAGTATTGCATGAACTTTTGCCTTGAGTTTCCTACAACAATACAACAAGTGGCTAGTAGCACTGATTGTACAGCATCTACATTACCTGACTGTTATGAGGAGTTCAAGGATGTGTTTGACAAAAAAAAGCATCCACTCTGCCACCCCATCGGTCGTATGACTGTCGTATAGACATAGTACCTGGTGCCAAAATCCTGTGTAGTCGCATATATGCCTTGACGGAGAAAGAAAACACGTATTTGAGGGAATATTTGGATGACATGCTGCAAAAGGGATTTATTCGTCCCTCTCGATCTGCAGCATCCTCCCCTCTTTTTTTTATACCTAAACGGGAAGGGGGTCTTAGGTGTTGCATCGACTACAGAGCTCTTAACGGTGTGACTATAAAGAATCGATATCCATTTCCTCTGATACAAACCCTGCTCGACCAAGTGAAATCGGCCTCTATATTTACTAAGTTAGATCTGAGAGGGGCGTATCACTTGGTTCGAGTACGAGCTGGAGATGAATGGAAGACGGCCTTCCGAACAAAATTCAGGCTGTATGAGTATCTAGTGATGCCCTTTGGGCTGTGTAATGCCCCGCCACCTTTCAATTCTTTATTGACGATGTTTTAAGGGAGACCCTAGACTTAAACACCATTGCTTACATTGACAATATCCTGATCTATTCTTTGTCGGTGGAAGAACATGTCAGACATGTGAAGAGTGTCCTAACCCGTCTCAGAGATAACCACCTGTACGCAAAACTGGACAAGTGTGAATTCCATGTTCCTGAAGTCACCTTCTTAGGCTTTGTCTTGTCAAAAAAAGGGGTGTCTATGGATCCCCAAAAGGTTGCTGCCATCACAAAATGGCCCTCTCCTCGTTCAGTAAAAGAAGTGCAGAGCTTCCTGGGCTTCGCCAATTTTTATAGGCGATTTATACAAGGATTTGCAGCTCTTACAGTCCCCATCACTAAACTTTAAAAAAAGGGGATGTCGTTCCATTGGACTCCAGAAGCTGAAAAGGCTTTTACTTGTTTAAAAGAGGCCTTTGTTACAGCCCCTGTTTTAACGCATCCCGACACTTCACAGCCTTTTTTTTGGAAACAGACGCCTCCCAAGTTGCCATAGGAGGAGTGCTGTCTCAGAGAGACAGGCAGACAGGACGTCTACATCCTGTGGCATACTATTCCCATAAGCTAACACCTGCTGAAGTAAACTACTCTGTGGGGGATAGAGAGCTACTGGCTATAAAGAGAGCCTTCGAAGAATGGCGTCATTACCTGCTTGGAGCCTTGCACACTGTAACGGTTATCACTGATCATAGAAATCTGCAATTCTTGAAGGCTGCTAAGGCCTTATCTATGAGACAATTGAGATGGAGCAATTTTTTTAGTGACTTTGACTATGTCATTCAGTTCCAGGCTGGCACTAAACACGGCAAGGCTGATGCCCTATCCCGTTTTGGCTACAACTTCCCAGATGAGCTGAGCACGCAAGCCCCACCTTGTATCCTGAACCCTGAGTGTGTGTTGGGGGGGGTACCTTCTCAGAAGAATCTTTTATGAAAGAGGTAGCTCTTGCACACGTCTCACACGAACTCAGGAACCTCGAAACCAAACATAACGGGGTCAGAAGTAACAACTTAGTTTTTATTCAAGGCGGCTTAGTTCTCCCTACTCAGTCTCTTCAAGCACAAGCACTGGATTGGTGTCATACACACGCTTTAGCAGGCCACCCAGGATATAAAAAAACCCTTGCTCTGCTTAAGAGGCATTTCTGGTGGCCGTCTATGAATCAAGATGCCCGGTTGTACGTTCAAGGTGGTTACATCTGTGCTCAAAGCAAAAGTACCCACCAAGTACCTGTTGGTCTCTTGCCCCCTCTACCTACTCCTCCTACCCCATGGCATTCCATTACTATGGACTTCATTGTAGAACTGCCCCCTACTAAGCTAGGGCATACTACTGTCATACTTGTTGTCGTTGACATGTTATCCAAGATGTCCCATTTCATACCACTGAAGAAACTGCCTACTTCCAAAGAACTAGCCTGTGTGTTCCTCCAACAGATAATACGTCTTCATGGCTTACCCTCCGTCATTGTATCAGACAGGGGCCCTCAATTTGTGTCCCGTTTTTGGAAAGGGTTGAATAGCATGATGGAGATAGAGGTATGTCTCTCTACGGCTCATCACCCCCAGACCGACGGTCAGACAGAGAGGGTCAACCAGTGTATTGAACAATATTTGAGGTGTCACCTCTTACAAGGAGAGAAGGATTGGGACTCGGTTTTATGGACTGCGGAGTTCGCATATAATAACAGTGAACATGTTTCTATTGGGGTTTCTCCCTTTTTCTGTACCTATGGGTTTCACTCTCGCTGTGGTCTGGTTTCGCCTTTAACGCCTTCTACTTCTCCGGCTGCTCATGAATTGGTATCTCGTCTCCAGGATGTTCATGCTTCCGCTAAAAAATCTTTGGACGAGGCCAAGAGGAAGTACAAAGAAGGAGCAGATCGACATCGTCGACCTCCTCCTGCTTATGCTATAGGAGACAGGGTGTGGTTGTCCACTCGGAACATCCAGATAAAGGGTACGAACAAATTTAAGCCCCGCATTATTGGTCCCTATGTTGTTTCTAAAGTGGTGAACCCTGTAGCTCTGAAACTTGACTTACCTGCCTCTTTGCGTTTACATCCAGTCTTTCACGTGTCATTGTTGAAGCCTGTCGCCCCCGGCACGGTTGTTCCTGTACAACTCCCTCCTGTGTTGGTGGATGATGGTCTGGAGTATGAGGTGGCCTATATTGTGGACTCCCGTAGGGTGCGTCGTCGGTTGCAATACCTGATTCACTGGAAGGGTTAAGGGCCTGATGAGCGTTCTTGGGAACCGGCATCTAATGTCCATGCTCCTCGTTTGGTTCGCTTGTTCCATCGCCGTTATCAGTTCAAACCCAAACCGGTTGGGGGGGAGTTTTGAGGGGGGTGTACTGTCGGGCGCCGTGGCTGACGGCGCCCGCGCTGGAGAGCGGAGCCGAGAGCCCCGCCTGCCGTTCCCTGACGGCAGCTGGGGGCGGCATTTGCAGCATAAAAAGGACAGGATCCACGCTGGTAACGCGCTTCGCGTTCCAGTTCGGATCCCGCCAGGCCTCCCACCGCTGTTCAAGTGTTCCCTGTTTACCTGCAACTTGGCTTATCCTTCGGTTCTTGTCGTCGGGGATTCTTCTTGCTTCTTCGTGTTGCTGGCTCCTGTGGTTTTCCTTTGCTTCCGGGTCCTTGACTGTTCTTCCGGGGCTTTGCTGTCTGCTCCCTGTTGCTAGGATACTCTTCAGCTCCAGTGTTCTTGTTGGGCTTAACCCCCTATTGTCCTGAGTCTGCAATACAGAGAATTAGGCAAGGGGTTTTAAAGCATCACAGTTTCTTTGTTTCTTGGGCAAGTGCATATTATGTTTAAAGTGGTATTGCACTTATCTGATGGTTCCTTGTTCTTGTGCCCACATCATGAGGTTCTTCTGTTCTCCAATCTCTGTAAAAGCGAGAAAGTATAATTAGAACTGCGAAGTAACGTTGCTCTTCGCTAGTACGAATTATACAGTTTTGCCCCCTGTCTTTTTTGCCTTTTTTTTGTCTTTTGTCCAGTGTCCCCTCCTGATAAGGGAATTGAGTTTTTTTGTTTTTCCATGCCTACAGGAGTACGGGAATTAGTGTGTGTTTCATTTTGGGGCTTACTATTTCTACAGTGATTTTCACTAAGGTATGTACCTTATTTCTTTTCTTGGTTTTCTTGCTTACTGCCGCAGTCCTATTGCCTATTGACCCGTGTCCCTCCTTCTAGACAGTAAAGGTGTTCTATCGTCCCTGGAAAGTGGTTTCCTCGCACGTAATGGTATCTCCTATTTAAGGTAGCCCTTAGGAACTAGGAAGGACCATATATACATCCTGTCTTACCCATACTTAGCACTCACGTTGTTTTCCTTTTTAGGATTGTAGCAGACCCTCTCAGAAGACCCAGCGGACGTCTACCCCTTCTCTCTTCCCTTGTTTTGATTCCCTCCTTCCCCACCTTCCCTCTTTGGCTTTGACATAGTTGGGCTAAGGAGGTGGGTGAGGGAAGTTGAGGACTAGCATTGTGTTCATCCATACCGTCCCTGCAGTAAACACAGGTGAGCCCTTACACCGTGTTTTCTGTGAATGGTTGCGAGCGACCCCATGTAGATGTTGAAGAGTGTGGGACTGAGTGAGGGTGGACTGGACCGGAAACAAGCATCCTGGGACCAGTTTCAGGGTAACACCCCTCATCAACCAGGCTAGCTTGAATACAGTGGCAAAGTGAGCAAGGGACCCACGTCTGGGCATACCCTGCCAACTTAGGGCGAACAAAGCAAACACAACTGGATGATGGACGGAGCGCTGAAACTTTTCAGACACTTATCTGGGTTGAATTAGTCATCGTTCTTTGGCTCACTTCGCCACGCCAGTTCAGACCCAGCCATATGCAAATTAGTCTTGACCCTGTTCTTCATGGGATGAGACCAGCCTGAACTGCCAAGCCAGGTCTTCCCTGGACCGGAAACAAGCAGGGTATGCCCAGACATGGGTCCCATGCTCACCTTGCCACTGGATTCAAGTTAGCCTGGCTGATGAGGGGTGAAACCCCGAAACCGGTCTTAGGATGCTTGTTTCTGGTCCTGGGAGGACCTGGCCTGGCAGTTCGGCCTGGACTGTTCCCATGAGGAACAGGGTCAAGACTGATTTGCATATGGCTAAATCCAAACTGGGGTGGCTTAGTGAGCAGAAAAACGATCATGGATTCGACCCAGATCTGTGACTGGAGGTGAGTGTCAGAAAGGTTTCAGCACTCCGTCCATCATCTTATTATGTTTGCTATGTTTGCCCTAGGTGGCCAGGGTATGCCCAGACGTGTCCCTTGCTCACTTTGCTACTGGTTTCAAGCTAGCCTGGCTGATGAGGGGTGAAACCCCAAAACAGGTCCCAGGATGCTTGTTTCCAGTCCAGGGAGGACCTAGCCTGGCAGTTCAGGCTGGACTGTTCCCATGAGGAACAGTGTCAAGACTGATTTGCATATGGCTGGATCCAAACTGGGGTGGCTTACTGAGCAGAAGAACGATGATGAATTAAACCCAGATCTGTGACTGGGGGTGAGTGTCTGAAAAGTTTCAGCCTGCCGTCCATCATCTTTTTGTGTTTGTATTGTTTGCCCTAAGTGGCCAGGGTATGCCCAGACGTGGGTCCCTTGCTCACTTTGCCACTGGATTCAAGCTAGCCTGGCTGATGAGGGGTGAAACCCCGAACCTGGTTCCAGGATGCTGTTCCGGGTCTGGGGAGGACCTGGCCTGGCAGTTCGAGATGGACTGTTCCCATGAGGAACAGGGTCAAGACTGACTTGCATATGGCTGCATCCAAACTGGGGTGGCTTGGTGAGCAGAGGAACGATGATAATTATAAAACAATCCGGTATTTGTAAAGTGCAAACTAATCACCCCTAAGGGTCTCAAGGCGCTGGGGGCCGTCGGGGAGATTAAGCAAGCTATTGCCGAGAGTCATAGGGTGCTGGGTTGAGCTGCCACCGGCGCCGAGAATTGAACCCTGAGCCCCATGCTCCGGAGTCAGCCACTCTGGCCGCTGCGCCACACCTCTCCCATGGAGGATGGATTAAACCCAGATCTGTGACTGGGGGTGAGTGTCTGAAAAGTTTAGCACTCCGTCTGTCATCTTATTGTGTTGGCTAAGTCCTGTTCCATGCCAAGATGGATGGTGACTAGGGGGTATATTCACAAGAACGTGTGCTAAACATCTCCAAAAAATGTTAACACAACTTTACACATCGCAGTCCATCGCGGGAAAATAACCCTGTGTTAACGTGGAATTCACAACACGGCAGTACCATGCGATAGTCTCCTGAAACCGCGGACAATGTCCGCGATACAACCACCGCGACGGCGATAAAAACACAAACCCCAACACCAAAAAACGTGCGATGAGCCCATTTGCGATGAGGAAATCAGCGATAAGCAGCGCCAGGCCTGCCATACACACACGGCAGGCAGGAAAATCACTACAAAAGGAGAAAAAACACTAAAACACAAAATGACCAACACCCAAGCACCATGGAGGCACCTGGAGCAGGCGCAGAGGACGAGCGCAGCCCCACAAGTACCCCGGACGACCAGCCCGGGACCACAGTGACAGGGAAGGCCAAGGACAAGAAGAAGACGAAGACGAAGTACAGTCCACAGGAGAATCGGATCCTGGTCACGGAGGTGATAGAACACCATCAACAACTGTTCGTCGCCTCCAATGTGTCATTGGGCACCAGAAATGGATTATGGCGGGCCATTGTGGACAAGGTGAACGCCGTCGGAGAGCACAAGAGGTCAATGGACGAGGTCAAGAGGCGATGGAATGACATCAAGCGCAAGACCAAGGAGAAACTCGCAGGCAACCAGAAGGCAGCAATGCAGACTGGAGGTGGGTGCCCAGCGCCACAGCTGGAGCTGGATGACATGGAGGAGCTGGTGTCGACAGTCATCAGTGTGGAGACCGTGGCAGGAGTCGGGGAACCGGACACTGCTCGACATGACACAACACCACAGCAACTGGGTGAGTAACCACCAGGTACTGGGGGGACGGGGGGGATGGCCACAATGGCACACATGCACAATCAAGCAGAGCACAGTGCACACCCACAATGACTCTGGATCATGGCCCTGATCAACAGCCTGTCACAATGTACATTGCCATGCTGTCTGAATGTCAACATGTACCATGCGGCCACATACATGAGGACACATTGTAACACAGCATCTCCCCTTCACACTGCAGGGGCACCGTCAACGCCACCTGCAGAGCAGTCCCAGCCACTCTTCACTGATGACAAGGAGGACACCACCAGCATCGACACCCAAGCCCTCCAAGACATCAAGGAACTCATCCGCCACTCACCTCCAGGACCAGGGCAGCCCAGCTGCATCGAGGAGACCCCACCCACTCCACAAACCACCCTGCAGGAGGCACCCACAACCCCGGCTGTCACCCAAGACCCCCCCGAACAACACATGGCCTTCCAACGCCGTGTGTTGGAGGTCCAGAGGGAGATGGCTGAGCAGGTGCGGGTGGGGTTCGACCTCATGGCTACCAAACTCGACGCCATCCATGGGTGTCTGAGTCCCATCAGGGACCACCTCCAGTCCCTAACGGACACCCACACGCCGCTCCATGGTCTCCAACGAGCCCTGGCTGACATTGCTGGAGTCATGACTCGGAGACAAGAGCACCTGTCCGCTCAGAGTGGCTCCAGCGATCTCAGCCAGGAGATAGCACGCATGCAGAGGCTCATGGAGGACATGGTGCGGATGGAGGCGGAAAGGATGGCAGCCACCGCTGCACATCAGCGAAATGTAGCTGGGATCTACCATGCCCTGCATGTCCTTATCATGGCATTGCTGCCACAAGGCGTGGCGATGATGAATGCTGCTGCCCCCACAACATCCACATCTCCGCCCCCTGGTGTGTCAGTGCCTCCCAGTGCGGCAGGAGTATCCACTCTGGCACCTGATGTGTCACTGCCACACAGTGCGGCCGACAATCCTCCTCCGGCCCCTGATGTGTCAGTGGCACACAGAGCCGCAGCCGGTACTGCAACACCCATAGGTGGGGCAGAGCACACATCCGAGGACGAGGACGTGGATGGGATTGAGTTCAGAAGGAGGCACTAGCATTCATTTCCGCCACCTTGCCTGTTTCTGCTTGATGCCGCACATGGCCCCATGACCTTCCACTGACCCCCGATACACTCCGCTGCACTCACCTTGGACCGCGACATGGACTGCCATATCCTGTTTGATGACCAATGACACGGTGACAACACTGCGGACTGTACCCTTCCTCTTCCGCAGTACTTGTCATCCCCGGATGGACTCTGGCTGGCCCTCCACGGGCCCATATTGTGTAGTGTGCTTGGCATGGACCTGTACTGCTCCAGCTGCAAAACTCCACTGGATGTGCAATGAACATCCAGAAACACACTGCTGTGTCATATCTTTCATCATTCATGTATGAATGTGTGGATGAATGTAGGGACAGTGATTTCCCTTACGTCAATGATGCACATCTAGTGGGATGCCAGTCACAGTGTGCTACATTGCCGATTGTGTTCCGGGTGCCGTAGACACTACAACAGGGACACACGCATTAGTCACTTCCTTGTCCGGACATGGACTGAACCACGCCCAGAGCCCCCGAGTCATTGTTGCAAGCCCTGCGCTGGTCCGGCGTACGCCAGGCCAGACCACTCCGCTTACGCTCAGAGGGGGGGCCCACATAGCTACATGTCGCAGGCTTACACGCTGGTGGTATGCAGGTCACTGGTCTAGTTGTCAGCATGTCACGGCCACTCCCTGAGGGCAGGTTTGCACACACACCACACCCATCCGGCACAGGCGTCACAGGCCATGTGACCCCGCCAATATAAGGGGCCGACAACGTCACATTCCCCTCTGCCGGTGGTGACAGGATGACGGACGCTCCACGGTTCTCAATCATAAAGGGCCCATGAGTTGTTGCGCACAGAGTTAGTGGCACCCGAAGCCTTGCGCCCGTCACGGGCCTACCACCACGTGGCGCTGACTGGGGTTGCACAGGGTTAGTGGCACCCGAAGCCTTGCGCCAGTCACGGGCCTACCACCACGTGGCGCTGACTGGGGTTGCACAGGGTTAGTGGCACCGAAATAGCTGGGCGGGTGTGCAGCCTGCGACGATGACGTGTGCACTGATGTGATCTCTGCCATTGATGCCTCAGGACTCAGCGTCATGTGTGGGACCTGCGGGGCCGCGGTGCGGGTCCGCTTGATGTGAAGCATGCCATGGTGGCGGAACCTGGGCCTGGAGCTTGCACGGGCACGTGGTGTGCCCACTGGTGGACACACCGTTGGCGGCAGGTGAGCAGTGGGGCCTGGGTGCGCAAGTGCGGACAGCCAGCGCTGGCCGGCGGGAGGGGGTAGGGTGCGGCTGCATGTGTGACCAGGGACGGACAGGCGTTGTTGCCGTGTGCAGTGAGATGGACTCTGCCATGATTGACTCTGGCCTCGTTTACAGATTGCAGACCTGGTGGCTTGCAGTGTATACCGGCACGTGGTGGCAGCAGGTGAGCAGTGGTGCCTGGGTGCGCTGGGGCGGCAGTGTTCCTTTCCTTCTCTCTCTCTCTCCCTTCCTTTCCTTCTCTCTCTCTCTCTCCCTTCCTTTCCTTCTCTGTCTCTCTCCCTTCCTTTCCTTCTCTCTCTCTCTCTCCCTTCCTTCTCTCTCTCTCCCTTCCTTTCCTTCTCTCTCTCTCTCCCTTCCTTTCCTTTCCTTCTCTCTCTCTCTCCCTTCCTTTCCTTCTCTCTCTGCCTTTCATTCTCTGTTGCTCTGTGTCTCGCTCCTTTGATGTGCGCATGGCACACGTTCTGATTTTGTGCTTTATTTTCCAGGCTGTGACATCGAGATTGTCCCGGACGGACCCGACAGGAGTCTTCCGCATTGGTGTTTTGTGTTGTATTTCAATAAAGTTTTTGGTTGTTACTTCAGTGCTGTGTGACTGTTTCTCGTTCTTCTGGCCACACATGTGTGTTATTTTTTGTCAATGTGCGTCATCATGCGCTTTTTATGGCTCTTGTGTCGTGCACGGTATGTGTATGTCCGGGGGGTTAAAGGGGCTGGGGGTGGTGGCGGTGGGTGTTGTGGCCCTCATGGGTATTGGAGCTGCATGATCATTGTCTCCATGGCATCTGTGTGTCTTCCGATGTGGCTCTGGGCTGGGCTCCCTTTAGTGCTGCAGGTAGTCGTCCTGCTTAACACCAGCATGAGGCAGGTGTTAAATCCCTGCTGCTACCGCGGCTTATTGCCTGTTTTTGGTTCGCATCGCAGATCTGACAGTTCGTTGTGAAAGTGGTGTAGTGGTGTTTTCGTGTGTTTTTGCACGGGAACGCCTACTCTGCATCTCATTAGGGTTAGTTGGTGGTGTCCTCCCTGGGGATACGTTTTGGGGCATTTATCGCGGGAATACTGGCGATGTCTGCAGTTTGCACCCACTTGTGAATGGGGTGTTAAATCTATCTCCACTTTTGATGCGTTAAGGTGGCGATAACTCGGCGATAAGTCCTTGTGAATATGCCCCTAGGTCTTTTATATGAGAGACAATGCGAAGATGGTGCTATTTCGTGTTCCTACTGGATCATATAAACGAAAAAATCTTCTAGTTTTCTGCTCTTGTAGTTCTCTCTGTCCTGTTCCTGGTTTCCATCTTTCCTTGGTTCCCAATCCTGCTGGTGGTACTTTGTTTTACCTGCTCCTTGGAGGATTTTATGCTGTCAGGCTTTTTCCTCCAACTGTAACCTTTTCCAGTGGACACTTGTTCCTCACACATCATCCTTTCGTGCAAATGTACAGTGGCTCTTGGAAGGAGTTGCCCATACCTTGGGCAAGCAAGAAAGAAGCCCCAGATGAGTCTTTCGCGTCCAGCCCTTGACAGGTTGTGCCGCCTCCAGTTTATTCAAGCATAACAACAATAGATCCAAATGTGGATACGGTGGCTGCCTTTCAGCAACAAGCTCAAGTGCTCACCCTACTGCGATCAAAGAAGGCATTGTTGAAACAGGCCTTAACTAGCCACACTCAGTATCTTCCCTCTGCCAGTGCCAGTGCCACGACTCCTAAATTCTCTGGACATCTGAATAAATTAAAGGATTATTTTCTTTCTGACTGAACTAACAGTTTGCTTTGCCATTCACCCAGACCAGTTTTCTAATGATCCAGCTAAGGTAGTGTATTCAAGTGGATCTCTAGCAGGCACTGCTTTGGCTTGGGCGGCTAGCCTAGTGTCTGCTGGAGATCCTAACTTAAATGATTATGCAAAGTTTCTTGCACTTTTAAAAAGGATGTTTGAGAGACCCGACAGAGAAACCTCTACTGAAGAAGCCCTATGAAACATCTCTCAAGAAAATCGGGATGTCATCACCTATATTGCTATGTTCCATGAGTTGGCTACAGAGACTACCTGGGTGGAAATATCCAAGCTGGTGCTTTGAGCAGCTTACTGAATCTGCTCTCCCAATTGAGCATTGTTTATTGGAAAAGAGACCAGAAAAATGAAACGCAAGAACATCGACTATCAGTTAAAATCCACGATTCAGCCTGCCTAAAGGATCTCAGAGGCTTCAGGAGTAGTCTATTGAGTCTCAGGAAGAACCATATCTGATAGATGCTACTAGAGGGGCCTTATCTGAATTAGAAAAGGATTGCCGAAGAAAGATTGGCTTGTGCAGGTACTGGGGAGCCTTAAGTCGCTTGGTTCAAGACTGTCTGGATAGACCAACTGCGCCTTCAGGATACACCAGAGCTTGTCTTTTCTGAGGGAGGACTTGACGGATGTTAGCAAGATCTCTCACATCCAGTCAACAATTGCCACATAAGCTAGTTTCAAGTTATTCCTCTTAAATGCTCACTTAAAGAAGGAAGGAGATCTTGAGATATCTGTTTCAGCTCTTTTAGACTGTGGATCCTCAGGATTATATATGGACCACACTTAGGGAAAGTAGCTATCCATTATGCCGGAGAAAGTTGTTTCCATACAAGAACAGTTGATGGCTCACCTTTACCCTCTGGTTTGGTCATCAACATGGCATCTCCCTTGACTGTGGCAATGTGTTCACTTAAAGAAACTGTTGGAAAATGAGGCATTAATATTGAGGCCTGCACAAGTAATGGGTCTACATTTGTCCTTCACTGGGAACCAAACACCCCACTGTAGCGCTTGACTGTCAGAGGGTAGCGTTGCAGAGCAGTCCAAGGCTTACTCAAGGGAGGTGGTGTGGACTAGTAATCACCATTTATAGGTACAAGGAAATAACACTCAATTGATTGTCAGGTCTGTGCTTTTCTTTATAAAAGGAAGAGTACATTTATTCCACACACACTACTCAATACTATGCATCAATTTACAAATATACATAAGCTGATGAAAATACTTCCTGACATTGCGATCACATTCCCATCCCTCCAGCAAGGGGGGGGGTCTAGTACCACCACTCACATGTATGAACACCATCTTGCCCCCAAATGCCATGGGTCGACCCTAACCTGGAGTGAGGGCCCTTCCCACTGGCACCACCCCAGTGGTGGCCCACCCTATTATTTCAACAACAAGCATTTATAATGGGAAAACCTGCCATAGCGACACATAACCCTGTCTGGGGGCATCTCATACTGACCATACAGTATACACACTTAAATCACACTTTAAATCACAGTGGCTGACAGTCTGGTTGTTCAACTAACGCAGTAGCAATTATACATGTCTAAGCATGACTTGGAATGAGGGGTACTTATCATGTATGGTAGCATGTGCACTACAAGTCAATCACAGCCCCTAAAAGGCATCACATTTATAATCACACGGCTATGCAATCAAAACCCATTACCCTGGCAAGGATGCTGGCAACATGTTTCAAATTCACCTTTAACATCACATATTACATGTGACCTCTAGTCCTTAAAGGACCACAATTACGGAAATGCACCTCCTGCATTTACCACCTTCCATTCCTAGAAAGTGACTCTCCATGCAATCATCCTTGTCCTAAGAATAATGGTTCTCCCACACTGAAGAACAAAAGTTCCAGCATCAGGCAGGCTTTAAAACATGGATGAACCCTTAATGGGTTATTTCTTTACAGTTCCCAGAGAATTAGGGTGGGGACTTTCCCATTCTGTGCTGGGGGAGTCTGCGCTACTCCTGCAGCTCCCCCTGCACCTTTGCATCCCAATAGTGGTGACCCCATCTTCCTTGGGTCACCACTTGTCAAAAACAAGCAGGGTTTCCTTTAAAATGGGCCATGCCCCACAGGGCATTACGGGGCGCTCCCTCGAAAGCGTGCATGTCTGAGCAGCGACTCTTCCGCTGCTCCGGGGAGAGCCGCGCTGGCTTGGCTGGCGGCCTCGCACCCAGTGTTGCCAGATTGGGCTATTTCCCAGGAATGGGGTACTGGGCCCCATGGGCATTTTCACGGGGGGCGCGACGGTGCACCGCGACTTTAATTCGACGGGGCCCAGGGATGGGCTTCTGGGCCCCGTAGACACCTTCAGGGGGGGAGTGACAGTGCTCCCCGACTTTTTCTTCCTCTGGGGACAGCCCCCGGGACCTGACCCACCCCGGGGATACATCGGAGACAGGCGGCGGAGCCCCAGGCGCTTCGTCGTTGGTCTGGTAAAAGGTCAAAGGTCACCTACCTTTTGAGGGGCCTATCTCGGCCCCTGGTGGACAGATTTCATTGATCTTGGTCTCTTTTCACTCCTGGTGGCCAGCCTTAGCCACCTGGAGCACTTTCCGGCACCCTCCCAGCCTCCAAGAGGCCCAACTCAGCAAGGAGCTGTCTTCACTGGCTCCCTGCATCAGACTTTCACCTGTCTCTCCTTCTGGGCCTCTCTTCTCCTTGCACAGATGCCCAGGACTTCTCTCACTGGTCTTGGTCTCCCTCAGAGGCACAGATCAGAGTCCTGGGGCAGTCAGGGGGTTCCTCCTTCCAACTGCCCATGATGCCAGTCTCCGGCACCAGTCTTCCTCAGCAAGTCCACACCCCAGAGAGAACTACTCTTCCGGTTCAAGACCTTTTAAGAGAAAATGGAGGGGGCTGGCAGGAAGGCACTTCTGCCCTATCCTGCAGTGACACATCACCTATCTGCCCCTGATCCCTCCTTCCTGCACAGGTCTCTGAGATACTTAGATGGCGTCGTCCAGGGGTCCCATGCCACATGGTCTCTGAAAAGCCCCCTTCCCCCACTTGCTGACTTCATGGTCCAGGCCTTGAGCAGGCCTGGTGCCTGGCGCCTGGCACTGGGGGACAGCTGCTGATTGATGCCCTGCAGCTTCACCCCATCTCTTCCTCCTGGAGAGAAGATCTCCGCCCTGGGGAATGCTTGCAATGTCCTTCATCAGTCTGTTGTTGCTTAGTTGGAGGATATCTTGATATTTTCTAAAAATCTTCAAACACCAGGAATATATCTGTTTTGTTCAAAATCAACTTTCATGCACACCTGAAAAATGCAAATTTGAAAAAGAAGATATTGAATATCTAGAATATTGAGTTTCAGCAAAGGGATTGTCTATGGATTGCAAGAATGTCTCTGCCATTCTTGATTGACCCTCCCCAACTACTTTAAAGGAGACTAAATGTCAACAGGGGCTAGCACACTTTTATCAATAGTTTGTGAAGCATTCTGTACAAATATTAGTTTCATATCTCAGACCTTGAAGGAAAAATAATCTCTCAAAGGGTTTTTGTGGAGTTCAGAAGCAGAGATAGCCTCCCAAAAATTAAAACAGCCTTTACTCAAGCTACGGTACTTCGACATCCTGATCCCATTAGAAAGTAGAAAGTTCATAGTGGAGACTGGTGCTTTGGAAATGGCAATTGGAGCATTAGTGCAGACTCAGTCGGATGATAATCTGGGATATCCTGTAATGTACCTATCAAATGTTCTAAATTCCTGTGAACAAAACTATTCTGTGCCAGAAAACAAATTATTAGCCATAAAAAAGGCTTGTGAGGAATAGAGACATCTTTAAATCTGAAATATTGAACCTTTTGAAATAAGAACAGACCATCGAACTCTTCAGTTTCTCCAAATTATGCAATGCAAGAATAGCCAACAGGCATGTTGAGCTCAGTTTTTTACATTTTCACTTCTATATCACCTATATTCTTGTGTTCTCAGAACATCTTTGCAGTTGATTGTCACATACATCTTTTATAGATCTTGATTCTAAAGAGCCTCTGTTACTCCTACCAAATGGATTCTTTTGTGTATTTCATTAATTTCTTCACAGAATCTGCGATGCTCAGGCAAATCTAGATCAACAGACGTTGCAAGAAATACAACTTAACACACCTCTTACTTATCAGCAAGATCTATATTTCTATCAACAAGCCTTATGTATACCTTCCAACGTATGGTAGAGAGGAGTACTTCAAATGTGGCATGATTCTGCCATCTCTGGACACAGAGACACAAGATCTAATTTAGATTTGGTGTTATATTCCTTTTGTTGGCCAACCGTTCACTGAGAAGTGAAAGAATATGTCCAGTCATATCCTATCTGTGCTCAAAGTAAGGTTTTTTTTTTTAAATATCTTTTTATTGGCATTTATATATATATATATACATACTTGACAATCATCATGGTTAGTAAGATAGAACAAGATGATACATATTGCAGTGGTTATCAGTTACATCTGACAAAATAACACAAGTGAGTTCCTGTGAAGCAAAAAAAGATTAGACTGAGTCACAGTATCACATATACGTTCAATTGCACGCAAAACAATTAGAGGCAGTGGATACAGGTCCTCTTTATAGTAAGTTCTTGTTATTAATTCCAGTTCAGTGGGGAGTGGTTGAACATCTACTCCTGTGGCTATTTGAACGCCTACATGTCTTTGTGAACTACAACACTTCTCCTGGCTTGCATTCTCAGTTAGTGCTAAGCTGATAAAAAAAAATGCCACCTATAAAGGTAAAACCAAATAGTACAAACATTCAACTACAACGAAATCTAACCGACCAGAGGTCTGCGCCTTTTACGAGAAACTGTCTGTTTGAAAGAGTACCGACAGTGTGTGACAGGGGAGAAGGCGAGAGGGGGGGGGAGGGGTTAGGAGGGAAAAGGGGCCTCGAAATGAATGGATACAAGAAGAGGAACCACGGTGTCTGGGCCGGTGGCTATCACTATCCCTCAGAGTCGGTCGGGGTGGAAATCGGGGTCCGATTCGGTGTGTGTCGTGCCTCCCATATCTTCACCGCATCAGCCCAGGGTTCAGCCAACGGTTTACGCCGTTTAGTAATCCTATCCTCTCGGAGTAGAGCTTGTTCTTCAGCCCTAACCCAGCGTGTAACGTCCTCTTCCCAGGCCACCACCAGCGGGGCGTACCTTGACTTCCAACCCAGTGCTATCCTTCTCTTAGCCAGAATAAGAGCCAGGTCAATGAACCTATTTCTTATTTTGTGTGGTTTGGGTCTCGGAAACAATTCCAGCAGGCATAGCTCTGGAGAACACGCCAGGGTTCTGGCCAAGACCTTGTTAAGCATATCCACAATCTTGCTCCAGAAATCCACTAGTCTGTCACAAGACCATATCATATGATCAAAATCTGCATCCAATTGTGAGCACCTGGGACAGGCCTGATCCTCTCTCCCATAGATTACATTTAACCTGTGTGGAGTAAGATAGGTTCTGTGGAGAATGTTAAATTGTACGAGCTTAAAAGCAGTGTTCCGAGATACCTTTTTTGGGCCACTTAGGGCTTTCTCCCATTCCTTCTCAGTCAATTGTCTATTTAACGTGCTCTCCCATCTCTCTAATAGTCTAGGCAAAGAGTACGGCGCTGATTCCCTTATCGCTAAATATAACCATTTTATCAAGTGCCCTGCCGAACCCAAAGTTAACAGTGCCTGTAGGGTGGGATGAGTACCCGGTTCATTTCCGGCTATACCCCATAGTTCTGTCATTGCCCCTCTAAGTTTATGATAGTTTAAAAATTGCCCTGGTGGGAGTTCGTGGTATTCCAGAAACTCATTTAATGGGAGCAATTCACCTTCCCTGTAACAGTCACCAATCGACTGTATTCCCGCCTCTTCCCAAACCACCAATTGTCGCCCAGTGAGGGGTAGACCCATTCCCGCCTGGGGGATACCTGTAAGTGGAATACTTGGTGCGTAAAGCAGGGTTCCCTTAGAGCGTACTATGCATCTGTCCCAGCAAGTTACCGCCACGGAAAGCAGCACCCCCATTCGAGCAATCTTCTGCCGACGGTTAAGCAGCCTAGGGAGTAGGCGCATGTGCAGGGCACCAGGTGCAAGCGATAATGTAGTCGGGTCTCTCCCGGCTAACCATCTAGCAAGCCATTGGAGCTGGGCCGCTAGGTAGTAGGCCTCAAAGTCTGGGACCCCCAATCCCCCACTCACTAATGGCAGTTTCATGGTCTCCAGCGATACTCTGTTATGACCACCATCCCACACCAAATCCCGGAGTATCTCATCCAGAGTTTTAAACCAGTGTTTGGGAATTACCACCGGTAGGTTGACAAAGTAATATAAAAGTCGTGGCAATACTACCATTTTGGACAACGCTACTCTGGCCATGACTGGGAGTTTAAGCGTGCGCCAAAAGGCCACATTCGTTCGAAGCATTCTCAGGGCGCCACCCAGGTTACCATCAAAGAGGTCGGCTTGCGTACGATAAATCTGTATCCCCAAGTATTTAAAGGAGACCGATGCCCAATTGAGGTTAGGTGGGAAATCTGGCCGCTTAAGGAGAGTAGAATAAAGCGGGAACACGAAAGTTTTTTTGGGATTCAAGCGTAGGCCTGAGAGCTCTGCAAATTCCTCAAATATGCGTATCACCGTATGGATCCCGCTGTGGCCATCTCTTAAATATACTAACACGTCGTCGGCATAGAGCGAGATAATATGTGAGGTCCCATCAAGAGGTATCCCCAGTCTACCTTCCTCTTGTCTAAATCGCACCGCCAGGGGTTCCATCGCCAGTGCGAAAAGCAATGGCGAGAGGGGGCATCCCTGTCTGGTGCCTCTATGGATAGGGTACGGTGTTGATATCACATGACCAGTACGTACACGCGCCCGAGGCTGTGCATATAGAAGGCGGACCCATTTCAGCCACCCCTCCCCCATCTGCATCCTCTCCATGACTGCCAATAAAAAATCCCAGCGCAGGGAATCAAACGCTTTCTCTAAGTCGATCGCAACTACCACAGCATCTGGGAAGCCGCCTATCTCTGGATGGAACATTACATGATACAGTCTCCTAAGATTTGTGGATGTGGATCGTCTAGGAATAAAGCCGTTTTGGTCCACATGAACCAGGTGTCGCATATGAGGCAAAAGCCGGTTTGCCAGCGCCTTGCTCAGTATTTTAAAATCCATATTTAACATGGACAGTGGTCGAAACTCCGTCAAGTGGGCATGAGCCTGTTTGGTTTTCGGCAGGGGAATCACCAGCGCCTCTCTGAGAGAGGGTGGCAGTTGTTGGTCCTGTAACGCAACGGCATACATCTTTGCCAGCTGCGGAGCTAAAATATCCACGTACGTGGCATAAAATTCGGCAGGGAGGCCATCCGGACCCAGCGTCATCCCCCTAGCCATGTCTCTAATTGCCATCCTGATTTCGCCCACTGTGACTGGCAGTGCTAACGAGGTTTCTGAATCGTGATCTATGTTTGGTAACCTCAGTCCATCAAGATATGACAGTAGTTCACCATCCCGAATCACCCCCGGTAATCCGTAAAGCGTCTCGTAATAAACTCTAAAGGCCGTATTAATAGCCCTTGGAGAGAAAAGTATCTGGTCTTGCGCATCGGTTATACTGGGAATAGGTGTACCTCTGCTCTCTGGTTTAATCAACCATGCCAATAATCGTCCAGCTTTACCTCCCTCCATGTGTTGTTTCGTCTGATATGTTTTAAAGTCCAAGGCTCTCAATCTATCCCAGGTAGAATTATAGAGGCTTTTCATGTCTGCCAATTTATCCTGCGATCTAGATCCTCCTGCTATTTCTCTGTCAAGTGCTAGTATTTTTCCCTCTAGATCATCTAATTCCTGGGTCACCATCCTCCTGAGTCCCGTCTTCTGTCCCAGGCAATGTCCCCGGGTCACCATTTTCAGCGCCTCCCATTCTACTAATGGGGAGCTGGCAGTCCCCTGGTTTTCTGTAAAATAATGTCCCAGGGCTGCCGAAAGAAGCTGGCGGAAACCATCATCCTCCAACAACACCGGGTCTAATCTCCATTTAGGGATGGGTGTCCTCTCTGGGGAGGGCGTAAATCTCAGTAGCAGTGGGCTGTGATCCGACAGGGATCTACCCAGATACTCAGCTCCTGACATCATATTGGACATTACAGCAGAGCAGAGGAACATATCCAATCTAGTGTGTAAGTCATATAAATGTGAATAATAGGAGTATTCTCTGCGCTGTGTATTTTGTAGCCTCCATATATCTAGCAGGTCCCACCCAGCAGCCCAACTCCTAAGTCCCTTCGCAGTAGTGGCGGCCAAGGTACCCCCTAATGGAGGGGTGGATCTATCCCGACCTACGTCCCACACACAATTGAAATCTCCTCCCACCATTAGGTTTCCATAGGACATTCCTGCCAGTTTACACGATAAAAGTTCCAAAAAGGGAAGCTGTTCCCGGTTAGGGGCATACACACTACCCACCGTTATCTCCTTCCCATTTAACATGCCGGTGATGAATACAAACCTTCCCTCTGTGTCTATGATTTTCCGATTGAGGGAGAAGGGGACACCTGGGCGAATCCATATCAGCGCTCCCCTCGCAAAGGCCGAGTAAGTGGTCGCAAATAATTGCCCTCGCCATCTGCGTCTAAGTCTGGTGACTTCTATTTCAGTAAGGTGAGTCTCCTGTAACAGGACGATATGGGCACCCCTGCGTTTAATGTAATTCAGGATACTGTAGCGTTTTGAGGATGAACCCATGCCCCTGATATTCCACGTTAGGAATTTATACTCCTCAGCCCGATCAGTGTGTAATGCCATCTGTCTGTGTGACACACTCCCTCCGCCCACCCGCAAAAGCATTTTAGACCATCTGGCGTAGAACAAAATTCCCAACTGTGTAACTCCCCATCCCAAGAGCGGTCTGACAACTGTCAGCTGCCCAAACATAAAATAATACTGCATAACAGTTACGTACAACAAACAGTCAAGGCACAAGGCTACTCGCACCAGTGCCTACAGGGGAGCGTGGTTTTCTAGAGCTTAGTCAACAGTTACCAAGCCAGCATGACTTCACAGCCTGATGGGCCGTTCCAGCCCCGCCCAGGTGCACGCACCCAGAGGACTGCCCAGGAGTTTCCAAAGATCGCAACAATACAAAGTATGAGAAAATAAAATGTCACTTATCACGAGGTCATCAGCAGTTTGAGGAGTCACTACAGGCATGGAACCGCTATCTGCACGGGAGGCGTCTGTCTCAGAGTGCTCAGTTCCGTATTTGGCCTCCGAGTCTCTGTCCAGTGAGGCTTCCCCGCTACGCATCATGGCCGACACCGCTTTCAATGCCTCTGCTCTCTCTAGTGCTGTCCTGGAAGGGCTAGGTTTCGACATTGTCTTCCGTCGCGGTCTCCTCCGCAGTCGTTTCTCTTGGGTGCGTACTACCGGCTGGTGTCCGTTGCGTGGTTTAGGAGCACCTTCTGTTTTGTAGGCCTCAACCCATTCCCAGGCCGCCTTAGGGTCTTCGCAGAAATGAGTTTTTCCATCTAGCATTATTTTAAGTCGAGCCGGAAACATCAGTGCATATTGGATCTCCTCATCACGTAGTGCTCTTTCACTTCCAAGAAGGAAGTGCGGCGTCTCTGCACTTCCATTGTGTAGTCAGGAAATAAGGACACTTTATTATTTTCCACCATGTAAGGTCCGTCTGTTCGAGCTTTTTTCAATAACAGATCCCTGTCCCGAAAGTGGAGCAATCTGGCCACCACAGGCCGAGGTGGTCGCCCCGGCATTGGCGGTCTGGCTGGTACCCGATGTGCGCGTTCCAGCGTATAGAATTGTGATAGACCCTCCGGCGCTACTACTTCTCGCAGCCATGTCTCCAGGTAATGGACCATGTCTGCTCCTTCTACTCCTTCCGGCAGGCCGAGGACCCGCACATTATTTCTTCGATTGCGCCCTTCCGCGTCCTCTGCCCGTCGTTCTAGTACATTAACTCTGGGGGACAAGTCTCCTACCTGTGTAGTGAGGGCTTGTTGCGCCGGTGTAAGTGTTTCCAGTGTCATTTCCGTTTGTTTCACTCTGTCCAATAATTTCGCGTGTTCAGCTCGTAGCAGACCCAGGCCCACTGCAACCGTGCTAATATCTTGATGCAAGGTCGCCTTAGTGTTGGCAATAGCTTCCAGGATCTGCGTGAACTGTTGGTGGATGAGTATTTCTGGTTGGTCGCTTTTTTCGTCCGTTGGTACATGCGTAGATGTGCTTTCCTCGTGGTCTGGAGGGGGACCGACTGGTTTCCCTTTAGGTTTCCCCATTGGCGACGCGGTGTGGGCTCTTGTGGAAGAGCGCAGGCGTTGTTCCCCAAGGGGGCCCGAAACACTCGCCAGTGTCCCTGGTCAACACCACTCAACTATCTGATCCTTGCACTCCAGGGTCTGTTTATCACAGCCGGGTAGTGGTGAACTATGCGCGGGCAGTGCAGAGGTATGTCCAAGGCGCGATCCGTAGTCGCTGTCCGTTCCTGTGGGAGTAGCACAGGTGAGTGTCGACTAGCGCCAAAGCTTCTGAAGTGCCTACCCACTGTGGAGCGTGTACGGTTACTGGCAGCAGACTTTGCGACGGCACCCTCAGGCACCGCTTCGGCACTCCCTGACCCTTAACGAGGCACTATGCGAGTCCCCCAAGCACCGACACAAATCCACACAATACAGTCGGTGATCACGGAGGCACATCTAGGAACACAAGGATCACCACGCAGTCATCAGGTCCCTCCACTATTTCGGGACAAAGTGCGTCACAGCAGTGGTCTGTCAGTGTCTTTCAATCTCTGGTGAACATTCGGCTATGCTGAACAAACCAGCCGTTTCACCACGAAATGCCAGCCTTTCTGCGTGTCTCACTCCCCATCAACAAGTCATTTCAGGCAGACCAGAAGACTGTAGGAGGGTCATGTGGGGTAATCCGGGCTTCAAGCGGGTAAAAAGCCCATCACCAGCGGGGGTTACGATAGATCTTGCTTCAGGCGGTAAACATCTCCCTGCCTTCGGTGCGCCACCTAATGTTTACGCTCGTCAATCCACCATCGGCCCCGTTCTCCTCCGGGTATGGCGCACCCAATCCAGGTCCTGGCCACTTAGATATGCCCCCGCAGCAGATCTGTGTACCCGCTTTATTTCAGGACTGGTGCGAGTCCTTCAGAGCGCCCCCGCCCTCTGCACCAATATCAGGGGCCCCTCCACCGAGGCTTCAGCGCTTCTCCTCACGTGGGCCCACCGCAGCAGTGAACGGGTGGAGCGTACCTCAAGGCCAGCCGTCCGCGAGGCCTCAATCACAGTCGCAGCGTTGTAGGAGTCGCGGGGTGAGTCCGCCTCAGTCTGCTGCGCCCCTGGAACGGCGGCGCATCGTCCAAGCTCCGTAGCCGGCCGGTGTGGGCAGCTCCGGCCGGGGCCCAGTTCGCCGTTTCTCCTCAGGCTGCCATTTGCAGTTGTCGCCTCCGTTCGGTCACGGTCATTCGGCAGGTCCCGGCGGTGACTCCGACTGCAAGACACACCATCAGAGTTGCGCGTGGCTCCCATGGGTCAGGCCCCCAGCGGCGCGCCCCTGGGTCCGGGCAGATTCGCCGATCTACAGGATAATTACTTAGGCTGATGCGGAGCTCTCGGCTCACGCGTCCGCCATCTTCGGATTCGAAGCCACGCCCCCGTGCTCAAACTAAGGTTATTCATGAAAAACCTTTCAACCTTCTTCCAGTTCCTCCTCATCCCTGGCGCATCATCTCAACGGATTTCATTGCGGGCATCCACCTTTCTCATGGATTCGAAGTAATAATGGTCTTAGTTGATGTATTTCCAGAGATAGAACAGTTTTCTTCCCTTCAGTTAATTTTATTTGGCCAAGAAATGGCTATGAGATTTATTTCGGACATCTTTCAATTGCTTGCATTTGCAAGTGTGATTATTTCTGAATGAGAGTCTCAATATGTCTTGCGTTTTTGGAAGACCCTTTATTCATCATTAAACATCAATCAACATTTCTTTTCAGGATTCCCTCCCCATTCAAATTGGTAAACAGAAAGGGCTGATCAGGGTTTAGAACTGCAAAAACAACAATTGATGGGACAGAATGCAGAACAATGTCATACATTCAGCCCAGTACAGAGATCTGGGCCTAAATCCATCGTTTTTTTGCTCACCATGCCATTCCAGTTTGGACCCAGCCATGTGCAAATCAGTCTTGACCCTGCGCCCAATGGGAACAGTCCAGCCCGAACTTCCAGGCCAGGTCCTCCCTGGACTGGAAACAAGCATACTAGGACCGGTTTCGGGCTTTCAGCCCTCATCGGCCAGGATAGCTTGATTCCAGTGGCATGGAGAGCACGCGACCCACGTCTGGGCATACCCGTCCCACTCGGGGTGACAAATGCAAAAAGAACAATTGATGGACAGAATGCAGAAGAATGTCATACATTCACCCCAGTACAGAGATCTGGGCCTAAATCCATCGTTTTTTTGCTCACCATGCCATTCCAGTTTGGACCTAGCCATGTGCAAATCAGTCCAAACTGGGGTGGAGTAGTGGGCAAAAGAACGATGGATTTAACCCAGATCTTTTGACTGGGGGAGAATGTTTGCATTGTCAGCATTCCGTCCATCATTTGTTTGCTGTAACACTTTTCGCCCTAAGTGGGATGGGTATGCCCAGACGTGGGTCCCTTGCTCACTGCGCCACTGGATTCAAGCTAGCCTGGCTGAAGAAGGGTGACATACCCTGAAACCGGTCCCAGGGTGCTTGTTTCCAGTCCAGGGAGGACCTGGCCTGGCAGTTCGGTCTGGACTGTTCCCATGGGGCACAGGGTCAAGACTGATTTGCATATGGCTGGGTCCAAACTGGGGTGGCGTAGTGGGCAAAAGAACGATGGATTTAACCCAGATCTTTTGACTGGGGGAGAATGTTTGCATTGTCAGCATTCCATCCATCATTTGTTTGCTGTAACACAGTTTAGAACTGTACTTACAATATTTTTGTAATGCCACACAAAATAATTGTTCTGAGTTTTTGCCTCTCACAGAATTTGCTTATAATAATGCTACCTACTCTGTAACTAAAGTTTCTCTGTTTTTTTGTTTTCACAGATTTCATCCCCAAACTCTTCCAGAAACACTTCGATTAACACCAAATTTTCCAGCAGATTCAAACTTTATTGAATACCTTCAAGAGCAACAAAAGTTAGTAAACGAAAATTTCCATCAGTGTAAGCAAAGTATGAACAAGAGACCCAATTTACACAGAAGACCAACATCCACTTTCCAAATAGGAAATAAGATGTGGTTATCTTCTAAGTTCCTGCCTGCTAGACATTTACCAATACGTTTAAGACCACATTTTGTTAGTGCTTTTTTATCCCTAAAGAGATTAATCCTGTAGCATTTTGTTACCAGTTACCATTCATGTATCAAAACATTCAATCAAACAGTTACAACGTCTGGTTCATTGGAAGTTATCCTCCCAGTGGAAGAGCTTGGCTTACAGTGTCCTCTTTACATGCTCCTTTACTACTCTGTAAATTTTACAAAACTTTTCCAGACAAACCAGGTGCTCCGAGGAGGGGGTATATCTTTGCACCATAGTGTGTGATGCGGCTGCCACAGCAGCATGTGGCCCTGCTCTGCTTCGTTAGGCAGAGATGTGTTGAGCTTCATGGTCAGTGGCAGCTGCTGTTTCTGTGTTGCTACTGGTGACTTACCTCTTGTTGGATGGGTCGCGTTTCAGCTCGGCATGCCACACAAGCATGACAGATGCAGCCTTTTCCTCAGGCAAAATGGAGCGGGAAGCACAGGAATCTATTTCAGGTGGGTATTTCCTAAAACTCTATGATGTTGCTTCCTTTCCCAATCCCAGATGGGTCACTAGGTTTTTTACAAGATAGACCATTCCAGGATGACAATATTTCCTGTTGCTGCTGGATCATATCAAAGGGGACCATTTCTGACACTCGCTGCATTGCAAAGTAGTTGGAGCCCTTCGACAGTTCCACGCTCCTAGAAACTCTTCTCGATTTCTGTTCCTCTTGTTCTGTTAATCTTGCAGTCCTGTTCTCCCCCTCCATATTTCGTTGGTTCCAACTCCTTGTTTGCCCACTACCCTTGCCCCCCAAGTCATCACAGTCCTGATGAGATCCTCTAATCCCTTATGGGGTTGAAACGTTGTTGACACCAAGGAAAGGACAGTCTTTAGGTGAAGGCACCTTAAACGCTCTGGTTGCTCCTTCTCTATCTGTCTCAACAAACATTAGACGTCTTTCAAAATACCAATAACCTCATACATTCACTGTTTCTTTTTCATTCCATTGTCACTTCTTCCAGATGTTGGGTTATGGTTACTTCACCTGGGTTCTCTATCACCTTATCTAAAAATGTTTAAACAATATGCGCCTTTTGTTTTTCTATATATGTATATAGTCATGTTTGGAATCCTTTGCAATAATCGATGAAGAATAAATAGCGACTGGACTATGCGCCCCTAACAATTTTAGATCAGACTAAAAATTAGTAAGAAACCTTCTACTCTTTTTGACAGATTGATACTGTTATATTCTGAATCCTTTTATGATTGATACAATTCTACATGGAAACTTTCTGTGACAATAGAAGATTGTCCCTACAAATGAGTTCCATGTGAACACTTGCTGTAAGCCACAGGAAGAATTTGAAGCACTGAAAGATGGTCTCAAATGTGCCCCCATCTACAAGTGTTTATTCCTGGAAAGGAGACGTATATGATAACTGATGCAAGTGCAAAAGGAATTTGGCAGTTATTGTTAAAAAAAGGTATGGAACTGAACAATTATCTAGTTTAGGATACCACTTATAGATTGAGGTCTGACCATAAACCTTTGAGAGATGTTTCTCAGAAGAAAGGGCTTGATTCAATCTCCTCAAGGATAAGAAGATTTGTCATTGCTCTTCAAGAGTATGATTTCACAGTGCAATACATTCTGAGAGTAAATAATTTTTCATCTGATTGTTTATCTTGATTAGTAAACACCGAGGATTCACAGGATGATCAAAATGAATTTTTGGAATACAAAGTGAGTGTCTGTGATGATTGGAAAGCTGAAGTTGTTAAAGACTCAGGGGCATATTAGCAAGAACCTGCGAAAATTATCGCAAACCTTGCTTAGCGCGCGTTTTTTTTATCGCCGGCTATCGCTGGATATTACCGCGGAAATAACATGCTATTAGCAAGGTTTATCTCCTTTGCGATAAAATATCCAGCGATAGCGGCGAAACCCTGCATTAACGCGAGAAATCCAGCGATAAAATCCTAGCGCTAAGGCTGGGGACTTAACAATAATAGTCAATGGGAGGTGGATTCTAAGGTTAAGTCATGTTTTTACCAGTTCTAAAAAACAAGCGCTAATCGGGGTTAGCGCGCGTTTTTTTATCGCTTCTCGGGTATTGCTAATAGGCGATAGATATGTTAGCGACTGTTTTCTGTCGCTTTTAGTTGGGAACGCCTCCTTTGCATGTCATTAGCGATAAATATCGCTGACATGCAAAGCGGCACCCAAACCAGTCGCTAACGCCTAAAAGCTGTCGCTAACACCTGTTAGCGACAGCTTGCTGATAGGGCGATAAAAATATCGCCGCTTTAGCGGGCAAAAGTCCTGATAAAGCGGCGATAGAGCCCTTGATAATATGCCCCATAGTTCTTTCTAAGGTGATCTATCTAGTCTCATCAGTTCATCTCACTGATTTGGATAAACTTTGGTTCATGGTCAAAGAGGAGTTAGGTCTAGGTAATCGAATTTTAACAAGGCACAAGACAGGTACCGCCTGAAGGGTTGCAGAGTAAGTTACTAAAGTTAATGCATGAAGGATATATGGGAATAGCTAAAACAAAGGAGAGATTATGTTTACACTTCTGGTGGCCAGGTATAGATACTGAAGTGGAACAGGTAGTGAGAAACTCTATACAGTGTAATGTAAGTGACAAGATTTTGAAGATTATACAAATTCCCATGGTTTTTAGGGAACTCCCAAAATTCCTTAGGATGAGGTTGCAATAGATATTATGTGGCCATTGCATGGAAAATATTGCACACAATATATTTTGATGAATCTGTATTCCAAGTGGATAAAAGTAGTTTGTGTACAAGATATTTCCACGGCAAATGTTATCAAATTTTTGGAAAGAATATTTAAAAGGAACAGTTATCCTAATTCCATCTTATCGGATAATGGCCCTCAGTTTTGTTCATAAGACTTGGAAAACTAATCAAAGTTTGTGGTGTTTAGCACAAAAGGAGCTCTGTTTATCATCCTGAGACAAATGGTGCAGTTGAAAGGTTGAACAAAACCTTAGAGAAAAGTATACAATTAGCCAGAGTGAACAATTTAGATTGGGGAATAGTATTACAGGCAGGGCTGGATTTAGCACTGGTGGCACCCGGTGCGACAATCTTTTTGGTGCCCCCCACCCCCAATAGCCTCCTTCCCCGCAAATTCCCTCACTACCACCCTCCAATAGTGCCTCTCATTTCTCCTTTGCCCCTCTCTGACATACATTTCATTTTTTATAGGGCTACTTCTAGTTCACTCACACTATGTTCTATGATCTGCATGATACATGCTCTTTGCAGCAGGCACATTAACCCTCTGGGCTACTTTGTGATGTGACAAAACTGCCACTAGACAAAACTCCAGTCTCTCCAGCAGAAATATCACCAGAGTTATCCTGACATTTCATTGTTGCTTGAAAACTGCTAGACATGCAAGGAACTCTGACGCACGTGCTTTAAAACCAAGTTGTTTTAAACACAGCGCCCCTCCCCCAGTCAGTGTCAGGAGCACCTCCCTAAAGCCGACCTTGATTACAGGAAAGAATCACAGCATGTCACCACATGCTACTATTGGGAAAACGATGTTTGAGCTTTTTAAAGGGAGATCTGCATACACAAAACTTTCTGGGATCAATGATGTGGGAAAAAGCAATGACATTCAATGGTGTTGGTGAATGGAGAGAGGTGAACCTTCAACATGAGAGAAAGAATAACTATGAAGTCAGAAAGTGGGTGAAAAACAATAATTTTTGTGTTGGTGACTGGGTACAGGTGAGGACACCAGTTTGGTGTCAACAATGGTCTAAATATTCGAAAGAGAAAAAATAATTACATTGTTTAAGAATGCCATCAAAACAGATGATGGTAGAATCTGGAACATGAACCGTGTAGTCTTGATCCATCCTAAATGCAGCAATAAAAAGGTTGGTGAGGATGATTCTACAAACAGGTGTTCAGGGGATCACAGAAGTGTAAATCAGAATTTTACTAGCAGAAGAAGTGCAAGTATGCGCAAAATGCCTGTGTACGTGACATATTATGTGAGTGTCTAATTTATCTTCGAATTACTTATTGTACAGGTTTGATGTCATTATCTTTTTATTAACAGAGAAGTGTGAGAGAACAGTGTGAGGGAAGACTGAACTTTACGAATAACTACTTGTTAAGGGAGAAGTGTGGGATGGCAGTGTTCCACAAAAGAACTCTCTGCCTGTCTGCACAGAGAATAATGATATTTAAGTAATCTGGTAGTTCCTGGGAGATGAAGATGGATGAGGTGTAAATAAATGCTGCTCCTGAGTTGACCTGAAACATGGTGTTTGCCTTGGAATCAGGCCCTAAGTATTTGCAAAGTTCAGCAAACAACAGCATTTTTCCTTGTTGTCTGGTGCAGGAACTTGCTTGATGGCATCTACTAAGGAGTCCTTTGGCACTACACAATCTCCAGAGGCAGTGTGCCCATATAGTATGCTCAAGACAAAAACGTTTTAATTTTCCCCTTTCAGGAAACGAGGCAAACCCTACCTTTTTTCCAGCCTACCGCTTCTGTTTCCGTCCAGCATCTCATCGTCCAGGTCCCTCCTTTGCTTCACTGACTCCACCACAACTCCATACGACTCCATTGTCGCTGAGATCTAAGGTAAGATACTTTTACATTTTTCCGATATATCATGTATTGACAGTTGCTGTAGCCTGTCTGCATTACTCTGACATGCAATATTTTCCTTAGGTGTAATGAAGTAGTGTTTATTTTCCTGCTAATCAATGTAAATTGAACACGTGTAGTGACACTTAACCAAAATATTTGTTGTTGTGGTGCTTGGGGGTGTTGTGCTAATAGTGCCTGTGGTGTTCATTCAATAGTGTTTGTATCTTGTGTGAGCGACATGCAATAAGTAACACAAAGGGGGATATCACATTGCCTACAGATGATTTACATGCAAAAATTACACGTGTATTGACACATTAATAAGTAGTACTTGCCTATCTCTCCACCAGCATGAAACTCCTTTTGTGAGGACACCGCCGCTAGGACCCCGCCAGCACAATGGGAACATCTAAATCTGCTCAGCGCAATCACGGTGGCAGAGTACTGCTAGCAAGCAGAGAAGCAGAGAAGACTGACACAGTCTTCTGTCTACATCTGAATATGGCGAGCAGACCACCGTCAGCTTGACAGAGTACTTGGGACCGCCGCTGCGGTGGGACAGCGGTAGTTCCACCAAGATATAAATCAGGCCCTTTATCTTTTACACATTTCAGACATATGTTTCATATGCTCTGCCCCATTTGGGAGAAAATCAACATGAAATATTGAAAGCATTTCACATAATATTCGAGATCTTTAAATATGATGCATCGTTCTTTTAAAAACTGACACCACAGAGGATAGACCCAATGTCATCCTTTTATAATGGTACACGCTGTGTTGCTTCAGGAAGGGGTGAGAGGACAAGACTCTGGAGACAAAACAGCCTGGCAGTAAGCTGAGTAAATATCCAAGGTGGAAAAAAATCCTTAGTCTCTTCAGGCTGGTCACCAACTCATTCATATTAGTCACCAATTAATTTACATTGGGTCACCAAATAATTTATATTAGGAAGTGGGTGACAATCCAGAAGGGTGTTGAATGTGCCTTCGAGTCAACACACAGTCTCAAATTGTTATCTGCCTTCCTGGCAAAGACAATGGGAGACACCCACTAGGATGACTGGGATGACTCCAAGAATTCAATGATATCTTCTTTGACCAGCTCATCACACAGCACTTTATTTAAATTTATTTATTTTATGAGTTTTATATAGCGCTGCCTAGACCCGAAGGTATCAGAGCGCTTTACAAGAGTATCTACAGAGGTACAATAAATTACACAAAGTTTACACAGTAAAAACAGGGGTTAAGGACATGAGAATACTCGAGGATGGCAAACAAAGGCGCTAGGTGAGGCAACGAAAAGCAGTGGGATAACAGTAAAAGCGGCAGAAAATAGGAGACAAGAACAATCAAAGGGGCAGGGGAAGGAAGAGGGGGGACAGAAAGAAAGGGAAAGGAAGGCATATAAGGACAGGAAAGTGTGAGTGAAACAAAACGAGAGAGGGAACCAGAGATAATAACAAGATCGACAACGAGGAGTAGGTCAGAGGCACAGGAGAGACGATAGAAAGGTCGCCCGGCTGGGGACCGCTGGGACAGAGAAAGAGGTCAGAGATCGCTAAGATGGCGGATCAGGTACAAGGGAGTAAAAGAAGCAAGTCACAAAATGGCGGGGAGCACAAGGGTCCAAGTCTCGAAAGTCAAGGGGAAAAAAATTCCCCAAAACACCAAGAGCAAATTTAGCAGAGGGCAACCAGAGGGGGAAACGAGCCAGAGAGTCAGGAGGGAGGAAGGCAGTCGGCTCCAAAGTCACAGCCGCACCGTCCATGCGCAAAGGCTAGGGGCAGCGGGGGCAGCAGTGTCCAATACGGTGTCCATGGGTCAGGGAAGAATGACCACAGGCGCCAAGGCAGAAGTCCGCAGAACGGGAGGCAGCAAAGTCCAAAACAAAGTCTAAAGAAAACCGGAGGGGGCGCCTCTCCGGCAAGGTCACAGAAAGATGGGGTCAGATAGCCACAGAGAGCGGTGCAGAGACTTCAAACCTCTGCTATGTCTCCAAATCGGCCCGATGTCTAGCGAGGAGGCGAAGCAGGCAGCAAAGTCAGAAAAACCGGAGGGGGCGCCTCTCCGACACGGTCGAGGAACGATGGGCTCAGACAGCCACGGAGAGCGGCGCCGGGATCTCTCACCTCCGCCATGCCCCCAAATCGGTCTAGATGTCCTGCGAGGAGGCAAAGCAGGCGGGCTGGCTGTAGGGAAGGGCAGCGGCAATCGGACCCAGAGACAGGAGTGGGAGCCTCCGCCCGGCTCTTCAGCAGCCTTCCGGAGAGATCAAAGAGGCATCGGCTACGTAGCAAAGGGTTCCGTCGAAAGTTGTTAACCAGGAAATGAAGAGGAAAAGGCGGGGAAGACGAAGACGAGCAACTGAGTTAAGAGGGGAGCTATGCCCGATGCCCGGCTGGGTAGGTGTCGGCCGCGGCGAGATACCTGGGCCAGACTCCCCTATAGCTGAACAGAGCGGCTCCACCGGACATTGGACCGGTGGGGGCGCCTCTCCGACACGGTCGAGGAACGATGGGCTCAGACAGCCACGGAGAGCGGCGCCAGGATCTCTCACCTCCGCCATGCCCCCAAATCGGTCTAGATGTCCTGCGAGGAGGCAAAGCAGGCGGGCTGGCTGTAGGGAAGGGCAGCGGCAATCGGACCCAGAGACAGGAGGGGGAGCCTCTGCCCGGCTCTTCAGCAGCCTTCCGGAGAGATCAAAGAGGCATCGGCTATGTAGCAAAGGGTTCCGTCGAACGTTGTTAACCAGGAAATGAAGAGGAAAAGGCGGGGAAGACGAAGACGAGCAACTGAGTTAAGAGGTGAGCTATGCCCGATGCCCGGCTGGGTAGGTGTCGGCCGCGGCGAGATACCTGGGCCAGACTCCCCTATAGCTGAACAGAGCGGCTCCACCGGACATCAGCCATGCTGGCTCTGGAACTCCGCGGGAGAAAGCCTCAAGCGCAAATTCTGACGAGAATCTCATGCTCACAAGCGCAGGAATGGAGCATCGAGGACCGCAGTTGAGGACGGAAACCCAGGTGAGTAGGTTTATCCCCGGAGGAGGTGGGAATGCAGGGATTTTAGCCAAAAGGGCTATGTCTGGCCGGGAGCCCCCGGCTGGAGCTCCTCACCGGGCGGCCATCTTGGGTTAGCACTTTCAACTCATATCAAGCATTCAAGTAAACACTGATCAGTTTCGGCCTTCACAGGAATGGATTTTTTTAAACAATTGTGAAAAACACCTCAGGAAATCTCTTCTTCATCCATTCTCCACACTCAGAATCTTTGACAATCGTGACTTGTTCTTTAATACATAGATTGAACACTACACTTAATTTCCATTGAGCTTTCCACTCTAATACACTGCAACCTAATAGCCACCTTAATGGCTACATAAAGTTTGATATCATCACTATAATCCTTGGAAGACAAATTCACTCTATAAAATCTGATTATACCAAAACTACTCCCTTCAAATGCTTCTGCAACAATGTCTGATGGTTCTAAATCGGCCAGCTCTATCAATCCTGTAAACTGGTCCAAAATATTTGTCTGGATAGTCCAGGAGACCCTGAGTCTGCCATAAGAGAAACATTCTTACCCTGTTCTGTGCCTCAACTTGTGGGCAGTCCCTTCATTCTACAGCCCTTCCTATCTTTACTGACTACAAGGACCAGCACTAAACCTGGCCTGCCTTTAGACCCTTCTTTGTTATAACCATGCTTCCCACATGACTCAGCTCCACCATCAGCAGCACAGGCTACCTTCCATTTTGTAAATGTAATATTCCTTTTGTTTTCATGACAACATCTAGACAATGACTGATTTCCCACAACTCGTTTTTTGTTGCCGCTGCAGGACAGAACTTTAAAGGTGAGACAAGCCACCACATCTATAAAATGCAAATGTCTTGTCACTTTTCTTTGAGTGATTCACGTACATCTTGCTGCAGTGGCTCATGCTTCATATTTCTGCACCAGAATATTTACTTTCTACTCTCTTCTCACTCACAGTTTCAACCATTGCCCTGGCTGCTCAATGGCTTTGGCAATGGCAATAATATCTTTGAGACCGGGATCCCCAAAAACTCAGAGCTGCTCGAGTATCTTCTTATTCCTAACATTAACAATGATCTGATCTCTAATCCTTTTGTAGCACATGGTTCCAAGATTACAGGATTTAGCTGCAAAAAATCTCATGGAATGTCTCACCCTCCTTTTAGATCTAATATCAAACTTATTTTGGCCAAAGGCTAAACTGGCACATGGTTTGAATTTTCCTTCTAACGTCATCAAAGATTCATAACATTTGTTACCATTCCCCTACTCCTCCTGGGGAACAATTTGTGGATAAGTCCTAAATACTACTTGTCCTGTGGACCGTAAGCAATGTAATAAAATATGACTGGGATGTTCTACAGACAATCTATCAGATTCAATAGCTTTCCTATATATTAGAAATTCTTCTTTCCTTCTACTTCACACTATAGCAAGCTTCCCTTTAGATTGAAGGAACTTAGTAAGAGGGTCAGATTGCATGGTGGGACAGAAAATATTTTATAAGCAATAAGGCAAACTTGAAGCAGTAATGCACTAGTAGGTGATATGCAAATGACTTGTTCTAAAAGAATGTGTGCCTATCATAGAAGCATACAGCCATAATAACTGTTCATACAACACAAAGTATACTATCAATGGTCTTTAATAGCATTAGCACCACAATATTCGGAGTCCAACAGGATGCACTATTCATGTGCAAGGAGTGTTGCATCTCTCTGATGTATCCCACAATGCGCATCACTGGCAGGGGACATGTGCACCACACAATACCCTCCTGTATTAATGTAAGTGCAGAAAGGTGCCGACTACACTCGTCGCCAAATTTGAAGTAAACACTGAGAGCTGGAGAAGCAGGTAAAACCTTCAGTTAGCACATTAAACCACTTGATAATGATAACAATATTCAAAGAGTGCTAGGGTGAAACCAGGCAGAACGTGCCCAATAATCCATATCTAACATTCCAAGCATGTAGAAACACAGATGGGGAATATAACATTTTTACACCATGATTTTGGAAAGGGATTTGTCCATCAGCACCTCTCTGTCAAAAAATCTCTGGATAGTGGTAGCAAGAGAGCTCCCTCAGCATAAAAGTTATCAGGAACTTATAGCAACTGGATGTTTGCACCCCCCAAATACTTCAACTTCATCTTAATGCCTATTGATACAATTACCACACAGATGTTTAAATAACTTGTTGTCTCTTTGGATGATTCCAACAACTATAGTGAAGATTCCATCGGAGAGATCTGTGCCGTCACTTCTTGCAGAGCCTCCTCTATGTTCTACAATCTCTAATTCACAGACATAGAATAGATTGCATATTTTGATGTCACCTTTTTGTCTGCACTTGTTGTCATCCATTGGAGGTCTTGCAATGCTTCTAAAATAAGGGATTCGCTGTTCACTCCACAAGCCTCATGCTCTTCCACTGCTTTCTACCTCAGTCCTTTTTTGTAAACTTCACCCCAAAAAGTATTTTTTGTCTCCATTGTTGTTACCCTGCTTCCCCTTACCCTCTTTGTTCGGCATGTTCACAAGAAGGTCTATCCACACTCTACTTTCCGTTTGCTGAGGCACCCCTACTCCTAGGGATGAATGCAATATGCACAGGCAGTCACTACCCCACCTCACTTGCTCCATCCATATCATCTTTCACCTAGTCCTCCTTGCCACAGCTCCTCCTAGGCGCTGGGTTATTCCAGAGTTAGCTCAGGCAAGAGAGCCCACTGGTTCTTCAGGCTCTCCCTCTCATCAGGGTTTGCTACTCCTGGTTACCACACTGCCGGTATTTCCATCACAGCTTCTCTTTCGGTACCTACCCCAGGTCCAGCACCATCTTGGTTATCGAGCATGGCCAGGGGAGCACAGTTGCCACTCTCTGAGGTTGAGTAGCCCTTGTCCACTCAGGTGGATCTTCCCTCAGGTCACTCGCGATCCCCCAAGGTCTCCCAAGGCCCTGGACGGCTTGCTTCCTCACATCCCAACTACAGTCTCTGAGCAGGGCCTTGAAGATAGGACTGTGCCAGAGCTTCCTAAAGAGAGGTTTAGTACGGAGCCCAGATGGGCCAACGCCTCTATTGCACCTCATTTAAAAGTTGGACTTCTGAATGCATTGAACTTTTATTCTGCATTATTTACTACACTAGTATTTTGTAATGCTCTGCGTTGACGCAAAGTTTGACTGTATTGGAAAATACTTCTTTGCTGTTTGAGGCTTCATTGATAGTGGAGGTAAAGTAGACAGCTTTGGGTCTACTGAAGAGTGGGGTTTGTTTGTTGAGATCCTCTCACAATAGTTCGATTTGCCATCCCTGTTCTTGCTTCTGGATGGCTTGTTTGCTGTTGTTGAACTCTTGGGGGTATGGTGGTGCAGTGGGTTTTCATTTTGTGGTGTGCAGCTTCAGACTCATGAATGTTGACGTTGTATTTTAGTGTGCATTTTAATAAAGCATACTAGGCGTTGATGTTGCACGTGCGGTTTAGAGGCGCAAGGTCTTTGAAAGAGTCAATGAAGTTCTGAACTGAGATTTATAGATATTGGTTGTCTACGGTTGTGTGATGGATGGAGACTGTGGTCTGGTCAGACCAGTCCATTTGCAATGGGTGTTGGCCACTTATGGTCAGCATTGAAGACCAGGTCAACAGTATTGCCTTTTGTTTGGGTTGGCTTGAAGACATGTTGCTTGATGTTCACAGAGCTGAGGGAATCAAGGAACGTTTTCTTCAAGATCTTGAAAGAGTGGTCTCACAAAAATGTGGAGCTCTCCAAGATGTTATTGGAACAAATGATGGGTGACATGGTGAAGAGGGCTGTGGTATCTCTTTGTTGAGCTCAGACCAGGAGGTCTATAAATTAGATGAAGTTGGATGTCTAAATGAAATGCAGTTTCTATTCCAACTGAACTGTTTATCACTGTGGTTTTCTAGTTATCCATGGAATGCAGACGCTTCAGAAAAACTATTCTTTTAGCTAAACTTTTTGAGATAGTCAGAGTCAACTATCAGGCTGAAGTCAAAGCAACAGAAATTGACACCAGCACAATTTCCAATGATAACGGGTTAAAGACACTGTCATACGGCCTGGGGAACTGAAAGATAGGTAAAGTGAGTAGATGAAAGACAAAAAGAGTTCTCAAAAGTTCTGGTGTTGTGGTCTTTAAAGAGGTGAGTCTTCAACTCTTTCCTAAATTGGAGCAGAGTTGGGGCGGTCCTGATGGATAGGAAGATATTGTTTCAGATCCTGGGTGCACAGATGGAAGAGGCCTGTTGTTTTGTTTTTTCTGCTTTACACTTCTTAGGTTGCAGTCTGATGGTGACCTGACCGTGGGAGTGCAAGAACGCCCAGAAATGTGAGCTTTGCTGCAAGATAAGTGGGGTGCTGATCGTGATGGCCTTGTAAACGATGCAGCTGGTTTTGAAGATGGTGCAAGCCAGCAAGGGGAGCTAATGGAGTTGCATCATGATGGTGGTGATGTGATCATATTTCTTCAGGGCCGGGTATATAGGTGCTGTAGCATGTGAGATGCCCTTGTGGAATCCGAGAGGCTGTGGAGCAGGGTGTTACCACCATCCAGATGCGAGAGTATGAGGGCTTGAACAGCAGTTCTAAAGTTGCTTTCTGTAAGGAACTGTTTTATTTTATTTAGAAGAGAGGGCTGGTACCAGGCATCTTTGTTTTTTGGTAGTAATCCCGGGGGGCAAGGTTGATGTCCAGAGTGAATGCAAATGACTTGGCATTCGGTGAAAGTTGGGGTTCGAAGCCGTCAAGTTTCATGTCATTAACATTCAATGTTGCAGTTACATGTGTTGCCATGTGAGTCTAACACAACCGTCAACGGGCGTGCTCTCATGTCTGTATTTGACATATTTAGCTTTGAGAAAGCCTACGACTGGTTTGAAGGACTTCTTCTTTGCCAGGGTAATCCAGGAGAGACCCTGGAAGACATGTAGCTGCGTACAATTGAATGAATTAGGGTCGCTGCCGCACTTTAGACATAATGGCTCCTTTTTCTGGGTAGCAATGGATGCAGACTAATATATCCAAAAAAAAGAGTGATCCAGGTTTCTAAACAGAAAGATGCACATGAGTGCTCTGTCCATTTCGATCAGCTCGCCTCCACTCCCTGCGTTCTGCGAGGTATTTCTAGACCTGTTGGGGAGGTCCCTAGATACACCAGGGGTGCATATATCATTACACCGCAACCTGTTCTCTAAGTCTTCACAGTTCTCTTGGAGGGAGGAATGTTGTTCCTTGAGTTGAAGCAAGCATTGATCTAAATCTCCAGTCTTTGACTTGTCCATCAAGATTTGTTTCCAGCTTGACAAATAACTCCCAGGTCGACATCCCTTTGTATCTTCTGCAAGACATTTTGCACATCTGTTTTGACACCTTAAGTTCCTGGAAAACTTGTCATAGAAAATCTTTTGTGTTTGTTTTATCCTGGTTCCTATGGAATTCTGAAGTTGCTCTTCTTTTCCATGCCAAGTTCTCCACTTCACTGGCCCATTTTGTAGGATGTGTTTTGTTGGAGGAGATCTTTGATGTGAGTCTTTCCTATGGAGTCCTCCAGTCATGGTGTCAGCTGCGAAATGGGTAGTGGGAAGGACTGTCTACGGTGGTTGCAGCTTGTGGTATGCAGGCCACTACCTTTAGCCAGGTTTCAAATTTGGAGGTGCTCTATCCTCCTGAGACCTGGCTTCAGTGGGTGTTTGCCTGGCTAATTCAAGTAGTCACTGCCTAGCTTTAATTAAAGGTGTCAGGAGTCCCTCTCTGAGGGGTTAAACATTTTGTGCTATTGCAGGGTGACCCCACCAAGCACCTGGATAGATTCCTAGTGGCACTCAGGGCGCTGGTCTACATTGGTCGGTCCTTTCCTTCCCACCGAAAAGGAAAAATGTTTGAGTTCAGTTTGTGTCAAAGAAGAGGTCAAAGCTATGGATAGGCGTGACCCCAACCTCAATGGTTGAGGAGCACTTCAAGGAGCTCCAGGAAGTTCATGGTCTATCCCCTGGGAAGCTGGGTTGATCCCCTTCTTGGCAACTCGGAGGGTGGATTTGCTACTCCTGTTCAGTTTACTACTGTGAGGATTGTGAAATGTTGCATCTTTGGGGCACCCCAAGGCACTTCCTTGATCTGACTTTCTCCCTGGAGCTGCATCTCCTCCAGTTTCCCTCCCTGTTCAGCTGTTGTTTAGTGGTTAAGTGGGGGTCCACCTGCTTAAGTGAGTAAGAGCTGGTTGATCAGGGATGCCTCCATTTCTGCTGTCTGTTTTGGAGGTTCCTCCGCTTCCTTGCTGCATCTGGGGGCCGGGCTGCTAGTGGTGGTCGGTCTCCTGCACATTGCACACTTTCGCATGCGGCAGGTGAACTTCTACTGTCCCTGGGGGGTCTGAATGCCCTCTCAGCTTGAGGCTGCCTGAGACTTCTACTCTTGTGGGCTAGCCTCTGTGCTCTGCCACACCTTCAGTCCCATATCGGTCAAGGTCAAGACGGCTACTCCAAGATTCTCTAAGGTGGTCACCTCATTTTCTTTTCTCCATATTACCTTCCATTTGTGGGACACAACCATTTAGGGCCCTTCAATCACTTATTGAGCCCATCATGGCAATTTGCTATGTTGCAGAGTCTGCTGCAGCCTAGTTGCAAGTGGACGTATTTAGAGTACCACACGGGTCATTGCAGACCCTCATAGATTTCCTGTGGCCTCACCTCCACTGCTGTGATGATGCCCGCTAGTGCTCCTCAGTCTGCAGCGTTACTTAGTCATGGGCTTGGGCGTTTGGCAAGGAGTCTCAAAGCAGGCAGAATATAGGGGATTGTGACCGTCAAGTGGGGAACACCAGAGGTGCTTGGTCACACCTGCAGAGGCAGACAAAGAAGTTAAACTATGCCAGGCAGACTGCAGCAGAGCCACGGCCGGACTGGGAACAGCAACCAGCCCTGGCAGATTGCTGCTCGACCGGCCTCGGCGGGGGAGGTGCTAGTGAGAAGCACCGCTCCCCCTTTTGTTACAGGGGGCCGATATTGCAGCACTGCTGAAAAACCAGCCCCCAGTAACAAAACAGGCCCCCATGGGTACAAAACCGGCCCCACCCCTCCAGTCCAGTGGGGTAACGCCCGGTGCCCGCTACGGCCAGTCCGGCCCTGAGCAGAGCTTTCAAGTTTCCAGGTTCATGTGTGAGTAGCTCCTCTAGTCCATGTTTTTTGCTTTGCATCTGAGATTTCTAATTAATTTATAAAATGAAAAACAGGAATACGGATACCAGAATTGAAAGAGAAAAAAAAACTAGACTGGATGAGTTACACATGCATGGATTTGGAAAACTTGAGTGCACTTACCATACATTTTCATACTGGAACATGAGGGTATGCCCACGCCCAAACCATAGTCCATTCCGGCTCATCTAGGGACGGGAGTTAACTCCTGTGACATATTTGTATACTGTGTGGCTGGATTATGTCAGATTGTGTGATCCTGAGCAAATGACTACTCATCAATGAACCTCACTGCCATCAACAGTAGAATTTGACAACATATACAAGTCCAGAATGATCTATAAAAATCATCAACAGATAGTTCAAGTTTCCCAGGTCCAAGGGAGAGTGGCTCACCCAGTCCAGGTATTTTCCTTACACTCTGAGATTTGCAGTCCTGATATGATACAAGATAAACAGAATACAAACTAAAAAAATGGGGACTGGATGAGCTGCTCGTTTATGAACCATTGAAACCTGATGTAGTGTCTTGTATACATTTCTATAGCGGGACCCTTCTGGTCCTCGAAGGACTCAGTCGGAATGATGTTAGCATTGGGGAGTGTCTAGGTGTGGTTAAATAAAGTTTATGAGTTATTGAGAGTCAGCTAACTGTTGCACGCTGAAGAATAAAGACGTGCCCTACAGAGCTCTGTGTGTGGCGTAGTCATTTGCACACTACCAGACTGGGGAGGACTCTACAACTGGCGACGAGTCAGGGGATCTGTAACCCGAAGATCCAAGAGTGCTCTCCAAGAGAGTTTGCCGAGATCCAGTAAACTGCTCATGCATGTCACGTGTGCCTTAGTCAAAATCGACGGTTGGCATATGTGGAGTTGAAGCACCACTCCAACCGTGCAAGATTTTCGAAGAAGGCAAAGGCCCTATGAAAAATTCAGTTACAGTCGGCCCAGAACCTGTTGGTAAGGCAGAAAGAAGAGGTACTGCGCCATCACACAACATCGAACTTTCAAGCGTAGTACATAACAAGAAGCGTATCAGGCGGTGAGAGCCAGGTGCAAAAGAGCAGCAAAAGTAGAAGCACACAGGCGCCAAGAAATGCTAAAGGTAGTGAAAACCCAGTACAATGCACAAGGTTGTGAACAGCGATGAACATTTGCAAGATATAAACCTGACACTTACTGACAAAGATGAAAATGGGGCTGCGACATCATGGTGAAAGCATCCAGCTGAGGCCTAGAGATGATATGAATGCAGCAGGTCCTAGCGGGCAGACGGCATGGAGCCAGCCTTGCTATCGACAGGGCATTATGATGCCGCCACCTTCTGAAACCTCCGCATCCATTCGATGCCTCCAAAAAGTTGAATATTGGTGCTAGATGGACTGCCTGGATTGAGAAATTTGATGATTTCATCGACATGCTAGAAGAAGCAGATGACAAGAAGATCATCAAATACTTAAACAATCTTGCAGGTGATGGAGTGAAACAAGCGATAAAGAAAATACCACAAGTTGAAGAAATCAGCTTTAGAGATTAAGTTCAGTCCAAAACCGAACGCTGACTATAAAAGGTACGTCTTCAGCCAAGCTAGACAGCAATCTGGAGAAACGATGGATGAATTTGCTGAAAGACTTGAGACTCTCATCAAGCATGGCAAGTTCAATGAGTTCAACGATGAAGAAGCCATTATGTCTCTGAGTAGTTGGTGGGTGCCTGTCTGACTCGTTCAGACAACATATGCTGCGCGAGACACTCAGACTGGAGAGAGTGCTCATGGCTGCGAGAGCAGAAGAATGTGCAGAACGACAGGCAGCGGATATGGAAGCCGGAGTAGCTCAAAATGAATCAGCATTGAGCATGAAAAGTAAGCAGAGAAACAAGGTCGAGGGCAATAAAGTGATGTCTCCGAAGAAAAAGAAATGAAGCTTCCAATGCGGATTCTTCTTTCAGCACGAAAGTAAATGTCCTACCATTGGACAAGTATGCAAGAGCTGTTGGAAAGAAACCATTTCATAACGGTTTGCAGAGCTAAAGAGAAACCATCTACGTCACGTCATGAAGAGAAAATGGATGCCAGAAAGTTTCAGAAGCACTCTAGTCACGCCCACATGGCCAAACTGCAACATCAAGTGAGGCAAGTAGAAACTGAATGAAGGCGATCGTCATCCAGGTCATCGTCCAGACTCTTTGACGTCAGGGTCAAATGACGGTGAAGAAAATGGCTGTGTGATGATGGTGTTTGCTAGTAAACGATGTGCACATCTAGGTTTGGCCTCATGCAGGGAAGGGCCCAAATCTAAGAGAAGTCACCACGTGGAAAAATCAAACTTCTTTGGACAGTGCCCTAAGATCACACTCAAAGTGAACAGTTGTCCCATACCTTTTATCATTGACAATGGTGCATCAATAAACATCATGCAGGTAGAAAAATATCATGAACATCCTGGGCCCCGTCTTACGCCTTCAAAGACAAAGGTATACACATGGGCTACTTCCATGCCATTACAGAGTAAAGGATCATTTGTATCAGACATACGGCACAAGAAGACGAAGGTACAAGCGCTGATACATGTTCTTCGAGACATTTCGTTGAGCGCATGCTTACTCGGCTTAACCACGGCTGCTGAAATGGGTCCGGTTTCTATCAACTACAATGTACTTGCATATGCAGACATAGTAAGTCAGTTCCCGTCCTTATTTCGTGGATGAGGAACTGCAATGCACATGCAGACATAGTAAGTCAGTTCCTGTCCTTAGTTCATGGACTAAGAAAGCTTAAAACCATGAAGGTGCAGCTTCACATTAATGAGGACATTCGTCCTGTTGTTCAACAACATCTTCAAATTGCTTTTCACTTCCAGGAAGCTGCTGAAAAAAACTGGAAACTCTGTTAAAGCATGACATCATTGAACGCTCTACTGGTCCGACGTCAAGGGTCTCACCCATAGTGGTAATGCTAAAGAAGGGCAGTGGAGGTGATGTGCACATTTGTGTTGATATGTGACAAGTCAACAAGGCAGTTGAGCAAGAATGCCATCCAGGTCCACACACTGCAGATATGATTACATAGCTGAATGGTGCCAAAGTTTTTTCCCGCCTTGATCTGAACAACGGGTATCAACAACTCGAACTGAAAGTAAATTGCAAGTGCATTATGAGCTTTTTGACCCATGTTGGTTTGTTCAGATATAAACGAATAAGCTTTGCGGTGTCGTCAGCTGCCGAACTCTTTCAGAATGCCATTCGCCACATAATACAGCCGGTCACTCATGCCTTTAAATAGTGATGATATACTGGTGTTTGGGGCCACTCAAAAGGAACATGACAGAGCCCTGACACAAGTCTGTCGTTTACTTGCTGATGCAGGTCTCACATTAAATGCAGAAAAGTGCGAATTTCACAAAACAAAGCTCAAATTCTTCTGACATGTTTTCTCTGAAGGGGGAATGACACCAGACCCTGCTAAAGTACAAGCTCTATTGTCCAATAGTCCCCCACAGGATGTGATTATGCTGCAGCCCTTCCTTGAATGGCCAGTTACTGTTCCAGTTACATTTGTGATTTTGCCACGATCAGTGCACCATTGAGAGACTTGACAAAACGGAACGCTGGGTTAGGGTGGTCACATGAATGAGAACACTTCAAGAAAATGAAACATGCAATTGAGAACGCTACTGAAATGGCCTATTTTGATCCAAAATTGCATACTGAGATTGTGTTCTATGCAAGTCTGGTGGGGTTGGGTCCAATCCAGGCTCAACAAAATGGTCGTGAAAATGCACAGAGACACATTGTGGCTTATGCGAGCAGGAGTCTGTCACAAACTGAATGTGCTTATTCCCAACCTGAAAAAGCCTAGCTGTGGTGTGGGCTTGTGAACACTTCCATATGTTTCTCTAAGGAAAACATTTCACCTTTGTTACTGACCACCAGGCATTACTCACCATTTTGGGGAATCCAAAAGCCAAGATGCCCCCTCGAATTGAGAGGTGGTGGTTGAGATTCCCAGAATATGATTACACTATTGTGCACCGGCCCGGGAAAGATCAAAATCCCACTGACTACATTTCACAAGTGCCTTTACAGTGGCCAAAGTGCCTGAGGCCTATGTGAACTTCATAGCCAAATCCAGCACGCCTGCCGCTCTGTCAGTAGAACAAGTACTGGCTGTGACAAGCACAGATCAAGATATGATTATTCACAAAGACATTATTTCACAACAATCCTGGGGGAAACATACTAGACCTCTGACGGATGACTTTAAATATCCAAAGTTCAAAAATGTCAGAGAAGAACTGTCTGTTACTCAAGAAGACGTTAGATTACAAGGTACGAGGTTTGTCATTCCTGAGAGCCTAAGACAACAAGGTATTGAATTGGCTTACGAGGGTCATTGTGGCATTGTCGCAACTAAGAGAGCTCTACGAGACTGAATGTGGTTTCCTTGCCTTGATGAACGAGTCAAAAGAGAATTAAAGGCCTGTCACTTGTGTAACTGTCTGTCTCCCACAACAACACAGCACCCGTTAACCATGTCCAATCTTCCAAAACGAGCTTGGGAGCGGATTACTGCTGATTTCTTCAGACCTCTCAATAATGGACATGATCTCACAGTAATAATTGATGAATACTCAAGATTTCCCCTCGTGGAAGACTTGTCGTCAACTACACATGATAAAGTCACTGTGGTATTAAATTATGTTTTTGCAACCTGGGGTGTTCCATCCATTCTTAAGTCTGACAATGGCCCACCTTTCAACAGTTGAAATTTTTGAGATTCTCACAAGCATCAGAAAAGCACACCTCTCTGGCCCGAGGCAAACGGGGTTGTCGAACGTTTCATGGGCACCCTAAAGAGAGTGGTTCAGCGTACTGCGCTGGAAGGAAGTGACCTACGACCTGGTCTGTGTTCGGCCCTTCATGCTTACCGGTCCACTCCTCACTCCACAACAGGTGAAAGCCCTGCCACCATGATGTTTGGGAGAGCCAAGGGAACGATACTGCCACAATGGACCCAGACGAGGTCGACCAATGCTGGTGAGATACGCAAAACAAATTGTTTGAACACATCCAAGTTGAAAACCTATGCTAGTCAAAGCCGGGGCACTCAGGACCCAGCCTTCAAAGAGGGAGACCGAGTCTTGGTCAAGCAAAAGTGGAAGCGCAAGTCTGACAACCTGCTGATGGTCGTGACGAGCAAAGGACATATGGTGACCGCTCAACATCCCGGAAAAGCCATTGCCAGAGACTCGTCGCACTTCAAGCTCCTGCCTAGATGTTAGTCGGCTCTAGATATCTGAACTGAGGTCTGTCCACCCAAGAGTACGGAGAATCTAACTCATAAAACTACCTGTGCATCACCTGTACCCGAGGCAGGCACATTTACTTCGCCTCTGCAACCTACCACGACGAGAGCGCCTCGACAACTCAATAAGGAGCTATGATTGTATTTATGTAAAATGTATATTTATTATTTAAGAAAGGGGGAGATGTAGTGTCTTGTATACATTTGTATAGGGGGACCCTTCTAGTCCACGAAGTACTTAGTCGGAATGACGTAAGCATTGGGGTATGTCTAGGTGTGGTTAAATAAAGTTGGTGACATATTGTGAGTAAATTAACGGTTGCACTCTGAATAAAGATGTGCAATACAGAGCTGTGTGTGTCGCGTAGTTGTGTGCATGCTACTGGGCTGGGGAAGACGCTACATCTGAGAGCCCTGAAACTATAATAAATATAACAATGCAATGTATAAAACTGAAACACAAATGGACATACATATATGTGTGTATATATAAATATATGTATATTTTTTATTTAAGAATTTAAGTAGTCTTTTTATATGCCACTATTTGTGAGTTACACGATGGGATTTTCCGTCACACGGGCGTGCTTTGGGTCGGGCCCCTGTCACACCCCTGCCTTACTCACCTCTAGTTTCAAAACGTTCACGGAGAAGTAAATGAAAACTTTCTATTTTCTCGATCAGTACCATTCAAGCTGGAGCGGCTGGTTGGTTGCTTCCTTGATTTGTATTGGCCATTATTATTTCCCTGTAGGTTCCACAGCCGCGTTATCTCGCCGCCGGTAAATAGTCAAGCTCCCTTTCATTGCCACCGCCAGCATGGCTGCCCACCCTGACCGGCCTCGGCGGCCATCTTGTGAGTGGCAAATGGAGCCGAGGGGGAAAGTCGCGCGCAGATGACGCTGCCAGCTCGCACTGCCACGTCTCTCTGAGCAGCTGCAACAGTGGCAGGTCGCTGCCAGAGAGCAGGCTGCTGCTAGAGAGGGGAGGGGACCCCTCACATCTGGGCTGCAGTATCCCCCCCCCCACCCAAGGCTATCCCTACTCCTCCATTTACTGCCCCCTCCTGCACCGGGAACCAGGACCAGCAGCTGCCAGTGCAACTTTTCCCAATTTCCCATCATGCAATAGTTGGATTTTCTTTATATCGCCACCCGACTCCCTGGAGGTTGGGTGCATGTTCAAACCCTTCCCTGACTCCGTTACCTTAAAGTATTTCTGCCCGGTGTGCGCTGTGAGGGCTTCTTCATCTGATGACTGTCCTGCTGCACCCCCCTTCTGCACTTCCATGTGTGAGTATCTCGCTTTACAGCCTGCTTTAGCGAGCCTGGATTTAATTTAGGAATGTGCCATCTGAGTTTACTCTTTGGTGATGCAACGTCATACTTTATGTTGCAAAAACATGTTAAGCAATCTGTTTTTATTCCAGTTAGTTCAATACGGTTGCGTATGTTTAAAGGGATAACTTTGGATGTAAGGGGCAGTTGTGCCTACATAGCTGCAGGAGACAAGTCTGCCTTGTGCATAAAAGGCAACTTTCTGTGGAAGAGATTGCTGTCTACAGATGTAGAAAATGATAACGCTGGCTACACAGCTGTAGAAGTTAATTTTGTCTACACGTATGCAGCAAGGGCATATGGCTACACGCGCAAAACCAGTTAAACAGCTTTAAACTCTGGCTACACATGTGGGGCTTCGAGGTGATTGTCACGGTAGATTGCATCTTCCTGTCATATGCTTTCGTTTTGCAAACTCTTGTACTCTGGTATTTTAGTCGAGTTGGTTCATTAGAAAATACCAGGAAGTTACACTTTGCAGAAACCTTATGTTACGAAATGAAAGCTTAGGGCTAAATTGTGGTGGCCCAAATGACAAGGCTTCATTTGGTAATCTTGCATATGTGTAGAAGGTTCCAGATTTACTCTTAAGTACAGTCAATTGCTTCAGTTTGTTGAGGGACTGCTCAAGCAAGGTGTGTTCCTAAGGTCTGTCTGGGCTACGTGTGTGCTGAGTAAGTTCTTAGGTGACACGTGTGCCTAGACTGCTCCAGTTGTGCATGTATTAGTTGAATTGCAGTGGCAATGAACATCCATGGAGGCACTGACCTGTCTACTTTCTGTGCCGGAGGAGCCGTTTTGCAACTATGTAGTTCACCCCCCCCAATTATCAAACACCTCATCAATTGAATAGAAAACCCTTTTGTCTCTTTGCCCAGTCTTCATCCTAACAGTCACCAACAATTAGCATTCCAGAATGTTCCTTTGTTTGTTGCCAGCTGGGGTTTTGAGACCTATTGTGACCTCATTCACTGGCTGGCCCCTTTAAGGAGAACTTTGCCTCGGGTTCTAAAGGCCAGTTAGTTCAAATTAAGTTAACTATTGGTACAGCTCTCAGAAAGCTCTAGCTTGTTGGACGATTGCCCAGGGATGGAAACACCATGTCTTGCTGACGTGAAGTGATCTGTCAGTGCCACTTGTCAGTTCTGGGACTAACGGCACCAATAGCTAATGCTTTCATAGGGCGAAATATGGCAGCAGCGTTTGAGTGGCACCTAAAAGTGGTGCCATATTAATGTAAAATGAATACAGAACGTCCGAAAATTCCCTTTTTCAGTTATGGGGAGTGCTTGATAAGTCACACTGTTGCTTTGCCTCGACATATGAAAATGCTCACCCATTCCTCACCTCTGTCCAGATGGACCTTCTCCAGTGGGGGTGTTTGGATTTGATTCTTGTTTATTGTGACGTGTGCTGGAGGTTGATGACACCTGTGTGGTCCTGAGAGTTAATGAATGTTGGTTCAATAACCAGGTATAAAGAGAGGTTTGGCAGACGCTGCCTTCATCTAGTGCAGTAAGCTCATTTCAATACCCGGTGAACGGTATGCTAAGACAGTGTCCGGTTTCGTGACTTTATTTATGTGTCTGCTACTAACACCTTCTAACAAATTTGTTTAATGCTATCCTTCAAACTTGGATATAGGACCTCAAAAGAGTACGAGTTATAATATTTAATTGTACAGTTCTTGCATAGTGCAATAAAAAGTAGCATAACATGGATTTTGGGAGAATGAAATATAGAAGGGTGCGCAACAGTAAACCTATTCCTTGAACCTTCTTGGCCACTGGCATACTTTTTTCTAAACTCCTGCAATAGTCAGCCGGGGTGCATTTGTGCTGTTATTAATCACGCCCTCTTTCTGCCTTGCCACCTGCGTACATATTTCTTGGCATAATTGATTTGTGATTATAGATGTACCTAGAAAACAACTTTTTTGGATTGGAGGTATCTCAAGGTCTACGTCCTTATGGCACTTCTGTAATAACTTTTAGGTTTGGTTTGCCGGGACCTTTTGATTTTACTAAAATTGTGTGTATTATATACTTGTAGGATCTGTTCGGCCCGTCATCTTCGTCCCTTGGCTTGTTATTGTGTCATTCACATTTTTTCATCGGGCCACTCCACATACAGAATGGGACAATGGATTTGCCTACTTCAGTCACTCTGTAGCTTCACTGCGAGTGACTGCATTCTGCTCACAAGGGACGCATCCACACAAGGTAGTTCCCTTAAGTCCCACAGACTACTGAGACAATGAATGTTTTTTTAGGCCCCAAAAATACTTTTGCTGTTAGCCAATTTTTAAACTTTTTCCAAAAGCATGACCAGACAAAAAAGTATTGACAAAGCCAAAGGCTTCTGTCCAACTCCAAAGCTATTGGCTTTGCCAATGCTTGCTTTGTACTTCTTGTGAGTCTCTATTAGATGGCGATCTGAGAGTCTGCATTTATAATGGCATCTTGTTTTTTCAACAGAAATCAGTCTTTCTATACCAGGTTTTCTCAGTGGAAAAGTTGTCAATTTTCTATTTGACACAGGTAAATTTGATTTGCAGACCTCCTGTCCCTTCTTTTGTTTGTATGACAGAGGCACGCGTGGTTAAACCACGCGTTCCTCTACAATACATCCCTAACAATGAATGCATCTGAACCACGCATTCCTTTACCACGCGTTCCTTTACCACACATGCATATTCCATGCAATTTCGTGGTAAAGGCTTGATTGGTAAAGGGATGTGTAATAAAGATCTCACCCCAGCCCTTCCTCCCTGAGACCTAAAACCCTGGCCCCTTAATGAACCTGACCCCCACCCTGAGCCGTAAAACCCTGGCCCCTGCCCTATAAACAATCCAACCCCCTCCGAACCCTTCAAACTCCCCCAAAACCCTGGCCCTTGCCGTATAAACAACCCAACCCAATCCCTTCTTACCTGTCCGCGTCGAGCTTTCGGTTCCGACGCTTCCTGTTCTTGACATCTAGACCGCACACTGGCTTAACCACACATATGCGTGGTTAAGGCAAGTGTGGTTGTGCTTGTGGGGAAACGGCACGCGTGGCTCTGCCCTCGTTGTAAAGGCCGTTTCCCCTTCCTTTTTGGTGAATGTTGATCCATAGCATGCATAAAGCAGACTTGTCCTCTCTTGCTGTAGAATATGCATAATAATTATAAAGGAAGACTTTATCAATGTATTCGTTCAGGTGTCAATTTTATATAGAGCTTGTTTCACTTCTCGTCTCTAGAAGCACCTCGCTTTCATTAGGCATCAACTGAACGTCTCTGACCATGGATCCAACTTGGCTTAGCAGAAGTTGGCGATGAGGTGATCTCAGGTCAGATCGATCGATTGCAAGCCTTAATCAAGAATGGATCTCTGGTAACAAAGGACAGTGTTTTTAACATACCTACAAGATAAATGCCCCTTTTGTGCCACATCGAAAGGGAAATTCCTACAACATGTCTTCGTGCATTATTTTTCTGTAGTTTTACTGGTGCCACAGGATGCCCAATGCCTAGCGCCTTGCAAAACAGCAGCACTTGCAGTGCTGTAAGTGAAATGAAACTCATTGAAGGCTCAAAAATGGTGTGTCCTCTTCGGAGTTCTGTAATTCTATATAAACTTGAAACTTAGGGGGTCATTACGATCATGCTGAGACCGCCACCGACAGGCTGTCGGTGGCAGTCTCACCGCCATCGTAAGGCCATTTGCCGCCCGCCAAATTAGAATGGCGGGCGGTTCCGTGGCGGTCGGAAAGTCCGACCGCCACGCATCCAACGGGCTCCTTGAGCCCGCCGGTGCGTCGGAGGCCTTCCTATTCCTAAAATGTTGGCGGTGCCTACCAGTCACCGCCGTAGGGGTTAAGATGCTCCCTCCCTGCCAACCTTTCCATGGCGGTTCACCCGCCATGAAAAGGCTGGCGGGGATAGACATTTGGGCCCATAGCGGGCCCCCCTTCAACCCTGGCCCTTAATTGTGGGGGGGGGCACCTAAGGTGCCCCCTACATATTCCTGTACAGTGACAGACACCGCATGGTGCCTGTCACGTAGTACAGGGATATGTTACACATCCCTGTTTTCCATTGCAGTGGTTGCTGCAGCCAGCATCAAGTGCCGCAATGGAAAACGTGGCCAATGCGACTGCCACGGTGGCGGTTGCCTCATAATTTGGCCTGTGGGACCGCCGCCTTGTACGCGGGTGGTCCAAAATCCAATACGAATGCAGACGGATTGAAGTCCGTCCGCCATTGTAATGACCCCCTTGGTGTGGCCTAAGAAACATATCTAAGAAGCGTGGCCTAAGGGAGTAGTTTAATACAAGTGAAATAGTATTATTTGTTTGACAAAGTTATAAACAGAATCTTAATGGACAAATGCAAAACCGAAATCAACAACAAGATACTTTATATAGCACCATTTGACTGTGCTTTTTGGAGATAAGACACCAGAAAATGTACAAGCAACAGTAAGCGGTGATGACAACTTGCTTATTTAGTTGGAATACTCTAGCGCCTTTGTCCTTGGGAGTCCAGCGGAAAACAACCGTATCCCCCATGACACTTTGTCCCCGTGTTAGAGACCGAGCTTCTGGCGGTGCAGCTCCAGCAGGTCGGAGATAGACAGGCCGGCGCAGGTTTTCTTTTCTTCGGTTAACAAAGGATAGAAATAGAGGGCCTGGTAGAGCCCAGGTTCAATTTTGGCTTTTAGGTCTGGCTTGAGGGTGCAGCTGATTGCATTACCAGTTCTTTAAAATGTACATGGTGTTGTGCATTGGCTGTTTGGGGCATCACTGTGCCTTGTAGGAGTTCTTTTCCTATTTTGCTTCTCTGAAGTGCACTGAATCACCGCACTTTAAATTCTTTATGCAGTGTATACAGAAAGCAAATGTTTGTGTTTCGAGCTTCGCCACAGCAGGCTTTCTTTAATGTTTAGTCAGGGCTGAAATACAAGGCAGATCTTTTGACTTTTGCCAGTGTTTGTTTTGCTTTCCCAGGGCTCAGCCCTGGCAGGCATTGGCTCACTTGGAACACTGTGCTCATGTTCGCCAGTACTGGTCCCAAAACCTTGCTTCTTGCTTATCTAATGGGTAAATCTGAAACGTAAAGTGACTTCCAGCAGAGTAGTTGAGAAAGGAAATGGGATAAAATAAACCTGTCTGGGCTTATTTCATTTGTGCAATTAATTTTCCTCCCTTTTTTCCAGATTATCTTGAGCATGTTGATACTTGTGGGCCAGGAATGCACTCGTGGTGTCACGGCGCGCGCCATTGATTTCTTTGTAGCACCTATAATATGGAAATGATTCGTAGCCTTTTCTGGAGCATTGATTTTCTTTGAATTTTAAGGCTGAGCTCACCCACACCCTGCATCAGACCGTCCCACCCACCAAATAGTAAAAGCTTGCAAAAAATCCCCCCTGAAACCCCAGGAGTATAAATATTACTTGTGCATATCACAAGGGCTCTCTGTTTTACGCTATGTTTTAGATTTTATTATGCGTTTGTCAAATATTTATTTTTTGATTGTGTTGTGGTTATTTAGGCATATTCATATTTTTTGTTTTCTAAACAAATGTTGCTGCTAGTATATTTCCTCATTTATTTATCCGACCAGTATAGACCCATATTTGGATGCCTGTACGGCTTCCGTGTTGCAAGAAGCCATACATGTTTAATACAATACACTCAACAGAAATCAGTACTGTAGTGCAAACATGTTCACGTCTGCAGCTATTTGAGCTTCATTAGGAAATTTTGATATATTTTTATTATTTATTTATTTTTTAAATACATTTCCAATGTTGTCATAACTATAGGTCTGGTCATCCTGGTTGATAACATTGAGATTCACGCGAAGGAATACAGACTTTGTTTTTTTCTGTATTTAAGGATAAATGCAAGCAGGGAAACAGATTTTCTGTCAGTGCAAAAACAATAACCTGGGAAACTTAATATGTCCTGAAAAATTGACTGGCATTTACTGTTGAGAGGTTCAACGAGCCCAGCCATGTTCTGTGGTGGCATTTTCATGTATGTTTTCTGCAGAGAACTGCTGCGGATACGTTGATTGTCAGTGTACAATCTTTACCATGGCTTGAGGGTGTTAACATAAGCGTACAAAAAAGTTACATCACTTGTTGGCTGCCTCATGCGCATGTTGGATAAAAGTACAAAACAATCTTAGAGTCTCCAGTCATTTGGGCTTTCCTTGCTGCAGGTGAGGAAGACATGGGCGTGATCGCAAACCAGCTTTTCATGAAAAGAGGCGAGCTCTCAAGTGCAAAACCTTTATTCTTATAGTTGCCTATTATTAAAAAAAGATATTGCTCTTGGTTTCTGCTACGAGTGAGCAATTTTCATCGGCTAAAATTCTCTATGCTATTCAAACCTGCTGTAGGAGAGAGTTTAGCAACTACAACGTTTGAACTAAAACCATAGAGCGACTACATTATACAGCAGTGTGCAAATTAAGTTTTCATGACCATGGGCTGAGTTAGCTCCACGTGCCTGCTCCTCCAAGAGTTCTTGCACATCCAGCTGAGATGTTCTGGTGATCGAAATTATGTTGCACACTATGCAATGCCGTGATCGCCAAAGTCAAACATGGCCGATCCCTACAGCTCCAAAAGGAAATGCCAATTTTTCGGTGAGAAAGTGTCTCTCATCTCCTTTCTAGCCAGGTATGCTCATTAAGGCATGGAGTGCTGGGAGTCTGACAAACCTGTCAGCGCCTTGAAACCCTAACGGGTGATTAGCTGCGCTTTATAAGAACCCTGACTGATTGATTGTCCGAGAATCTCTTATCTGCAGGTGATAATAATGTGGATAATTGCACTTAAAACCCCCAACTTGGTCCGCACCCACAGGGAATGCTATTTCTCAGTTATTTGATTGTGTTCTGCAGTATTCGTCTATTTATAATTAAATGTATCAGAATAATTCCAATTATAAAAAAATCTGCAGATAATATGCAAATCATGGCGAACGTTAGTTAAACCCAGCATCATATTTTGTCACACATTTCTATACTACCAGTATATTAATTCTGTAGCTCTGAGGTTCTTAACTTTTTTACTTATGGGGATCCCCACTGAACCATTACTTAAAGCTGAGACCCCCACTGAGTCATTATTGGAAGTCTGGGAATCACGGCCTAAACAATTTCTATGATTTGAACCTCAATATAATACACAAAAAAATACAAAAACAATTATACACCAAACAAATGCTCAGATATTAAATTGTTTTGTTTAATTCACAAGCAAATATTGAAAAAGTTGTCAAATTTAAAATTTTGCTTCTTTAATTGTATATACTTAATTAATTTTAATGCATTACTTTTAATATTATTTAATTTTTAGGTCTCGCCTAGCATTGCCTCGCTCTGCGAGGCTTCTTGTAATTGAGGCGATTTCAGAAGTGGAGTGTAGGCTCCGCCCCTTCTTTCCATTGGCTTGCGTCATCGTTCATGCTAAACGCTGGCTTTCGATTGTAAGTGAGGCTTATTAGTCCCTCCTTGTTACCGCCCTGTCTCCTTTTGGGTCGGCCCATCCGGACTGGATCTTTCACTTGCGGCGTTACACTGTCTCCTTTATTAGTGGGTAAGCACTCTTTTGTGTTCATTCTGCGCTTCACGGGCCGCCATGTACCACGCTATAGCACAGCGCTTGTATTTTTTATTGTGTAATGCTGTTTATTCTTTATTTATTTACTTTTTTTCACTTTGACGGCACACGCGCTTTACCTTCAGCCATGTTAAGCTAAAGCGCGGGTGCCACGATTGTTGAAAAAGTAAAGAAATAGATTTTTTTCGATTTCTTTACTGTTGCTACAATTGCGGCACCCACGCTTTACTTTAACATGATTAAAGGTAAATCGCGGGTGCCGCGATTGTTGAAAAAGTAAACAAATAGAAAAAAAAATCTATTTCTTTACTTTTTCAACAATTGCGGCACCCGCGCTTAACTAAAGTAAAGCGCGGGTGCCGCGATTGTTGAAAAAGTAAAGAAATAGAGAAAAAAATCTATTTCTTTACTTTTGCAGCAATCGCGGCACCCGCGCTTTACCTTTAACATGGTTAAAGTAAAGCGCGGGTGCCGCAATTGTAGCAAAAGTAAACATATAGAGAAAAAAAAGAGTGGCCCGCCATTTTTTTTCTATTTGTTTACTCTTGTTTACAATGCCATAGGGTACAAACTTGCAATTGCGACACCTATAGCATTGTAAATGCTTGTTTAAACATTCAATCATGGTGGCCGCATGTTTTGTTGCACGCGGGTTGCCCCACTCGTTGTTTTTTTTTTTTAACTTTAACAATAAATCATGGTGGCCACATGTGGGTAAGGCTCGCATTAACTGGGTCACAATGCAGTCATTTCGGGCGCTCGGGCACAGCTGCTTGTTCTCCCCAAGTTGAGAGGGCTGACTCCTGCCTCCTTCTCCGGTGCAGGGGTTTGCAGGGAGAGTGTGTCTACCTGTTTGCGCAGAGCGGCCGTGGGCTGGGTGAGTGGGGCACATGGGTGAGAGCTGGACCTCTGCCAGGGGCTTGTGTGTTCAGAGCCGTGCCAGGCGCGGAGCTCTCCGGGGCCGCAGCACCCGTTCCCCTCCGCCCCCACCACCACCGCCCCTCTCCCCGGGCTGCACTCGGGCGGGCCCCGTCTCCGGCAGACTCCTGCAGCAGCGCGTAGCGTTTTCTTCCAGTGGACGCTGTCGCATGTTGTCCGCATGACCATCACGTGTACAGTGCTTGTTTTTTACAGCAAGGGCTCTCTACTGCACAGTCACTCGTTTCCACCCCACCCCACCCTTCTCCCAGACTCGCAGTGCGCTCCACACCGTCCACGGAGGGGGGACGCCCGAGTCACTCAGCATCATTGGGTCCTTCATCTCGATACTCACAGAGCTCTGCAGCAGGCACAGGCACCCACCCAGCTATCCTATTGTAATGCACCGTGGCGAGTTATGTGGGGGATGATGCTGTGCTTCAGTATATAGTGCTGTCTGCCCTCTAGGGCTCGAACTGGCATCAGTGAGTATGAGACTATGTCCCGGGCAGTGGTGCCCTACATTGGCTAAGGGTAGGCAAAGGGCACGTGTGGGCAGCACGTGTGCCCACTACAGGTGTGCTGTGAGGTGAGCACCTGTCATAGAGACCACACCTACGTCATATTGTGTTAATTTGTGCGTATTGATAACTTTCTTGCTTCAAAGAGCCCGACAGCCCCTGTCTGCTTGTGTGCCCTGGTTGGCATGCGTGGTCTCTGCAGGGGTGCCTTCCTTGACCCCACGGCCCGGAAGTACACGTGTTACAACTGCGCCTGCTTGAACCGAGTCTGTCTCGGGCATTGTAGGATACGGAGGGGCCGGAAGAGCCAGCGAGAAGGGGATCTCTCGTATGTGCAATACACCCCGTAGAAGGGTCGTGTGTGCACCTCCGCAGGCCACTCATGGAGCACTGTGTCCAGATACGGAGCACAGTACCAGTGCTAAAGTCAGAAAAACACATACTGGGTGAACCCACAAACTGGAGACAGAGGCAGCGGTCGTAGTGCATAAAAAAACAAGCATTTGCAATGTAATAGGTCTCGCATTTACGCGAGTTTAAGCTATTGGCATTGTAAATGACAATGCCTTTTATTTATGTTTTATTTTTTAAAACATAAATAAAAGGCATTGTCATTTACAATGCCAATAGCTCAAACTCGCATAAATGCGAGACCTATTGCATTGCAAATGCTTGTTTTAAAACAGCCGCAGGCCCTCTGCGTAGGCCTCGAAGGGCTCTCGGATCACAGGCTAAGAACTACTTTCCTAGCTGTATGGCTTCCCCGCAAACCTAATGCTGTCATCCGTTCAACAGTCTGAATTCAGTCCATCAGCATCTCCCCTCAGCAAGTGGTCCATCTCACTAACTCTGCCCCTCCACCGGTACTTTCATATATACCTTTATCACTAATGATGTCTTATGGAGTGAGGCGGGTCGCGCATGCTCTGCTCCTGCTATGCTACAGAATGTATGAACTTTGGGCAAGCGTGCAGAAACCCTGGAAGCAAACGCTACTTAGCTGTTCTTCCTTGCTATAGGGATCTCGACAAGAGCGTCTTCCCTAGCAGCCGCGTTTACAGTGCTCGAACAAGAGGAGTTGCAAGTTTCCCTTCCCTGTCTTGTTAATTTGAACTGTTTCAAAAACATGGAGTTTCTAAACAGGAAATATGGTGATTGCACGTAGGACTGTTAGCATTACCACTGCGAGTGATTAGTCTGCTTTTCTAGGCCCTGTGCTTACACATATTCCTTATTGCTAAACGCAGTCGTGTTTGCATGCAACCAGGCCTGTCTTGCATGTAATATGCATTATCAAGATATGAAAGCCTAGCAACACAGGACAGCAAAGTTAAATACTTACGGTTTAAGTTTTTTGTTTTTTTTGAGCCATGGAGTGAAGTTAGTCATGGCGGAAAGTTAGTTTATGAACCCCACTGTCCAAAGGATACCGAAGCAGTGCTTGCATCGTTCCACACAAAACAACCGCTATTCTATGTTATTCCTGTTGTGCAGTTAAATCCGTGTTCTTTAAAGGTTTTTTTTGTGCATCTGCTGAGACTGCAGACGAGTGCTTTTCGGTGATGTGATTAGAGTGCGCTATCACACAGGAGGATATTCTGGTTCTAAGGAGGTGGGACTCTAACCAAACCTAGGGGAACTACTCAAAGTTAGGTTTTCAGCTTCTTGCAATATTCAAGGTTTTCCATATGTGTGGGGTGTGTGCAAGTAAGAGTCCGGACGAGCAGAGGTGTCCTGAAGGTTTGTGAAAGTAGATGTAATTGTTGAGGTATGCTTGGCCAGTGTTGTGTGGTGCCTTAAAAGTGTGGGTGAGGAGTTTGAATTGTGCTGGTTTGCTTATGAGGAGCCAGTGGAGCTCAGTGTTGTGCAGTGTGTGAGAGTGATTCTGGCCGCCAAGATCTGAATGGTCTGCAGCGTTCTGGTGAGGTTTTTTTGTTGATTCTGCCATAGAGGATGTTCTTGTAGTCCAGCTTGCTTGTGACAAGTGCATGCGTGACTGTTTTGCGGTTGCTGATTGGGAGCCATTTGAAAATCTTCTTCAGCTTTTACGCTGCATGGAAGCATGAGACGGTTAAGGTGTTGACTTGGTACATCATGTTGAGTTTTCTGTCTATGACGATCCAGAGGTTCTCGGCGTGGATGGTGGGGGGGTGTCTGTTCTATCTCTGTTGGCAACCAGGTGGAGACCCATGGTGAAGTGCTCTTCCCAAAGTTCACGATTTTGGTCTTCTCTGTGTTCAGCTTTAGACGGTTGGTCTTCATCCAGTGGGCGATTTCAGTCATGCAGGCATTGAACTTGATCCGGGTACTTGGCGTCTTGTCTGTGAGGAAGGAGAATGATCTGCATGTTGTCAGAATAGGAGGGGACATTGATGTCATGAGAGTAAACTATGCTGACTGAAGGGATCATGTATGCATTGAAGAGGGTCGGCCTCTGGAAGGATGCTTGTGGAACTCGGTACATGAAATAGCAGGCATTCGAGCGGTGTGGCACGAGGCTGACTGCCTAGGTCCTCCCAGTCAGGAAAGAACAGATCCATCGGAGTACGTGTCCTTGGATTCCGATGTCATGTAGGCATTGGATAGGGTGGAAGACCGTGTCAAATGCTGCGGAGAGGTCTAGGAGGATGAGAGCTGGCATGTCTCCTCCATTCAGAGTCATGTAGATGTCATATATGGTGGCAATGAGGGCAGTTTCTGTGCTATGGTCTGAAACCGGACTGACTGGTATTTAGGAGTTGGCGGTCTTTGAGGTATTCGGTGAGGCTCCTATTGATGATTTTCTCGAAGACCTTGGCCGGAATGGTAGCCGGGAGATTGATCTGTGGTTGGTGAGTGCTGAAGGGTCTGCGGACAGTTTCTTCAGCAGTGGGAGGGCAGTTGCGTTTTTCCAAGCATCTGGGAAGGTCGCAGAAAAGGTGGAGGCATTCAGAATGGTTGTGAACATAGCGCTGATGGGTTGCAGTCCTCTGGAGAGAGCGTGGTGCGGCAGGCGTCCGATGAGGCCCCTGAATGGATGAACTTCATGGTGCCGGTGGTTTCTTCTGGGGTGATTACGAGCCATGTGGTTGACATTGGTTCTTTGGATAAGATAAGGAGGCGTTTGATGGAGTCTGTCATGTCCGATTGCGGGTTGAAGTTGCTGTAAATGGAGGTGATTTTGTTGCTGAAGATTTGAGAGAGACTGTTGCAAAGGTCCTGCGAGGGTTTTATCGAATTGGAGGCGGCTGCTGAGAAGGTGAAATCCTTCATAATGGTGAAGATTTCTTTTCTTCTTTTGGTGCTGGCATCAATAAGGTTTGCCAGATTAGCCCATTTGGTGGTCCGAATCTTTCGGTGGGAGCGTTTCAGGTTGGATTTGAACATGCTCCTGTCTGCGTTGTCCCGGCTTATTCTCCATTTGCTCTTCAGTTGTTTGCAGTGGTGCTTCGTCTGCCTGAGTTCCTATGTGTACCAACTGGCCTGGGGTTTATCTTGTTGTATTGCTGTGTTTGAGGTGAGCCACGGAGTTGGCACAGCAGGTACCAACTCTAGTGGTAATGTTTGACTGGAAACTGGCTCCTGGGTAGATAACCCTCGACTTAGTTGGCAGCAGCCTCCGAACAGTTAAAGATGCAGATGAATTGTATTCTCTGCTGTTCTGGTGGATGGTTGGTATGAGTTTTGAACTTTGTGTTAGAGGTTCTCGTCATGCAGCCCACTGCTAAGCTGCTCCATCCAACGGAAGCAGTCTTCTGGATATTACAGGCAACAAAGTGAACTTCTCACTAGTACATGAATAGCATTCTGTACTAGGTGCCTGCATGTTGGTGATCTCAATAACTATATAACCTGAAGTCCTAAATCCTAATCCAGCCTTGCACTGATTCATTAGGTGTTATGCCAGCCTTTCAACTATACCATATAATGTGAAATGTGGCCTATCGACTTAACACCAGTTTACTCAGTTGCCCTTTTGTTCTAAAACCGAGAGCTATTAGAAACCAGCTAAATCCCACCATTCAGGCCTTGTGAAACAAACTAAGACACAATTTCCCATTATATTTGTGAGTTTGTCATGCTTATGTTGCCTCTGCAAAATAACTAAATAGAAATCTGAGGCGTTGCACATGCCTTGTGCATGGTATTACTCTTACATCACAAGAAGATGCTGATGGCAGAGTTATCGATCCAGCCTAGTACACGACCACAGCGTAATTCGAGCAAATAACACATCTGATCCCAATGTTAAAACAAAGATATGGCACGGCATTCAATTATGCCCGATTTTTAAAAGGGGTTTTAGTTTTTCTTACATCTTTATCTGAAGTTTATGTTTACGAAGTATCTAACTTTTTAAGATGGGATCATGTGCTGGGACTATGACATATCGGGCAGATCTTTGTAAATCTTTAACTACAACACAGAAAGCAGCGAAGAACGTAATCCATAAATTAAAAAGGATACAGAGATTGGAATTTCTGAGATGCATTTTTAGGTCTCACCTACACAGTGCTGTGCTGTGAGACGTATTGTTTACATTTCAGTGGGCTTACAAACCGCCCACAGCGTACCATTAGGTGTTTTCTTTGTCACTGTCATTTGCAATCTTTCGATTGCTTAGCTCCCATAGACTTCCCTTCCTTTCTTATGTTAGCTTCTCCCTGGAGCATGGACCAAGCTCTTGTTCTTCCTTGTCTTTGTTTTTCCTCATCTTTTTACAATGCACTATTTTTATTTTATGAGCATTTCGGTATTCTTTCTGGACGTGCAATGTGCTTTCCTACTTTTAACACAAGCTATGGCTTCATATTTGTTGCTTTCACTCTATCTGCCATCTCTGTAGATCATGCTTTAGTTACTTACACCCACAACTGTACTACCCTCTGCCACTGCACTCTACACTACTCTATTCCACTCGATGCCACTACACTCTACATAAATCCACTCTGATCTATGCCACTCCACTCTAATCCACGCTGCTCCTTTCTACGCAATTCCACTCCACGCATGCCACTCTCCGACACTCTATGCCACTCTACTCTGACACCATACTCCACTCTATTCTATGCCACTCTACCATATGCCACTCCACACAATGTCACTCTACGCACTCTACTCTATGCCACTCCACACAGTGCTGTTCTACGCCACTCTACACAATGCCCCTCTGTGCCACTCGACTCTGCGTTACTCCAGCCTATACCCTCTACTCTCTCCTGGAGAGTCTCGCATATTTGTCTGGCGACAACTGCGCTGTCAACCCAGACCATAAAAAGGCCTATTTGCTCAGGGCTTGATATGCAGGGACTGGAAATGCACAATATTGTGGAATGTGTATACTAAGAGGTTAACATACATGTTTGCATACCGCTTCTTTCTGTTGAGCCTGGATTTAAAAAAAAGTTTAGTTCTAGATTGTGCACTTAGTTTAACAATTAGAACCTTGGATGAATGACTTAGTTTGAGATATTCTTAAAATTGTATATAATTCTGAATTGAATACATAATCTCTCCAGAGTCTAAAGTGATTTGGAAGTCTAAAGTGACATGGGTGCCATCCTTAAGCACAAGTATTGTGGCCAGTAATCCTTGCTGGTAACTTATGTCCCCATGTCCTATACACGCAAACAATGTGGGTAAGACACCCAGTCTGCTGGGATGGGCATGCATTTGACACTTGCACCTATGTGGAACATGATCCACAATCTCAGATGCAAAACTTGTTTGTCCTGTCTTATTGAACGTGTATATTTAAGTTTGCAAACTTAGCCTAGGAGCAGGAATTGAATTGTGCAGTCCACTGCTCATGATTTTCTTCAGGGTATTTGAGCTTGCTATATGGACAATGTCTTTCTATCCTCTTTTGGAGTTTGCACCAGCTCCTGTAGCATCCCTTCACCAGGTCCAGACCGCCAAAGAGGAAAGTCGCTGCTCCTGGATCACATCTAACTGCATTTATCGGTAGTGATGGATCCGCTGATATGTGCGCATGACACACATCCTTGATCAAGCCACATGCACAGATTTGGCAATGAGTAGGTGTGTTTGGACAAAGCAGTGTGTGCACATGCAGCATTATTTCTGCAGATGCACGATTTCTTTTCAGTCTGCACACCCACTAATCATAAAACGTTTTGTGACTTGATCCAAAGACACTGGAACAAGAATTGGAAGACATTCCGTTTAAAGGACTGAAACAAATGTTCTTAAAAAATATACAGTATTAGTAAGAGGCAATACTGAATGTTAACTATTTGCCTCAAATATGAAATTCCACAAACCAGAAACTATATAAAAAGGTTAAAAACTATGATGGAGGAATCAAATGTAAGGGATACCAAAACGTTGGAAGGATTTGTGACTTACGAAAGTCTCTATTTAGGGCAAATGTTTGATGTAAGCCTCCCTTCATACCTTGCATCTACCATGTGGTTATTTTGTGTGGTTATCCATGTGGCTTTATCTGTCTTGTCAAAAGACCTATTGTGTACAATACCAGGCTTTAGGTCATCCCACTGCTTATCATTGGTTGATCTTTCTTGTCAATCTCATTTGCTTGCTTTTTGGCGTTCCTTCCTCTTCTTGTGATGTCCCTCCCCTGGAGCAAAGCTGCATTACTGTTCTTCTGATTGGATGAGTTGTATCCTTCGTCTGCGTTTATTGAGAGAACTATTATTTCTTTTTCTTTGCACACTCCATGTGAGGGCATGTATTTTTCTTGCGCTGCTTTCCCACCCCTTGCTCCCTGCATACATGTTGCTCCCTGCACTCTGCAGGTTTTTAGGTCTCGCCTGAGCCAGCGCATGCGGTGCTCTGGCGAGACATTTAGTGTGTGGGCTTTTAAAAGTGCTACCACAGCTTTTTGGCTGGCATACAGCGTGCGGTTACGCGCACAATGACGAGCAGAGGAGCCATCTGGCTTTCCTCTCTCGTCATGGTGCGCGCACATCGCACACCACTCGCCAGCCTGCTTTCACTTTTGCCGTCGCGCGCGCCACCTCTCTCTCACCACTTAAAAAGCGACCTTCTGCTCTGTTAACTGCTACGTATGCTTTCACTGCCTCCAACAAACACATAATCCACAGGTTACAAGTCCTCCGGTTTGACACATCCTCCCGCCGCTCCTTCCCTTTCACAAAATACAGCTCCACAGGTTGCTACTTCTACAGTTGCGCCCCTCCACGCGGCACTCCTTTAATTACAAAATAAACAGCTCTCCCTGTTCCAACTCCTCCATAAGCGACCCTCCTCGCGGCGCACCTTCACTTTTACAAAATAAACAGCTCCCCCCTGTCCCAGCTCCTCCGTAAGCACCCCTCCTCGCACCACATTTTGCCATGTCCAAAGTGTTGCTGCTGTACTTTGTCTCACACCACCTCACAAACAATCAGCTCTATATCGCAAAAAAAATTGTTTTTTAACCTCGTACTGTAACTAGTATCTTGTTTGAAGTATTCGTGAAGTTCTTTTCTCCTTGCACTCTTCGGCACCTCTTAGGCCTTCAGGGACACTAATACAGTACCCGCGTTTAGCTACATCAGTGCGCGTTGGGTCTCACTGCTATTCGTGCAAAATACCCTCCCAGTTTCAGTGCTATATAATATTGATGGTGGAGAAAACATTTATCACTGCCCAGCCACCATGCCGCGTAGGAGCCCTCTGTGTCGGTCCAGAGAGCAGTGCAAGGCCTTTATAACTATATTCGTCATCAGCGCTTTTATAATACAGCATATGCTTAAACGCCATTTGCAATGCGCATCCAGGGCCTGTCCTGCACAACGAATATTGTCTCGTTGCATTGCTAATCCCTGGTTGCCCCGCGTCACTCCTTACCTTCCGTTACCGTCTCACTACTAATGGTGGGGGAGGGAGTCCTCTCAATTTTGCATTGCCGTTTCAGCCTCCTGTGTTATTGTAGCACCATTGCTCTGCACTCTACAGTCGTAGCCGCGCTCCTTATTACAGTCCGAGGCATAAATGTTAAATAAATAGAGCGCAACCCTTTGGCATTATCAAATGACGTGCTCTCTCACCAAAGCCAGCCTCATCCACAACTTATACACGTTTTAGCGCTTAAATAAACATTTCCGGGGCATAATTGTTCCATAAATAGCGCGGAAAAAGCCAGCATCGCACTCAATTAATACACTTTTTAGGCATTAAACAAACATCTCCGGCGCATAAATATTACATAAATAGTGCATGGCCCTTTTGCATTCTCAACTTACGTGCTCTCTCACCACACCCTGCATCGTCCCCAACTTATACATGTATTTGTGCTTAAACAAACATTTCCGGCTTGTTATTAACAAATAAATAGAGCGCGGCCCTTTTGCATTTTTAACTCACATTTCGTACATGTAAAGTTCGTTTGGCTGTGACTTCTTAATAATTTCACGCCACCTTCATAAGTTGTTCCTCACGCCAACTCGCACCAACCTTGTGACGTTCCTCCTGCAGTTGCACCCGCTCAAATGTTCTCTTGTACTCACGGTGCGATCGATCATACACGCTAGCTCAGTCTCACACTAGCCCCTCCACACTCTGCCCCAGTTTCATTGTGGCTTCACGCACGCCATCTCTGTCTCTTGCTACTCATGTTCTGCCGGCACCTGACCGTGTGTGTCCTGTACTCGGGCTATCATCCATGCAGCACGACAACCCAGTATATGCCCTCGGTGAACTGTTTGCTAACGAGGGAGTTCCTCTTCATAAAAATACAACAAAACACTGTTCACAAACTTACCTGCTTCTTGTTTGAGTAGTCTACGCGACCACGTCTGCCTGCCTCCTCTGTTTTCTGGCGCGTTCTACAACGTATAACTTTCTGCCGGTGAAAATTAGGGAGTCCCTTCTAGTAGTCAGTGTTTCAACAAAATGGAAACAGCAGACCAGGCCATCAGGCAACTATCCCTCCTTTCATACCCATATGCCTCCTCCTCACCCACCGTCTTCTACCTGCAGAAAAATCTGTCAATATCTCTTTATGAAGAGCAGGGCCACATTCTGCATGGTCATTTGATTAGATCTTTAACTCTAGCCATGCAGTAGGTGTTAAAATTAGATATAGCATCAACTGTTCCAAAATTATTACAAAAGCTCACACTGCTGTCCAATGTTAGGATATAGGCGCCATCTGGCTTTCCTCATCGCTCGCGGGCATGCTTACAGCGCGCGATCGCGATCACTTTCCCCCTACCTTGCTCACCCGTGACCCGCACAACCGTATCTGCCTTCTGCTTCAGTGTAATAAACAGACTCCACTCCATACAGCAAAGAGGGAGGGCTGGTCAGCTCGGTTCTCATGTCTCATGCTTAGACTTCAGCTGTAATTAAATAAACTGGTAAGGAAATGTCTACAAATTCAATGTTTACTGTATGCCCTTTTCTGTTACACCAAACCTGAATGCCCTTCATCTTAAAATATGTAGCCGCCAACAAAACATACGGTTATAGCGCCATCTGGCTTTCCTCATTGCTCGCGGGCACGCTTACAGCGCGCAATCGTGAGCACTTTCACTTTGTTCACTTTCACTATCTGTACCTCCTCCTGCAGCACCCTCTCTTTCTTTCTAAACTACATTTCAAATACTGACGTCTTTAACAGTAATCTTAAAAAAAAAAAAAAAATCGTTTTAAAGCATGACGCATCAGTTTTACAACTGTATAAACTGTCTACACACTACCGTAAAACACACTATTTGTGCAAAACTAGGAGCATTTGGTTACTTGAAAACATTGCCAATAGCTATAGCTGAACCCTTATAAGGTCCAAAATGCGAGACCTATTGGCTATGCCACTTCAATAACATTCCGCTCTACATGGCAAAAAAATTTGTTTTTTTTACCTCGTATTGTACTTAGTATCCTGTTTCAATTATTTGTAAAGTTCTTTTCTAATTGCACTCTTCGCCACCTCTTAGGCCTTCAGGGCCACTAATGCAGTCCACACGTTTGCCTACATCAGTGCACGTTGGGTCTCACTGCTATTCGTTCAAAATACCCTCCCAGTACCAGTGCTATATAATATTAATGGAGGAGAAAAGATTTATCACTGCCCAGCCGCCATGCCACGTAGAAGGCCGCCGTGTCAGACCAGTGAGCAGTGCAAGGCCTTTGTAACTATATTCGTCATCAGCGCTTTTATAATGCAGCATATGCTTAAACACCAGTTGCAATGCGCATCCAGGGCCTGTCCTGCACAACAAATATTGACAAACTAACAAACTCTCACTCTCTCTCTCACTGACTAACTCTCACTAACAGATTCTCATCAGACTCTCACTCACAGACTCTCACTCACAGACTCTCACTCACAGACTCTCACTCACAGACTCTCACTCACAGACTCTCACTCACAGACTCTCACTCACAGACTCTCACTCACAGACTCTCACTCACAGACTCTCACTCACAGACTCTCACTCACAGACTCTCACTCACAGACTCTCTCAGAGACTCGCTCACACACTCTAACTCACACACTCTAACTCACACACTCTAACTCACACACTCTAACTCACACACTCTAACTCACACACTCTAACTCACACACTCTAACTCACACACTCTAACTCACACACTCTAACTCACACACTCTAACTCACACAGGCAAACTCACACAGGCAAACTCACACAGGCAAACTCACACAGGCAAACTCACACTGGCAAACTCACACTGGCAAACTCTCACTGGCAAACTCTCACTGGCTAACTCTCACTGGCTAACTCTCACTGGCTAACTCTCACTGGCAAACTCTCACTGGCAAACTCTCACTGGCAAACTCTCACTGGCAAACTCTCACTGGCAAACTCTCACTGGCAAACTCTCACTGGCAAACTCTCACTGGCAAACTCTCACTGGCAAACTCTCACTGGCAAACTCTCACTCACTCTCACTGGCAAACTCTCACTGGCAAACTCTCACTCACTCTCACTGGCAAACTCTCACTGGCAAACTCTCACTCACTCTCACTGGCAAACTCTCACTCACTCTCACTGGCAAACTCTCACTCACTCTCACTGGCAAACTCTCACTCACTCTCACTGGCAAACTCTCACTCACTCTCACTGACTCACTCTCACTGACTCACTCTCACTGACTCACTCTCACTGACTCACTCTCACTGACTCACTCTCACTGACTCACTCTCACTGACTCACTCTCACTGACTCACTCTCACTAACTCACTCTCACTAACTCACTATCAATAAGAGACTCTCACTGACTCACTCTCACTGACTCACTCTCACTAACTCACTATCAATAAGAGACTCTCACAGACTCACTCTCACTGACTCACTCTCACTGACTCACTCTCACTGGCAAACTCTCACTGACTCACTCTCACTGGCAAACTCTCACTGACTCACTCTCACTGGCAAACTCTCACTAACAGACCCTCACTGGCAGACTCTCACTCACAGTCTCTCACTGACTCACTCTCAATAAGAGACTCTCACTGACTCACTCTCACTGACTCACTCTCAATAAGAGACTCTCACTGACTCACTCTCACTGACTCACTCTCAATAAGAGACTCTCACTGACTCACTCTCACTGACTCACTCTCACTGGCAAACTCTCACTGACTCACTCTCACTGACTCACTCTCACTGGCAAACTCTCACTAACAGACCCTCACTGGCAGACTCTCACTCAGTCTCTCACTCTCAATAAGAGACTCTCACTGACTCACTCTCAATAAGAGACTCTCACTGACTCACTCTCACTGACTCACTCTCACTGACTCACTCTCACTGACTCACTCTCACTGACTCACTCTCACTGACTCACTCTCACTGACTCACTCTCACTGACTCACTCTCACTGACTCACTCTCACTGACTCACTCTCAATAAAAAGCTCTCAATAAAAAGCTCTCACTTGCAATGGGGAAATTATTACAATATTAAAAGATATTGCACATGATTAAAAAATTTAAATCGCCATGCATAACGATCCAACATAAAAGTTTATTGCAAAAAGTTAACGTACTTTAAAGTTTTTCAACTATAAATATTGTAAATAAAATACTTTGTAATATCTTGAATCGGTTATTCATTTCTAAAACAAAAGTATATTTAATTCAATATTTGTTTTCAGAACAATACTTTACCATAACACTTTCTCACTCTCACTAGCTCAATAACTCTCTCACTACCTTGCTCACTCACTAACTACATCACAATTTCTATCTTCATCTATCAAACTCACGAACTAATTAACTCACTCTAAATCACTCTCACATACTAACTAAATAAATCTCCCACTCTATCACTAAGTAACTAGGTCTCTAAATAACTATCTCAATCTCTCTCACTAACTCACTCAAGCACTCACTCTCCTACTAACTCAATAACTTACACTAACTCTATATATACATAAGTAACTAACTCTCGCAACCTGTAAACATTACCCAGTGCCAATTGGAACACTGTATATTGTATATTTACTATTCCATTATGTTTTACAATAATACCAAGGCTATTCTTCATAAAACCATGTATCAAGTTCCTTTTATTGTATGCCTATTATAGTGCTGCTATAAACATACTGTGCAAACGCTTTACAAATTAAATCAAGGATAAGCCTAACTGCTAAAAAACTTATTTAAATAGACAATAAAGCCAAGTTAGGATTAAATTATCCAAAACAAGATCCTTCAAACACTCTATCACTAACTCACTCTCTCACTCACAAACTAACTCACACTCTCACTAACTAACAAACTCTCACACACTCACTAACTCTATCACTAACTCTCTCAATCTCACTAACTCACAATCTCTCACTCTCACTAACTGACTAACTCTCACTGACTTACTCTCACTAACTAACTTACTACATAACTCTCTCACACTAACTCACTCTCTCACTGACTAACTCACTCTATCACTAATTACATAACTCTGTCACTCTCACTAACTAACTTACTTACTAACCTTCACCCTCCTGTTATTTATGCCCCCCATAACAAAAGAAAAATTGCCATTGCCAATAGGTCTCGCATTTAGAACCTTAAAAGTTTTTAGCCATGCAACAGTTGATAATATTGCACAAAGGATATTATGCTGCTTAAATAAATACTTATAAGGTCCCAAAAGCGAGACCTATTGGCTATGCCAATGCTTGTTTTTCTCTTTATCTGTTCAAGCATAATGTCAGCCATTTTGTAAGGATAAAAGAGTTATTTCCAGCATCATGACGCATATGTGTGGGGACACATGGACGCATATTCGTCATCATGCTGGGGCTGCCACAGCATCATGACACATACATGCACATTCACGGAGGCTAAAGTGTACATATAGATGATCGTGCTGGGGGCCTAACACTTCTTTTTTTCAATGCTCTCTGTAATCAGGGCTCTAAAAATCATAAAAATTGCAATATACCTGCAGGTCTAGTAACGTGAAACATCTACTCGACCTAACTGAAATGCACTTGACCTCTGACTCTGAAAGCTGAGCAAATGTGACAAGTTAACAAGATTTAAATGCATTTTTATTGCTCATTCACTTTGTGAGCAGTAAAGATGCCTTTAAATCTTGCTATCTTGTCATATTTGCTCTGATTTCAGTGGCAGAGGTCAAGTGTCAGTTTGTCTTCCTACTCCCAGAAAGGGCGAGTAGGACCTAAAAATAGCTCGCCCTCATTGAATCGGACTCTCAAATGCGAGCGGGCGAGTGGATTTTTCGAGCCCTGAGTTAATGTCTATTTTTTTTCTTTTTGCCAATCTTCTACAACAACCGCACAAAACATTGATAAAGTCAAAAGATCGGCTATCGCCTTACAAAGGGCAAGACCCATTGGCTTTGCCATTCTTTGTTTCCAAATGCTAAAACCTTGGGGCCTGGTGGGTTTCAGACTTGTTTTTCAAACGATGAGATGAGTTGTCTAAACTTCTAGGCAAAGTTATATGTCAGTTTTAACTTCAGGGCAAACTGCGAAATCCATAGCTGAACCTAACCTTTCTATCATTCTTAACCCTGGCAAAAATAGAGGAAAGGTAACTTGTGCAGACCCATTACTTGCAACGTGACTAGAGGACACACTCTCCAAATCAGTTAACTAGGTTAGTTAAGTTTTATCAATGACAGGCACACTTATGGTAGCATATTGAGTTGACATACACTGGACCTGAAACCTCTCTGCCTGATGCTGAAACACTTTCATAGACTCATCATAGAGATGCTTCGATCTTGGGCAAAAATTTTTTCCAAACGTTCTAAGACGCACATTGACAGATTTTTTTAAAGGTGTTGCCAAATTAAATATTGTTTTCTTTCTTCTGAAATTGAGCTAGTTAAATGTACAGACCAAGGACGCCCCCTCCCTGATGATTGTTTACTTGTTTGTTTTAAAGTGAACACCACAAGTCCAGTATTTTATAAATTTCTGAAGAGGCAGCCGCAGTCCTTAAATCTCAGAACGACTTTCACTGGGAAATGAAAACAATAACTATGTGAGTTTAAATGTTTCTAGACCTCCACACTCATCCTATAGACTCAAGCTTCTGAAGGTGACAGGAGAGCTTGGTTCCTCCTGGATTATTGGGAGAAACTCGTGGCATGATAGACGAGCATTAGCAAAGCCAGTAGCCCTGGTTTAATGTGGTAATTCCTGCAGTATTAGCTGATTCGAGCAAGACTAAAAGACAGCAATGGCTGCAAAGAAGTCCTTCCTGCAGTTCAATGCAAGCATTTAATTGGAAGTGGAAGGATTCACATAGACAGCAAGTGGCATCGGGTGAGAGATGAATACTCCATTGGGCTGAGCCATGATGTCATTGACAAAGATTCAAGCCAATGGCTGAACGAGGCTGGTCTAGGAAAAATGGTTGAAAGGGTCGAGCCTGAAGCCTGCTTGGAGTAAATTGTTAGCAGGAGGCCTGGTTGTCCGTTATGCTGTCAAAACCCACACCTAAACAAATAGTCAAAAAGTGTGATTTGTATTCACCGTTTTTCTGTTAGTGAGGTCTCCTGATTAGAAGTTCCTGTCCCACTATTTGGAACATTCAGAAATACCTCGCAATAATAAGAAAGATATTAATCAGAGTTCTTGAATAGTGGCCTTGGTGTACTTGACATAGAAGGCTGTGTAATTGCATCTCAGAATGCCCTAGTGATTGACGAGATCTTATATGGGAGGGAACAATACTCTTTAAAACATTTCTGTACACACGATCTGTTGTGGCTTTCTGCCAAAACTGATGCTCCAATGGTTCGTTAAAGCCAACAATCAGAAATGCCCTGTGGTGATAGACAAGGGCAATTACAAATATTTGTTTTCTTCACGTTTCTCTTTGCCCACATCACAGAAATTACAGGTTACTCCCAAGGTCTTGTTGCAGGCACGTTGGATCTATTGCAGTGGTTTTAACCTTTTGACTTCTGTGGACCCCCACTTAATCATTAATAGTCTAAGCCGGGGAACCCCATGAAACATTATTAGAATCTGGTGACCCCCAACTGAGTCATTACTGGAAGCCTGGGACTCCAGTTAAAAAAAAATCCATGATTTGAACATTAAAACAATACACAAAAATACAGTAACTTGCACTTCTCAAAAACACAGATACACAAACAATGAACTATTTTATTTTATTCACAAACAAATATAGAAAAAATCTGAATGTAAATTTTTATTGAAATGTTGGGGCTTAGCTTAATGAAACTGAGAACCCCCATTGTTCATACTGTATTCTATTTTATGTATTTGCATTGCTCCCACAAATCTGAGGGCACCAACTTAATTTTTAGCCTTCATTTTCAAATTTCTTCACATTTACGAAACATTTTCAAATTTCCAGTTTTACATTGTGTTTCCTTATTTATGTACACTTTATTATTCTGTTCATATTATTTAATTTTCTATGGAGGTGCGGACCCACCCGAGTAGGTGTCGTAGATCCCCAGGGGTCCAAAGGCCACAGGTTAAGAACATCTGATCTGTTGAAGACACATAGGTTGTAAAGGCCACATATACAAACAAGCTAGTTTGCGGGCACAAACACTAAAAATCCTAAATGCCTTGTGTTTATTACGCCGACTAACATGCGGCCTTCACTCTGTATTATTACAACAGATATACAACCAATTTGTGCAAGTGTGGGCTTATAAGTTCAATCTTTTTAGCACGGGTCAGTCTCTTTAACAAAAGGTACCTCTATTGTTAGTATATTTTTACGGTTAAGTAGCTGGTATTATATCTTTTCCTAGAAAATGCACGTTTTCCAGCATTATATAAGTAATTAAGGTTATGCTTTTTTCTAGCGTATATTCATTCTCTGCCACGAAGGTGATAAGAATTGAACTACAACATAGAGTTTGTCAACATGATACACTCTGGAAGGTTAAAATTTTGTTATAATAAGTTCTTCTCCGAGGTTGCAGATTGACGTTCCTGCCTTCGCACCTCCGATATTCAAGGTATACAGGGTTGGGTGGGAAGGGCGGGGGGAGTGGGGAGGGCTTCAGGGGATCCCCAAGTTTTGCGGAGAGGGGTTGGGATTGTTTGGATTTTACCTTGGGTATTCCCAGTTGTTTGTCTTTATTTCTATTATCTTTTTCTTTATTCTTATTACCACATCTGCCCTGCTTTTCATTGTACTCAGCACTACACAATGTCCGCACTTGACAAGAGTTACTACACAATGTTTATTTTACGTATCCTATTAGCGCTATTACAATATCTGCATTCAATTCAAAGATTCCACATGCATCTGGGGTTCATGCAGAGACAATCTTCCTGGTATACCTATCACCCATCATATCATACATATCCTACATAGAACCAGACCCATTTATCTTTGCTTACGTATGTCATGACTCAAACTAAGACATGTAATCTTACAGACTATCTTAACGTTGGCTCCCTAAATGTGAAAGGGCTTAACCACCCAATCAAACGTCGAAATTTTTTTGATTACCCAGCTAAAACTAAAGGGGATATTATTCTATTACAAGAAACAAAATTATCTGAGAAAGATGCAACTTGTATTAAACACAACTGGATTTCACACGTTTCATGCTCTCCAGCGAACCATAAAAAGAAGGGAGTTATCACCCTAGTAGCAAGGAAAGCTAACATATCCCTCGAATCATACTCACATGATAAAGATGGTAGAGTATTAGTTACACATCTGAAGAAAGGGGAAGACTCTATACATGTTGTAAACATATACGGCCCTAACACGGACGTACCCAATTTGTGGGAAGACATCTCAAATACCATAGAAAATCTCCCTCAGGACGATCTCATCATAGTTGGCGGAGACTTTAATATCCCTTAGATCCTATAATTGACCGCCAATAGACCTGTAAGTACCACGTTACAAGATCTCACAGTATAGTCCAAAAGATATGTGCTAAGTTTAACCTCAAAGATTCTTGGCGCCTTCAACACCCAGACTCTAGAGATTACACTTTCTACTCTGCCCCGCATAACTCATACACTAGAATAGACTACATACTTATATCTGTTTTTTTCACACATTTACTTGACCAAACAGACATTTCACCCAAACTAGTGTCCGATCACTCATGTATCAGTGTTAAATTAGCTGGCACTCACAATAACCCTTCGCCCAAAACATGGCGCTTCAATAACGATGTCCTATCAGATCCTGAAGATCAAAAGAAAATTGAGGAGGCAATCATAGATTATCTCAAACATAATGATCTTCCTGAAACAAACCTAAACACCCTCTGGGACGCTTTGAAGGCAACCATTAGGGGAGTTATCATTGAGATTAAAACACAAATTTATAAAAAGTTTAATACTGAATTAGTTAAGTTAGAAAATGAAATTAAACATTTGGAGATTTCACATGCCAATTCGCTAAATAATAACAATATCCTTAACCTTCTAACACAAAAGAAATATGAATACAATAAAATTCTGAGTAAAAGAGCAGGAGTATGGATAAACAAGTTTAAGGCCCTTAAATTCTGCGAAGCTAACAGAGCTGGTAAAATGCTGGCGTCCTATCTTAAACGCAAACCGAACCAAAACATTCTCTCGTCAATCAAAGATACTAATAATCAAACACATACCAAACAAAAAGAAATTTTAAATACCTTTAAAACCTTTTATGAAGGTTTGTATCTGAGTGATCAAGAATTTAATTCTGAAGAGTGCACCCATTATCTGAATAAACTGAACTTACCCCACCTGAATGATACAGACAAATTGGCTTTAGGGAAACCAATTACCGAACTAGAAGTGACAAACTCGATTAAATCCCTGAAGGACAATTTGGTCCCGGGTCCTGACGGCTTCACAGCCACATTTTATAAGACATTTGCAGAGCAACTACATCCGACTATGTTAAAAGTATTCGATAATATAGCAAATAAAAGATTAACGACAAACTCCATGACAGAGGCCAACATTATTCTTATACCTAAGGAGGGGAAGGAGCTCTTATTACCAAAAAACTACAGACCAATATCTCTCATTAATGTCGATTGCAAAATTTATGCAAAAATTTTAGCCACAAGACTCCATACTATTCACCCACACCTGTTAAGCAACTCACAAGTCGGCTTTCTTAAAAACCGTATGTCGAACGACAATACTCTGCTATTATGCCATGTTCTTGAAAATGCAGCTCTCAAACAGCACCCTACTATAGCAATCACCCTGGACGCAGAAAAAGCGTTCGACAGAGTTTCTTGGTCATTCTTACGACACTATGCAGTCATTTAACTTGGGGGATTCTTATATAAATATGGTTAAGGCCCTTCACTTGATGCCTTCGGCACGTATAGCAATTAACGGTGTACTTTCGGAATCTTTCACACTCCAACAAGGCACAAGACAAGGCTGCCCACTCTCATCATCCCTTTTTAGGTCTCGCGCCTAGCGTTGCAGTGCGCAGCACTACTCGCGCAGCGCGAGACCTCTTGTATGGGCTTCAGAAAGCTAACCACACGCTCGTGCGTGTGGTTTTGCTTTCGCAGGCTGGCATTGGCTGTAGCGTGCTTTTTAAAAAAAAAAAACGGCACGCAATTGGGAAAGGCGGGCGCATGTCCCGCCTTTGCTCCGCCCATTCCCGTCCGTGTCTAGGACGCGCATTAGCGCGCGGCACAGACGACAGGCTCCCTCGCCCCCCCCGCTCCTCTGTGGTGCGCGCGCACCACTGGTTTTTCCTGTTTTCCCCTCGGTCGGGTGTAGGGGAGGATCACAGGCCGGGAGTGGGGGGAGGGATTCTGAGAGGGGGCTCAGGGCGGAGGTAGGGGAGGGGGGAAGTTGGGGTTCTGCTTTTGTTCTTGCCTTATTATCTCGCACGATTAGCTTGTCTCTTCGCGGATGGCACTGTTTTGTTTTGTTGCATTTCTGTTTTATACCAATAAAAAGATTTAAACCCAAACAGCTCCTCCTTTTTTATTTTTTTCTCACTCCTGTCGCAAAGTCTTATTCACTTTCGTCTTCTCCCTTTCCCTGCCACTATTTGCTCTCCCTCCCGTTAAATCTAGTTAGTAGCAGGCAATAAATTCGGCTCTTGTACACAGTATTCTAAATTCTTGGTGCAACGTTTGAGTGGGCCCTTCCGGTAGCCTCCTGCCTGCAGTCCCAGCCGGCGGCAGGAATCGGTAAGTGCAGCCTGTTCTGAAAGTCTACAAGCTCCAGGGGCCTCCAGACTTACACCCAGCCCTGCATGTGGTTAGCACAAGCTGTAACCAAACCGGTGCTCGGTATTGATGCTCGAGACTAGCCATCACACCTGAATCCGTGCTGAAGCCACATCTTGCAACACACATGTAGCTTTCAAAAGGTGATCTCTTATATTCTACTACACTATCAACTCAAAACAACTCTAACGTTAAACACGAGACCCTGGATGGGGAAATGTGCCCATCCCAATTCTCCAAAGTGTTTATCATTGGGCCTTTTTCAATAACCTCCCATGTAGTTAATATCCTTCATGATGTCATGCACACCTATGGTGGTTAAATCACGGTGTAAGATCAGGGTTTGTAAATGTGCACAAGAGCACCCAATGTTTTTTTACATTTCAGCTTCTTCCGAATGTGATCAGATAATTATTCAGTTGAGAATGGTGCGGTGGCTGCCATGTCTGTGGTGACAGCCCTAGCAAATTACGACTCATTCGAGAGCAGAATTTCTTCCCATTGCATTCTCAGACACTCTCATTTGAGTTTTCGGGTAAGCTAGATATGCTGAGAACCAAAATGCTGGTTTGTCTGGATTTGAAAGAAATATGCTAATTCATTTATAGGTGAGGTGATGCGCTTACAAATGTGTTTGAGCAACAGTTTCCATTTTATTTTTACACAATGCTCACTTACAGAAAGTGAGAAATAGATGCCTGGAAATCTGCTCTGCTATACCGTAGTGTGAAATATGCATTTTTCACCAGTTACCTGACTGAACTATTGACTGTGACTATACTGCTCTGCCAGTGCACCTCTGAAACGGCACTGCATCCATGCGCTATTCTGACTGGAACACTCCCTGCTGCCAACTGTTAGGACCACCGTCTCTACTAATGCACCTCTATTATGACCAAACCCACTAATAGGTCCACAAGTCTCTGCCAGAGCACCTCAATCCCTATCTGCAGTTCCACCTTCCACCAAGTGATGGGATCACACCACAGTGCTGTACCAGTGCATATCTTTGCAACATTTGGCCCCTATGCAATTAATACAAGCGCCTACAATCAGCAGCCTGTCACTCTAGCAGACCGTTCTTGTAACTGCAGGTCACGTGATGACTTAGCTCAGCGCCTTGATGGTTTTTGAAGTACTGAGATGATAGTGAGCTTCCTTTCCAGCGGCTCTACGTGACTCTCTAAGTAATGGGCATGCTGTACAAAGTTCTACAGAAAAAGACACACAATGGAGTTCTTTGCTGTATTAAGGTGGGGAGGGCATATTTTTACCAAGTGCATTAATGTTTGCCCATTTACATCATGTACTATGTAATTTTAAAAGTATAATTTATAGGCGTTTGTGTGCCATGGAAGTCAGCCCTCTACAGCACACCACATCATTAAACTCCACTACATATCACTCCACAACACAAAATACCATTCCACATAATTACACTCCAAAACACAAAATACCACTCCACATAACTCCAGTACACTCAATACCATATAATTACTATCCACATAATTCCACAGCACACCATGTCATATAATTCCAATACACAAATCCACACCCCACTATTCCATGCCACACAATTACACAACTAATCCAACCTATATAATTCCACAGCACAGCACAGCACATGCATACACTCCTTGTTGGACTTGGCCCTTTTTGGCAGGTTCACCCCTGAACTTTTTGCCTTGTCTGTAACCTGGTGTTGGTGATTTTAGGCCTCTGAGCACTTTCGCACTGTGGTCCAGTGGAAAGTGCGTGCGCTCTCTGTGTACGTGTGGTGAGATTGGCCTGCCCTCCCATAGGAATGCATGGGGGATATGTGTGTCTATGGTAATTCCTGGTATGAGAGGAGTGCAGGGGCGAGTTTAGTATGTATGAACTCGTGAGAATAAATGCTGCGCAATGGTGTGCGCAGATTTATGGTGACTGGTGGAGAAATGCCACTTTTAGAAGTTGGCATTTCTGTGTACTGTGTGTCTGCCTACCTGATGTGAATTGCATGTCTGGCTTGTGAGTGACAGGGGCTGGGAGGTGTGTGTGGCTCCAGGAGGGGCAGGGTGAGTCAGCGCAGGGCTGAATGGAGAGATCTCCATGTAGATGGGAGGGAGGAGTTGCACCTGGGACCTGAATAGGGCTGGGCCGTCCCTCCACAATGCTGGCTCCACCTCCTGTGGTGCGTCTGATGTCCCTGGCCTGTCCTGTGAAAGGAAGGAAGGAGTCATGTACACAAAGTGCTCCTGAACCAGTTGTATCTGGTTCCCCCAAACCCTACACCTTTACACAAAGGAAAAGGGTGTATAAAAGAAGGGGCTGTGACCCCATGTTTGTTGTTCACTTCTTGTTCCTGACTGGCTGAGGGGCTTGCTGCTGCTGGGGCCCAGGAGGAACCGCCATGGGGGCTTGCCTCCCTGCTGGAGGGCCCTGTGTGCTGGCCTGCTTGGGCCCAGCTATGCCCCATGGACCTGGAAGAACTTTTGTTTGGGCTTGTTCCCTTTAAAATCCAGGGCTCTTGCTCTTAGTGCCTCGTGAGCGCTTTGCTGTGTTTCCAGGAGAGAGGAGCATCTGTGGTTTAAACTGACAGCGCTGGGCTGCGAGGGCGTTGGGAGGGAATCCCGACGTGGGGATTCCCCCGCCCTGCTGCTGACCGAAGCGGGAGCCCACCCCGCTGTTTTATGCCTCTAGAATGCGGGAGCCTACCCCGCGTTATGCCGGTAAGGCGGGAGCCCACCCCGCGTTTTGCGTTGTCTGGCGGGAGCCCACCCCGCCTTATGCTGGTGCCTTCGTGGGTATAGCGGGAGCCCACCCCGCTTATTTTATATTCAAATTGAGCGGGTGCCCACCCCGCTTTTGTATTTATTGAAACGGGAGCCTACCCCGTATTGCTGCCAAAGAGAAGAAAGTGCCGCCGGCTGCCGCGGCGCGACCAGGAAGCCAGGCAGCCTTGCCTGGTTAGGGGCGGGGCCTCGTGCCCGGAGGAAGCAGGAAAAGCCGGAAGCCAGAGGAAGCCCCGGTAGAGGAGGACGGGAGCCTACCCCGCCTCCGTGAGCCCCGGCCAGAAGTCCCGGCCCCCAGGAGAGGGACCGGGTGAAGAGGAGAGAAGGCGGCCGGGAAGACAGGAGAGGCATAGCGGGGCTCCCGTGAGCTGAGGGAAGCCCCACGTATGCTGCGAGAGGAGCTGACCGGAGGAGTCCCCTGACGTCAGCGGAGTTCCAGAGGAACCCGGTGAGTAGGGTCTCCTCTTCTTGCTGTCTGAGTGGTCCCGCACCTGACAGCGGGCCGCTCCAACGTTGGGCACAGTGGTTGGGAAGTCCCAATTGGGACCCCGGAGGCACCGTGGTGCCTGTGCTCATTTTCCTCTGGGGGCATTGTGTGTGGGCACTCCAAGGGCAAGGTGGTGCCGATCGGGGCACATTGCCGGTGCTCATTTGGTCACAGCTGCCCCGCCGGACAGTGGGCAGCTGCAACGCTTGGGGGCCAGTTCTTTTGTTGAAAGAGGGGTGAGTTGCACCCCGCGCATCTACGCCCTGTGGTTGTTACTGCATTGGCAGCCAGTCCTGATATTTTGGGACAGAAGAGGGCACAGTGAGTGCCCAGGCCCATATTGCTTATTCACAGCTGCCCAGCAATTAGTGGGCAGCTGCTACGTTAGGCTTGCACCCTTGCGCACCCTTGACTTTCGCTGCATTGGCAGCGCGCCCTGACTCTTGGACATAGGGCATTTGAGCCCCTTTTGAGGTGGCCAGTTGGCTAGGGGGACAGTTGGGTTTATAGGGCACCAGGCCCTAATGTGATTTATGTGCTGATGTGATTTTGGGTGCTAGGAAATGTAATTCATGTAGTATGATTTACGCACCCTGTATTATACCTCTAATGTGATTCATGATTATGAGGTTGTGCCTACTGTGGTTAGGTTTGAGATATTCTCTACTGTGGTTTATGCCCCTAATGTGAGTTATGCTTAGGAGGTTATTGTCTAATGCGCTTAGACTTGTGAGATGATTATATAATGTGTTTATGCTGATGAGGTTATGACATAATGTGGTTTATGTTCCTCAGGATTAATTGCATACTGTGGTTTATGCTAGGAAGTTATTACCTCATGCGTTTAGGTAAGGAGGTTGGCGCAGAATAGATTTCCCGCCTAAATGTGATACTGTGCATAATGTAGTTTGTTACAGGCGGATGCTAAGTACAGTGGTTACCAGTAATTACTGGTTGTACGTTTATGATATGTCTTACTTTTACTAAATCCACTTTGTGCTGGTTCTGACAGTGGTCCAGTTGGCCCTGTCAGGTGTAAATAATCCCTTGTAAATATGACCCCGTGCCAGGTGGCACGATGTATATTATGTGAGTACTATTCTAATGTGTTTTATGATAATACAAAGGCTATTTTTGATATAACCTTGTGTGGAGTTCTTTTTGTAGTGTGCCTGGTATGTTGTTGCTCTGTGCGTGCGCAAACGCTTTACACATGGCCTCCAGGATAAGCCTAACTGCTCGTGCCATGCTACCAAGGGGGGTGAGCAGGGGTTATCTTCGGCGTGTAACTCCCTTGCCCTGACTAGAGTGGTGGTCTCTGCCTGGCTTTGGCGCAAGCCTTAGCCAACCAGAGATCCCATTTCTAACACTCCTTAACACATAAGTAAAAAACATTGCAATTTACTATGCCAATAGCTCCAACTCCAACAAATGCGAGACCTATTGCATTTTCAATGCTTGTTCTACTAGCGCTAGAGCCCCTAATACAAGACATCAAACAGAATACAGACATAAAAGGAGTTGGTTTTAACAATACTCAAGTTAAATTAGCCGCTTATGCGGACGATATATTAATAGTAACAGAAGACCTGGGCCCCTCAATTAATGCTTTGATGATAACAATTGGGAAATACTCTAGACACTGCGGTTATAAACTGAATAGAGACAAATCGGAGGTAAAACCCTTGAATGTTTACTGCACCAGAGAGATTTTAGGTAACTCTGGTCTTGCGTGGCAATCGGGGATATATAAAATATTTGGGTATAGAATTCGGTAGTAATATAATTGACACACTACACCACAATGAAAAGACAACATTGGAAAAAATTTAAAAACTTCTGGACACAGGGTCCCCAAAATGTATCACTTGGTGGGGGAGAATTGAAACAATAAAGATGATGATCACACCCCTAATTAATTACCTCATCAACATGCTCCCTCTCATCCTCTCATCCTAACAGATGATTTTCATCACAAAGTTGATATGGCAAGGCAAGAAAGCCAGAATTGGACTTAAAAAATTAAGACTTGACAAATCTCTAGGTGGAGTCAACTTAGCAGATTTTAAAATTTACCAAACAGCCTTTCTGGCTAAACAGGGCTCCTACTGGATCGCGCCTCCCGTTGATTATATCCCTGTATGGCTGGAAGTCGAAAAATCTATTCTTGATAACCTTAACCCTCTTGCCCTGCTCACCTCTAACCAAACAAAGTTAATTAACTCTAAATCTATTTTTAAAAATACGAAAGCGGCGTTACTAAAATTAGACAAGAAACTCGACTCAAGCATAAAAAGATCTAAGTTGGAATCGATATGGAACAACCGTAATATTTTGTACAAGGGGAAAACTTTATATTGTGATACCTGGATTATCAAAGGGATTTTCTTCCCCCAACAGCTAGAAAACTCCTTGTATCCAATTACTTTTAAGGACCTCCAATCTAGGTACAACTTAGGCAACATAAAATGTTATAACTTTTCAAAGGTTAGAGCAGCACTTTCAAAAGCCAAACTACACAACTCACCTCCATCCCTACCACACTTTATAGCAAAGATTAGCAAGCTTGGCCACCAAGTATCATTTATTTATAAACTTCTTCGCCCTACAAATTCGACTCTCAATAAAAATCTCATTGCATTTTGGGAGCTAAATTCCTCTAGCCCATTACCCGAATCTAAATGGCCCCAAATATGGAGCTCTACCACCCGTAATAAGATTTCTCCGGTCTTGTCACAAACTAAATTATGGCTTCTACATAAAGCCTTCTGGACACCCGCTAGGCTACACTTACAACATCTTCGCGATGATCCTTTCTGTTGGAACTGTAAGGAAGAAACCGGCGATTTAGCTCACCTTATTTTACATTGCAAAGCGGTATCGAAATTTGATTTCCTATCAAAACTATTTAATTGCAATCTAAAACGAGAATTCGCAATCTAAAACGAGAATTCGCCACATTAATAACTGGCTCTATTGAAGCTGATACATTAAATTGTGCAGACAAAATACTATTAGACCTTTTATTTACGTCAGCAATAAAAATAATCCTGAATAATTGAAAGAACACACATAAGGCATCATATAAAGGTTGGATGAACTGGATTACTCACCTCAGGGGCGCTGATAATATCGCTCTTCAAAACTCTCCCTGGAAAACCCCTACCAGACATATGTGGGATACACTAGATATATACTTCACCACACATAAACCACCATGATCGATACCCAGGTTCTTTGTATAGGATATTCCCTTTCACTTATCTTCTTAACCGTTAACGCATACCAAAGATACGTGAAACTACTGTTTGGACCCTAAGCTGCATTAGTCCCAGAAAATTTGGATCCCATAAGACTTTTTTCTCTAATATACGTATTTTAACATACTACTCAACATAAGGAGGAGTGGGCCTCTTTATTGCTATGAATCGCTTTATTTTTTCTTTTTCCAATCTCTTATTTAGTGGTTATTAGTTTCTTTCTCTTAGTTAATCTTTCTTTCTTTTCTTTATTTCATGGACTATATGAAGGTTATTCATCAGTGTACAATATCTTGTATCAGCCGGTACTTTGTATTTCCGCCTCTTGTATATTACTTGTGTAATTTCTCTTGGTCTGCATATTGCTGTTTTTGCCATGTTTTTGTCCATCTGACATATAATGACAAATTTTATATTGTACACTGTATGGAGTACATTATTCTTTTTTTTTTTTTTTTTTTGTTTACCTATAAGAAATACCTAATAAAGTTATTTGAAATCGGATGTATTTGCACTGCTCCCACAAATCTGAGGGCAGCAACTTAATTTTTAGCTTTCATTTTCAAATTTCTTCACATTTACGAAACATTTTCAAATTTCCAGTTTTACATTGTGTTTCCTTATTTATGTACACTTTATTATTCTGTTCATATTATTTAATTTTCTATGGAGGCGCGGACCCACCCGAGTAGGTGTTGTAGATCCCCAGGGGTCCAAAGGCCCCAGGTTAAGAACATCTGATCTGTTGAAGACACTTGGGTTGTAAAGGCCACATATACAAACAAGCTAGTTTGCGGGCACAAACACTAACAAGCATTAAAAATGCAATCGGTCTCGCCTTTAAGTTAAAGCCATTTGCTTTGCTATACAATACCATTAGCAAAGCAAATGGCTTTAACTTAATAAAAGGCGAGACCGATTGCATTTTCAATGCTTGTTACTGGGCAAGTGACTTTAATGCTCGCGGGAAGCCTCGTGCCAGCTCCTGGGGCGAGCGGTGGCTGCGCGCGCCGCGGCGGATTCCTCAGCACTGCCGCCGGGCCCTTCAACCTGTCTGGGAAAGCGAAAGCACACCGCCATGCACGCGTAGGGACAAAAAAATGCGCGCACGTGTGCACATCCCTACGCTAATGAAAGTAAACAAAGATGACGTCGGGCTGTCCACATGCGCGTGTATTTTTTTGTCCCTACGCGTGCATGTTTAGCTTTGTGGATGGCTTCCAAGCTGCGTACAGGAAGCAGCATTTTTATGAAACGTGCCGATACCTTGCAAGTATGTTACCGAGAAAATAATTTTAAAAGTAACACAAAAATACACACCAAGTTGCACGCCGAGAGTGAACAAACAATAGCGACACAGGTACTTTTTTGTTACAATTGCTCTGCCGCCAGAAAACAAATGGAAACGCCTGCGACTCGTTTTTAAGGCACATATAGTAACTGTTGCTCTGCCGCCAGGAAAACACCCAAACAATGCGCACCAAGTTCCACGCCGAGCGTTTAAGTACAAGAAAGACCGCATTGAACCCGGCAAGCTGCGTATAGGAAGCGGCATTTTTACGAAACGTGCCGGTAGCTTGCAAGTATGCTACTGTGTTAATAACAAAAACACACAAGAATGCGCACCAAGTTCCACGCCGCGCGTTGAAACACAACAAGCTGTGTACAGGAAGCGGCATTTGTTGCTATGGCAACAAAAGCTTCGCAAGATGGCGTCGGACTGTCCACAGTCCGTACAGACACGCGCATGCTGTTTGCTATGGACAAATGGCAAGAGCAGCCATGTTTGTCCATGCAGACGCGTGCATGAAAGCCCTCGGCAGAATCGATTCCAAAAGGTACTCGCAATAGCGAGAGCAGCGCATGAGCTGCTTTCGCCAGGCGAGACCTAAAAATCGCAAAATGGCTTTTTGGTGTGAGTGGCACCTATTTTGTGAGTCAGAAAATAATTTCCGACTCGCAAAATGGGTTTACTGACTCGTACAGTATCGCAAATTATAAATTAAACTTTCCCACCTAATTGTGGTTCTGTGTGGTGTGTATTGGTGGTTTGCAGCTGCAATTTCTGTTGGCCATGGAAATGTTACTGACTCTTCAAAGGAGGTGGTAGCACAGTTGTAAAAGGGAAGCTGTCCCTGTTTGACAGCTTCCCTTTTGGGAATCATGTTGGAAATGCAAGCACAGGAATGGTAGTCTGTTGTTCCTTGCAGGCTGCCATCTTCGTGTTTGTCACCAATCAAAGGGGGGGGGGAGGGAGTGACAATAGTGATCTGCATATTTAAGTACTTTAAATAAACAACAGGATGTGGGAGCACACCGCTGACCTCTCAGGCAAGGTTCGCCCCTGGCATTCTGGTAAATGCAGTTTCTTGTAGTTCGCTCCGATATTTTCGAGTGTTTCGCCAAGGTTGGCGCAGATAGTGCTGATCTCTAGACACGTGTTTCTGGTTAATTAACCGTCATCAGTAGAGAATACAGCAGTGGTCTTCAAACTTTTTGATGCCGAGACCCCCCCATCAAAACTTTTTAGGCGAAAGGACCCCCTCCCGACAAAAATTTCTAGAACCTGGTACTACTTATGGACAATCATAAATGTTCTCCAGAGAAACGGTCAATCTGTGGTTGCACCTCATTAGTACCAGTTTAACACCCAAATGTAGCAATAAGCAAGAATATAAGCCCCTTGAGCTGCCGGTGCGTCATTTTTTATAACGCTCTGGTTCTGCAAAGTACAGACCCATATCTACGAGGCCACGCAAAGTCACTTTGTGTGGCTTTTCATGGCCTCCTAGATATGGTGTAAGGCAACGCAAGTCGATGCGTTGCCTTACACTGCGTCAGGGGGGGCGTTCCATGGGCGTTGCGGTGGGTTTTCCTATGGGTTTTGACACATTCCCAGATTTACAAGGATCTGTAATCCTGAGGATGCATCAAAACTGTACGCTGCCCCAGGGGATGCTTAATGAGGAGAAATATCATTATTTCTCCTCAATTGTTTCCTCTATGTGCAGCACACATAGAAAGAGGAAAAAGCCTCCATGGGTTGTTTTTGCGCTGGAATGCGTGCCTTCTTGTACAAAAACAATCCTGCCAACAATGCAGACACCCTTGCACCATGGTGCAAAGGTGCCTGCGTTGGCGCTAGGCACCAAATTGTGCACTGGCAGAAAGGACAGGAGTGCACCGTATCTTATAAATACAGTCCATTCCTGCCCTTTTGAATTGGCATAGGGCAGTGCAGCAAAAATACTTGCGGAGCTGGCCTACACCATTTCATTGTAAATGAGGCCCACAGATTTTAGTAATATCCAGACCCTATGGATGCATTTTTTTTCTACATAACTGTCCCTTCAACACACTCTCAGGGATAGTAAGCACTATGTAAATACAACAACAATTAAAAGCAAGCACTTCACTGCTTAGTTAACTCTGTGCACTACCACTCAAAAAGCTTCATGTGATTTGAACAAGTAACTGCAACAGCACTCTGCTGTGCTGAAAAAAATCAAAGCCAGGCAGACAGCTAAACCCACCTTTCTGCCAGTGTGCTGCTGGCCTGAAAGAAATGGAAATGTGCACAATTAGTTAATCTGAAAGTCCTTTACATTTGCAGATTAACTCATTGTGCACATTTGCATTTCTTTCAGGCCAGCAACACACTTGTAGAAAGGTGTGTTTAGCTGTCTGCCTGGCTTTGATTTCCCAGCACAGGAGAGTCCCTGAATAACAACATTCCAGGGAAAGCTTTTTAATTACCGGAATTAACCACCTGGGATGTTTTCTTTTCGCAAATGAAGAGCGCGACCCCTTTCCCATGCCTCCACGGCCCCCCTGGGGGTCGCGCCCCACAGATTGAAGACCACTGGAATACAGTCTTGTATTTTGGGGTTTGCTGAGTAGGCTGCCAAACATTATATCAGGTCCGGTACCTCTCACTGGCGCGCAGGTGCTTCATCCACGAGCTCGTCAGCTCAATGGCTCACGGAAGTACTTTAAATAAACAACAGGATGTGGGAGCACACCGCTGACCTCTCAGGCAAGGTTCGCCCCTGGCATTCTGGTAAATGCAGTTTCTTGTAGTTCGCTCCGATATTTTCGAGTGTTTCGCCAAGGTTGGCGCAGATAGTGCTGATCTCTAGACACGTGTTTCTGGTTAATTAACAGTCATCAGTAGAGAATACAGTCTTGTATTTTGGGGTTTGCTGAGTAGGCTGCCAAACATTATATCAGGTCCGGTACCTCTCACTGGCGCGCAGGTGCTTCATCCACGAGCTCGTCAGCTCAATGACTAGAGATCAGCACTATCTGCGCCAACTCTGGCGAAACGCTCTGAATACTAGAGCAAAGCAAGCAACAAGAGACTGCATTAACCAGAATGCCAGGGGCGAACCTTGCTGGGAGGTTAAGCGGTGTGCTCCCACCCCTGTTCCTATCTGCATATTTAAGATCTATTATCAGGTCGTTTTGCAGCGGGTTAATGCACCGGTAGGTTTTGAGTTGACACATACCAGAACATAGCAGGACTTAAGACTTGCTAAAGCTGCTGGATTTAAATCCATCAAGACCTGTCTTTGCTTACACAGCAGATTCCTTTAAAACACCAAAAAACGATTTTCACAATTCGTAAACTTGTGCTGTTTTTTTCCTATGAAAAGAGTAAACGCAAACAAATAAAATAACACATTAATTTTTGTGCTGTACTAGACGCATCGAAAGTTGGAGGAATCATCTTAAACATTATTTAGAGCAATTGAAGAATATTGAGGATTTTATTTTGGTTATCCTAGTGATTTAGATTAAGTGAGTGCATATCTTAGTAACTATGGTGAGAAACAATTTCTTTTAATTAAAAGCAGTATATATGACAACAGATTTTTGCATTGGGTGTCTTTGGTTTTGCAAAGTGAGCTCTGTGCAGAATCGGCATGACAATTGGTATAGGAATTAGAAGTGTTTATGGTGCCAGACCTTTTTTGGTCTCCCCTACAGACTTCTTTTAGATGTCAATTGTCGAATACCTAAATGGACAATTCCAATACCTGTATGGAACTTTGGGTAAGTCCTTTGTTTACTATGGGTTGGCTTTTTTGTCAATCTTATTTGCTTAAACATAATTGAGCACTTTCCTTGCTCCGCGTTTGTTTGTCCCTGCCCTAAAGCGTATCTTCTTTACCATCCTTTTGACAGGATGACATATCTCCATGCATGGCTGCACACCAGGGAAATCTTTTTTTCTTTTGTTTTCAGCACGCCATGGTAGTGCGTATGTTTTCTTGCTCGCTCCCCTGTGTGCAACTTTCCTCATACATCTTGCCTCCCATGCTCTCTATGTTGCGCCCCCGCCCAGCTTGTATTTTCCTTTTCCACCTCTGAAAATCCAACGCCCCAACCAGACCATCTGTTTCTCTTCCCTTATCATTTTTGTAATTCGTTTCTTTTTTTTTAGAAGTCCCGGGAGCTACAATTTGCTGTTTGGCCACTTCTCTCTTTAAAAATGTGCTTAGGCGCACTTTTAATATTTTTTTAATTTACCTCTTCAAGATAGGTGTCCGCCATCTTGGAATGGTATATTTAAATTTAAAAAAATGTCCATTGCATCATGACTCATGAACGTGTATACATCATCGCAATTTTGTTTTATTTGCCAATGCTGTTCTTTATCGACAAGCTTTATGTTTTGATCTCGGCAGAATGATTGGCAAAGCTAAAAGGTCTGGTAACACAATTGAAGGTGAGAAATATTGGGTTTTCAAAGCTGAATGTGTGCACCCCTCGTTGCACCTCACAAGGGATTATGTCAACACCCTTCAATCGCTCGCTTAGTTGCAGAGCATTAAATGATTAACACCTGTTGTTGGTCATTGGTGCTGATCATATGGGGATGGGGCCCACGGTGAGCTGGATTGGACTTTACCTGTAGTATAAGCAACAGCTGAGGAGCAAGCAATCTCCCATGAAATCTACCACTTCTTGCGATGCCCACTTCAGATGTACACCAGGAAATAGCATTGTAAGCCCCCTGCCTCTTAAAGTTGCAGTAGTTGCGATGCTGGTGCACGGTGGGAGCATAGTCTTGCTGTCCCTTGCAGACCTCTGTCCCTCCTTGTGCTTCTATGTGCGGTGATGTGTGCACACCTGATAGAGGCCTTGTGCATATTAATGAACCAGGAGGCATGAATCATTGCGTAAAGACACTTAACATAACAATGACTTTTAGAATATGTGTATATGAAAGAGATATTAGTGCTTTGAACAGACCCGTCTGTACTGTATTGATTATTCAAATGACAAGCAATGGGAAATTTGAATTTTCTGGAAATGGCTCTGTTTCTTGCTGCTGAATGTGTGTGTGTCCTTTTAAGCATAATGCATCTGCATCTTACTATGCTAAATGTCAGTGTTTGACCCATTCACCTCTGCTTAGTGCTGTGTGTGCTTCTCCCATTTATATAAAGCCGCTATGAAACACATGCCCCAAAACATGCTAGGACTGGAGCGGGAAAGGTACATTCACCCAGTGCTACAATAGGTGGGCTGTGAGTCTGGCTGCATTTAGGAGTTTTTGGGAGAGGGAAGTGTTTATCTAAAGTTGAGTTTTTGGCAGTCTATATGTTTGTATAGATGTTTTTTCATGTTCTATTTGCACATGGCTCCTTCACAGCCAGAAGCTTTTTCTCTGACCTGTAACTATGAGGATTGCTAAAAAAAAAAGAAAATAGCTTGCTTCCTTACGGTTCCCGTCTCAAATTAATTAATTTAGTATGACCTAATGTATTTACATTATGACCTAACTGTACTCGAAAAGCTTTGGTAAGGGATATTATTTTTCTCTATAAAGATCACTTGCAAATGATTATAATGGAAAAGAAAACATATAAATCCCATTATTTATTATTTTACTTAGTCAAGAGTTTTCTAAATATTGCACATCGCCTAGGACAATCAAGAGTACTGAAAAGAAAAGTAAACCACAAGTCAGTGTGCAGAACTGAAAGGCACAGAGGTGGACTCCAGATGCACGCATAGGCGGAGCCTAGATCTGAGATTACCCCATTATGATGTAGGGCTTAGTTGAAAACTTGTTTGAAAAGGTTAATTTATGGAGTTTTCTGAACTGAAGATAATAAAATTTCCTTTGTAGGCGGTGGCTCAGACTGTTGAATAATTCCAGGCCCCGGAACTTTTTACTTTAGTTGCTTGTGATCAGGTGTGCAGATCAGGGTGGCTTGTTTCCTCCTGGAACACAGTCAAGCCAGATCATGCAGGTAGTTGGCCCTTTACCCTAGTGCGCTATGTGCTCAATGCATAGTTTTTAAAATGTTGATCTTGAGTTTAACAGTGAACCAAAGGAGAACTTTCACAGCAGAATAATGCGGTCACATTTTCATAAATGCAATCATATTCTGGTTCCTTATTCTTCACTTCCTGCAGCCTGCTGGTGATTTTTCGAGGGAGGCCTGTGCAGACATTTTGAAGTCATCCAGTCAGTCCAGGATCAGAGCTTATATAACCTCTATTTGATGGTGCGTTTGGAGGAGCGAGATGTCTTTTTTTTCACAAAAGAAAGATTTGGAGGCTGGTTCCCTTAAGCTCGGCGGTAATTTTGGGAGGGAGAGGAGGTAGAGTTCCTAGTCAGAATTGATGCCCAGATTTCTGACCTGACCTATTAGTAAGGGATTCTAGATTGACTGTCCAGTTGAACCAAGGTGACTTTGACCCAGCCCTCCAATGATAAGGGCTTCGGCACAGAAATCTTATTGTTGCGCAGATGAATGTGTATGACTATCACCCACATACGTATACATTTTGTTTTTGTTTCGATGGTCAAGTACTCGGGCCAGAGGGATTGCATAGACCAAGAAGAGGAGCAGGGAAAAACTCCAGCTGAAATGACAACGTAGTTACGATTGACACTTGAAATGCATGGAAATGCACCAGTACTGGTTAGATCTGCCCAACAACTACTCTGTCCTACATCCCGCTATAAGGTGATGACTTGTTGGCACCTGGAGTTCAGGTGCTTTTTAGATCTAGCTTGACAGCGTAGCTCTTGATAGACTTTATGTGATCCAAAAATAACTTACTGGAATACTACAGGAGGGACTGTGCCTCCGCCCAGAAGTTGACTCATCTGAGTACATCTTTTGATTTGGCACTGTGTGCTACCACGGACAGTGTGTACCCTCAAAACAGCTGTGATCATTTAAAGAGTTGCGTGAGCCAAGTACCTTGTCAAGCAAAGCTATTCTGTTTTCAGTCACACATATGCCACTGTGATGGATGGAGGTCACCCAAATGGTGCTGTGATGCTATTAAACAACTTCTAGAGGATTACGTAAATAAGCTGTTTGTTCCTATCTGGTTGCCTTGTGTGAAAACGTATGATTCAATATACCAGGGCTTTGTTGGTTATGGTGGAAAGTCACTGACAAAGTAATATAAGCTAAATCCGTTTATTATGAAAACTTATGATGAGGTCTGTGGGCCTGGTCTATTTATTGTGAAAAGTATATGTTAAAGTTATTAGGCATTTAAGGGAGGATTGTTAATACTTTATTAAATTCTGCAGGGCGGTATTTTGTTACATGGAATCTCTCAGCATACTGTAGCAGGCCACTGTTTTAGTGTTGTTACCTCCTCTGACTGACTGCATGGTGGGGTCCAGGTGGGTAGAAGGTTTGCACTGTGACAACCCTGGTTAGACCCTCTTAGCAGGCCTGGTATTTTTCATTGCCAACCATAATGTTGTTTACATTTCTAATTTTGTGTCTGAATGCCTGATGGGTTGCCTTGTTGGAAAGCTCACCTTCAATACAGTAGGCCTGAGTAGTTTATGGTAATATTCTAAAGATGAATGGTATAGGTCCGATTAGGTCACTGGTAAAGGTTAAAGCCAAAGACATAGATCTGATCTCTTTATTATAAAACATTATGACAGAGGCAGCAGGAGTGGCTTATTTGCTAAAGCCAATATTCCTTTAATATTGGATTGTTTTGTGCTGTTACAGGCTGTAGACAGATATTTTGGTGTTAGTCGTCCCCTATGACAAACCCTGGGGCAGATTGTCATCGATAATCCTAATTCAGTCGTTTTGTGAGGGGTTGTGTATTGTTTTGCTGATTGTCATTTCGTAAATATTTGAAATTTTGGAACTGTATGCATGATGGCTGCTAACAGTAGGAATGGGTTGGTTATGGTATCAAGCCAATGATGAAAACTAAGGCCTTATTGGTTCACTGGGAAAAGTGTCAAATTTCACAGATTCAGTCTGTCTATTATGCAAAGTAGGCCTGACTTACTTATTGTGGAAAGCATGCATTTAAAGGTGATCGGCTTTTCACAGTAGATTGTTATTATGCCGTGGTAAATGCTTGTAGGCAGGTATTTTGTTAAATGAAATCTCGCAGCTTACCATAGTAGGGATTAAAACCATCTACTGGACGAGTCACAATCAGGATTCCGTGTCAACCACAGTACTGAGACTACGCTGATTGCCACGACAGACGACATCAGAACACTCCTCGACCGTGGAGAAACTGAGGCCCTGATCCTCCTTGACCTCTCCGCGGTGTTCAACACCGTCTCCCACAGCACCCTCATCAACAGATCTCTACAACATAAGCATACACCAAGACTCCATCAAGTGGATCGCCTCCTTCCTTACAGGATGCACACAGAGCATCCGACTGCCTCCCTTCTCCTCTGCACCCAAAGACATCATATGCGGCCTACCACAAAGATCACCCCTCAGCCCCACCCTGTTCAACATCTACATAACCCCCCTCGCAGACGTCGTCAGATCCCATGGACTCAACATAATCTCCTATGCTGATGACACTCAACTTATCCTCTCGCTCACCGAGCACCCCTCCAACGCCAACTTCTGCAACGCCATGACCAACGTAGCCAAATGGGTGAGAAACAACTGCTTCCAACTCAACTCCTACAAAACTGAACTTTTGATCTTTGGGAAAAACACCTCCGCTTGGGACCACAGCTGGTGGCCTGCAGAACTCGGACCTACACCGACCAACCATGCACGCAACCTCGGCATCATCCTTGACAGCCAACTGACCATGAAATGACAAGTCAACACAGTCGCCGCCTCCTGCTTCCACACACTCCGCAGAATCTTCGAATGGATCCCAACCAACACCAGAAAGACCATCACGCAGGCCATCATCACTAGCCGCCTTGACTACTGCAACACCCTCTATGCCAGCATCTCCACCCTGCTCTTCAGAAGACTCCAGACCATACAGACAGACTCATCCTGGACCTTCCCAAACGTACCCACATTGCCCCCCCACCTGAGAGACCTCCACTGGCTCCTCATCCAGGAGAGGTGCCAGTTCAAGATCCTCACGCACGCCTACAAAGCCCTCCATGACCTTGGAACTGCCTACATCAACCACCAACTGAACTTCCACCAACTCTCCAGACACCTGCGCTCCTCTTCACTTGCCCTCGCACACACCCCCTGCATCCGTCACAGCCGTAGTGGTGGCCGCTTCTTCTCCTACATCGCTGCCAAGACCTGGAACGACCTTTTCAGTCCCTCGCTGGCAGACTTCAGAAAGAAACTCAAGACCTGGCTCTTCGACGGAGACACAGCGCCCAGATACCCCTAAGGGTGACAGTGCTGCGCTTCACAAATGCTGTTGATTTGATTTAGGGAAGGGGTTTGGTGTTGGCGACCTACCTGAACCAACCATGAGGATAGATGTAGAATGTGATAACCCCTAGTAAGCCCTTTTAAATAACTTTTTATATAGTTTTGGCAACTGTACTTTTCTATAGATTTGTAATTTTATTACTGTGTCCCTGATGGTTGCCTTATGGGAGGACTTGTACTCGATACAGTATGTCTGAGTTGGTTATAAGGGCAGACTACAGATAAAGGCAATAGGCCTGATTGGGTCATTGGGAAAAGTTATGCCAACTGCCGTAGTTCAGATTTGTTTTTATAAAAGTTACAACAAAGGCAATAGGCCTTATTTATTATGGAAAGCCTATGTTAAAGCCAGTGGGCCTTTGAGGGTGAAATGTTATTGCACCGTGTTAAGCATGCATCATGTATTTTGTTACATAAAATCTCACCGGTTTATCTTTTGTAGGCAAGGATTTTGATGTTGATTACGTCCTCTGACAAACCTTAGGGGACATAATATTTGCACATTTTCACTGTAATAATTGTTGCTATAATCTTTCGCAAGATCTGCCAGGCTCTTACAATTAAGCAACACATTTTTTTTTTATATATACAATATATATATCAGAAAATGCTGTTAATCAAATGCCCATGGAGGTAGTGGCTGATGCTTGCATCCATCATAACATTCATCATGGAGAAATGTCGGCCACTTCAAACATTGGCTGTACGCCCTGAGTGTCGTCATCGTCTGACCACCAGTATAGTCTGTAAGTGAGTGCGCTTCAGTGCCACCAATCCTTCAGTTTACCATTTTGTCTTCTCATTTCTTTCCTTCTCATCTTTGTATTTTCCTTATTTTAGAGCACTCCATGGCTCCCCAGGCAGTGCGAGCAGGCTGCTTGCTTACTGTTAATTTTATCTGCCTTGTGCCCCGCCCATGAGACAATAGCCTCTGGACGAGACCATCGTCATGGAATGGTATTGTCCATAGTTTCACTTTTTGACCATTCTAAGATGATCAAAACAAAACTACCGAGGCAATATATGTACCCCTGCGATACGCATGAGTGAAGACGAAGAACTCCCGCCCCCCCCTAATTGGTCCACACTGTGTATGATGGTCTGAAACTATGAAATTTTGAATCTAAGATACTCGAAATGTACTATGTCTCCTCAACACACTATGTATGCTATGTTATGTCGATGATACTTTAATAAAAAGAATGTTTAAAAAAAAAAAACAAAGGCTCTGAAGGTGGCGACCATGCAGGAACTTCAGATCAAGGAAACTCCTTGTAGAATACCATTTCAGGGCTTCCACCTGCTGAGAGGTTTAATTTTGTTACTGCAAGCACGTGGCTGCAATATTTAGGCTGCAGCATGTTTTCCTTGGCTACTTTTTATTATTGTAATTTATCTTGTGTGTGCTGGTGAGTTTGTATGTATACATTTTATTGTGGTTGTGTAAGTTGGAGAGAACAAGTATGAGGCCGTGGGTGGCTGAATGGACACGACTTCTAAGATGAGTGACAGAGTGCATGTATGGTTGTCTAATTGAATGCCTAAACCCTTCATTGGCCAAGGAGTCACTTTCATTTAAAAGCCAGACCTATTGGCATCGACAGTGCTTGTTGCAGGTTGTATTGAGGAATGCCAGTGTACAGCAGTTGTTGCTGAAGATATTGTAATGCGACCACATTGCTGGGCATGCAGCTGTGGGCACCAAACTGTTCTATTTGTAAATAACGTTTCCCGCTGCGTTTGTGCCATTTAAGAAATTGCATATGGCCAAAGCAGTCTACTGGCAAATACAACAATGCGTTGTTTTCTGGGAGGTCACACTCTAGTGGTCACATTAGACGAAGCGTGCAAGTGGGTGTTACACCGTCTCAATTCGACTGTGATAACGAAACTTGCGTGCCAAAAATGTGGCAGAAAATGTTGTTTCCTGCACAGCACCCGTTTGTAAATTTAGATCCGAGTGTATCGAAGGTGCAGAGAGTGCAAGCAACGTTGTGATGGTGAGCTAGGGAAGCGGTTCTCAAAGACGAAGTATTTTCTTAAGTTTATAAATAGCTGAAAGAGATTTAAACACAGTCATTTCTAATAAATCACTTTGCTCCAAACTTTGGTAGATAATGCTTCTCTCTGCTTTTTAAAAACTGACATGTTCTAAGTATCCGAAGCAGTGAAACCATGGAGGAAGTCCGGGAAAATATCAATTTAAGTTTCTGTTACTTTTTCGTAAGGACTTTGTCTCAATTGTGAACAGAATCCTTTCCTAGTGTGTATACTCACATTTTCTGCCAGTCCCAGGCACCATCTCCTTTACTTGGTGTCTAGATGCTTTCAGGGTGGTAAGTAAGGTGTCCATTGATCTACACCGCGGGAGATTGAGGCCATTTTTTGACCATGTGTGGCTGCGTGGCCGGGAGAAGCAGAAATAGCTTTATGTGTTTTGGCAACAAACTGTGGTCCTGGCCGTGCTTGAGAATCTCGAACATTTGACGCCTCTTTCGTGTTGCTTTGAGTCTACTGTACCTTAAAAGGACGTCTTAAAAAAACTGGGAATATGGTAGGATTCTGATCTAGAATGGCATTGTAAAGATGGATGTATTGCGAAATCCTTATTTGACCTCTTATGATGTCATGTGCTGTTCATGATGCGTTGGTGATGTGGGCATTGGTCGCCAGTAAGATCATTCTGCCTCTGTGATCTCTCTGTGCTAAGATGACAAGTCGCGAGGTGTAGGATGAACGGGCGCTCTGTCGTCACACCTTCCTGGTGGATTGCTCCTCAGTGAAAATCTAAACAGATCCCTTACTCCTTTGATCCTAGGTCTCACTGTAAGACCGACACTGGATTCAAGTTGTTAGCTCTGAAAATAATTGGTGGTTTATTTTTTTTATTTTCTGGGGCATTGTGTATATATTCATTTGAGATGGAATGCTTTGATTTGTCTTTTTCCCCCCCATCAGCATTGCCTGCTTAACCCAACAGTACCAGTTTCCTCCTGACCAAAAAACTTGATCTTCGGTTGACATTAAAATTAACATAGGCATAGGGATAGGATTGGGTGAATGGATAGGATTGGGTGAATGGATAGGATTGGGTGAATGGATAGGATTGGGTGAGTGAGAGCAATACACCAATGAGGAATTGAAAAAAACTACTTGTATGCCACTGTGCCAAGATGCACACATGTCCCGATTAATACTTGGAACCTATTTAGGGCAGGTGCCTTACAGATGTTCAGTGCCACCTATCAATCATCTTGTAGTTAAAGGCCTAACTAATAGTTAAAATTATTTACATTTGTGCGAAATGGCAACTGAATCTAAACTTGTTTTTGATTGGAGGCGCTCCCAAGCCTGCTTCCCTATCGGTGTGTTGCGACATAGGGCAACTGAACAGTGGTTGATAAAGTCATTAAACACACAAAAAGAGACGGGAGAGGCGCTTTAAATACTATAAACAACTGGCAATGACTCTGGGTAGCCTTTCAACCCAACCATAGTTTGGAATGCTACCCAGAGGGGGATTGTTAGTGGTTGTGGACAATTGGCAACCTTTCCTCCCATCATTTTTTGTGTGTTTAATAAAGTAATTGCTCTTGTCTGTTTGACTGAAAGTCGGGCTTTTCTACTGTAACTTCTCATTGGTCATTTGTTAAAATACTGACTAAGCCAGTCGCCGGAAACAACATTTAGAATGTGCAGTTAATTCAAAACCTAGTTTTTGGTACCTTGAATTAATTGCTATAACTGATCCCTCAGAACCCGAAGATGGGACACGGGGTCGAATCATTGCCACGGGTTGTGAGGTTTTTAATTTTAAGCGTGTTCTATTAATTTTAAGCTTTTTCATCCTTTACTAATGCGGCGTAAAAGCCATCATATATTCAGATTGTGAATCTTTGACGTTCCAAGTGAATGAACAGGGTGCGCTAACAAGAGGAGCTCTTTTACGGCATGGTCACCAAAGCCAGGCAAATCCCTCATTGACTCCCAAACACAGTGGCCCCACAGCATTCTGTACTGTGCAAATGACCCTCTTAGCAAACACTGTAAATAAGGAGCCAGAATCACAAATTATGGGAAGGAGTGAACAGTAGTATAATCTGCAATTGTTTCCTTACTCGCTTTGACTGCAGGCACATTCTAAATGGAGATTGATGCCTCGGCGGATGCTGCAAGTATACATGATATTTGTTATAAGCTGCAATATTATGCAGGTAGTAAAGGCTGAAGGAATTTTTTTTTAGATTTAATCATTAGAGTAAAAGACATTATCCAAAGTACAGCTTCTTCCTCGATCCCTGTACGATGGCAAATATTGAAATGTAGTTTGTGCCTCATTGCCCGACGTCCTCTGATGGTAATGCAAGAATTCAGTTCATAAGAGTAATCGTCGCAGTAATTCCCAGTTGGGATTTGATGACTAGATTAATGATTTGAGTTCTGATGGTCAGATTACAGGAGTTTCCTGACCTGAAAGTTGGGTGCTCGTTGGGTGTCCATGGTCCCCTAATTTATTTACGGGAATTTAACTAAGTCATTTGAATTGAGTATAAACTACTTCCTGAGTTAAGAAATGGTGTATTGTTTAGAAACTTTGCTACACATCCAGATAGAGGATTGAGGGCCAAAATACTGATGCTTTGAGTCACAATTGAGATGTCACAAACGTAGCTGCGTATCGAGGATGGAACATTATTCCTTTGCTGAGCGTTGTGCTTAACCGTGCTAAGAGAAGGTGCGTTTACTCCGTTTCTCCCCTTTCGGGGCTGTGTACAGCCTTGAAGCAGGAACCTCTGTGCTCACTAATCCTACCAGGAGAGCGATCACCCCAGAAGGAGATTTCCTACCCTAAATTCAATTTAAACCCATATTGTTGTTTCTCTTATGAATAACTACATAGATCTGGGCCTTGTGTGCATTGTGGACATCGCCCCATAGCTCGGGTAGCACAGACTGGCACTTCCTTATCTATTTTTCATTAATCATTTAGTTACTGATTGATTTTCACAAGATCCTTTGTGAATTGGAATCAGAAGTTATCTTTTATCTCTTTACTCTGGTTCAGCAAGTGCTGAATTTCTAGTCTAGAAGTTGAACAATGGACAATGTCCTGAACTGGCATGGAGGCATTTTTTCCATGTAGTGGGCAGTTTGAGGGCATGCTGTGTGTCCTGTACAATGCACCATTTGCAAGACACCTGGGTTTGCTGAGAAGGATAATGAAAGATGCTTAAGGGAGTTGTGGAGTGAGGGAGCGGGGAAGGGGAGTGGTAGGAAAGAAGTGACATTGACCAGGGTGCACAAGGAATAAAGTACACAGCGGGTGGTTTCCTGCAACACCATTTAATCTTACCAATTAAAAATAGTTGAAGAGAAATGCTTCTGAAGATAATTAGTTTTTCCCAGGTATGGAGCTCCCAAGTTCAGAGGTCACAAGTTCACATTCAGAATACGTTTTGAAGAAGACAATTTTTCTATGGAAGATGTGGGGGTCAAAAGTTCAAATTTGTCTTTGTTCATTTTAAATTTCAACAAAGTGAGTACCTGTGAGCAGACAAATAATGACAGTAATTATTCATAGACCGCTGCATATTTGTAATTATTTTAATTTTACTTGACCTTTCATCAAGTTACAAACGTTTGTTGGCGGAAGTCCTCTAGAGTCCAGATACAGCGAATGCGTAAATTAATATGACCTGGACTTTGCTCTGCATCTCCTGTGATGGACCACCGTGTGGCGGCCGTAACGTGCAGAAGGGGTGGGGCGGGCACGCATACTCTTTCACACTCACACCCAGCACATACACATGCACACACCCATTCGCTGCATGCTCACTGGCACAAATACACAACCATTGATACATGTACACAAGCATGTAATCAACATTAAATACAAGAAAAGAACGTACTAGGCTGTGGCAGTGATCTTGGGTGGCGGGAGAGAAGCCTCTGTTTCCTGGTGGAAGCAAGATCCCGCTGCCTCCACTAATTCGCTGACTATGCCAAAGTTCAGCCAATAAGAGAAGGACCTTCCTTACCTCGTTACAGGGTGGGATGGTGTCAGTGGAGTAGCTGTCCCCACCCCACTCTATGACGAGCGTCACTGATGCACACTCGACCCTGGGCACTTCAGGGCTTAGAAATGAAACGCCAAGTCTGAGTCTATCTGTGACCTTCCCCTCATCGTGGGGGAAGGGAGCACACAGAAGACTTTGCCGGGCTGAGGAGGTCACGCCCACAGGGCTGTTAAATGTTCAGCCTAGCAAATTGTGGCTCAGGCAGCCAGGCGCCTGCACATTTAGCGTGTGTATAGTGCCTGGCTGTCTGACCAGACCATGAAGAGTGCCTGTCAGGCTAACCTTTGCTCAGCCTGACAGGCACTCTTCCTGCGTCAGAAAAAGGTAGAGTGGCAGGGCCCCTCCACCGCTAATGATGGGCAACGACTGGGACTGCCTCAGAGAAGGATAACCTTTTCCACTTATATCTATACCAAAGTACAGTTTCCATACTTGTATGTAGGGTGGGGTTGATTTCAGTGACGTGGAGTTAGACACAGATCTAGCACGTCCTGGAACATTATATCTAGTGGCACATTTTACAATAGATGCATATAAAACACATCGGGGTGATTTGAGTAATAGTAAAGATAACTGCCAATTTGTAACACTATCCTATGCTTTGGTTACTATCTTTGCCACTATGAGGATTTTCACCAATAACTCCAAGGTTATCTCCAGTAAATGCATAAGTTTGGTAAAAAAAACATTAGGAAAGTCTATTATTTACAAGTCGTGAGTGGGTGAAATCCACTGGACGGATAGAAGTATAGGAACCCATGCATCTATAGGTCTGGATTAGACAGCTTGCTCTGTGAACGATCTTGTTGTTGTGCGTAGTGAGACCGTTCGACTATTGAACATCTGTACCCCTTCATTAGCCAAGTTCATTATGCTAACAGCCAGTCCGCAGGATGTCCCGGGTCTTCGAGAAGTTCCTGTGCCTGATGCATGCAGATGTTTATAGGGTTTCCACATGTGGCCTAGACATCCTCTAGTATCTGTCTTGCTGCCTTTGACAACAGGATATCACGCCTTGGCCCGACTCCACCCTTTTGGTGCCCAGATCTGCTCTCCCATCTCCAAGTGGTATAGCCTATTCTTATTTGTAACATACTCTATCCGGGATTACTCGTTCTGCCTCGCTGACCTCTCTCCTTCCTTTGTTACCTTTAAATTAACAAGATGCCTTCAAATATCTTCTGCTGAGGGATCCATTGAAGACAATGAAGCCTCCTGGGCTAATAATGGCTGGTATAAGCCCTCTGCTCCATCAGTCAAATGTTTGTCTTTCTGTTTCTCCCTTTTTAATTTAGAACATCCCGCCTTCCGTGGTGAAATGCTCCTGCAGTCTTATATCCCTTTTGCCTCAAGCTAAACCAGTTGTTAAAGGCCCTCTCTCTCGTTATAGGCCTGAGCTGCTCGGGTTCAGGGCTTTTAACAACCGTTACATCCCTCAGCAGCAGGCTATAAGGCTAAATTAAGGCACCATGAGAAGCAAATAATTTTTTTGTGTAGCAGTCACTTCGAATCAAAGAATACCTTCCTTTTCTTTAGATTTCTAAAACCCAGGTTGTAGGAGGGGGGGATATTTTTTTCTCCCCTTGTGACCATTTTAATGACCATTGGTAGCCACTAGGTAACCGGAGAAGGGTCTGGAGCACCTGCGCAGCTTGGGTTGAGGGGCTGAGAAACCACCTTGGACGCCCCTCCCAGACTGATAGAACCGTAAAGACCAAGTCGATGCAGGCGCAGAAACCCTACTGTATCCCACACTGAGGCATCTAAGCTGAACTCATGCAAATGCCAGGCTGCTCCTCTGCTGTGATCAACCACCTCCTGAAGGCAAAGCTCTCCTCCAAGACTCTTCAAGAGATGGCCTTTCACTCGGTGTCAAAGTGACCCACAATCACATAGTGCTGAGAGGACCTGTACAACACCACAAAGGAGGATTGAAAATCACTCTGTCCAGTGACTTATGAGATGATGCCAGATTCCCCTCATTTATTTTAGCCAATCAGTGGGCAGGGATGCTCGCACACACCTCCAGTCATAGCTGTGCAAGGGTCATGCTCCTGGCGCATCCTTGCAGAACCCAAGACATTCTGCAGCTGCGCCGCATCCACAATGCAGGATCCAGATATTGTACTCACAGCAGTGCCAAACTCTTCTTCAAGAGGGAGTTAAAAAAATAAATTTAAAAAAAGCACCAAAGTGGATCGGCATTTCACTCGCGCCTTTAAACGTTCAAAATAAATTCACATATCTACTCAATATTAAATAAGTTAGGCGTCAGAACTTCCTTTTGAGTTCTCTGGTAAGAACTACAACTTCCTCTTAGTTTTATCCCTTTTCTCGGACTGCCTTCTTAGTTCAGTATTTTAGATATTCATTACCCTCAACCCGTCTCTGGTACAGCTAGTGCACAGCTGGTGAAATTACTTAATGCATTTATCCTCAAACATTATGAGAACACCTGCAAGGTTCGAAAGACTGTAGGAAGTCAGAGGTCTATTGAAGTCATCAGGCGCCTCGCAGGATGTGGGGTGGGCAGTGGTTGGCTATGAAGTGGTAAGGTGATGTCTTTGGCGTCTGCATACAGTAATGCGGAATAGTGAGCATTCAATGCAAGGAAGTGTAGTGCCATATCCGGTGCTGGCAGGCTGCCTTGGTTGTATGGGACAGAGTGAGTACCTCATTCTGCTTGAACCCCGATAAGTCTGGAACAGAATGACTACACCAGCCGCCATGATCAGAGCATAACGTGTATTTGTAAAGCACACGCTCACCCAAGGGTATCTTGGCGCTGAATAACAGATGTTTATTGTTGCCCAGCTCAATGGTACTCGTTTTATCGACCTCAGAAGGATGAGAGGCTGGGTGGACCCGCCGGGATTTGAACTTGTGACCATGAGGTCGGACACAGCCCCTACAGTGGATGTATTAGTCCACGAAGCCACCAGACCTGGTTGATCTCTCTGAAAGGCATGTGAAATACTTTGAGAAGCACTGAAAGAACCCAATTAAGGACAGGGGAAACACAAGTCACCTCTCGAATTTAGAACGCAGGACCTATAGGATACCTACTCGGCTTCTTCAATATGACGTATTTCAGAACAACTCCACCCCCAAATCTAACAGATTGGCCAGTCTCATCCAAGACCATCAGTTCAGACTTGTCCAAGTTATGTGGCATGACCTGTGAACGTTTATAATAGGTACTAACTAGTGTTTCAATAAATCTCGCCAAAATACACTGATTTCTTAGTTTGCTTTTTTTCTCGTGTGTGCTGCTCCTTGGTGGATACACAGTAGCAATTGGACTGACACTATGGACTGTCAGATTGCAGCGACTTGGTGCAGTAGCACAAAGGTTTTTTTTCCTTTTTCTTCCTTCAAGAGGAAAATGTTTTCCCTATGGAGAAAGTCTGTCCCTCACACCCCAACAAAGTTTGCGGATGTTGGTGTCCCACCCCGGTAAAGGCTTATATTCTGCCCTTGACAGGAGCACATCTCCAACCGTTTCCATGGTCCATTTTCCATGCTTGAAGGCCGAACTGTAAAGGTCCATCTTGCCAAGCGCCTGGATACCCTCTCGGGTGATTAGTGCGCTATGCACATAAATATAACATAACATGCCTCGAACCGCCCACTGCTCACCCATGGCTATTAATTAACTCCCACATGGACATTGTTCATGGATGATATTAAGCGGGAGTAAATTAATTTACGAGTGCGAGGTATCCCTTTGTATGTAACTTCCACTCTTTTCGTTCATAAAGTATAAATGGCTTTGACCATACAGCCCCGATGTTCAGTGTGGCCGTGTTGTGTACCATGAGTGCATGAAATGCAACTCGGGGTCTGATTTATTCTGACTGCTCCTGATATCCTACCTGGGGCACTGACTGATGTAACTGAAGTGTTGATGAGCTCTGCTGGGCAAAGGACAACAACATTCATTCACAAACTGACCATAAAGTGTCCTTTATAGGTCCCAGCAGCAGTTCTGCCAAGCTCCTGACAGTAAAAGTGATGTTGGTTTCTTTACTGTTAGAACAAACACTGTTGAGACAAATGAAAATCAAATGCAAGCAAAGATTTTTTTTTTTTTTATATAAACCTGTCTTTATAAGTCTTGCCTTGTGACAATTATGTTATTAAACTCTATACACACACACACACACACACACACACACACACACACACCCCCCCCCCCCCCCTATACATATGCATACATTGATTCATACATGCATATGGAGTCTCTTTGGGTCAGCTCTCTTCATCATTGGTCTGTTCGCCTATCACACACAGTTTACTTCACCCCAGTGTACAGCACGGGGCAGCCATTGGCTCTCTTGCACTGTGAGTGACAGACTTCACTTGTTCGTATGTGCACATGCCTCCACGTGTACACCAGTGCAAGGGCTGGTGGGCCAACACTTTGTTGCCATTGTCTTTTCCTTATCGCTCTTTATCGTTTTAAAATTTTTAGTGATCCTTATAGGATCCTCTGGTTATTCAAAACTAGTATTTTGGATCTTTTCTGTGCACTAATAAAAATCATATTTTCTTATGCTATTCACCAAACAAAAAAATACATTCTGTTCCTTTCCTAAGTATACGTGCCTGCTAGGAAACACCGTACTGTGCCATTAAAATTTATATACAATTGTTGTTTTATTTATTTACATTTTTTATTGCAAGCACATGGCCACCATTTTTACTAGGCAGCATGTTTTTCTTTGTGACATACCCTTGCGATAAGTAAGAAAAAATAAAATAACCATTGTATCAGCTTCTTGAAACCATACCTATCGGCTTTGTCAATGCTTGTTTCTTGATTGACTCCTTGCTTACCTGCAGCGACATAACGAATGTGATAGTTAAGTAAGTTTATATTTATTTACTTCTAATTCTCGACCATCCACCAGAGAGCATCATGTCAGTAAACAAAACCCCTAGAGGATGGCATAACAGACCGATCCAAAAAACACAAAACAAAAAGTTAGCAGTGAAGAAAAGTTTCAGTCTTCTGAAATGGAGGATTGTCTTGGGTCTCTGGAGGGCACTCTATGGTTTAGGCCACAAGACCTGAAGGTTCTTCTTTCTCATCCTTCTTTGTTCTAATGTGGACTAGAGAGTAGAGCAAGGGAGCCAGGCCTAAAGGTTCATGTGGGGAAGAAGGGCACCAGAAGTCGAGAGAGCATCTCGTGGCCCCTCCAGTAGTGAGCCCGTGCACCAGAGGGCCGGCTTCCACGGGAGCCAATGTAATGCCAGGCGGGTTCTGAAAATATGATCAATTGTATGCATTCCGAGAGCCAGTCTTCCTGCCCTATCCTCTGCAGTTTTATGACCCGATCCTATGGAACCCCAAAAGGAGCATTGCAGTAATTCAGATGTGGCGTGATAAATGTACCCGCCACTTGGGTGCGCCTCCTCAAAGGGAAGAAAGGGCAGGATGATTTTCAGAGAGCGGAGGAGTTGAAAGCTGGTGCACCACAGCTTTTGAATTTTCAAAGTCTACTGCATGCCCCCGGTTTCTCACCTTTAAGGTGAGGACAGCCAGGTCGCCCAGCGAGCCTGCCCACAGGTTATAAGGCCAAGCAGAGGGATACACCTCAATAATCAGGATTTCGGTTTAGTTGCCTTTCACTTGGAGAAATTGGAAGCCGCCCAGCCTTAAATCGCAGTGTGGCATCCCCCATGATGGAAAGGCCTTGCCTCTGGTATATGTTCCAGGCTCAGAAGCAGGTGTGTGTCGTCTGTATAGGAAAGGGTCTGAAAATCAGACTTCTGTTAAGCTTTCCTGAAGGCTGCATGTAAAGGTTAAATGGAAAGGGTGAAAGTTGGGGACCCTGGGAAACCCACATCCTCATTTGAGAAAAGAGGGTAGTGGTACTGGCGTCTGGCGAGAATGGATCTGGACCAGTTAAGTTCATGGCCTGTGAAACTCAGGGCTGCCAGATGGTTGATAAGGATGGTATGGGCGACTGTATCAGTGCCATGGAGAGATGAATGAGCCGATGCCAGCAGGTTGATTAAGATTGCTCGTATTATGAAAGTTATCTAGGGTGGCAAATACCACCGCTTCTGTACTGTGCCCCATGCAAAAACCGCCTTTGTCCAATACAGTTTTCTCTTATTTTTTCAAAGTGTTAGCACCTAGGTGGCGTTCCACAATTTTTCAAGAGCACATGTAGCATACTGATGGGTCTGTAGTTTTTCAGGAGAGGGGTGACCACGCGGATCTTACAGAAGTCTAGGAACAACTCGTCCTAGAGGTAGTGTTGACTGTGTCGTAAATAGGATGTGAGAGCTTGGGGAAGAGGAACTTCTGAATAGTCACCAGGAATAGGTAAAAAAAAAAGTGAACCTGATTTCAGACGGCAAAGAGCCATGTTGGCCTCGTTAGGTGAAATCCGGTGCAACACAGAAATTTTACTATTTTGATGAGTACGTAGTTCACCTGGTGTTAAAATGAGTAATTTTCGGTGAGCCAAGCAAAATATAAAGAGAAAAGGAAGGTAAGAGTTGACAACAAGCTTCTCCTGCGACGAGACGTATTCGTCAGTCCTACCAATACTAACATAATTTTAGTTGCAGAATCCAGGTGCTGGGAATCTCTTCCTCCGCCTACATCATGTTTGTTATTTTGCCTTGTTTTTCCAAGCGTATCCCTGTTGTGGGATGCGTTTGGAGGCTGTTTTTCTTGGAGAGCAGGCGTGCACCGTTTCAGGACTACTGTTGGTTGACTCTCCACCCAGGCCTAGTATGACTGGCAGGCGGTGGTTGGGGCATGCTCCTGACACACCCCATCTCCTGTCTGTTCTTTTTGCTTCCTAGCGACTCCTCTTTGGGCGTGTTTAATGTAGGACAAAAAGTACATTGTATTGTAAACAGCTGTTAAACTGATTCATTTTCTGTGATGTAAACAAGCCAACCTTAATTCATGCGTATTCCAGGAAGCAGCCCTTATCAAAGACCTTACTTTTATTATGTCATTATTCTGGCGTTAGTAAGACCTTTAGCTTTCAATAAAATTACTCTTCATCCATTAGGCTGTTGTGTCCTTTACGTTTTTCTTCCACTGACTCCAGCATACATCAAGGGCCTCTTCACTGTGACCGACGGCTTTGTGCCTTTTCACAAGGAGCCCATCCAGGCACAAAGTCGATCCTTAAAGTGCCTTGGACAACTGGGGCAGTTTGTGGTTTTGGAGACCATATTTTTTATTTTTTTTATTTTAGCCATTATTTTCTAGATTGATAAGGGCCTAGCAGCTTCCCCTACAATAACCGTTTGGAAAACCATGACCAAACAAGCATTGACATACCCAAAAGGCTAGCAGTCAATTCCAGACCCATTTGCTTTGCCAGTGTTTGTTTTGTACTTTACAGAGGGCATGATCTGATGGGCTTTTGATCATCCCCATTCTTTTTCCAAGGTCACCTTTTCCTTGTAGCTGATGATATTAACTCTGATTCTGCTGAACTTGCATGAAAGGTCTTCAGCCGGAGAGCAGATGAGAGCGGCTTGGATGCGAGAGGGCTTTCTAAGGTCTTTGACATATTTTACGCATTGACCTCTTCCCAAACCTTTTGAGCCAGATAAGCCTGCTTCTCCCATCGCAGACGCTGGGATGCCATCTTGTTTGATTATAGCAATGGGCTATATCTCCCGGTTTCTCTAAGTTCATGCTCTCACGGCTTCAGATCTTCCAGAACTTGGTTGTCCAACTAGTTTTTGTGAAGCTGCATTGGCTTCCTCTGGTGAAGCACATTATTTTTGTATTATTAAATATGTCCTCCGTGGCAAGTCCCCCAGCTTACTTCAGAGCCCTTTCCAACCGATTGTTCCCTTCCCCTTTCTGATTCTCTTCTAAAGGTCTTTGGTAACTGGTCATCAGTATTTAGCACCTAAGAAGCGCTTTACCGCCTTCCTCTTTGGTTTTTAAGTCTAGATAGCTAGCTTTCTTTCAGCAAACTTCTCAAAACCTAGTTATTCACTGCAACAGTGAGAGGTAGTTCGCTTCCTCGTCTCGGTTAAAGCAGGACGGTTTACCCTTTGGGTATCCATCACCTTTAGACCTGGCGACGCGACTCACTAGCTTGAATTAACGAGTTGAGTATCTGTATGTAGTGCCATCTACACCAGAGAGTATCTTTTTTCCCTTTATATGGAGGAGAGGCCTAGGGTTAGGGAACCTCACAATGCACTTCATTATCAGAAGACATATTTTGTAGAAGACGCGAGTCCTGCCGCCGTCCAGCCCCCACCCCCCTCCGTTCTTGTGCAATGAAAGGAATACGCCCCTGTGTACTTTTCAGTGAATAATAATGTAACATAACTGGGGCACGATTCCTTCTGGAGTTTAAAAAATATGTTCTGAAAAAACTTGTGAAATATGATTTCTAAAATTACACCTAAAATCACCACCTGAAAGGCTGCAGATGAACTAGTTCATTTCGTTACATCAGAAGAGAAGAAAGTGGGTTGGTCAGGGGCGGGTCATTCTGGGCCAGTTTTCATCTGAAAATAGGGAAACTATGTTGTTTTTTATTTTCTTCAAATGGTTCTTGCAGTCAGGTTATCTTTGTCTGCTCCTGGCTGAAAAGTCGCACAAAGGAGATTTCTTTTAAAGATGATCTCTATTTTATTAATTGTTTTTCATGACCAGGGCCACTGGAATAATGTGGCAGAGTTGACTAACTATGTGGCAAGAAAAGGCAAATTGTGCTGTGTAATGCGCCATATTTTTTGACGGCGTTACCTAATTATTTTTGGTATTTTTTTTTTTTACCAATGTTAACACTGTTTTAGCAAAGCTTTTACCTCATTAGTGAAACTATAAACCTCCAATGCAGCAATAAGCCATTAAAAAGGTGACCAGTCAACTTCCGCGAAAGGCTTTCCACTGCTCAGCAAAACATGTTGCTGATTTTTTAGTAACTTTTGACCCGTTTGAGCTAGTCGCAGTGTTTTTGTTAAAATCTACGGGTGATGATTTGTGTGGCAAAGGCTGCAAACCCATAATTATGTGAAAAATGCCTCCACTTTCGATCTCCTAATTCCCTGACCATGACCCTAAGAGCCCTGTTGGATGCTGCTTGAAAGCCAGCTGGTTGTGTAGGGGTTATTAGTGGCACTTAACAATATAACCAGAGCCATATCTAAAATGCGCTTTTTCCTTGTGAGGGCTGAAGACAGGAATTGAAAAGCATGACAAGGGACAGGCAAGGCTGAAACACTCAATAGGCAGGGCACGCCTGGCCTAGCTACTGACTTACCTTTTTTAGTAGCTCAGAGCCTGCCTGGCCTTAAACTTCCCCTTCAATTCTCAAGAAGTAGGTATATAGTTCCGAAGGCGTGAATTAAGTGAAGTTATGAGTTTGCGGCTGCTCCACCCATGCATGCTTGCCTTCCTCTCCTCAAACTCTTAATAAGACCATGACGTGCTTTTGAACATAGTTTCACGCTTCTCACATGAATGCCTGGTTTCAAGGAGGGATTGGAGAGGTTCAAACATCAAGTAGGCTTACCACCTCAGCAGATAATTGTATGCTATGCATTGTAGTTGTGAACGCATTTAAAAAAAAAAAACGTTTTTGGACCATAACAATTCACTTTTCATAGAAGTCTGCATATTTCACATTGGATTGTCAACCCCCCTGTAACCTACCAAGAACCTTTAGACGGGTTCGGTTGTGGTCCTCCAGTGTGAAAGACCAAATCAAGATGTCATTTGGAAATGTAGCTACTCCTTCCATTTTTCCAAACAGTTTGTCCATCAGTCTTTGAAACACAGTGGGAGCAGATGTGAGGCCAAACCGCACGCTTATAAAACAAAAAACCTGATGCTGGCCTTCAGATGCTGAAGAAATTTGGTGGTTGGGCAAACATAGGTCAGGAGCTGTGATGCATTTCTTCAATTTCTCATTTGTTGGCAAACTGACTACAGCCGATGGCCTTCTCCAAAGTGTGCCTTCAAACAGTTATGAATTTCTTACAAGAAAAAATGCGGGCATATCATCGCAAACCACACTCTACCTTAGTTTTTCCACCTTTAGAAGGGTTAAACAAACTGGTGACTTGGTGTGATTTGTGTCCTAGACGGCTTACGCATTTCAGTTCTAATAGCTGTAAACCTAAAATGTATGAGGAAGCTAAAAATAATTTGCTGTTCAAATTAAGAGTAAGTTAAGTTATTCCATGATACTAGGAAAGAAACTAACTTTAGTTGCTATAGGTGATTTGGTCTAAATCCAAAAAGGTATACCTGTTACCAAGGGGTTGTCTAAGTGCTCAGCTACACACAAAGTGGTTTATATTGGCAAGTCTTCAGCCAGACTGTATGATGGAAATTTTGGGGATTTTAACAAGCTGGTTAAAGTTTACAAGCAAAGAAATAATTCTCAAATATTGCTGCAGGCGGAAGAAAATATATTCTGAGAGGTTGATTTGGGTGGAAACCATAATCACTCAGATTGTTATTAATCAGGATTCTGCTTCTCAGGCAGGCCACACTTTGGAGAATGTCAGCGATGGTAATCAGTCTGTTAACAAAGGGCGTATTAGAGGAGAAATTCAGGAAGATTGTGATGTGCATCACAGCTCCAGGATGGTGGTGTGTCCCGAGCTAACGAGGATTGGCAATGCCAATGATTTTGGCTTTTGTATATGGAAAAGATGTTCACCATCTTGAGTGGTAAGTCGAAAATGGATTGTTTGGGTATCAGTAGCTGATTGTTAATTCTACACCTAATGGGAGTCCTTTATTTCAGCTACCTACTGTTTTTAAAGAAACATAACTCTTTATTAATAATTGTACTTATTGTAGTAGGTATCACAAATGTTTCAAGTTGTACCATGCACAATCCTTGTATGAATGTGATATTATTTGGGGATGCAATGTGAGTATTGATTAATAAAGCGTGTATTTGAATTTAACTATGAATTTGGTATCACCTGAGTGTTCACGAAGGTTAACAGTCAAGGTCGGAGAATATATTTTAATCGGAGCTAGTAAACAGTGTCTCACTTGACAAATCAATGCAAGACATTTTGTGGAAAAAGTAGAGATATATAGCATCAGGTGATAATTATACAATCCAGACTTTCAGGGCTCAACTATTCATAAAGATCTATAAAGTCTTTCTAGTTTCTACAAAAAGTTTCCAATTTGTCTCTTAATTTATACATCATTGGGTTTGCCTTCCCAAAGGCCAATCCTTCAGTGTCAGGTTTGCATCAACCTGTGAGAGGCGCTGCCACTGAAGGATGTCGGTGACAAATGTATTTAATGTATCTTGGAGGGGTATTTCGCCCTCCCAGCATAATGCTCAATAGTGAAAGCTTTTGCAATAGCATGGCAGCTTGACTTCATCTGGGGCAATACTACATATACAATCTCATTTGGCTCGTCCTGTTTAGATAACCAATGAAGGCATGGGCTGATTTTATTGCCCCACTAGTAGATGGGAATCCGCAAGCCAACCACGCAGCTCTGGTGTCTTTCCGAAAGATCTGCCAGGTTTACCTCTTGACGTCCAGTGACTTAAAACTGTTATTTCCACTATCATTGGGTCTTATAAAAACTATAGTTTTTGCCTTTGATTCAAGATCTTGAGGGATCTTTTTACGATAGGTTTATCTAAAATCTACACAGCTGCACATGTACCTCTTCTGTGTGTAAACAGGCATAAGCTGCGGCCACTTGTCCTGTAACTCTTACGTCAGGAAAGCTTGCTCTGCTGCTACGTGAGCTGTACCTGCCCTGGATGTAAGTGAAGCTTGTTGGTCGTCTTTTCACTACACAAAGGTAAAGATCTGGGACGAGGAACATATGGTGAATAGGGGATTGGATGGAGGAAAGGGGGGTTGAAGTGTGCAGAGGAGAAGCCTAGATTACAATGGAAGAGCACAGGGCGAAAGCTTCCTATGCACACAGAATAGGTACAGCACAACCACCATCACTGAATATTCTCTTTCTAAGCTTCTCTCTCTCACACACTCGCATTAGCAATGTAAGCATCCCTCACACACTCGCAACATGCATCGCATGGACTTCAGCAGGGAAAGCATCCCTTTCACTAAGTAAACATTTACAGCATAGTCAGCAGCTGTGCATAGACCAAAACACATGCGTAGAATGGGTAACACGTGATCCAAGCTTCAATCCTGGGGAAAACAGGCAGATGGAGTGCAAGCTTCTTTCACACGCAGACCCAGAGCAAGGGCCATGTTGGCAGCAGTGCAAGCTTCTGTTGCTCCTTCTGGGAATAGGTACCACATGTAAATTAAAAGTGCAAGTTTTCCCCTGCTCATGAAAGAGCGAATGTAGTGCAAGCAGTATAGCCTTCTCCCTGCTTCTTGGCGCTATTAAGTCGTGCTGTAACTAAGGGTGAGGGAAGACTGGATGAAGCAGCAGCAAAAATCCCTCCACTCATCTGTGTTCCAGACAGTCAATGTAGACATCCAGTGGAATTCTCTGGCGTTTTGCAACACAGTGCAAGAAACGTTGGTTCAAGGAAACAAGATCGCGATGCTTATTTACAACATACCAGGGCCTTATAACGGCGGCTGAGTAGCACAGAGGTAGTAATATTACTAGCCTTGCTGTTGAAAGTAGTGTGCCAGTAAGCGTCAAGAATGGACCTGGGTGTTTTGATACCATTTGGTTCTTGTGGTGGCAGCTGTGGTACATTGGGCAATCTGTGAGGATGGATAATGAGTGCACGTCCACAATGGGGCGTTGGTTCGCGCTACGCCTACTGCATGATATGGGGAGATTTGAGATATATTCCCTTTTCTGTGATTGATATTTTAGAGGGTGTGACACCAAGCACTCTTACAGCAGCTCTCCGGGTGCTTGTCAAGAGCCGTAGTGTGTAGGAAAGTGGGTTTCTGTTGCAGTAACCCCCCACTTTTTGCCTGATAACTGATGCACTTTTCCTTGGTGTGCCCTGGATCCCTGCCAATCAGGTACCCAGGGCCTGTGTTCCTTCCCTAAAAACTGTACTCAGCCTAAACCCAATTGGCATCTCTGGCCACAGGTAAGCCCCTGGTAAATGGTACCCTAGGTACCCAGGGCACTGTGACCAGAGAAGACCCCTAAGGGCTGCAGCACTTATTGTGCCACCCTTAGAGGCCCTGTACCCTGACACACACACACTGCCCTTGCAGGCTGAGTGTCTTGGTGCAGAACAAAACAGAGAGTCGACATGGCACACATCCCTGTGTGCCATGCCCACAAACACACTGCCCTGGCATACCTCAGTCACCCCTCTAGCTGGGTGCCCTATGCCAGTGGTGAGGGCACAGGTGCATGAGCCCTGTGCCCCTACAGTACCCAGGCCCATTCCTGGGCACTGTAAGTGCAGGGCTGCCATTCCGAGTATATGGTGCTGGGAGGTCGTCAGCACGTACTCCACAGCACCATGATGGCTGCACTGAAGACTGAGAAGTTTGGTATCAAACTCCTCAGCACAGTAAACCCACACTGATGCCAGTGTGGGATTTACTGTAAAATGCACGTCAGAGGGCCACTTAGAGTTACCCCCTGAACCTAACCTACAATCCACGTCTTGTCTGAGGGGCTGCCTAGGCTGCCACACAGCAGACATGTTGCTGGACCCCTGGGTAGAGAGCCATCCGCTCTCCCGGGCCTGCAACAATGCACGTCCTGGGTGAGGTGCTAGGCCCCCTCCCCCAGGATGGGCAGGGGGAAGCTTCAAAGGCATTCCGCCTTTGTGAGCTTCCCCAGACCACTTGCTGTACTCAGCAACTGGTCCCCACCGGTTCCTCCCCCATCCTGGTGGGAAGACTGGGGGAAACACCAAGGGAGGAAAGGGGTGTGCCACCCTCTGCCAACCCCACCCCTCAGGTGGGGGAGGCGAGGTGAAGCACATCTCCGGGCTCTCGCCATCTTGAAGATGGGGAGCCCTGCCCAATCAGGACTAGGCTCCTGCCCCCTCCCACAGGAGAGTGGCAGGATAGGGGTGTACCCACCCCAGGGCAGGGACCCATTGGTCCCTGCCCTTTACCTACCTGTAACGCCCCTAAATCTAGTATTTAGGGGCACCCTGAACCTTCCTTCCTTAGATTCCCGCAACCTAAGAAGAAAAAGGACGAAAGAAGACGCCCAGCAGAGGAGACTGCAGAGAACAACTGACTTGGCCCCAGCCCTACCGGCCCGTCTGCAGTTTCCAGAGATCCTGCGCCAAAAATAGTCTTGTCCTGCAGCCAGCGACCTCCAGAACCCCAGGGAGGACTGACTGCCTTCAACAAAGACCGGATCTCCTGTGAACAGCAGCTCTGTTCAAAAGAAACACCAAACAAAGACTCCGAGCCTGCTGAGGAGAAAGAAACCCGACGCCTGGAACCACCACTGCACCCGTCGCCTACAGCCCGAGTTCAAGTGGCCCACCGGTCCCAGCGAGGTCCCCCAGCTCTCCAGAGTCCGAGTCCACCGTGGGTTGACCCCTCCAGGACTCCCCGACGTCGCCTGCAGCCTCTGCACGGAGAACCCCCAACCGCGAGTGGCCCGGTAAGGTGAAATCCGACCTCAAAAGACACCCCTGCATCCAGACGCCCTGCGCCCTGGAGAAAGGAACCCGAGGTGCACCTACGTCCCCGAGCCCTCCAACTTACCTGCCCAGCTGTTGGTTCCTCCTGGAAGTCTTCCTGGACCGAGCCTGCAGCTGAAAACCAAAACCGAAAATTTCCATTGAAATCAACAGGGCACCCGACCTCAAAACAGCACTCTGCACCCGGCCGCCCTAGTGCCGCTGAGGGTGCCTCTTTGGTGCTAACTTGGTCCCCAACGTGCCCTGATCTTAACCCTAGGAGCTTTGCTCCCACAACCCCGTGGCCTGCTTGCCAGCCGCCACCAACCGGAGTCCCCCTATCCTCCATAGGATAACATTGGGCCTCAACACTCTGCACCCGGCCGCCCTAGTGCCGCTGAGGGTGCAACAACAGTGCATCACTGACCCTGGGAGACCCCTGAGTCTAACCCCAGAACCCTAACTCAAAAGACCGATTACTTACCTCGAGACCGATAACTCATTTTTCCTCATAGGATAACATGGACACTTTTTCTTCCAAAAAGTTTCTAAGTGTCGACTTTTGAAAACAAGAATATTCTTTAAAAATCGTACAGACTACCAAAACGTAATTACTTACCTGTTTTAAGTAAATGTCCCAGGGCTGAACCTAGGAGTCCAGCACTGGATTACAAAAGTAACGTTAAAAGTAACTTACCGGCGAATTGAATTTTCTTACATAGGGATCCATTGACTGGTTTTCTGTGAAATTTCTTCTAAGTGTCCACTTTTGAAATACCAAAATATTGCTTAAAAATCACAACAGTAACGAATTCCGAATTACTCACCTACTATCAGGAGAGACCTCAGTACTGCATCTTTTAGTCCAGTACCGACCATGAAAAGTAATTTTTACCGTACTTACCAGTAACTGGAAATTCCTCTCATAGGATATCATTGCCTGCTTTTTGTTGAAAAAGTTTCTAAGTGTCGATTTCTGAATCATACAAATATTCTTTAAAAATCGTACAAACTACAAAAACGTAATTACTTACCTGTTTTAAGTAAATGTCCCAGTGCTGAACCTAGGAGTCCAGCACTGGATTACAAAAGTAACGTAAACATACTTTGCTTGCAAACTGTATTTCCTTCCCTAGGATAACATTGGTAATTTTACCCAGAAAAGTTTCTAAGTGTCAACTTTTGAAATACAGTAATATTCCTCAAAAATCACTACCATAACCAAAACGCTTTTTCTCACCTGTTTACAGGAAGTGTCCCGGGACTGAATCCAAGATCCAGTCCCGTGGTTAGAAAAGTAATCCAAAAGTAATCTATTGCATTTAACCAGAAATTTCCATTGAGCTCAATGTATAATTGTGTTTAAAATTGTGTTGCATATTGCAACAACTGTAACTATTGCATTCAAAAGTCTATTGCCAATTGAACAGTAGTTAACTAAAGCATCTCATTCTGAGAAAGTATATTTTGACACCCATTGTTGGTTCTAAAATAAAACAACTATATTTTTATATACAAACCATTGGCCTAGAGTTCAGTTCTTGAGTGTGTGGCTTCATTTGCTGACTGAGTGTGTACAACAAATGCTTTACACTGTCCTCTGATACTGCCTTACTGCTCGACCAAGCTACCACTTTAGAGAGTAAGGTTATATCTAACTTTAGCCTCTGCCAAACCTCTGGGGACTGTGGACTCTGTGCACACTGAACCTTACTTTGGTGCAGTATATACAGAGCCACTTTCTTACATTGGTGGATCAGCGGTGGGATACAAACTTGCATTGTTGGACTACTTGGTTACCATCTGATCACACGACAGAACTCTTAAATTGCCTTTAGAATTCTGATTTTTTCAAATTGGCATTTTTTACCAAATTACTAAAAGTCTTGTTAGGGCCTTGCTTAAGTCCCTTTAAAATTGTAGAAAATAAAAAGTCACTATAGTCAAGGGTAGAGGGGTTAGAACTTTTTGTTAGAATGTCTCAAGAAAACAACCCAGCTATTAGTGAAAATAATAATGACATACAGGACATGGTTGAGGAGCTCGACCTCACCCCTTATCTTCATTTGTCTTTCAAAGAGATAAGGTCCTTATGTAAACTTAAAAATATACCAATGGGCCAGCATCCAACCAAACAAGGGCTCCAGGAGCTCCTGGCTGAGTATGCTAAGGCCCACCCCTCTGAGCATGGTGATGACCACGCAGAGGAGGAAAGGAGTGAGGAGGATGGGGATGGTAACCCACCTCCACCACTTCCTAGGGAAGACAGGGTCACTGCACCCTTATTTCCAAGAGTAAACCTCTGGGGACCTAGGGGCCACCTAGGTGGTTCAGGTCCCAGAGAGGACACTGAGGATAGCCTTAGTGAGGAGGACCACCTTTTAGCAAGGTTGGCCAAAAGACTGGACCTAGAGACCAGACTCCTGGCTCTAGAGAAGGAAAGACAGGAGATGGGTTTAGCACCCATCAATGGTGGCAGCAATACTAAAACTAAGGATAGGGAGGAAACTTCTGATCCTAAAATCCCCAAAGGGATTGTCCCTAAATTTGAGGAAGGTGATGACATCACCAAATGGTTCACAGCCTTTGAGAGGGCTTGTGAAATAAGAAAAGTAAAGAAACCTCTCTGGGGGGCACTCCTGTGGGAACTGTTCTCTGGTAACTGCAGAGACAGGCTTCTGACCCTCTCTGGGCCAGATGCAGGGTCCTATGACCTCATGAAGAATACTCTGATTGAGGGATTTGGGCTCACTACTGAGGAGTATAGAATTAGATTCAGGGGGCTCACAAAACCCAGACCCAGTCCTGGATTGACTTCGTAGACTACTCAGTAAAGACACTGGATGGTTGGTTAGCTGGACATAATGTGCAGGATTTTCCTGGACTTTACAATTTGTTTATGAAGGAACACATACTAAGTAATTGCACAAACGAAAAGTTGCATCAGCATTTGGTAGACCTAGGTCTAATTTCTCCCCAAGAATTGGGAAAGAAGGCAGACCACTGGGTCAGAACAAGGGTAACTAGGACATCCACTGGGGGTGACCAAAAGAAAGGGGTCACAAAGCCTCCCCAGAAGAAAGATAGTGAACCCCTTAAGGATAAAAGTAAGGAGTCCCAGGCAGCCCCCAAAAACCTGTCCAGGAGGGTGGGCCCAAAGACACCTCACAAACTAAACCAGGGTACCAAGGTAAGAATTGGGATCCCAACAGAATATGGTGTCACAACTGTCAGAAGTCAGGACACCACACCAAGGACCCTAGCTGTCCTAAAAACAAGATCCCTAGTACAGCCCCAGGGGTGACTAGTGTAGCCCCAGGAGTTGCCAGTGTAGCTCTGGAGGAAGGGTCCTCAGATGAGGAAGTCCTCCTAGCTTTCAACTGGAAAATGGGCCCAAGAGGTAAGCTGGAGATCCCAGAGGGGAGTAGACACTTCCACCGCCTACTGGTGAATGGAATCCCAACCACTGCCCTGAGAGATACCTGTGCCAGTCACACTGTGGTGCATGACAGGTTGGTACTCCCACACCAGTATGTCCCAGGGGAATCAAGGAGAGTAAGGGCTGTCCCAGGGGGAGTCACTGTTAGGCCTGTGGCTGTAGTGCCCCTAGTCATAGCTGGGTCCCTTAGATGGAGAAAGGTGGTAGTCAGTAAAGACCTCCCCCTTGATTGTCTCCTGGGGAATGACCACTTAGAGGTGGACCTGAGCCAAAGAGAGGCACTGGCCCAATGCCAGGCCTCACCCAAGAAACCTGGGGGGCTCAACCTGCAGTCAGTGCAGCTGAGCCCCAAAAGAGTAAAAAGGAACAGGGTAGGAAAGGTGGGCAACTGTTAGCCACAGTCCCAGAGGGCCAGGGAGATTCTATCCCAGTGAGGGAAAACTCCAGAAGTGGCCCTGGTAAAGCCCCCCTAGCCAACAAGAAGACCTGACTAGTCAGGCAACTGTCCAGCCTGAGTTGGTGGCTCCTCAGCTGGCAGAACAAAGGGTGGAGGAAGGGTGCTCACTACAAAGTTTAGTGACCCCCCAACCTAAAGCAACAGGCAGACAGCCAGGACCCAAAGAGACCTGTAAGATAGCCCCTTCACTTGCCAGACAGGAGCTAAAGGTGTGGTTCTGGGCACTGACAGCTGTCAGCAGCCTCTGCTGGGTGTTAGCCTTCATGGCAGCCCTATCCTTGGCATGGTGGCCTAACCCCCTGCCAAATAACAAGCTAGGCCCCCTGACCCTATTGGTCATGGTGGGGTTGCTCAAACTGTGGGTGACCTCTGTGGGTAAGCTGGGCTTTGCCCTGGCTAAGTTAGACTTTGCAGAGGTGGGCACCTCTGAACCCAAACTTAAAAGATGGGGTGAAGACACTAAAGAGCAAGGAGAGGAGCTTTGGGAATTAGGTCCTGAAACTGATGAGGTAGGCCAGCTCCCCAAAGGGACTGACCTGGACAGAAGGATATAAGGCGGAGTAGGCCCTGCAACTTTCAAACCACTTCCCCAACTCTTCCTCGCCTGAAAGACTAGACAGGCTCTCCCAGCGTTGGCTGAGTCTCCTGGCCTTTGGGCTGGGGGGCTTGTGTAGGAAAGTGGGTTTCTGTTGCAGTAACCCCCCACTTTTTGCCTGATAACTGATGCACTTTTCCTTGGTGTGCCCTGGATCCCTGCCAATCAGGTACCCAGGGCCTGTGTTCCTTCCCTAAAAACTGTACTCAGCCTAAACCCAATTGGCATCTCTGGCCACAGGTAAGCCCCTGGTAAATGGTACCCTAGGTACCCAGGGCACTGTGACCAGAGAAGACCCCTAAGGGCTGCAGCACTTATTGTGCCACCCTTAGAGGCCCTGTACCCTGACACACACACACTGCCCTTGCAGGCTGAGTGTCTTGGTGCAGAACAAAACAGAGAGTCGACATGGCACACATCCCTGTGTGCCATGCCCACAAACACACTGCCCTGGCATACCTCAGTCACCCCTCTAGCTGGGTGCCCTATGCCAGTGGTGAGGGCACAGGTGCATGAGCCCTGTGCCCCTACAGTACCCAGGCCCATTCCTGGGCACTGTAAGTGCAGGGCTGCCATTCCGAGTATATGGTGCTGGGAGGTCGTCAGCACGTACTCCACAGCACCATGATGGCTGCACTGAAGACTGAGAAGTTTGGTATCAAACTCCTCAGCACAGTAAACCCACACTGATGCCAGTGTGGGATTTACTGTAAAATGCACGTCAGAGGGCCACTTAGAGTTACCCCCTGAACCTAACCTACAATCCACGTCTTGTCTGAGGGGCTGCCTAGGCTGCCACACAGCAGACATGTTGCTGGACCCCTGGGTAGAGAGCCATCCGCTCTCCCGGGCCTGCAACAATGCACGTCCTGGGTGAGGTGCTAGGCCCCCTCCCCCAGGATGGGCAGGGGAAGCTTCAAAGGCATTCCGCCTTTGTGAGCTTCCCCAGACCACTTGCTGTACTCAGCAACTGGTCCCCACCGGTTCCTCCCCCATCCTGGTGGGAAGACTGGGGGAAACACCAAGGGAGGAAAGGGGTGTGCCACCCTCTGCCAACCCCACCCCTCAGGTGGGGGAGGCGAGGTGAAGCACATCTCCGGGCTCTCGCCATCTTGAAGATGGGGAGCCCTGCCCAATCAGGACTAGGCTCCTGCCCCCTCCCACAGGAGAGTGGCAGGATAGGGGTGTACCCACCCCAGGGCAGGGACCCATTGGTCCCTGCCCTTTACCTACCTGTAACGCCCCTAAATCTAGTATTTAGGGGCACCCTGAACCTTCCTTCCTTAGATTCCCGCAACCTAAGAAGAAAAAGGACGAAAGAAGACGCCCAGCAGAGGAGACTGCAGAGAACAACTGACTTGGCCCCAGCCCTACCGGCCCGTCTGCAGTTTCCAGAGATCCTGCGCCAAAAATAGTCTTGTCCTGCAGCCAGCGACCTCCAGAACCCCAGGGAGGACTGACTGCCTTCAACAAAGACCGGATCTCCTGTGAACAGCAGCTCTGTTCAAAAGAAACACCAAACAAAGACTCCGAGCCTGCTGAGGAGAAAGAAACCCGACGCCTGGAACCACCACTGCACCCGTCGCCTACAGCCCGAGTTCAAGTGGCCCACCGGTCCCAGCGAGGTCCCCCAGCTCTCCAGAGTCCGAGTCCACCGTGGGTTGACCCCTCCAGGACTCCCCGACGTCGCCTGCAGCCTCTGCACGGAGAACCCCCCAACCGCGAGTGGCCCGGTAAGGTGAAATCCGACCTCAAAAGACACCCCTGCATCCAGACGCCCTGCGCCCTGGAGAAAGGAACCCGAGGTGCACCTACGTCCCCGAGCCCTCCAACTTACCTGCCCAGCTGTTGGTTCCTCCTGGAAGTCTTCCTGGACCGAGCCTGCAGCTGAAAACCAAAACCGAAAATTTCCATTGAAATCAACAGGGCACCCGACCTCAAAACAGCACTCTGCACCCGGCCGCCCTAGTGCCGCTGAGGGTGCCTCTTTGGTGCTAACTTGGTCCCCAACGTGCCCTGATCTTAACCCTAGGAGCTTTGCTCCCACAACCCCGTGGCCTGCTTGCCAGCCGCCACCAACCGGAGTCCCCCTATCCTCCATAGGATAACATTGGGCCTCAACACTCTGCACCCGGCCGCCCTAGTGCCGCTGAGGGTGCAACAACAGTGCATCACTGACCCTGGGAGACCCCTGAGTCTAACCCCAGAACCCTAACTCAAAAGACCGATTACTTACCTCGAGACCGATAACTCATTTTTCCTCATAGGATAACATGGACACTTTTTCTTCCAAAAGTTTCTAAGTGTCGACTTTTGAAAACAAGAATATTCTTTAAAAATCGTACAGACTACCAAAACGTAATTACTTACCTGTTTTAAGTAAATGTCCCAGGGCTGAACCTAGGAGTCCAGCACTGGATTACAAAAGTAACGTTAAAAGTAACTTACCGGCGAATTGAATTTTCTTACATAGGGATCCATTGACTGGTTTTCTGTGAAATTTCTTCTAAGTGTCCACTTTTGAAATACCAAAATATTGCTTAAAAATCACAACAGTAACGAATTCCGAATTACTCACCTACTATCAGGAGAGACCTCAGTACTGCATCTTTTAGTCCAGTACCGACCATGAAAAGTAATTTTTACCGTACTTACCAGTAACTGGAAATTCCTCTCATAGGATATCATTGCCTGCTTTTTGTTGAAAAAGTTTCTAAGTGTCGATTTCTGAATCATACAAATATTCTTTAAAAATCGTACAAACTACAAAAACGTAATTACTTACCTGTTTTAAGTAAATGTCCCAGTGCTGAACCTAGGAGTCCAGCACTGGATTACAAAAGTAACGTAAACATACTTTGCTTGCAAACTGTATTTCCTTCCCTAGGATAACATTGGTAATTTTACCCAGAAAAGTTTCTAAGTGTCAACTTTTGAAATACAGTAATATTCCTCAAAAATCACTACCATAACCAAAACGCTTTTTCTCACCTGTTTACAGGAAGTGTCCCGGGACTGAATCCAAGATCCAGTCCCGTGGTTAGAAAAGTAATCCAAAAAGTAATCTATTGCATTTAACCAGAAATTTCCATTGAGCTCAATGTATAATTGTGTTTAAAATTGTGTTGCATATTGCAACAACTGTAACTATTGCATTCAAAAGTCTATTGCCAATTGAACAGTAGTTAACTAAAGCATCTCATTCTGAGAAAGTATATTTTGACACCCATTGTTGGTTCTAAAATAAAACAACTATATTTTTATATACAAACCATTGGCCTAGAGTTCAGTTCTTGAGTGTGTGGCTTCATTTGCTGACTGAGTGTGTACAACAAATGCTTTACACTGTCCTCTGATACTGCCTTACTGCTCGACCAAGCTACCACTTTAGAGAGTAAGGTTATATCTAACTTTAGCCTCTGCCAAACCTCTGGGGACTGTGGACTCTGTGCACACTGAACCTTACTTTGGTGCAGTATATACAGAGCCACTTTCTTACATTGGTGGATCAGCGGTGGGATACAAACTTGCATTGTTGGACTACTTGGTTACCATCTGATCACACGACAGAACTCTTAAATTGCCTTTAGAATTCTGATTTTTTCAAATTGGCATTTTTTACCAAATTACTAAAAGTCTTGTTAGGGCCTTGCTTAAGTCCCTTTAAAATTGTAGAAAATAAAAAGTCACTATAGTCAAGGGTAGAGGGGTTAGAACTTTTTGTTAGAATGTCTCAAGAAAACAACCCAGCTATTAGTGAAAATAATAATGACATACAGGACATGGTTGAGGAGCTCGACCTCACCCCTTATCTTCATTTGTCTTTCAAAGAGATAAGGTCCTTATGTAAACTTAAAAATATACCAATGGGCCAGCATCCAACCAAACAAGGGCTCCAGGAGCTCCTGGCTGAGTATGCTAAGGCCCACCCCTCTGAGCATGGTGATGACCACGCAGAGGAGGAAAGGAGTGAGGAGGATGGGGATGGTAACCCACCTCCACCACTTCCTAGGGAAGACAGGGTCACTGCACCCTTATTTCCAAGAGTAAACCTCTGGGGACCTAGGGGCCACCTAGGTGGTTCAGGTCCCAGAGAGGACACTGAGGATAGCCTTAGTGAGGAGGACCACCTTTTAGCAAGGTTGGCCAAAAGACTGGACCTAGAGACCAGACTCCTGGCTCTAGAGAAGGAAAGACAGGAGATGGGTTTAGCACCCATCAATGGTGGCAGCAATACTAAAACTAAGGATAGGGAGGAAACTTCTGATCCTAAAATCCCCAAAGGGATTGTCCCTAAATTTGAGGAAGGTGATGACATCACCAAATGGTTCACAGCCTTTGAGAGGGCTTGTGAAATAAGAAAAGTAAAGAAACCTCTCTGGGGGCACTCCTGTGGGAACTGTTCTCTGGTAACTGCAGAGACAGGCTTCTGACCCTCTCTGGGCCAGATGCAGGGTCCTATGACCTCATGAAGAATACTCTGATTGAGGGATTTGGGCTCACTACTGAGGAGTATAGAATTAGATTCAGGGGGCTCACAAAACCCAGACCCAGTCCTGGATTGACTTCGTAGACTACTCAGTAAAGACACTGGATGGTTGGTTAGCTGGACATAATGTGCAGGATTTTCCTGGACTTTACAATTTGTTTATGAAGGAACACATACTAAGTAATTGCACAAACGAAAAGTTGCATCAGCATTTGGTAGACCTAGGTCTAATTTCTCCCCAAGAATTGGGAAAGAAGGCAGACCACTGGGTCAGAACAAGGGTAACTAGGACATCCACTGGGGGTGACCAAAAGAAAGGGGTCACAAAGCCTCCCCAGAAGAAAGATAGTGAACCCCTTAAGGATAAAAGTAAGGAGTCCCAGGCAGCCCCCCAAAAACCTGTCCAGGAGGGTGGGCCCAAAGACACCTCACAAACTAAACCAGGGTACCAAGGTAAGAATTGGGATCCCAACAGAATATGGTGTCACAACTGTCAGAAGTCAGGACACCACACCAAGGACCCTAGCTGTCCTAAAAACAAGATCCCTAGTACAGCCCCAGGGGTGACTAGTGTAGCCCCAGGAGTTGCCAGTGTAGCTCTGGAGGAAGGGTCCTCAGATGAGGAAGTCCTCCTAGCTTTCAACTGGAAAATGGGCCCAAGAGGTAAGCTGGAGATCCCAGAGGGGAGTAGACACTTCCACCGCCTACTGGTGAATGGAATCCCAACCACTGCCCTGAGAGATACCTGTGCCAGTCACACTGTGGTGCATGACAGGTTGGTACTCCCACACCAGTATGTCCCAGGGGAATCAAGGAGAGTAAGGGCTGTCCCAGGGGAGTCACTGTTAGGCCTGTGGCTGTAGTGCCCCTAGTCATAGCTGGGTCCCTTAGATGGAGAAAGGTGGTAGTCAGTAAAGACCTCCCCTTGATTGTCTCCTGGGGAATGACCACTTAGAGGTGGACCTGAGCCAAAGAGAGGCACTGGCCCAATGCCAGGCCTCACCCAAGAAACCTGGGGGGCTCAACCTGCAGTCAGTGCAGCTGAGCCCCAAAAGAGTAAAAAGGAACAGGGTAGGAAAGGTGGGCAACTGTTAGCCACAGTCCCAGAGGGCCAGGGAGATTCTATCCCAGTGAGGGAAAACTCCAGAAGTGGCCCTGGTAAAGCCCCCTAGCCAACAAGAAGACCTGACTAGTCAGGCAACTGTCCAGCCTGAGTTGGTGGCTCCTCAGCTGGCAGAACAAAGGGTGGAGGAAGGGTGCTCACTACAAAGTTTAGTGACCCCCCAACCTAAAGCAACAGGCAGACAGCCAGGACCCAAAGAGACCTGTAAGATAGCCCCTTCACTTGCCAGACAGGAGCTAAAGGTGTGGTTCTGGGCACTGACAGCTGTCAGCAGCCTCTGCTGGGTGTTAGCCTTCATGGCAGCCCTATCCTTGGCATGGTGGCCTAACCCCCTGCCAAATAACAAGCTAGGCCCCCTGACCCTATTGGTCATGGTGGGGTTGCTCAAACTGTGGGTGACCTCTGTGGGTAAGCTGGGCTTTGCCCTGGCTAAGTTAGACTTTGCAGAGGTGGGCACCTCTGAACCCAAACTTAAAAGATGGGGTGAAGACACTAAAGAGCAAGGAGAGGAGCTTTGGGAATTAGGTCCTGAAACTGATGAGGTAGGCCAGCTCCCCAAAGGGACTGACCTGGACAGAAGGATATAAGGCGGAGTAGGCCCTGCAACTTTCAAACCACTTCCCCAACTCTTCCTCGCCTGAAAGACTAGACAGGCTCTCCCAGCGTTGGCTGAGTCTCCTGGCCTTTGGGCTGGGGGGGCTTGTGTAGGAAAGTGGGTTTCTGTTGCAGTAACCCCCCACTTTTTGCCTGATAACTGATGCACTTTTCCTTGGTGTGCCCTGGATCCCTGCCAATCAGGTACCCAGGGCCTGTGTTCCTTCCCTAAAAACTGTACTCAGCCTAAACCCAATTGGCATCTCTGGCCACAGGTAAGCCCCTGGTAAATGGTACCCTAGGTACCCAGGGCACTGTGACCAGAGAAGACCCCTAAGGGCTGCAGCACTTATTGTGCCACCCTTAGAGGCCCTGTACCCTGACACACACACACTGCCCTTGCAGGCTGAGTGTCTTGGTGCAGAACAAAACAGAGAGTCGACATGGCACACATCCCTGTGTGCCATGCCCACAAACACACTGCCCTGGCATACCTCAGTCACCCCTCTAGCTGGGTGCCCTATGCCAGTGGTGAGGGCACAGGTGCATGAGCCCTGTGCCCCTACAGTACCCAGGCCCATTCCTGGGCACTGTAAGTGCAGGGCTGCCATTCCGAGTATATGGTGCTGGGAGGTCGTCAGCACGTACTCCACAGCACCATGATGGCTGCACTGAAGACTGAGAAGTTTGGTATCAAACTCCTCAGCACAGTAAACCCACACTGATGCCAGTGTGGGATTTACTGTAAAATGCACGTCAGAGGGCCACTTAGAGTTACCCCCTGAACCTAACCTACAATCCACGTCTTGTCTGAGGGGCTGCCTAGGCTGCCACACAGCAGACATGTTGCTGGACCCCTGGGTAGAGAGCCATCCGCTCTCCCGGGCCTGCAACAATGCACGTCCTGGGTGAGGTGCTAGGCCCCCTCCCCAGGATGGGCAGGGGGAAGCTTCAAAGGCATTCCGCCTTTGTGAGCTTCCCCAGACCACTTGCTGTACTCAGCAACTGGTCCCCACCGGTTCCTCCCCCATCCTGGTGGGAAGACTGGGGGAAACACCAAGGGAGGAAAGGGGTGTGCCACCCTCTGCCAACCCCACCCCTCAGGTGGGGGAGGCGAGGTGAAGCACATCTCCGGGCTCTCGCCATCTTGAAGATGGGGAGCCCTGCCCAATCAGGACTAGGCTCCTGCCCCCTCCCACAGGAGAGTGGCAGGATAGGGGTGTACCCACCCCAGGGCAGGGACCCATTGGTCCCTGCCCTTTACCTACCTGTAACGCCCCTAAATCTAGTATTTAGGGGCACCCTGAACCTTCCTTCCTTAGATTCCCGCAACCTAAGAAGAAAAAGGACGAAAGAAGACGCCCAGCAGAGGAGACTGCAGAGAACAACTGACTTGGCCCCAGCCCTACCGGCCCGTCTGCAGTTTCCAGAGATCCTGCGCCAAAAATAGTCTTGTCCTGCAGCCAGCGACCTCCAGAACCCCAGGGAGGACTGACTGCCTTCAACAAAGACCGGATCTCCTGTGAACAGCAGCTCTGTTCAAAAGAAACACCAAACAAAGACTCCGAGCCTGCTGAGGAGAAAGAAACCCGACGCCTGGAACCACCACTGCACCCGTCGCCTACAGCCCGAGTTCAAGTGGCCCACCGGTCCCAGCGAGGTCCCCCAGCTCTCCAGAGTCCGAGTCCACCGTGGGTTGACCCCTCCAGGACTCCCCGACGCCGCCTGCAGCCTCTGCACGGAGAACCCCCAACCGCGAGTGGCCCGGTAAGGTGAAATCCGACCTCAAAAGACACCCCTGCATCCAGACGCCCTGCGCCCTGGAGAAAGGAACCCGAGGTGCACCTACGTCCCCGAGCCCTCCAACTTACCTGCCCAGCTGTTGGTTCCTCCTGGAAGTCTTCCTGGACCGAGCCTGCAGCTGAAAACCAAAACCGAAAATTTCCATTGAAATCAACAGGGCACCCGACCTCAAAACAGCACTCTGCACCCGGCCGCCCTAGTGCCGCTGAGGGTGCCTCTTTGGTGCTAACTTGGTCCCCAACGTGCCCTGATCTTAACCCTAGGAGCTTTGCTCCCACAACCCCGTGGCCTGCTTGCCAGCCGCCACCAACCGGAGTCCCCCTATCCTCCATAGGATAACATTGGGCCTCAACACTCTGCACCCGGCCGCCCTAGTGCCGCTGAGGGTGCAACAACAGTGCATCACTGACCCTGGGAGACCCCTGAGTCTAACCCCAGAACCCTAACTCAAAAGACCGATTACTTACCTCGAGACCGATAACTCATTTTTCCTCATAGGATAACATGGACACTTTTTCTTCCAAAAGTTTCTAAGTGTCGACTTTTGAAAACAAGAATATTCTTTAAAAATCGTACAGACTACCAAAACGTAATTACTTACCTGTTTTAAGTAAATGTCCCAGGGCTGAACCTAGGAGTCCAGCACTGGATTACAAAAGTAACGTTAAAAGTAACTTACCGGCGAATTGAATTTTCTTACATAGGGATCCATTGACTGGTTTTCTGTGAAATTTCTTCTAAGTGTCCACTTTTGAAATACCAAAATATTGCTTAAAAATCACAACAGTAACGAATTCCGAATTACTCACCTACTATCAGGAGAGACCTCAGTACTGCATCTTTTAGTCCAGTACCGACCATGAAAAGTAATTTTTACCGTACTTACCAGTAACTGGAAATTCCTCTCATAGGATATCATTGCCTGCTTTTTGTTGAAAAAGTTTCTAAGTGTCGATTTCTGAATCATACAAATATTCTTTAAAAATCGTACAAACTACAAAAACGTAATTACTTACCTGTTTTAAGTAAATGTCCCAGTGCTGAACCTAGGAGTCCAGCACTGGATTACAAAAGTAACGTAAACATACTTTGCTTGCAAACTGTATTTCCTTCCCTAGGATAACATTGGTAATTTTACCCAGAAAAGTTTCTAAGTGTCAACTTTTGAAATACAGTAATATTCCTCAAAAATCACTACCATAACCAAAACGCTTTTTCTCACCTGTTTACAGGAAGTGTCCCGGGACTGAATCCAAGATCCAGTCCCGTGGTTAGAAAAGTAATCCAAAAAGTAATCTATTGCATTTAACCAGAAATTTCCATTGAGCTCAATGTATAATTGTGTTTAAAATTGTGTTGCATATTGCAACAACTGTAACTATTGCATTCAAAAGTCTATTGCCAATTGAACAGTAGTTAACTAAAGCATCTCATTCTGAGAAAGTATATTTTGACACCCATTGTTGGTTCTAAAATAAAACAACTATATTTTTATATACAAACCATTGGCCTAGAGTTCAGTTCTTGAGTGTGTGGCTTCATTTGCTGACTGAGTGTGTACAACAAATGCTTTACACTGTCCTCTGATACTGCCTTACTGCTCGACCAAGCTACCACTTTAGAGAGTAAGGTTATATCTAACTTTAGCCTCTGCCAAACCTCTGGGGACTGTGGACTCTGTGCACACTGAACCTTACTTTGGTGCAGTATATACAGAGCCACTTTCTTACATAGTGTGATTCAACAAGGGAGTGGACAAGTAGAGTGAAGTCAGTGGTGACCTGTGAGTAGCAGAAAGTGCTTCAACTGCCCCTGTGACGCACACTCGCAGAGCAGGGGAGGGAGCTATCCGGGTGGCAAGGGTGATGTTGGTAAGAAAGCACATTTGGGATGAGTGACTATGTAATGATGATGGTAAATGTGGCAGCGTTGATGGGTCTTGAGTGAGAAGGCTTTTCAATAATGGTGTGGGGAGCATCAGTGACAGAGGGTAGATGGCCCATAAGCACATAGCATGTCATGATACCAGAAATTGACCCCAGCTTCTTTAAAATAAACATTGATAGAAAATGGTATCAACCACATGGGACCAACAGACCATCCGAATGCTGAATTTCTCAAGGTGCAAGTCAAGATAGATAGGGTTGACCGATGACCAAAAACCGCTTCAAAGAAAAGAAGTTGGTTCTCTGTGCGGAGTCATAGGCTCTTGTTGGCATGTGTCGCATGTAAAAACACAGCGGGAACATTCAGAGCCGAACACCTGGGGTTTCAAAGTGCCACCTGAGGGACCAGTGCTCTGTACTCTAGGGCAGGAGGCAGCCTGTTGGCACAGTCAGACCCTGGGCGACTTTGGAGAGCCAAAGAAAAGAGAGATAGCCATGCCAGTCCAGTCAGGTGATAATGCTGGCAGTGCAGGGGAGCTATGAAGAGTAAAGAGGGACACACCCCTGTGTACAAGGGCAGGGCGGCGGCCAGGAGCACAACCAGCCACTTTGCTGCAGAAGACAAACAGTTGATGGCATTTCTGGCACTCTGGACACAACTTTACGCAAATGGAATATTTCAGAGGTATGTTTTCTATTCTGAGTGAAAATCGCATATAACCTTTGCGAAGTCCATCAAGCTGTCTGTTTAATGGATGGTGTGTTTTCTCTCCTATCTTTCGACTTCAAAGATGGTTTCCGTTCAGTCACTCCCCCCAATCCACACAAGATTACTCAATCAGACATGGTCAGTTATTTCACCAATAATAAAAATTGCATAAAAATATTTTTTCGTCTCAAAATACACCTCTTGCTATAGTAACCTCTGGAATTATTGGACTATCTCATGCTGCAGTGGGCGGAAGAAAAATGTTAATGACACAACAGACTAGAGGGAGAAGTGGGCTGGCTGAAAGCCCCTATAAGTAAGCATGCTATTTATGATTTTCGTAAAACCAAAAGGTCTTGGCCAACTCTAGACCTAGAAATAAAGGCATGGCCCAGCAGCTCATGCATACCATCCCTGACCCGGCTGTGCCTCTGTGACCTGGAAAAATGCCGTCACTCACCGTTCAAGACCTGGGTGGAGTGGGCGGACCCCCTATGCTGTGATAGAAGGAAGGAAAATGTGAATGACACTTGAACAGACCAGTAGATAAAGAGGACTGACCCAAAACAAATTATTTGGCAAACACGAGGCTTGCGCAATAGCTAAATCTGTCTTCAGGGCGAACTTAATAATGATGCTTCGCTGGACCAAGGGTTGTCGTTTGGAGGAAGGAGTTCGCCTGAAAGACCAATGTACTTGCTTATGTGGTCTGGTGACGCTGAAGGCAACTGGGGTGCAGTTTTAATGCCCACATTTTCATTAAGAAGAGTACAAATAATGTCCTCCAGTGAACTTTGTAATCTAATTAAAGACACCAAAAATCTGCTCGATTCTGTTAATTTTTCAAGGACATTCTCCATTCCTATCCTGAATCAACATCTTACAAAGAAGATGTACTAGGGAGAATGGAACTGTGCACTGCCCAGCCCAAAACATAAAGTATTTTTATATTTTGATCTAGTGGAACACATGCGCAGCTAGTTCGAAATGTGTAGTAAGTGATATAGATGGCGACATGTGGAATTTGGGTATTGCATGAATCGCACTTTACGCTTACGCTCAAAAAGTGCCTAATGTGTGGTGGGTTTGGCCATACAAGGCGCCCTCGATTCTCCTGTCTTCAGATTTATGTTACCTCAACTGATTATTGCTTTACTTTGCTTATAAAACATCCTTCTTGAAAGCTGGGCTTTTTTAATAGCAGTATCTATGAACAAATGTCTTTTCATGCTCTATTTCTGATTAGAAGAGCCTTATCTGGCTGGATCCCATGTCCTAACCAATCCGGGAGGTGGTTTCCTATTATAGTAGTGCTAGGAAAGTGTGGTGAACTAGGATTGGCTGGTTGGCTTGCTTGAAGGCATATACAATTAAAGAGGCACATTACTTAGAGGTCTCTATTCTATCACCGTCAAGGTAGAAAAGGGGCTACATCTTGCGTGCTCTGTGGGGATGCAATGTCATGAATTGTTTGCATGAAACTGAGGGGAATATAAAACAGATGTTGATTCATCAAAGTGCCAGGAACAGCGGAAGTGACACTTCCTTTGACCTCGGTGACTTCAGAGATGACCCCTGGTGCTACACACTTCCCCACAAGCGCTTCCTGTTTGCTGCTGAGCAGCTAAAGAAAGAGCAGGGAGCACAAAACCCTTTAATTCCTGTATGCATGTGGTTTCTGCCACTGCCTTCATGACGTCTGAGCATAGGAAAGCTTTCCTAGTTGACATCTGTACTATAAATAGTTTGCATACAGCTGTGCAGAGTTTAATATGCTATTTATAACCACTGTTGAGGCTGGGGAGGGCAATGACCCACTAGAAGTGAGGAACTGAGTAGGTCATACTGATCCCCCCCCCCCCATATATTAGTAATAAAGGACATATTACTCTTTATGGATCTGCAGACATTGTTTAAAGCAAAACAAAAGTATGGCACCAGAGCAAAACACCCAAAAGAAGCACCTCAGTCCAACCCGTACAGTGACAATAAGATTCAATGTGACATTTGCACTGCTTTTTAAATGGATGAATGCTCGTGAATTAGTTCACTTGCTCCGAATAATTTACTTTATTTGGCAACATTTATTTTCACTAACATTTATTGATTGCTATATTGGGGGTATAACGAGGAAAACTGCTGATCAGGAGACGCCATTCGTTAAAGTACTATTCTGGCTGCTTTTAGGTCTGGCCTACAGACTGCTTTTGGATGCATGTTGTCAGAGTTAGTACTGTTTGTACAACACCCATTCTTAAAATAGTCTTAGGGACATCCCACTGCTTCTCATTGGTTGGCTTTGTTGTCCGTCTCATTTGCTTGCTTCTTATTCAACGGTTTTCTTTCCTCTTGTGTTTTTCCCATCCATGAAGCATTTGATTGGATGACTTGTATCCTATTTTTCTTTCAGCACTCTACGGGGAGCGCATGTGTTTTCTTGCTCTTCTCATAGTGTGGCCCTTCCCCTCTCAAATTTCAATGCCCCGCTTTTTCCATGTTGCTAAGCTCATCCGGCACTTCCCTGACCCTTCCTGTCTTGCTCTGCTTTTTTGCAGCGTTGACATGCTTTACCCACCTCCTACGCTTCTCAGTTGCTCCCCGTGCAGTATGTCAAGTACTCATGCATTTTCTAGGTGTTTACTAAATTTCTCCATTTCGAAGTCGGTAGCTTTACAATGCGTAGTGCTGCTTGACAAGTTGGCGACTGTGCTCATGTCCCTTCCGCCATTGTAAATGGATGTTGGACTTTTGTTGACCCTCTTCACCTCATCTACCGCTTCAGTAGCCTCCGTGCATGTATATGTTTTTTAGGACAGGTTTTACCCTGAATATGAAAATAAACCTGAAGAGTAATTCGTATGAAGTGTAGGGTAAAGGATTCTTGGTTTAGCCTGGAGCAAGAGTTTAAGATAAGCTTCAGGGGGAAAAAATGACATCTGTCATAGACCTAGATCTCCTTGCAGTGACTGAACAGAAATTGCGTGGTTAAAGGGGCATTGGCACTTCACTGATTGCCTAATTCACAAAGTTTTTTTTTCTTTAAGGAAGTGTGGCTTACTCCACACTTAGTCGTGACTTGCTCTGCTGCATTTCTAGGCGTATGTCACGCCTACTTGCAGAATAAGGCTATGAGACTCTGGCCCCAAGAGCAGAATTGGGTGAAAAAACATGGCCAGTATTTTGTATCCTGTTTTTCTCTTAGAGTAACTGGTAGAATTTACCTCTGACCAAGTGGCAGCTGCAGCATCCGGCACTATTTAGATATAAAGTTAAGGATTGGGAAGTTTGCAGCATCTCCTATTATGTTTTTAAATATTTTACCTTTAAAAGCGTGGTACATTTGTATTGTCCCATATGTACCCAGAGTAAAAATTGAATGATTGACTTACTTTTCTCAACTATCCCTTCTCTTCCTTGTGTTGTACTCTATAGAATGTAAATGTTTTAATTATTACTTGATATGTTTATACCGGGGGGAGGTGGGAACTTGTGTCTTACTGGATAGCAAAAATTAATTTTGTGTTTGTGGGGAAAATAAGTTTCAGTTGAAGAATACTTTAAAAACTATTTGCAGTTACAGAGAACAGGACCTTAAACCATCCTTATTGAGACTCAATCCCGAGGTTGCTCGAAATGGGTATAAACTGTTTATCATAATTTTTTTCCTAAGACCTTCCATGGAGCTCGCCCTACAAAAGGATGCCACGGCTGCTTTACAGAGAGAGTGTACTGTTCCACTCTCCACTTCAGTGCATCCTTGAGTGCATGCACCAGACTCAGACTGGGACTGAGCGCCCTATCACAGCAAATGCGCCGTTCACAGTGGAGGCGTGGCCAGGAGCCTTCTGTTTGAAGCTGCTGATATGGCATCCACTGCAGGTGGCGACCCGGCTTCACTTTTTAAGGGGGATAGTGATCTCCTTGAACTCGGGTAAGAAAGGTTTTAGAGTTTAAAAAAATGACCAAGTCCTACTCACTCAAGACTTGCAACATTATGCTCATATGCACTGTGTAGTGAATTTTCTTAATAATTGCTCCTTGCTGTTATGTCTTCCATGAAGTGTGAACAAGTAATACGATTACTTGTGTCTATTGAAGCTTGGCAGATAATTTGTTGTCAAAATGCTGTTTTAGAAAGCATTCTCATCAGTAAAGGATTTTAAGCTTGGATGAAATACAAGAGGCAGTGGTTGGTTTCGGTCAGTATTTTAAATCGATAACCGTGAAGCCACAGGAGCAAGGCGTTACAAATTAACAAAGCCTTATTTACATTGCTTCTTTCAACCCTGCTTGATGCACTGGAGTGATGACTGCTGGCCAGCGTGCCCTGAAGTGACCACTGCCGGTAATCTTCCATAGGGTGCCCAACAACGTAATCCTGTCTGATGCGGTCATTATTACAGCCCTAATAATATTAGTACCTCAGGATAATTATCACTGAGCACAAGTGGCTCATATTATAGAAAAGATTAGAGACACCTGTTCCCGGAGAAGGCATAATTAAAACAAGTCCTGAAAAGTTGTGCTGTGAGAAGAACTAGACCCTTGGAAGGAACAAGAACGTTCATTAGAAGAGCAGTATGATTGATTGCGGACTTGTATATCTTTTAACCCGATGTTGGCGGGTTGGGTTTGAGGCTGTTGCTTTACTTTGCTTATAAAATATCCCTCTTAAAAGTTGGGCTTTTCTTAACCGCAGCATCTATGAACAAATGTCGTTCATGCTGTATTTCTGATTAGAACAGCCATGTCTTGTTGGATCCCATGTCCTAACCAATCAGAGAGGTGGTTTCCTATAATAGAAGTGCTGGGAAAGTGTGGTGAACTAGGATTTGCTGGTTGGCTTGCTTGAAGGTGTTGCTCGAATGTGAATTTACCTTGGAAAAAACAAAAGACAAGAGGTGTTTGGCAAGACAGGAACAGTTGGTTTAATCAAACACATCGGCCAGGAGAACAGTTACAGAGGCGGGGTCTGAGGACTGTCTCAAAGTACATTCGATCTGAGCGCCATTATATACATTTCTTGGAGCATCATAAAACAAATCAGATCATTTTTTAGGAAAAGGAATGTGGGCCTTGTCATGGAGTCATAAATTACTCCCTCCTGATAACAAATGCAGGTGGGTCTCAACCTTGTGTGGACACAATGAGGGCCACTGGGTAACGTGTCCGGCATGGGGAGTGTGTGATCACTGCATGTGCTGTGGGTGCTATGTCCTGATTGGCTGAGTGTTCTGTGCTTCATGTGGCATCTAACTTTATGGTGGGTTGGGGACGTGCGCCCCTCCGGCCATGTGTGCTTTATTGGGGCCAATCTCCCAGGAACATTGTGGTGTCGCTGCCTATCTGTGAGACTAATCTAGGTTTTTCCTGTTCCTGTGTTTGTCCTGCTGGTTACGTGCCAACCCACCTGTGATCTGTCAATCAGTTGCCACAGGCCTAGGTCGAAGGGCCTGCCTGATCATGCATTTCTGACTCTGGGTTGATGGAGAGGTCATATCTGGTGATTTCGACAACAGTGATTCGATTTCGTTTTTATGAAATTTGTACTTGTAAAGCGCACTTATACCCCCAAAGGGGTGTCCTGGCGCTGTACGCATACTGCTGTGGAACCCTTCCTGGCTTTTCCCTGTGAAATGTCCACTCCTGGGCACCCCCAGGGTGAAGCCAGGCATCCCAGCGCTGTTGGGGCCGTTGTGGAGATTAAGCAAGCTATTGCCCAGAGTTGCAGAGTGGGACCCATGATTAGAATAGGCACCGAGGCGAGAATTATCAGGTTCGAGGAAATTGAGCCCAAGACCCGCCGAGGCGGGAATTGAACCCTGGTCCCGGGCCAGATCTCTGCATCAGGGTCTGCCGCTCTAACCATTGAGCCACACTTCTCCACTTATGCACACATGTATCATTGCATACATTGACTTTTTCAATATTAACATTGGCTAGAAATTAAGGAGGCACATTACTTAGAGATCTCTAAGTGGTGGGATGCCTGTGGTTTCTGGCCCGTTATCAATCCAACTTGCACCACTTGCTTTTATTGTTTTTTTGAAGGGTACATAAAATGTGCTGTAGCTTAGCTTTCATCAAGAGTGGAATTGACACATGGGTCCTCCTATCCAGTAGACTATGCTTTAATATAAAACATTTTCGCTCTTTCCTTCCCATCTGCCATAGTCTCCACAGCCCTCATGCTTGATTGGTTGATCTAGTGTGTTCTACAAATAGTTTGATAATTGTAAAAATTGTCTCGGAGCTTTAACCTAACACAAGTTAAAGTTAACATCTCAAGTATCAGGGAGAAGCGGTGAGAAGCAGTTGTGATGGCCATGATCCGTATACTCAAGTCCTCCTAGCCCTGCCCGAAGGGTGGCGAGATTCTACATGCGCCCTCGATGGGGTAAGCCTTCTATTCGCTAATGCTCCGGTGTCACCGCGAGCTAGTTAGGTCGACATCTTGCTGCTTCTACTGCACGACACAAAGCAAACACTGCATGAGCCACTAAATGTAATTATAAGGAACAGATGGACGCAGTGTCCTTTTCGATCCCAAAAATCCATGTAGAAAACAATCAACCCGATTGTGAGTCACCACGTCGGTTGTGTGATCATCGTACAGTAGCTTGATTAGAAAGCTCCCTTCCAATTATCTCAGGGTTCAGTGAGTACAAAGCCTTTATTGATGCACCCCTTGCTCCTCACCTGCCCGCGCGCTGCGCAGAGGTGTGGGCGGACATTTTGATCTGTCTGCACAGGCCATTAGTAATGTCTGGGATCCAAACATTTCAGTCCAAAAGCCGGGTCTTGAAGTTCAGTTTGTCTGTGTTGGCCAAGCTTTGACGTCAAGGTAACAATCGCAGTTTTGTGTATTTAATTTAATGGATCACATTGTACATCCTTTCTGTGCCTGCTCCAGTGTATACATGTAGCAGATATGAACACACAAAATTCACATTTTAGGAAAGAGAAGCATAAAACTTTCGAGAATATTTTATGATTGAGCATGAGATAAAACAACTTTTACTCAATAGTACATTTCTGGTTTTGTTAGGAGTTTGCATTATTATTTTTAGCAAAGGCTGGAATTCAGTATTTCAGAGCGACAGAAATGCTGCCTTAATATTCGTGTAACTTTGGTGATGAGCTGACCAATGTGCGCCTCGCCTACATTCGCTTGCTGCCTGGCGTGCCTGTTGCCGCTCCTCTGGTTCTCTCTGGCACCTGGTGGCCAGGCATCTGCTTTCTCTCTCTACTGCCTTGGTGGAGAAGGAGCTTTTGGATAATTGATACTTGTCTCATTAAGAGCTGGCCACCATTATCTTTAGTGGTAACCTGTTGTGGGATAACTTCTTTATCATATTATTTTCTCAAACAAACGAAACCCTGGTTATTTACATTTCTGCAAGACTGAATTTTTGGACTACAATATTTGTTTTGCTGTCAAAGCTCATTTTTATTCTTAAAGAAATTGTATGTTGACTGTATTTGGTTGTAAAAAAAAAAAGTCTTTTTTGTGTAATGGATTTAGGACCGACCCCCCTCCTTTAAATGCCTCTATAAGGGCCTGATTTAGATCACGGCGGACGGGTTACCCCATCACAACGGTGACCGATATCCCGTCTGCCGAAATATAAATCCCATTATAACCTATGGGATTTATATTTCGGCTGACGGGATATCAGTCTCCGCTGTGAAGGAGCAACCCGTCCTCCGAGATCTAAATCGGGCCCCAAGTCTGTTATGCACACAGCACGCCACCCGCTGTGCCTTTGGCATTGGTTATTTATTGTACTCTTTCTCTTGAAGATAGATTGATGAGTTGTTTAATTAGTTCCTGGTCTTCTCACAGAGTTCTACTTCAGGTCACAAGCTCTATACAGTCTCAGCGATAGCCAGTATCCGTTATTCTACTGCTGGTCATCTCCTGTCCAAGGAATAGCATTGTCCTGATTAAACATCGATAGTTGTCAACAGTCTGACATGCGCACCCTCTGGGCTTCCGTACACGTGTCTTTCCGGACCACGCCCGCACATCAGTTCCATTTCCCCTCTAAGTTCTGTCGGAAGTGCTTGGTTGTGGCCACATTCCCAAACAAATCTCTCTCGCCTATGTGCACTGTGAAAAAAAACATAGAATAGTTGCAAAATAGATTTGTCCTTGTTTTTTCTTCTTTTTTTCCATTGTTGCAAAGTTTCTGAAATATAAGCCCATGTACGCTGCAGATTTCAGTTCAGTTGTTCAGTGTAGGGGTGTGTTGCAGCATTGCTGCATGCCTCCTCAGTGCAGACTGATCAGCCGGCCAGCAGTGTGCTTTTGTTCCCTTTCCAAAACTTTTGTTTGCGTTGGAACTGGTCCTGTACCTTGGGCACGTTGAGTGACCACGTAATCCCTGAGCAAACAGGCGTGTGTGCTTAAAAACAACAAACACTGGCAAAGCCAGTATGTTTTGCCAAAGGAAGAACCAATGTGTTTTAGCCATGTTGTACACCAGCGTGGCTGCCGTTCTGCATGGCTAAAAGTTAGTGGCGTTAAGGTGAGTGGCGTGGAGTGTCGTAGAGTAGAATGGCGGAGAGTAGAGTGAAGTGGCATAGAGTGTCGTGTAGAGGACATTGGCGTAGAGTGTTGCAGAGTGCAGTGGCGTAGAGTGCATGGCATAGAATTCAGCGACGTGCAATGCAGCGACGTACAATGCAGCGTCGTAGAATGCAATGGTGTAGATTAGAGTGCTGCAGAGTGGAGTGTTGCAGAGTAGATTGTCACATACAGTGCAGTCACATGGAGTGCAGTGGCATAGAGTGAAGTGCTGCAGAGTGCAGTGGCGTGGAGTGATGCAGAGTAGAGTGGTGTAGAGTACAGTGACATAGAGTGCATTGGCATAGAATGCAGTAGTGTAGAGCGGAGAAGAGTTCAGTAGCGTAGAGTGCATTGTTGCAGGGTAGTGTCGTAGAGTGCAGCAGCGCTGAGTAGAGTGCTGTAGATTGCATTGGCGTGGAGTGCATTGGCTTAGAGTGTAGCAGAGTATAGTGACATAGAGTGCAACAGCATACAATTCGGTGGCGTACAATGCAGCGTCATAGAATGCCGTGGCATAGATTACAGTAGGTCATAGTAGAGTGCAGTGGCGTAGTGGGGTACAGTGCAGTGGCGTAGATTGCAGTGATGTAGAATGGCATAGAGCACAGTAGTACAGAGTAGATTGTCGTAGAGTGCAGTGGTGGAGAGTGGCAAGGAGTGCAGTGGCATATAGTGCATTGGTTTAGAGTAGAGTGCAGTGGAATAGGGTGGAGTGGGTCAAAGTGGAGTAGAGTAATGGCATAGAGTAAAGTGGTATAGAGTGCAGTGGCATAGAATACAGTGGTGCAGAGTAAATTAGAGTGGCATACAGTGGATTGACAGAGTGCAGTGGGGTAGAGTTGAGTGGTACAGAGTAGAGTGCATTGGCATAGAGCGCAATGGCTTATAGTGCAGTGTTGCAGAGTGGCTTAGCGTGGAGTGGTGTACAGTGGAGTTGTGCAGAGTAGAGTAGACTGGAGTGGTGTAGAGTGTAGTGGTGTACAGTGCAGTTCTGGAGAGGAGAGTGCATTGCCATAGAATAGAGTCGTGCAGAGTAGAGTGCAGTGGCAGGCAGAGTAGAGTGCAGTGGCATGGAGTATGCATTGTGTGGTAGCACACTATCATTGCAGACAAGACATTTTCAATCGAAATGGCCATTAAATTTGCACAGACCTATAGTTTTACTAATAAAACTATACAGTGCACCAACAATGTTTGGAAATGCCATCGCTTAGTGTATTGGTTTGAGTTGATCATATTAAAGTATTTGTACTGAAATTATTTTATTTGTTTACTTCTGATTTAACAAAAATGTGCTTCATTTGTATTTCTTAATTCTAATATATTTGGAAATACATGCACAGTTCATTTAAATGTTGCTGTGTGCTAGGAAAAACCCTTTCCTACCCCCAGTATTCAGCACCATGCTCACATAAATCCTCTCACTTTGAAGTCCGAGAAAGAAAAGTAAACACCAAGTTCCCTCAGAAGACCGAGCCTGACATTTGACCTTTGTCTTTGAATGCACAGCAAATGTGACAAGATAAGAACAAGACTTACAGACAAAAAAAAAAAGCACTAGAATGGGTAGATGCTGAAACACCCATCTGTAGTTTGAAAAGATTGCAAGTGGCACCTCTTCCCTTGTTGGGGTGAACACGTACCCCTTAGCTTTCTTAGAAGGGGGTAAATTATGTCTGTCTAGTGCAGGGGTGTCCAACATAGGTCTAAATACATGCCAGGTTTTTAGGATAACTTCTCAATATGTAAATGTGTTTCATTGTATGCATATCTTTCTTATGATGATATGGCATGGATCCAGCCCTCTAGCACCTGTTATTGACACCGCCTGCCTTATGGGGACCTGCATATTCACCTGAGGGTATAAGTTAGCGTTTGTGCGAGTGAGATGATGATGAAGAAGAACCCAAGGGCTTGATCTCTTAAACGATAAGGCACCAGATATCTTCATGTTATCAGGGACACATTTAACAGCCTGATGTATGTTGGGAGTTGTAGTCCAACAACACATTCCAATGTTTTGATTATAATGCAGAAGTTGCACATCCTGTCCAGAAACGTGAGAGCTTTGTTCCTACTTCAGCTCTATTGAACATCTGGACTGAAGTTCTAGATTACAGATGGGCTGCGATACTCTTCGAGATGCGATCATCTGGTGTTCTTATCAATCCAGCAAGTAACACATTTTTGGAAAGAGGCTTCACTTGCAGGAATGTAACAAATCGCAGTTGAACGCCTTAATGAAGTGAAGGAATAAAAGAGGCAAAATGTTTGACCTTCCAACGAGAAGGTATTTACCAGTGTCTTCTCCCTCAGTAGAGCAACCGAGTTGTATATTGCGTACACGTATCCTTACATACATAGATACAATGCAGTAGGGACCAACTGCCTACGTTCACGCAATATAACTATCCTTACATACATAGATGCCTAATATACAGAAATGATGGCAGTGGTCTTAGAAAACTAGTCAGCACCTCTGCATAGTTTGCAAATGTAAATCATGAAATGTTAATATGCGTGCTCAATGTTAAGCACCGTGCCATCCACAGTGCTACTCAATATGAGGAGAAAATAAACACTTCCTCCAAACACATCTCCCAATGAAATTTAAATAACAGAGCACAGCACCAAAAAAATCAAACTGGTGAAAAACAACCAGTAAAATGTTTAATATAGAAATGGCGACAATTTCCAAAGTCTTGACACGTAGATGTTGCAGATATACAGCCACGTAGATGTTACAGATATACAGCCACAGATATACAGCCAACACGTGTTTCGTCGTGAAACGACTTTCTCAAGGCTGTTAACAAAATAATACAAGTTGCTTCACATCAAACGCAAAGGGGAATAAGTATAGCAATTGACCAAGAACAAAAAATTTCCATTATCAGCCAAGTAATAAGAAAAAATAAACATGCCAATAAAGTGTCTCGAAGATTTTAGTAGACCCAAGGTGAAATGTGCAAATTTATATATGAAGAATAAAATAAAGAAAGAGATGAAGTTAAAGTATTCAACTCACAAACACACCACCATGGTGCATAAGAATAGAGAAACAAAATACCACGTGCAACACCCGATTGTGTTTTGAATTTTAAGTTGAATATAAAGGAAAAAGGGAAAGAAATAATCATTTCAATTACCTTAGGAACGATACTTGTATGTTGTATTAGTAATGACGAACAATCGTGTATTATCAATGTTAAAGATCAGAAATTCTATATAGATTTAATACGTCCAGGCGCCAAAGAAAAACCAAATAGTCACTAAAAATGAAAACATTAATAAAAAGAAAATAAGTCTTCCGTATGTTTCTCTTACACAATAGAGAATTACTAGTCACAGAACAACCGCGTCCTTTATAATACTAAAAACCTCTACAAGGGATTTAGCACATATAGAGGTCATTTGCGCATCAGAATCAATAGTCAAAGGAGGCTATATTAACAACTAAGAAATATAGTAGCCAACTAAAAACCCAAGAAGGACAAAAGAACGTAGAAGTACAACAGAAAAAAGTAATAACGTCAAAAGCCATTAAGTAAAGACCAGGATTTGCTCCTGGTCACAGATGTATCTATCCACACAGCTTACTTTAGAAACGAAGTCTGGTATTTGAAAACCACGTCATGATAAACGCATCAAGAGGCAAGTTAAAAAACTTGTAAAATTTATACAAGCATTGGTCCAACCTGAAATAGAACGAAATATAACTAAAAGATTTTTAATCCGTTCAAATATTGTCACTAATATAGAATACAGCACTTAATCATAGGCTTACCCTGTCCGGGTCAAACTCCGAAATCGTGCATAAAGTATAAGCGGCCGCCATGGAAAGACGCCGCATATATGCTGTTGCGTTTCTAATTAGCGTAAGAAAGCGTAAACCAAGCGCGTTTACGTAATGCGCTTGTCAGCAATAGCGTGACCGCCATTATTGTAGTTTTCTACTACAAACATCATAAGCCAGACACAGTCAAGTATTAAACAGACCCATAGAAAGCGTAAAGGCTAAGTACTGGAAACCAAAACACAAAGCTGATGCAATTACATTTGGGATTGAATATGCTGTCCAATTTGTATCCAATGTAAGATTCTGTAATGACAGGAGAGTTCTCTTATACTACTTGCATGTTTGATCTAATAGAGATTTCTGGTCAAAATGTTTGTTGAAATTATACATTCGTCTCTTACTCAGTGTTTCTATGGTGTTGCCCTACTGAGAATGACTGTTGTTCTGTGTTATAACTGCTTTCTAAATGTGTTTATTTTTAAGACTCAAGGATACAATGTTTAGTCCTAATGTTATCAATGTAGCTCTGTTTATTTCTATTTCAACTCTGGGAGCTAAATATTTTGGTGCTTCTGTCTCTCTCATCTCGCACTTTGGTGGCGCGTGTTTTACGTGTGTACTCAAGTTATCGACTCTGACTCTTTTACATTCTTAAGTTTATTATATGAAATTCCACACTATTTTAATGGTTACTGCACACGAGCTTTGTGTTTTGGTTTCCAGTACTTAGCCTTTACGCTTTCTATGGGTCTGTTTAATACTTGACTGTGTCTGGCTTATGATGTTTGTAGTAGAAAACTACAATAATGGCGGTCACGCTATTGCTGACAAGCGCATTACGTAAACGCGCTTGGTTTACGTTTTCTTACGCTAATTAGAAACGCAACAGCATATATGCGGCGTCTTTCCATGTGGGCCGCTTATACTTTATGCACGATTTCGGAGTTTGACCCGGACAGGGTAAGCCTATGATTAAGTGCTGTATTCTATATTAGTGACAATATTTGAACGGATTAAAAATCTTTTAGTTATATTTCGTTCTATTTCAGGTTGGACCAATGCTTGTATAATTTTACAAGTTTTTAACTTGCCTCTTGATGCGTTTATCATGACGTGGTTTTCAAATACCGGACTTCGTTTCTAAAGTAAGTTGTGTGGATAGATACATCTGTGACCAGGAGCAAAAATCCTGGTCTTTACTTAATGGCTTTTGACGTTATTACTTTTTTCTGTTGTACTTCTACGTTCTTTTGTCCTTCTTGGGTTTTTAGTTGGCTACTATATTTCTTAGTTGTTAATATAGCCTCCTGTGACTATTGATTCTGATGCGCAAATGACCTCTATATGTGCTAAATCCCTTGTAGAGGTTTTTAGTATTATAAAGGACGTGGTTGTTCTGTGACTAGTAATTCTCTATTGTGTAAGAGAAACATACGGAAGACTTATTTTCTTTTTATTAATGTTTTCATTTTTAGTGACTATTTGGTTTTTCTTTGGCGCCTGGACGTATTAAATCTATATAGAATTTCTGATCTTTAACATTGATAATACACGATTGTTCGTCATTACTAATACAACATACAAGTATTGTTCCTAAGGTAATTGAAATGATTATTTCTTTCCCTTTTTCCTTTATATTCAACTTAAAATTCAAAACACAATCGGGTGTTGCACGTGGTATTTTGTTTCTCTATTCTTATGCACCATGGTGGTGTGTTTGTGAGTTGAATACTTTAACTTCATCTCTTTCTTTATTTTATTCTTCATATATAAATTTGCACATTTCACCTTGGGTCTACTAAAATCTTCGAGACACTTTGTTGGCATGTTTATTTTTTCTTATTACTTGGCTGATAATGGAAATTTTTTGTTCTTGGTCAATTGCTATACTTATTCCCCTTTGCGTTTGATGTGAAGCAACTTGTTGTATTATTTTGTTAACAGCCTTGAGAAAGTCGTTTCATGACGAAACACGTGTTGGCTGTATATCTGTGGCTGTATATCTGTAACATCTACGTGGCTGTATATCTGTAACATCTACGTGTCAAGACTTTGGAAATTGTCGCCATTTCTATATTAAACATTTTACTGGTTGTTTTTCACCAGTTTGATTTTTTTGGTGCTGTGCTCTGTTATTTAAAATACATAGATGCCTCACAAGGGAAGATTCGGTGTCTGGGCACTGTCTGTTAATGCCTTTCTATTGATTAATCTGTTACATCTATTTAGAAATGGATTTGGCATTTCATTGCTTTCTCATTCCTTTTCCTTAAATGGACCTCAAAAAGCACAGGTTCAGAGCCGGACAGTGATTTTCCCTGAATAAGTTAGGCGTAAGCATGGGAAAGGTCTGCTGTACGCATTCACTCACTGTGCTTGATGTTGCTGCTATGCGTCTCCATGTCGACAGTGACACATTCAACCAATTATAGCCTTTTAATTAACAACACATTGCTTTCTAGGATTTAAGTTTTGCTTTTAACAATGGACCCAAAGACCCAACATACAAGGTGTTTTGTTTAAAAAAAGGCAGGACTAGCTGAGGGTGTGAGTGAATCTGACATAGTCGCTGGGTAGCTATGTGCAGACACCTCAGGTCTCACTCATTATGAGTGAGACTCTCACATTTGGAGGTTGGGTTGAGCTGTCACTCACTCCAAGCTATATCACACTTGCTAGTAGGGGTTAGATCCTGGTGTCTAAATGCACCTCTGTTCAGAGCTCTGCTTTGTGTAGAGGAGCTTCTAGCAACTGCAAAAGTTTCAGAAGGGAAGACAGCCTCTTGAGGAACCATCACACAAAGGCCTCCATTTGATGGGAAGAGCTCTTTGGACATGTCGAAGTGCTGCTCCATTCATCTACCTTACTGAGGGTTTGGTGTTCTATTATTTTTACACCCATTGTGTTTTATTATTTAACTGATGTAAATTCCTATATTGTCACTGTTGTCAAAGTTTGCTAGATATCACGTACTAGGATTTCATTAAATATGCTAATTAGTTTTCACTACTTTGAATTTTCAAAACCAGAGAGCTGTGTGTTCTCTACACGATTCACAGAAGAAGGCAGATGTTCAGTCTGCGTGCTAGAGTTTTTACATGTGCATACTGCGTGCAGAATATTTGCACACTTCTGTTTAGTTTCCAAATGTGTCAAATTTTAGGCACGGTCAGAGCAGTGTTGGATGTGGTGGCAAGGATTTATAATGTAAATTTAGTGTACACCCACTGATTAGGACTGATCACAAGTTTTTGACATGAAGCTTGCTAAACCTATCTGAGCTCTGATGTACACACAAATTGACCAGGTATAAGTGCAGTGATGTACACCGACCCATACATAGGTTTCAAAATGTGTGTAGGAAGGGTTGCATATACGGAAACAATTGAGCAGGTGTGATTTGCTCCTGTCCTACTTTAATTTAGTTATTGAATTTAATAACACCAGATCATCAGGGACATGATAGTCCAGTCCAGCTTTTCCTTCTTCAGACCATTGCAGTCTACAATTGGAGGTGAACTAGAACTTCAACTCCCAGGATGCATTGTGATCTGAAGAAAATGTTTAGGGCTGGGACCTTATCTCAGCGATGTCATCTGATGGCCCTCTTAGCAAGACAGTGGCACTTGTGAGCAGCAAAATGGTCAATAAAGGCATGTTCGTTCTCCCATGGGGCTCCACAGATCCAGTTAGCTGTAGGTATAGATGACCGGTTGGGTACCAGAGTAATACAGTGCTAGAGACAAAACTGGCCAGCAGTAGAGAACAATATGGGATGTGAAAAGCGATAAGAGTTTCATTATATTTTTATTAGCTTTGTTAAATCCATGAAAAGGTTCCTAAGTCTACGGCCCAGTGCAGAAACCCTCCTTCAGTCCCAAGCGTAAACCTCAGTTCTTTTAGGAGGTAAAGCACCAGATCTGGGCGCTCGTTAGGAGTATAATCTTGTATGTAAGCCCCACATCAGTGTGTGAAGGCTAGCCCCAGAAGCACTCATGCAAGATGGAGGGAGCTTGGGACCTCACTCAATTTCCCACCAAAGAAATGTAGAGAACACCTGCTTTGCAACTCTGGCTTTCTATGTCCCAAACATGATGCGCGTGCCTTGGCTTTGACAATGTTCAGGCTTTTCGAGAGAATTCCCAGGGCATTTATTTTCATTTCCTTGAGACACTACGTATCAGTTTGCTTGACTTCTAAGGCTCTCAGAACTGCAAGAGTACGGGGAAAATTATCTCGAGTTTATGGAGCTGGAAAGAAGTAGTTTTGATAACTTCTTCGATTTTCAGAACCAAAGACCTGTCACGTTTGCAGCTGATAACCACGTTCTTTGCTGACTTGGCAGGTGTATTTGACACACAAAACATGGAGAGCATTAGAATATACTGTAGACCACCACTCATCCCTGGAAACCAAAATATATCAGTATTTTAGAGGCATATTCACAGAGAAATATTAAGTTCATGATCGTAAGCTTGTGCTTACAACGTTACTAACAGTACTTTTTTTCTTGGAATTCACTAAAATCCCGCAGTCAAAGAATATAATTTTGACAGATTTCTCAGCCCTAAAACAGCAAATTTTCCGCTGATGTAAATCTATATTTATTGTTCGGATTAAAGTCCAAATATTCCCCCCTTAACGTTCTTTTAGCTTCATATAAAAAATATTTTTCCTTTCCCTATACATCCCTGGCAGGTTCTGCTGTTTAGTTAGTTTTTCACGATTATTCAACCCGTTTTTAACAACCGCTATAGGTTTACAAATTGTTAATTCACAGCAAAGTATAACTCTGGATGTCCCCAACTTCCCGGTTGCCTCCCTCTGATCCTCTAGTGAGAATACCTTGAACCCCCCAACTCTATGCCTTAAAACGGCATAAAATCTGTATATCTTGCCTATTTTCCATAACATAAATGTCCATAGATGCTGGTTCTGGTTAGTCCGGTACTAACATTTGCGCAAGCAGATGGCAAATTTTGTCAATTTAAATTGAACAGGTCGAGCTATATTCACACATTGCTTTACCACAACACCACTTATTATACACAACTCATGGCAAGATCATGTGTGCAAGAGGTATCCATGCCGTCAATTCTCTGCAATACATATATTCAACTTGCATTGCCCTATTGAAACCCTAAAATCAGTCTACATACCACCCGCCCAGAAGATCACCACCTCAACGTACCACAGCCACAAAGAACAGCAGCGGAGCCACCCAAGGGGCAAAGGTGCCTCAACATAGGAGCCACCTGAGGCTGAGCAATGGGCAACCATACACCTCAGAAGAATGGAACAGACAAAGCAATGTCCTGCAGGCCCACACATCACATCCCCACACACAGGGCTTCTCAGAGACACGTACTTAGATCCAATATGGTCCATCAGTAAACAATGCATCAGTCCACACCGTCCTTGCTGGCCATTGTCCAATTCAAACAAATGCAGACAGAGTCACTGGGCCTCTTCGACTGTGTTTACAAGAATCCCAGAACCGTAAAGGGCACCCAGAGTCCAAAAGCGATTCGAGACCTTACGGACTTTGCGAATGTCACCTGTGCATTTAACATTACTTGGGTGTGCAAAGACTGTTGCTGATCCGAGCGCTTAAGTTTTAATATTATTTGCAGGCATTTGTGCAAGAGTAAATATTGGATTTCACTACCATTGCTCCACAGGTCTATCTGGGTGTCACCAACTGTACAAGGTCTTGGATCCAGGCCAGGAGTGATCTATGGTAAATATTAAATAGGGCTGGGGACAGAGGGAGCTCAGAGATGCACTGCTCTCCCGTCTAACAGCTTCCACCACATTCCACCGGGTTCAAAATACACTAATTTGTGGGCTCTTGCTCTGGGAGGAACTGTGAGAGAAATGCTGACACTTTCAAGGGAGTCAAAGGATCAACGCACGCTTCAGCCATGCAGCAGTGGCATAACGCAGTCATGCAAACCCCCACCCCGCAGATTGTATTGAGGGACCCCTGAGACTCGCACATCTCTTGAATATTCATAGGCCTTATGATGATGTGGGGAGGAGGGCCCTGAAGGTTGGGGGCCCACGTGTGGCGCTGGGCCCCAGTTCCTGTTACAGCCCTGCCTTGTAGACTAGTCACCTGTGTGCGGCTTTAAAGGATGACACTGCTTTTCCAGAGTCTACATTAACAAGCATTTGCAATGCAATAGGTCTCGCATTTGCGAGAGTTTGAGCTATTTTTATTGTAAATGACATTGCCTTTTATTTATGTTTTGGTTTTTGAAACCTAAATAAAAGCCATTGTCATTTACAATGCCAATAGGTCAAACTCGCGTAAATGCGAGACCTATTGCATTGCAAATGCTTGTTGTTACCGAAAGCCCTTTCCACAGCGCATACTGGCTCCTTTAACGTTACTCACAAAAACAAACAAGTACAGGTTAAGCACGAGATGGCTTTGTGTAACCAAAAGCACAATGCTCCAGCACTGGAATTATAATCAACATAGTGGCAGAACTTAAATCCCAATGGCAGGAGTCAGGAGGCCTCACAAGGAACATATTAACCTGTAATAATGTGCTAGAATCTGTTGGACGAATATGGTTAAAGACCAGTGTGCACACTGATGAGAGGCATGTGAGTCCAGGACAGTGTCTCCTATGAATGAGCAGTGCGGACCCTGAGTAACAGTCTCTTAATCGTGCAGTTTTGCCATCTGCACTAGTCCTGTTATCAGCGCTATTCTTATTGTTGTCATCGGCACTAGTCTCGTTGTCATCGGCACTAGTCTCATTGTTATCATCAGCGCTATTTTCGTTGTTGTCATTAGTGTTTTCATCAGCACTAGTCTCATTGTTGTCATCAGCGCTATTCTCACTGTTCTCGTTAGCACTAGTCCCACTGTTGATCATCAGAGCTATAGTCATTGTTATCATCAGTGCTATTCTCATTGTTGTCATGAGCACTAGTCCCATTGTTCTCATCAGAGCTATTTTCATTGTTATCACCACTAGTCCTGTTGTTATCATCAGGGCTATTCTCATTGTTGAAACACAAAGAGAGTGAGGAGAGGGTCCAAGGGAAAAAAGTTTAGAGACCTGCGAGAAGTGATTCCCCTTAGAACAATAATCTTTAACACAATACTTCTCGGGTCTATCATAAAGTGAAAAAGTGTCTCTCAGCAAAGCTCCATTAGGGAGCAATCCCTTTTAGGATGAATGCCCTCACCCACCATAGGTGGCATGCTTCATCATATGGGCTTCTACTCCCAGTGAGAAAACCTAGTCTCACTGAGGGCTACAACTCCCTCACTGTGAGGTAGGAGCTCTGGGATGTTTTCATGAGGGTACTAAAGCCCCATCTGTGAATGCTAGGCGTTGTGAGGGTGCAGCGCTGGGTGTGATTGTGATACTAAATGTGAAACTAAAACTACCTAGAGAGGACAAAATAAGTTTATTGGCTTGTCCAAACTGGCAGGGTTAAAAAGCAGTGCAAAGCAGTATCAATTAAACTGCTAAGTAGTGCCATTTTGCTAGGGATTTACAAGTTAATTAAATATGCCAATTTGGTATAAGCCAATCCAACACGTTTTAAGGAGAGAGCACAAGCACTTTAGCACTGGTTAGCAGTGGTAAAGTGTGCAGAGTCCTAAGGCCAGCAAAAACTCAGTCCGCACAACAGGTCTAAAGGCAAAATGTTAGGGGGAAACCACGCCGAGGATGCCAGGTCTAACAGGAGAGCAGGTCTACGGAGCCCGAGGCAGACTTTCATCAGCCCTCCTTTTCTTTTCCTCATTAGAAATATAATCAAACAGTAAAAGCGGGACATCAGCAGCTACTCTCGTCTTAGTGTAATTGCCTAGTAAACGCAGTAGCGTTCCCTACTCTACAGCATCTTGTCCCTGTCGAGTAAACGCAGTAGTGTCTCCTGCTGTGCAGCATCTTGTCCCTGCCGAGTAAACGCAGTAGTGTCTCCTGCTGTGCAGCATCTTGTCCCTGCCGAGTAAACGCAGTAGTGTCTCCTGCTCCGCAGCATCTTGCCCCTGCTGAGTAAACGCAGTAGTGTCACCTGCTGGCTCATGCTCTGCAACATCTTGTCCCTGCTGAGTAAACCCGGTAGTGTCCCCAGTTCCGCAGCATCTTGTCCCTGCTGAGTAACATCTTGTCCCAGCTGAGTAAATGCAGTAGTGTCTCCTGCTCTGCAGTACCTTGTCCCTGCCGAGTTAACGCAGTAGTGTCTCCTGCTCCGCAGCATCTTGTCCCTGCTGAGTAAACGCAGTAGTGTCACCTGCTGGCTCATGCTCTGCAACATCTTGTACCTGCTGAGTAAACGCAGTAGTGTTCCCTACTCTACAACATCTTGTCCCTGCCGAGTAAACGCAGTAGTGTCTCCTACTCCACAGCATCTTGTCCCTGCCGAGTAAACGCAGTAGTGTCTCCTGCTCTGCAGCATCTTGTCCCTGCCGAGTAAACGCAGTAGTGCCGTTTCTGCAGCATCTTGTGCCTGCTGAGTAAGCGCAGTAGTGTCTCGTGTTCTGCAGCATCTTTCCACTGCTGAGTAAGCGCAGTAGTGTCTCGTGTTATACAGCATCTTTTCTCTGCCGAGTAAGCGCAGTAGTGTCTCGTGTTCTGCAGCATCTTTCCTCTGCTGAGTAAGCGCAGTAGTGTCTCGTGTTATACAGCATCTTTTCTCTGCCGAGTAAGCGCAGTAGTGTCTCGTGTTATACAGCATCTTGTCCCTGCTGAGGAAGCGCAGTAGTGTCTCGTGTTATACAGCATCTTGTCCCTGCTGAGGAAGCGCAGTAGTGTCTCGTGTTATACAGCATCTTTTTTCTGCCGAGTAAGCGCAGTAGTGTCTCGTGTTATACAGCATCTTGTCCCTGCTGGGTAAGCGCAGTAGTGTCTCTTCCGCAGCAGCTTGCCTCTGCTGAGTAAGCGCAGTAGTGTCTTGTGGTCTGCAGCATCTTTCCTCTGCTGAGTAAGCGCAGTAGTGTCTCTTGTTCCGCAGCAGCTTGCCTCTGCTGAGTAAGCGCAGTAGTGTCTTGTGGTCTGCAGCATCTTTCCTCAGCTGAGTAAGCGCAGTAGTGTCTCGTGTTATACAGCATCTTGTCCCTGCTGGGTAAGCGCAGTAGTGTCTCTTGTTCCGCAGCAGCTTGCCTCTGCTGAGTAAGCGCAGTAGTGTCTCTTGTTCCGCAGCAGCTTGCCTCTGCTGAGTATGCGCAGTAGTGTCTCTTGTTCCGCAGCAGCTTGCCTCTGCTGAGTAAGCGCAGTAGTGTCTTGTGGTCTGCAGCATCTTTCCTCAGCTGAGTAAGCGCAGTAGTGTCTCTTGTTCTGGAGCATCTTGTCCCTGCTGGGTAAGCGCAGTAGTGTCTCGTGTTCTGCAGCATCTTTCCTCTGCTGAGTAAGCGCAGTAGTGTCTCTTGTTCCGCAGCATCTTGATTCTGCTGAGTAAGCGCAGTAGTGTCTCGTGTTCTGCAGCATCTTGTCCCTGCTGGGTAAGAGCGCAGTAGTGTCTCGTGTTCTGCAGCATCTTATCTCTGCTGAGTCAGCGCAGTAGTGTCTCTTGTTCCGCAGCATCTTGCCTCTGCTGAGTCAGCGCAGTAGTGTCTCTTGTTCCGCAGCATCTTTCCTCTGCTGAGTAAGCGCAGTAGTGTCTTGTGGTCTGCAGCATCTTTCCTCTGCTGAGTAAGCGCAGTAGTGTCTCTTGTTCCGCAGCATCTTGCCTCTGCTGAGTCAGCGCAGTAGTGTCTCCTGCTCTGCAGCATCTTTCCTCTGCTGAGTAAGCGCAGTAGTGTCTCTTGTTCCGCAGCAGCTTGCCTCTGCTGAGTAAGCGCAGTAGTGTCTCTTGTTCCGCAGCAGCTTGCCTCTGCTGAGTAAGCGCAGTAGTGTCTCTTGTTCCGCAGCAGCTTGCCTCTGCTGAGTAAGCGCAGTAGTGTCTTGTGGTCTGCAGCATCTTGTCCCTGCTGGGTAAGCGCAGTAGTGTCTCGTGTTCTGCAGCATCTTTTCTCTGCTGAGTAAGCGCAGTAGTGTCTTGTGTTCTGCAGCATCTTGTCCCTGCTGGGTAAGCGCAGTAGTGTCTCTTGTTCCGCAGCAGCTTGCCTCTGCTGAGTCAGCGAACTAGTGTCTCTTGTTCCGCAGCAGCTTGCCTCTGCTGAGTCAGCGCAGTAGTGTCTCTTGTTCTGCAGCAGCTTGCCTCTGCTGAGTCAGCGCAGTAGTGTCTCTTGTTCCGCAGCATCTTTCCTCTGCTGAGTAAGCGCAGTAGTGTCTCTTGTTCCGCAGCATCTTGCCTCTGCTGAGTCAGCGCAGTAGTGTCTCCTGCTCTGCAGCATCTTTCCTCTGCTGAGTAAGCGCAGTAGTGTCTCTTGTTCCGCAGCATCTTGCCTCTGCTGAGTCAGCGCAGTAGTGTCTCCTGCTCTGCAGCATCTTTCCTCTGCTGAGTAAGCGCAGTAGTGTCTCTTGTTCCGCAGCATCTTTCCTCTGCTGAGTAAGCGCAGTAGTGTCTCGTGTTATACAGCATCTTGTCCCTGCTGGGTAAGCGCAGTAGTGTCTCTTGTTCCGCAGCAGCTTGCCTCTGCTGAGTAAGCGCAGTAGTGTCTTGTGGTCTGCAGCATCTTTCCTCTGCTGAGTAAGCGCAGTAGTGTCTCTTGTTCCGCAGCATCTTGCCTCTGCTGAGTCAGCGCAGTAGTGTCTCGTGTTCTGCAGCATCTTGTCCCTGCTGGGTAAGAGTGCAGTAGTGTCTCGTGTTCTGCAGCATCTTTCCTCTGCTGAGTAAGCGCAGTAGTGTCTCTTGTTCCGCAGCATCTTGCCTCTGCTGAGTCAGCGCAGTAGTGTCTCTTGTTCCGCAGCATCTTGCCTCTGCTGAGTCAGCGCAGTAGTGTCTCTTGTTCCGCAGCATCTTGCCTCTGCTGAGTCAGCGTAGTAGTGTCTCTTGTTCCGCAGCATCTTTCCTCTGCTGAGTAAGCGCAGTAGTGTCTTGTGGTCTGCAGCATCTTTCCCCTGCTGAGTAAGCGCAGTAGTGTCTCTTGTTCCGCAGCATCTTGCCTCTGCTGAGTCAGCGCAGTAGTGTCTCCTGCTCTGCAGCATCTTTCCTCTGCTGAGTAAGCGCAGTAGTGTCTCTTGTTCCGCAGCAGCTTGCCTCTGCTGAGTAAGCGCAGTAGTGTCTATTGTTCCGCAGCAGCTTGCCTCTGCTGAGTAAGCGCAGTAGTGTCTTGTGGTCTGCAGCATCTTTCCTCTGCTGAGTAAGCGCAGTAGTGTCTTGTGGTCTGCAGCATCTTTCCTCTGCTGAGTAAGCACAGTAGTGTCTCTTGTTCCGCAGCATCTTGACTCTGCTGAGTAAGCGCAGTAGTGTCTCGTGTTCTGCAGCATCTTGTCCCTGCTGGGTAAGAGCGCAGTAGTGTCTCGTGTTCTGCAGCATCTTTCCTCTGCTGAGTAAGCGCAGTAGTGTCTCTTGTTCCGCAGCATTTTCCTCTGCTGAGTAAGCGCAGTAGTGTCTCCTGCTCTGCAGCATCTTGTCCCTGCTGGGTAAGCGCAGTAGTGTCTCTTGTTCTGCAGCATCTTGTCCCTGCTGGGTAAGTGCAGTGTCTTGTGTTCTGCAGCATCTTTCCTCTGCTGAGTCAGCGCAGTAGTGTCTCTTGTTCCGCAGCAGCTTGCCTCTGCTGAGTCAGCGCAGTAGTGTCTCTTGTTCCGCAGCAGCTTGCCTCTGCTGAGTCAGCGCAGTAGTGTCTCTTGTTCCGCAGCAGCTTGCCTCTGCTGAGTAAGCGCAGTAGTGTCTTGTGGTCTGCAGCATCTTGCCTCAGCTGAGTAAGCGCAGTAGTGTCTCCTGCTCTGCAGCATCTTGTCCCTGCTGGGTAAGCGCAGTAGTGTCTCGTGTTCTGCAGCATCTTGTCCCTGCTGGGTAAGCGCAGTAGTGTCTCTTGTTCTGCAGCAGTTTGCCTCTGCTGAGTAAGCGCAGTAGTGTCTTGTGGTCTGCAGCATCTTGCCTCTGCTGGGTAAGCGCAGTAGTGTCTCTTGTCCTGCAGCATCTTGTCCCTGCTGGGTAAGCGCAGTGTCTCGTGTTCTGCAGCATCTTTCCTCTGCTGAGTCGGCGCAGTAGTGTCTCTTGTTCCGCAGCAGCTTGCCTCTGCTGAGTCAGCGCAGTAGTGTCTCTTGTTCTGCAGCAGCTTGCCTCTGCTGAGTAAGCGCAGTAGTGTCTCTTGTTCCGCAGCAGCTTGCCTCTGCTGAGTCAGCGCAGTAGTGTCTCCTGCTCTGCAGCATCTTGTCCTGGTTCTCTTCACTTCCCTTCAGCCTGACAGGGGCGGAAGCACATTGCGGGCACTTTAGATAAGATGCGCAGCTTTCAGCAGTTGTGGTAAACGCCGGCCCAGGCCAGACATGCACCCGCACGCGACTTGTGCCACCCCACGTGTAAATATAGCGCCTCTCGTGCCCGGGCAGGCCTCTGGCACACACGGCGCGCTGCCTCTGCCCACCGGTTTCATGCAAGGCCCGAGTTCATTTCTGCAAGGGGGTGGGGCGCGGCGCTGCTAAGCGCTTGGGGCCTCTTTGTAGTGTTTGGATGGTTCCAGAAAGCACATATCCAAACTTTCTAAGGGGCCTCCAGGCGCTGTTAGTTTACGGTCTGGTGACAGGTTGTTCCTGAAGCCGGCTGCTGCTACTGATATTCGATCCCGTGATCAGACTGTCTGTGGCTGTGTGTCTGCGCCTGTGTGTCTGTGCCTTTGTTTGTGCTGCCTGCACCCGAGCGCTCTGCCCCTGTTTGTCTAGCGGCTCCGTCTTGCTCCTGTTGATTGACACTTGGGAGGCGCTCTCCTGCTCCCTGTGCGTCCCTTCCCCGGGACTGCTAACGTCTGGTTGTGTTTATCATCACGGAAGTCGTGGCATCACGTTTGTGGTTGTGATGTGGTGCGCGCTGGTGTCTTCACATTCTGGGCGGTGGCTTCGCTCCGGCCTGGCTTGAGGTTGGGTGTGAACTTCCTTGACCTCATTGATTGTGGTCTGATGTGTGGGTCCTACACACTGGTCCAGTGATGCGGCTATCTATCCCACAGCTGTACAACGTTGTTGTGGTGCATTTTAAGTTTCTTTGCAACGCCCCTTCCTTGGCCTGTACCCACCCCCGTTCTTGATTGGTTGCCATGGGCCCCCCCCAGCCCTTGTTTCTGCCCCCCCCCCCCTGCAAAGTACATGGAGGGGCCCCCTCCCTCCGACTCACTTAGGAGCTCTCAGACCAGGGTACTGTGCCGAGGGGGCCCCTGGAGCCCCCCCCTCCGCGCTGCGGGGGGGCCATGTATAGGTCCTCTGGTCCCCTTGCTTTCTCATTGGCCTCTCAGTTTTCGGTCTCCTCCGCGTCCCAGGGTCAGTGCGTCCCAAGGCTCCGGGGCCATCCCTCCCTGATCCGTGCATTCACCCGCAGAGCCCGGGGCTCGAGAGAGGATGAAAGGAGCCGGGGGGGGCGGGGCTCTGCTGCTTGGAGGTCAGGGGCTCCAGGCTGCGCTAGGGACGGCCCTGTCGGGATATGGATGGACAGACGTGTGCACCAGGGCAGGAGCTGCTAGTACTACTGTCCCACAGGCTCTGGGTCTGACCCAGCGCAGGAACTGCTGCTGTCCCACGGGCTCTGGGTCTGACCCAGCACAGGGACAGGAGCTGCTGCTGTCCCACAGACTGAGGCAGTGAGTCCAGAGTACAGGAGTAGATGAAACTTTCCAACGTGGAAGGCACTTGGCCCTTGGGTAACGGTGGAGGGGAAGGCGGGTGGAAGCATTCCCCTGCATTTAACATTGATTGTTGCTTATGCAGTCAGTCAGATATTTCAACGCTAATGCTGTGAGAGGCCGATCGGGTGTGAAAGGTTGGGGGGGGGGGAGGAGAGGGGGGCAGCAGGTTAAGTTAAAAAAATTACCTTGACTTATCTGCTTGCCAGGAGCTCATTGCCGCTCCTCCTGGTCGCGTCTCTCCTCCTCCCGCTGGCAGGAACAGGAGGCAGCCTGGAAGCACCCAGGCTCCCCTGAGCCAATCACAACGCTGCAGTGTAGCGTTGTGATTGGTCTGAGCGCCGTGGCTCGGCGCTCAGACTGAGCATGGGGGCCTGGGCATGTTCTCCACCCAGGCTGTAATGCAGCCTGTGTGGTGAAGAGGGAAAGTGTGCATGACTAGTTTGGGCGGCCTGAGGGGGCTGGCCAAACAGTCGTTGCGCACTTGGGAGTGGGGGAAAAACTCTCCTCGGCTGCTCTGTAAGCCCCGCCCACCACGGAATCACAAAGCAGCCCCGCAAAAAAAAAAAAAAATAAGTCATTTTATTTTTTTCTTATATTGCTGGAAAAAACAGTGGGGCGATGCTCCTCCGCCTTAGCCGATGAACCGCCACTGGTTGTTTGGGTCCAGCTGTTGCCACGTTCAGTGCGCAGGTGTGCGTTATACTGAGCTCTGCCGTTTGATTATAAAATGTCAGGTAAACGCAGGGCTCGAGTCAAGGGCAGACACGGGTAGACGCCGTCTACCCACTATTTTCAGAGGGTAGACGCCAATGCTGTGTTTTGGTAACCGAGGCGGTAGCCTCATTACTACACATTCATTTTGATTTTTTTTTTAGTCGCAGTTTTGGTTTTCTTGTTGATCTGTGACACTTTGTCACGGGTGAAGTTGATTGACAGGATCAGCGCTGTGGTGGGCAGCGGACTTTCAGCAGCGCTGCACTTGTCTGCTTTTGTTCTGAGCAGTAACCTGCAGACAGAGAAGGGGCTTATCAGACGCAAGCTGGACCCATAACAAAGGCCAAGTTAAGGGGCCATTAGGCCTCTTTTTGTTGGAGTATCCTGGCAGGGAGCTTTTGGAGGTGGGGGAGGGGAGGGCACACTGCTTATCACTTCACAGGTACTTAAGAGAGAAATGCTTTTGACTTTGTTCAGTCCCTATATGAGATATAAATGCATGCACTGTAAGAATGTTGGATGTGTTGGTCACCCCAGTATTTACACAAATAAATATAAATACCACTATTTTGTTTTATTTCTTTTATAGCGCTTTAGCACTACAGTAGTGTTTATAAACGAAATAAAACAAAATAGTTGTATTTAATTTGTTCTTTGTACATGTAATGTAAAGCGCTTAGACACCCTGCATTGGGATGAGTAGTGCAACTACTCATCCCAATGCAGGGTGTCAGAGCGTTTTACATCACATATATGATTTATTCTCAATCTATAATCTGTACGAGTGCACATCAATGTAAAGGATGTGTTACATAAGACAGTGAGGATTACAAGGTTTGGGAGACACATGTCCTTCAAACCTCACTGTGCAATATTAGAAGGACTACATTTTATACACTGCAGGTAACAAAAGGATCTCTGTCTTAAAAGCAGTAACCCACTTACTCATTTGCATAAAATAAAAATCTGTCATCTGCGTGTTACATAATGTGCTTTGCAGGAGACACATTAACTCTCTATGCTATTATGATTAGGGCTCCCGGTTTTATGGTATTTGTTTTTTGACCTTTCCGTCTGTATTTATCCATATTTATTTTTTGCTAATTTTATCTGTATTTATCCATATTTATTTTGGGTTTTGTGGAAAAATGAAGCTGAAATTAGTATATTTCCACGTTTATTTAACCGATAAATATGCACTCATGCTTGAATGTCTGCCAGATTTCAGTGATCTGAACAATCGCAGAAGATAAATCAATGCACTTATATGAAAATATGCACATTTCGGTATCAACCTTGTGCATATCTACTGGTGTTAAAGCTTCTATACGAAAATTCCTTTCTAACCCCCTCACCTATCAATTCACACAGCTATTGGCCTGACAGTCATGACAGACAGTATTTAGAATTACTCAAAAAGCAACCTAATTTCCGTTTTTATCCACATTTAAAAACAAATACAGACAAGAAAATAAATGTTTTCTGTCTGTATTTATCTCTAAAAATCAGTAAAAACGGAAAACAGGGAGCCTTAATTATGATTCAAAACTAGGATTAGGTAAAACAGATCTCGCCAGCAAATACGTTATCCCCCAGAGGTATCTTACCATTATTGTTAATCGTGGAGATTTACTGGTCACACAAAGATCTCTGCAGCAGGTGCCTTAACCCCATATTTTAAAATACAGACATTGCAACTAATTAAGCATAACTGATTTACTGCCATATTTCTCCTTGTTGCCAATTCCTTTGTGGCAGGGTTTATAAAAAACTGAATGCATAAGTTCAGGCCCAGATTATGCGCTGGGGTTGCGTGAATAGTTTGCCACAGCCCCAATGCAAAATCTAATTTCTTAAATATTGTAATGTGCTCAAATGCACTCATGATGGACCTGCTAATCATACGTGAGGTCTTAAGATCTGATGTCGCTTCCGGTGAGGTCATAAGTTGTGATGCCACTTTCTGTGATGCCACATGTGATGTTGCACACAATGATGTCACTTCCTGTAAAGGCGAGTTTGTTTCCTGCTAAATTAAGTCACTCTCAGGCAGGATATTATTCATTTTAGAGTCACTTCCTGTAATGTCACACACAGTGATGTCACATCCATTCTGCCTAACTTGGTGAGTCCCCACCTCTTCTTTTTCTAGGACTTGAGCCCTGCGTAAAAATCAGCCCTCAGCAGCAAGCGGTGCATCTCCGAGGTGGATGGCAGATACACACCCTCCTGCCGTATCCGTGTCCAGGCATTTTCCCCAGAGCTTGATATTTTTAAAGATAATTGGAACTGTGTCCTGGTCTGAGAGTCGGCTTAAGGAATGAGACCTGAACCTACTTGGAAACAAAAAGTTGCAGACTGAGAGACGGGGACCATTTTCCAATTGATCTGGGAAAGAAAGAGCATTACACAAGGCAGAGCCGGAGCCGTTGACGTGTTATTGCTACGGTGTTAACGACTTAGCAGAGATTTAGAGGAGGCCAGCACAAAGCGAAGAAGGCACAATGAGCAATTAGGACGTGCCTGGAGGGAGGGACAGATCAATAAGGACGTGCCTGGCGGGAGGGAGGGACGGATCGCCTGATTGATCACTTGAACCGATGGATCTATCTATCTATCTATCTATCTATCTATCTATCTATCTATCTATCTATCTATCTATGGATGGGTCTATAGATGGACGGACAAATGGATGGACGGACAAATGGATGGACGGACAAATGGATGGACGGACAAACAAACATGGACGGACCAACATGTGGACGGACGGACCAACATGTGGACGGACGGACCAACATGTGGACGGACGGACCAACATGTGGACGGACGGACCAACATGTGGACGGACGGACCAACATGTGGACGGACGGACCAACATGTGGACGGACGGACCAACATGTGGACGGACCAACATGTAGGCCGGGCGGATAGACGGACGGACAGATAGACAAGCGGGCGGACGGACAGAACGGACAAACGGGACGGACGGACAAGACGGGCGGACAAACGGGCGGACGGGCGGACGAGTCGGACGCGGACGGACAGATCGGACGGACGGACAAACGGACAAACGGACGGACAAACGGACGGACAAACGGACGGACAAACGGACGGACAAACGGACGGACAAACGGACGGGACGGACAAACGGGCACGGACAGACAAACGGACGGACGGACGGACAGACGGACGGACAGGAGGCAGGCACGGAGCGGACAAACGGACGGACGGACGGACAAGCGGAGCGGACAAACGGACGGACGGACAAACGGACAAACGGGCGGGCGGACATACGCGGGCGGACAAGCGGGCGGACGGACAAACGGACGGACGGACAGACGGAGCGGACGGACGGACGGACGGACAAACGGACGGACAAACGGACGGACGGACGGACGGACGGACGGACGGACAAACGGACGGACGGACAAACGGACAAACGGACGGACGAATAAACGGACGGACAAACGGACGGACGGACAAACGGACGGACGAATAAACGGACGGACAAACGGACGGACAAACGGACGGATGGACGAACAAACGGACGGATGGACGAACAAACGGACGGACCGACCGATGGATGGATGGACAATGATTAGTAGATGGATGGATAGACCGATTGATTCCTGGATGGATGGATGGATGGATGGATGGATGAACTGATCTCTAGATGGATGGATGGATGGATGGATGAACTGATCTCTAGATGGATGGATGGATCTATGAATGGGTCTATAGATGGATGGATGATCGATTTATTAATGAATTATCTATTTTTGGATGAATGGCTTATCGATCAATGGATGAATGGTTTATTGATCTGTGGATGAATGGGTGGTTTTGATAGAGGGATGGATCAGTCTATGGATAGCTGGATAAATAGATCTGTGGCTACATGGATAAATGAATGGATCTATAGAGGGATGAATGGATCGATGGATCGATTTCTGGATAGATAGCTGGATCTCTGGACGGACGGATCTCTGGACGGACGGATCTCTGGACGGACGGATCTCTGGACGGACGGATCTCTGGACGGACGGATCTCTGGACGGACGGATCTCTGGACGGACGGATCTCTGGACGGACGGATCTCTGGACGGACGGATCTCTGGACGGACGGATCTCTGGACGGACGGATCTCTGGACGGACGGATGGATCACTGGATCTCTGGGTGGATGGATCTCTGGATCAATCAATCAATCAATGGCCATTTATAAAGCACAGAGCTACCTCGCCAGAGGTGTCCCGGCGCTGGAAAACAGACTAGAAAGACTGAGCAGCCAATGATACTACTACCCCTGCTTAAAGAGCCAGGTTTTTAAGGCCTTCCTAAACTCATGTTCTGTTTCCAACAAGCACAGGTGGCTAGGCAGTGCACTCCATAATTTGGCTGTCCTTACTGTGAAGGACCTGCCCCCTTGTTGAGTCTTTGCGTATCGTGGGACACAGAGGAGATGCAGCTTATTTGATCGATATGGGCTAAGCCTCTGCCTGAGGTAGCCAGGGCCCTTGCCATGCGTGGCTCGAAAGGCGAGGGTGAGTGCCTAAAACTTTATCCTCCTGGCCACTGGGAGCCAGTTTAGCAGTCTCGGGTGCGGGGAAATATGATGGCGAAAAGGGACCCGGCGGATTAGCCTCTCGGCCGCATTCGGGACCATCTGCAGCCTGTGGATCAGGTAGGCAGGCAACCCCAGGTAGAGGCAGTTGGCATAATCCAGCTGAGAGGTTACCAACGCATGGACCCTAATCCTATGGCTCTGGGTCTGGGTCGGTTGATGGATGGATGGGTGGGTGGATCGATGGGTGGGTGGATCGATGGATGGGTGGATCGATGGATGGGTGGATCGATGGATGGGTGGATCGATGGATGGGTGGATCGATGGATGGGTGGATCGATGGATGGGTGGATCGATGGATGGGTGGATCGATGGATGGGTGGATCGATGGATGGGTGGATCGATGGATGGGTGGATCGATGGATGGGTGGATCGATGGATGGGTGGATCGATGGATGGGTGGATCGATGGATGGGTGGATCGATGGATGGGTGGATCGATGGATGGATGGGTGGATCGATGGATGGATGGGTGGATCGATGGATGGATGGGTGGATCGATGGATGGGTGGATCGATGGATGGGTGGATCGATGGATGGGTGGATCGATGGATGGGTGGATCGATGGATGGGTGGATGGGTGGATGGGTGGATGGGTGGATGGGTGGATCGATGGATGGGTGGATCGATGGATGGGTGGATCGATGGATGGGTGGATCGATGGATGGGTGGATCGATGGATGGGTGGATCGATGGATGGGTGGATCGATGGATGGGTGGATCGATGGATGGGTGGATCGATGGATGGGTGGATCGATGGATGGGTGGATCGATGGATGGGTGGATCGATCGATGGGTGGGTGGATCGATGGATGGGTGGATCGATGGATGGGTGGATCGATGGATGGGTGGATCGATGGATGGGTGGATCGATGGATGGGTGGATCGATGGATGGGTGGATCGATGGATGGGTGGATCGATGGATGGGTGGATCGATGGATGGGTGGATCGATGGATGGGTGGATCGATGGATGGGTGGATCGATGGATGGGTGGATCGATGGATGGGTGGATCGATGGATGGGTGGATCGATGGATGGGTGGATCGATGGATGGGTGGATCGATGGATGGGTGGATCGATGGATGGGTGGATCGATGGATGGGTGGGTGGATCGATGGATGGGTGGGTGGATCGATGGATGGGTGGGTGGATCGATGGATGGGTGGGTGGATCGATGGATGGGTGGGTGGATCGATGGATGGGTGGGTGGATCGATGGATGGGTGGGTGGATCGATGGATGGGTGGGTGGATCGATGGATGGGTGGGTGGATCGATGGATGGGTGGGTGGATCGATGGATGGGTGGGTGGATCGATGGATGGGTGGGTGGATCGATGGATGGGTGGGTGGATCGATGGATGGGTGGGTGGATCGATGGATGGGTGGATCGATGGATGGGTGGGTGGATCGATGGATGGGTGGGTGGATCGATGGGTGGGTGGATCGATGGGTGGGTGGATCGATGGGTGGGTGGATCGATGGGTGGGTGGATGGATGGGTGGGTGGATCGATGGATGGGTGGGTGGATCGATGGATGGGTGGGTGGATCGATGGATGGGTGGGTGGATCGATGGATGGGTGGGTGGATCGATGGATGGGTGGGTGGATCGATGGATGGGTGGGTGGATCGATGGATGGGTGGGTGGATCGATGGATGGGTGGGTGGATCGATGGATGGGTGGGTGGATCGATGGATGGGTGGGTGGATCGATGGATGGGTGGGTGGATCGATGGATGGGTGGGTGGATCGATGGATGGGTGGGTGGATCGATGGATGGGTGGGTGGATCGATGGATGGGTGGGTGGATCGATGGATGGGTGGGTGGATCGATGGATGGGTGGGTGGATCGATGGATGGGTGGGTGGATCGATGGATGGGTGGGTGGATCGATGGATGGGTGGGTGGATCGATGGGTGGGTGGATCGATCGATGGGTGGGTGGATCGATCGATGGATGGGTGGGTGGATCGATCGATGGATGGGTGGGTGGATCGATCGATGGATGGGTGGGTGGATCGATGGATGGGTGGGTGGATCGATGGATGGGTGGGTGGATCGATGGATGGGTGGGTGGATCGATGGATGGGTGGGTGGATCGATGGATGGGTGGGTGGATCGATGGATGGGTGGGTGGATCGATCGATGGATGGGTGGGTGGGTGGGTGGATCGATGGATGGGTGGGTGGGTGGATCGATGGATGGGTGGGTGTAGGAAAGTGGCTCTGTATATACTGTACCTAAGTAAGGTCCAGGGTGTACAGAGTCCACAGTCCCCAGAGGGTTGACAGAGGCTAAAGTTAGATATAACCTTACTCTCCAAAGTGGTAGCTTGGTCGAGCAGTAAGGCAGTATCAGAGGACAGTGTAAAGCATTTGTTGTACACACTCAGTCAGCAAATGAAGCCACACACTCAAGAACTGAACTCTAGGCCAATGGTTTGTATATAAAAAAATATATGCTTGTTTTATTTTAGAACCAACAATAGGATCAAAATATACTTTCTCAGTATGAGATGCTTTGGTTATTCACCTTACAGATAGGCAATAGACTTTGTTGATAGTGGTTATCACAGTTGGTGCAAGAGGCAACACAGGGTCAAATTCAATGCAACATTGAGCTCAATGGAAAATTATACTTAATTACGATTGATTACTTTGCAGAGCACTTTTCTAACCACAGGACTGGATCCTGGATTCAGTCCTGGGACACTTCCTGTAAACAGGTAAGAAAAAGCGTTTTGGTTATTGTAGTGATTTTTGAAGAATATTACTATATTTCAAAAGCTGACACTTAGAAACTTTTCTGGGTAAAATTACCAATGTTATCCTATGAAAGGAAATACAGTGTGCAAGCAAAGTATGTTTACGTTACTTTTGTAATCCAGTGCTGGACTCCTAGGTTCAGCACTGGGACATTTACTTAAAACAGGTAAGTAATTACGTTTTTGTAGTTTGTTCGATTTTTAAAGAATATTTGTAAAATACAGAAATCGACACTTAGAAGAAATTTCACAGAAAACCAGTCAATGGATCCCTATGAAAGAAAAGTGAGTTAACGGTAAGTAACGTTGCGATTACTTTTTAGGGCCAGTGTTGGGCACTCGGGTCCAGCACTGAGGCCCCTCCTAATACTAGGTGAGTATTTTCGTTTTCGTGACTCGGTTGATTTTTGGTGAATATTCTAAAGTTTCAGAACTCCACACTTAGAAGAAATTTCGCAGAAAACCAGTCAATGGAACCCTATGGAAGAAAAGTGAGTTATCGGATTTCGGGTAAGTACTTGACTGGCAGGGTTAAGGTTCTGGGTAAGACTCAGGGGTCCCCCAGGATCAGGTAAGTACAGTTTTTACACCCTCAGCGGCACAGGGGCGGCCGGGTGCAGAGTGAGAAGGCCCAATGTTATCCTATGGCAGGCGGGGGCCCCGGGTTGGTGGCTGCTGGCAAGCAGGCCACGCGACTGTGGGAGCTGGGCTCCTGGTCACTTGCTCAGGGCAAGTAGGGAAGTAGGTTAGGATAGAGGTTGCACTTCCAGGGGCACTCGGGCGGCTGGGTGCAGGGTGCTTTTGAGCCGTCGGGCGCTCAATGTTAAACAATAGAGGTCGTGAAAGGTGAAGAAAGGCTGCAGGCTCGGGGACGGTGATTCTTCAGGGACGACCAACACTTCAGGAGGTAAGTTGGGGTCTTGGAGGATAGGTTGACACCCAGGAGTTGGGCACAGGGGGCCGTGGGGCGCCGGGTGCAGGGGTGTCTTTTGAGGTCGGGAAATCTTACCCCCTGCTGGTCGCGGTTGGAGGGGTCCCTTGTCCTGAGGCTGCAGGCGTCGTCTGGGTCGTCGAGGAGGGTCCTTGGCCACTGGATTCCAGGTCAGAATCGCCGGGGGACGTCCTCGAGGTCTTTGGTCACTCAGGCACAGGCTGGACTCGGCGGGTGCAGAGTGTGCAGGTTTCGCGGCTCCGTGCCAGGGCCGGGTCTTTGGTAGGTTTTCTTTTGAGCAGTACCACTGCTCGTGGGAGTCCCTGGGTCGAAGGCTGTAGCACAGAAGTCAGGTCCTCCGGGGTTTGTGAGGTTGCTGAGGCCGGGATTCCGCAGGAGCAGGTTCAGAGGTCGACAGGCCGGTAGGGCTGGGGCCAAGTCAGTTGTTGTCGCCTCCTTTTTAGCAGCTGCACGGCTGGTCTTCTTGCTTCGTCTTCTCTTCTTGTTTTCGGATTTGGGAACTCCGGAAGGAAGGTTCAGGGAGCCCCTAAATACTAAATTTAGGGGTGGTTACAGGTAGGTAAGGGCAGGGACCAATGGGTCCCTTCCCTGGGGTGGGTACACCCCTATTCTGTTCCTCTCCAGTGGGAGGGGGCAGGAGCCTGTCCCTGGTTGGTCAGGTCCCCCATCCTCAAGATGGCGGGGACTCGAGTTTGTGCTTCACCTCGCCTCCCCCACCTTAGGGGTGGAGTTGGCAGAGGTGGGCACAACCCATTTCCTGCTTCTGGTTTTCCCGCCGGTTCTCCCGCCAGGAGTGGGGGTAGAACCAGTGGGGACCAGTTTGCTGGAAGCAGCAAATGGTCTGGGGAAACTCCAAAGGCGGCAGGCCTTTGAAGCTCCCCCTGCCCATCCTGGGGGAGGAGGCTTTGGCACCTCGTCCCGGGATGTGCATTGTTTCAGGCCCCTGAGAGCAGAGGCTGTCGACCCAGGGGTCCAGAAACATGTCTGGTGGTGGCAGCCTGGGCAGCCACTCAGTCCGGACACTGGAGGTCGGGTTGGTTTCAGGGGGCATCTCTAAGATGCCCTCTGGAGTGAGTTTTACATTAAATCCCACACTGGCATCAGTGGGGGTTTAATGTGCTGAGAAGTTTGATACCAAACTTCTTAGTCTTCAGTGGGGCCATTATGGTGCTGTGGAGTTCGTAATGACAGACTCCCAGCACCATATACTCTTAATGGCAGCACTGCACTTACAATGCCCAAGAATGGACTTGGGCACTGTAGGGGCACAGGGCTCATGCCTCTATGCCCTCACCACTGGCATAGTGCACCCAGCTAGAGGGGTGGCTGACCTAGGCCAGGGCAGTGGCTGGTAGGCATGGCACACAGGGATGTGAGCCATGTCGACTCTTCACTTTTGTTCTGCACCAAGACACGCAGCCTGCAAAGGCAGTGTGTGTGTGTAAAGGTGCAGGGTCCCTAAGGGTGGCACAACAAGTGCTGCAGCCCTTAGGGGCCTTCCCTGGTCACAGTGCCCTGGGTACCCATGGTACCATTTACCAGGGGCTGACCTGTGGCCAGGGATGTCAATTGGGTGTAGGTATCAATGCAATTTTAGGGAAGGAACACAGGCCCTGGGTACCTGGTTGGCAGGAGCCCAGGGCACACTCAGTCAAAGTACATCAGCCATTCAGCAAAAAGTGGGGGCATACCATGTAAGAAAGATGGCACTTTCTCACACAACTCCCCCCAAACGAAAGATGATGAGACTAACCTTGCCCTATGGAGTCTTCATTGTCTAAGTGGAAGAACCTGGAAAGGCCATCTGCATTGGCATGGGCAGTGCCAGGTCTGTGTTCCACTTCAAAGTCCATTCCCTGTAGGGAGATGGACCACCTCAACAGTTTTGGGTTTTCTCCTTTCATTTGCATTAGCCACCTGAGAGGTCTGTGGTCAGTTTGAACTAGGAAGTGAGTTCCAAACAGGTAGGGCCTCAGCTTCTTCAGGGACCAGACCACAGCAAAGGCCTCCCTCTCAATGGCACTCCAACACTGCTCCCTGGGGAGAAGCCTTCTGCTTATAAAAGCAACAGGTTGGTCTTGGCCTTCATCATTGGTCTGGGATAGGACCGCTCCTATCCCTAGCTCAGAGGCATCAGTCTGCACAATGAACTGCTTGGCATAATCTGGTGCTTTTAGAATTGGTGCTGAGCACATTGCTTCTTTCAGAGTGTCAAAAGCCTTTTGGCAACAGACTGTCCAGTTTACTTTCTTTGGCATCTTCTTGGAGGTGAGTTCTGTGAGGGGAGTCACAATGGACCCATATCCCTTCACAAACCTCCTGTAGTACCCAGTCAAGCCAAGGAATGCCCTGACTTGGGTCTGAGTTGTTGGAGCTACCCAGTCCAGGATAGCCTGGATCTTGGGCTGTAAGGGTTGTACCTGGCCTCCACCAACCAGGTGGCCCAAGTACACCACAGTGCCCTGCCCTATCTGGCATTTGGATGCCTTGACAGTTAGGCCTGCAGTTTGCAGGGCCTTTAAAACCTTCCCAAGGTGGACCAGGTGATCCTGCCAGGTGGAACTGAAGACAGCAATATCATCAAGATAAGCTGCACTAAAGGACTCCAACCCAGCAAGGACTTGATTCACCAACCTCTGGAAGGTGGCAGGGGCATTCTTTAAACCAAAGGGCATAACAGTGAACTGAAAATGCCCATCAGGTGTGGAGAATGCTGTTTTCTGTTTGGCTCCTGGGGCCATGCCAATCTGCCAGTACCCTGCAGTTAAGTCAAAGGTACTCAGGTATTTGGCTGCACCCAATCTGTCTATCAGTTCATCAGCTCTTGGGATAGGGTGTGCATCTGTCTTGGTGACAGAGTTGAGACCCCTATAGTCCACACAAAACCTCATCTCTCTCTTTTCACCCTTTTGATGAGGTTTGGGGACCAGAACCACTGGGCTAGCCCAGGGGCTCTCAGAGGGCTCAATAACCCCTAGCTCCAGCATCTTGCTGACTTCAGCTCTGATGCTTTCCTTAACTTGGTCTGACTGACGATAGATCTTGTTTTTGACAGGTGCACTGTCACCAGTGTCCACATCATGGGTACACCAGTTTGTCAGACCAGGGGTCAAGGAAAGAGCCCAGCATACTGCTGCAAGACTTGCTGGCAGTCAGTCTGCTGTTGGGCAGTGAGGGTGTCTGAAAAGACAACTCCATCTACTGACCCATCTTTTGGGCTGTGGGAGAGGAGATCAGGGAGAGGTTCACTCTCAGCTTCCTGTTCCTCATCTGTCACCATCAGCATGGTGATGTCAGCCCTGTCATTGTAGAGTTTTAGGCGGTTCACATGGATAACCCTTTTGGGTGTCCTGCTGGTGCCCAGGTCAACCAGGTAGGTGACCTCACTCTTTTTCTCTAGGATAGGGTAAGGGCCACTCCATCTGTCCTGGAGGGCCCTTGGTGCCACTGGCTCCAAAACCCATACCTGTTGCCCAGGTTGGAATTCAACCAGTGCAGCTTTTTGGTCATACCAGTGCTTCTGAAGCTCCTGGCTGGCCTCAAGGTTCTTGGATGCCTTTTCCATGTACTCAGCCATTCTGGACCTTAGGCCAAGCACATAGTCCACTATATCTTGTTTGGGTTCTTGGAGAGGTCTCTCCCAGCCCTCCTTTACAAGACAGAGTGGTCCCCTCACAGGATGGCCAAACAGAAGTTCAAAGGGTGAGAAACCTACCCCCTTCTGTGGCACTTCTCTGTAAGCGAAAAGCAGGCATGGTAGTAGGACATCCCATCTCCTTTTGAGTTTTTCAGGGAGCCCCATGATCATGCCTTTCAATGTCTTGTTGAACCTCTCAACAAGGCCATTGGTTTGTGGATGGTAGGGTGTAGTAAACTTGTACTGCACCCCACACTCCTTCCACATGTGGGTCAGGTAAGCAGACATGAAGTTGGAACCTCTGTCTGAAACCACCTCCTTAGGAAACCCTACCCTGGTGAAGACACCAATGAGGGCTTTGGCTACTGCAGGAGCTGTAGTAGTCCTAAGGGGAATAGCCTCAGGATACCTAGTGGCATGATCCACTACCACCAGTATGAATTTGTTCCCTGAGGCTGTGGGAGGTTCCAGTGGACCCACTATGTCCACACCTACCCTTTCAAAGGGAACCCCCACCACAGGTAGTGGTATCAGGGGGCCTTTGGATGGCCACCCGTCTTGCCACTGGCTTGACAGGTAACACAGGAGCTGACAAACTCCTTCACCTTTTGGTGCATCTGGGGCCAGTAAAAGTGGCTAACTAGCCTTTCCCAAGTTTTGGTTTGGCCCAGATGTCCAGCTAGGGGATGTCATGAGCCAAAGTTAGGAGGAACTCCCTGTACTTCTGGGGCACTACCACTCTCCTGGTGGTTCCAGGGTTGGGGTCTTTTGCCTCAGTGTACAGTAATCCCTCTTCCCAATAGACTCTGTGGGTACCACTGACATCTCCCTTGGCTTCTGAAACAGCTTGCTGCCTCAGGCTTTCAAGAGTGGGACAGTCTTGCTGTCCCTGGCACAGCTCTTCCCTAGAGGGTCCCCCTGGGCCCAAGAGTTCAACCTGGTAAGGGTCAAGCTCTAGGGGCTCAGTTCCCTCTGGGGCTTCCAGGTTCTCTCCCTGAGGAGAGGGGTCCTGCTCTTGTGACTGTGTAGAAGCTGGTCCGCCAGTCTTCTTTCCTTTTCTCTTGGTAGGCTGGGCCATCATTCCAGGCTCCAACACTATTTCTTCACCCTGCCTTTTGCTCTGTGCTCTTGTTTTTACACACACCAATTCAGGGATGCCCAGCATGGCTGCATGGGCCTTTAGCTCTACCTCTGCCCAGGCTGAGGTTTCCAGATCATTTCCTAGCAGACATGCAGCTGGTAACTTCGGAGAGACCACTACCTGCTTCAGGCCAGTAACCCCCCCAGCCTAATGTCACCAGGGCCATGGGATGACTAGTGGTGACACTGTCAGCATTGGTGACTGGGTAAGTTTTCCCAATCAAGTATTGCTCAGGGGAAACCAGTGTGTCCCTCACCATAGTGACACTGGCACCTGTATCCCTCAGAGCCTCTACTCTAGTTCCATTCACCCAGGGGTATTGCAAATACTTCTTTAAGTTGGGTGGCCACACAGCTACAGTGGCAAATTCCACTTCCCCTAGGGAGACCAGACTTGCCTCAGTGGGTTCCCAGATTTGCTCAGGGTACACTTCTGATCCCATCTGTAAACTTGCTGCCCCAGGAGTAGCTGTACTGGGTGCCTTAGGGGCTTTGTTGTGGGGGCAAGTTTTGTCTACAGTGAGGTGTCCTGACTTCTTACAGTTATTACACCAGGCCTTCAAGGGATCAAAGTTCTTCCCCCTATAGGGTTGAGGCACATAGGGAGTAGTTTGGGGCCCACCCCCTGAACAGGTTTTTGGGGCCCTTTGGAAGACTCAGACTTTTTATCTTGGGGATTCTCACCACCTTTCCCCTGGGGGGTTTGGTGACCACCTTCTTTTGGTCACCCCCAGTGGTTGTCCTTGTCACCCTAGTCTTGACCCAGTGGTCTGCCTTCTTTCCCAATTCTTGGGGAGAAATTAGACCTAGGTCTACCAAATGCTGATGCAACTTTTCATTTGTGCAATTACTTAGTATGTGTTCCTTCATAAACAAATTGTAAAGTCCAGAAAAATCATGCACATTATGTCCAGCTAACCAGCCATCCAGTGTCTTTACTGAGTAGTCCACGAAGTCAATCCAGGACTGGGTCTGGGTTTTGTGAGCCCCCTGAATCTAATTCTATACTCCTCAGTAGTGAGCCCAAATCCCTCAATCAGAGTACTCTTCATGAGGTCATAGGACCCTGCCTCTGGCCCAGAGAGGGTCAGAAGCCTGTCTCTGCAGTTACCAGAGAACAGTTCCCACAGGAGTGCCCCCCACAGAGGTTTCTTTACTCTTCTTATTTCACAAGCCCTCTCAAAGGCTGTGAACCATTTGGTGATGTCATCACCTTCCTCAAACTTAGGGACAATCCCTTTGGGGATTTTAGGTTCAGAAGTTTCCTCCCTATCCTTATTTTTAGTATTGCTGCCACCATTGATGGGTGCTAAACCCATCTCCTGTCTTTCCTTCTCTAGAGCCAGGAGTCTGGTCTCTAGGTCCAGTCGTTTGGCCAACCTGGCTAACAAGTTGTCCTCCTCACTGAGGCTATCCTCAGTGTCCTCTCTGGGACCAGGACCACCTAGGTGGCCCCTAGGTCCCCAGAGGTCTATTCTTGGAGTTAAGGGTGCAGGGACCCTATCTTCCCTAGGAAGTGATGGAGGTGGGTTACCATCCCCATCCTCCTCATTCCTTTCCTCCTCTGTTGGGTCATCACCATGCTCAGAGGGGTGGGCTTTAGCATACTCAGCCAGGAGCTCCTGGAGCCCTTGTTTGGTTGGATGCTGGCCCATTGGTATATCTTTAAGTTTGCATAAGGACCTTATCTCTTTGAAAGACAAATGAAGATAAGGGGTGAGGTCGAGCTCCTCAACCAGTTCCTGTATGTCATTATTATCTTCACTAGTAGCTGGGTTCTTGTCTTGAGACATTTTTTTTAAAAAAATTCTAACCCCTCTAACCTTGGCTATAGTGACTTTTTATTTTCTAAGATGCTACAGGGACTTAAGCAAGGCCCTAACAAGACTTTTAGTAATTTGGTAAAAAAAATGCCAATTAAAAAAATCAGAATTCTAAAGGCAATTTAAGAGTTCTGTCGTGTGATCAGATGGTAACCAAGTAGTCCAACAAATGCAAGTTTGTATCCCACCGCTGATCCACCAATGTAGGAAAGTGGCTCTGTATATACTGTACCTAAGTAAGGTCCAGGGTGTACAGAGTCCACAGTCCCCAGAGGGTTGACAGAGGCTAAAGTTAGATATAACCTTACTCTCCAAAGTGGTAGCTTGGTCGAGCAGTAAGGCAGTATCAGAGGACAGTGTAAAGCATTTGTTGTACACACTCAGTCAGCAAATGAAGCCACACACTCAAGAACTGAACTCTAGGCCAATGGTTTGTATATAAAAAAATATATGCTTGTTTTATTTTAGAACCAACAATAGGATCAAAATATACTTTCTCAGTATGAGATGCTTTGGTTATTCACCTTACAGATAGGCAATAGACTTTGTTGATAGTGGTTATCACAGTTGGTGCAAGAGGCAACACAGGGTCAAATTCAATGCAACATTGAGCTCAATGGAAAATTATACTTAATTACGATTGATTACTTTGCAGAGCACTTTTCTAACCACAGGACTGGATCCTGGATTCAGTCCTGGGACACTTCCTGTAAACAGGTAAGAAAAAGCGTTTTGGTTATTGTAGTGATTTTTGAAGAATATTACTATATTTCAAAAGCTGACACTTAGAAACTTTTCTGGGTAAAATTACCAATGTTATCCTATGAAAGGAAATACAGTGTGCAAGCAAAGTATGTTTACGTTACTTTTGTAATCCAGTGCTGGACTCCTAGGTTCAGCACTGGGACATTTACTTAAAACAGGTAAGTAATTACGTTTTTGTAGTTTGTTCGATTTTTAAAGAATATTTGTAAAATACAGAAATCGACACTTAGAAGAAATTTCACAGAAAACCAGTCAATGGATCCCTATGAAAGAAAAGTGAGTTAACGGTAAGTAACGTTGCGATTACTTTTTAGGGCCAGTGTTGGGCACTCGGGTCCAGCACTGAGGCCCCTCCTAATACTAGGTGAGTATTTTCGTTTTCGTGACTCGGTTGATTTTTGGTGAATATTCTAAAGTTTCAGAACTCCACACTTAGAAGAAATTTCGCAGAAAACCAGTCAATGGAACCCTATGGAAGAAAAGTGAGTTATCGGATTTCGGGTAAGTACTTGACTGGCAGGGTTAAGGTTCTGGGTAAGACTCAGGGGTCCCCCAGGATCAGGTAAGTACAGTTTTTACACCCTCAGCGGCACAGGGGCGGCCGGGTGCAGAGTGAGAAGGCCCAATGTTATCCTATGGCAGGCGGGGGGCCCCGGGTTGGTGGCTGCTGGCAAGCAGGCCACGCGACTGTGGGAGCTGGGCTCCTGGTCACTTGCTCAGGGCAAGTAGGGAAGTAGGTTAGGATAGAGGTTGCACTTCCAGGGGCACTCGGGCGGCTGGGTGCAGGGTGCTTTTGAGCCGTCGGGCGCTCAATGTTAAACAATAGAGGTCGTGAAAGGTGAAGAAAGGCTGCAGGCTCGGGGACGGTGATTCTTCAGGGACGACCAACACTTCAGGAGGTAAGTTGGGGTCTTGGAGGATAGGTTGACACCCAGGAGTTGGGCACAGGGGGCCGTGGGGCGCCGGGTGCAGGGGTGTCTTTTGAGGTCGGGAAATCTTACCCCCTGCTGGTCGCGGTTGGAGGGGTCCCTTGTCCTGAGGCTGCAGGCGTCGTCTGGGTCGTCGAGGAGGGTCCTTGGCCACTGGATTCCAGGTCAGAATCGCCGGGGGACGTCCTCGAGGTCTTTGGTCACTCAGGCACAGGCTGGACTCGGCGGGTGCAGAGTGTGCAGGTTTCGCGGCTCCGTGCCAGGGCCGGGTCTTTGGTAGGTTTTCTTTTGAGCAGTACCACTGCTCGTGGGAGTCCCTGGGTCGAAGGCTGTAGCACAGAAGTCAGGTCCTCCGGGGTTTGTGAGGTTGCTGAGGCCGGGATTCCGCAGGAGCAGGTTCAGAGGTCGACAGGCCGGTAGGGCTGGGGCCAAGTCAGTTGTTGTCGCCTCCTTTTTAGCAGCTGCACGGCTGGTCTTCTTGCTTCGTCTTCTCTTCTTGTTTTCGGATTTGGGAACTCCGGAAGGAAGGTTCAGGGAGCCCCTAAATACTAAATTTAGGGGTGGTTACAGGTAGGTAAGGGCAGGGACCAATGGGTCCCTTCCCTGGGGTGGGTACACCCCTATTCTGTTCCTCTCCAGTGGGAGGGGGCAGGAGCCTGTCCCTGGTTGGTCAGGTCCCCCCATCCTCAAGATGGCGGGGACTCGAGTTTGTGCTTCACCTCGCCTCCCCCACCTTAGGGGTGGAGTTGGCAGAGGTGGGCACAACCCATTTCCTGCTTCTGGTTTTCCCGCCGGTTCTCCCGCCAGGAGTGGGGGTAGAACCAGTGGGGACCAGTTTGCTGGAAGCAGCAAATGGTCTGGGGAAACTCCAAAGGCGGCAGGCCTTTGAAGCTCCCCTGCCCATCCTGGGGGAGGAGGCTTTGGCACCTCGTCCCGGGATGTGCATTGTTTCAGGCCCCTGAGAGCAGAGGCTGTCGACCCAGGGGTCCAGAAACATGTCTGGTGGTGGCAGCCTGGGCAGCCACTCAGTCCGGACACTGGAGGTCGGGTTGGTTTCAGGGGGCATCTCTAAGATGCCCTCTGGAGTGAGTTTTACATTAAATCCCACACTGGCATCAGTGGGGGTTTAATGTGCTGAGAAGTTTGATACCAAACTTCTTAGTCTTCAGTGGGGCCATTATGGTGCTGTGGAGTTCGTAATGACAGACTCCCAGCACCATATACTCTTAATGGCAGCACTGCACTTACAATGCCCAAGAATGGACTTGGGCACTGTAGGAGCACAGGGCTCATGCCTCTATGCCCTCACCACTGGCATAGTGCACCCAGCTAGAGGGGTGGCTGACCTAGGCCAGGGCAGTGGCTGGTAGGCATGGCACACAGGGATGTGAGCCATGTCGACTCTTCACTTTTGTTCTGCACCAAGACACGCAGCCTGCAAAGGCAGTGTGTGTGTGTAAAGGTGCAGGGTCCCTAAGGGTGGCACAACAAGTGCTGCAGCCCTTAGGGGCCTTCCCTGGTCACAGTGCCCTGGGTACCCATGGTACCATTTACCAGGGGCTGACCTGTGGCCAGGGATGTCAATTGGGTGTAGGTATCAATGCAATTTTAGGGAAGGAACACAGGCCCTGGGTACCTGGTTGGCAGGAGCCCAGGGCACACTCAGTCAAAGTACATCAGCCATTCAGCAAAAAGTGGGGGCATACCATGTAAGAAAGATGGCACTTTCTCACAGTGGGTGGGTGGATCGATGGATGGGTGGGTGGGTGGATCGATGGATGGGTGGGTGGATCGATGGATGGGTGGGTGGATCGATGGATGGGTGGGTGGATCGATGGATGGGTGGGTGGATCGATGGATGGGTGGGTGGATCGATGGATGGGTGGGTGGATCGATGGATGGGTGGGTGGATCGATGGATGGGTGGGTGGATCGATGGATGGGTGGGTGGATCGATGGATGGGTGGGTGGATCGATGGATGGGTGGGTGGATCGATGGATGGGTGGGTGGATCGATGGATGGGTGGGTGGATGGATGGATGGGTGGATGGATGGGTGGATGGATGGATGGGTGGATGGGTGGATGGGTGGATGGATGGATGGATGGATGGGTGGATGGGTGGATGGATGGATGGGTGGATGGGTGGATGGATGGATGGGTGGATGGATGGGTGGATGGATGGGTGGATGGATGGGTGGATGGATGGATGGGTGGGTGGATGGATGGATGGGTGGATGGATGGATGGATGGATGGGTGGGTGGGTGGG